>OZ026499.1:17710533-18310533 GCA_964019985.1 Aurelia sp. 4 Dawson et al 2005
TGTGACTTACGTTTCACTCAAACCTTTACCGTAGCTGGAAGGAACAAGCCAGTGCTTAAAGGATTTGTACCAGGTTAAAAGCTTGCATTTGCAAGAGCAAAATGATCCAAAAATATCCCATTCAAATCTTTGTCAAACATGCACCTACTGAGAGCAATGGATAGCCAGGAAAGCGATGCTATGTCTCAGCATTTCTTAGTTCTAACTATAGAAAAGCCTATTTGCCATTGCCAACTCCTTTTAACTTCAACAAATAACTATGACCTGCGTTACTAAATTGAGCAACATTCTGAAACCTTTGCTTTACTGTGCATTGCATATTCTGGCGGCTATACATACTAGCAACAGCAGAATACAGAATATTATGCAATCGTTGCTACCGAATCATCAAAAAGCAAGCTTAAATCTCACCCGTCATTGCGGAGGAGCTAAAATAGACGCTTTCGTTCTTCATTCTTTGTCTATATAAAGTTATTTTTCCGGGAGAAACAAAGGATGAAAGTCAACAGTTCGTTCAGCATCTGTACCACAAGGCTCAGTTCTAAGCCTCCTGCTCTTTTAATTCATTTCTTTCAGTGATAAACATCACAAGGAAAACTATCGATCTTTGTTGGTCTTACCGGGTCTTACTTCAAGTGGCGTTGTAACAACTTCAAAGAACGATGTACCAAAATATAAGTTGTCGCTTTCAATTTCAGGAAAAGGTGAAGTTATGAAGTTTGAAAAGGAGACTCCTCCATAGCAACTGATAAAACATCAAATGAACATATGAATACTATGATTTGCAACCTAAGACACAACAACACACTGCAATGCAAGATCAGTCTAATGATGGTGACTAATTTATTGGAAAATGAGAGAAAACAAAATCTAATCATCTACCTCAGGATTGCCTATTTTTACAGAAATATTGTCAGATTCATCTCTGAAACATCTGACATGGACAATTATGCCAGAAAGGAATCTCTCAGTCAACTCAAACAAATGAAGGCTAACTGCGAAAGCATAAAATCAAACAGTTTCTTGACATGCATATCCTTCATGAATCCAGTCACTGAAATAAGCCGAGCCCTGATTCCAAAGGAAAAGACTGAGGAAAGACTGCTAAAATATGATATGGCATCTTTGATGCAACAGTGAAAAAGGTTTGAACATTAGAAAGAGAACCGTTGCCGTTTTTTCAAACGCTGAAACTCTTTTCCGATTCACCCAGTAAGCTGACACTGATGCATAAGCAAATGTTGTGACCTACTTTAAGAGTAACAGAAGGGCAGGTGAATTGGAGATTACATCATATCGCCTATTATCTTAATCTCATTAAATATTTCCTTTATAAACATTGTACTGACTTGTTCAACTTAATTAGATATCAAAAAAGAAATTTTGTTAAAATCATTATAGTGAAGAAAGAGGAATGTAAATGCTTGCTGGGACTATTTCCTTTGGTAAGGAGGTCATTTGGAAAAGAAAACTTGACTTACTTTCTTATAGGAGATTAAATTAAGGTGAATGTAGAGAACTTGTGTAAATTCAAAGTAAATCAACAGAGTAAAAAGTAGTTTAACTTTAGGGACAAGGTCACTCTAAATACAACCTATTGTAATGGATTTCGCTCACTTGTTGAAAACAATAGGAACAGAAGTGGTACTTGTAATTCTTTTGTGCATGTTTTATGCAATGGTTAGAAAAGATAGCTACAGTATATCTACATCAGTTCTTTATCTTTTACATATATTTTGTTTGGTGTCAATCTTATACTGGACTTGCTACAAGTCTCTCTTGTGGCAAAAACGGGAGAAGGAATAAAAGCGAGAGAGACTCGCTTTGTTTCCTTCTGCTGTTTTTTCTGCGAGAGAGACTTGTAGCAAGTCCAATCTTATACCATCATATACATGGTGTCTCATTAAAAGCTTCCTAGTTTTAAGCTCAAATAATATCTCTTGACCTACCCATCCTAGCAAAAATATCAAAACATTTTCTAAAAGAGTAAAAATGCAGTTACTAAAAGAGCACAAGTTTGATAAAATTGAGCAACTGAACCAAAAACAGGAGGTTCTTTGTGTGCCTGCCTTTACCAACAAAATCCTCTGATATGACTTGGCAAATTCCCACTGGACACATCACCGACTGATTGGGGACATATTGCTGACTGATCAGGGACACATCCTTGACATGTTGCAGCAGATCAGGTTTTATGATCATTGGAAACCAGGCTTTTCAAAGCAATCTGTTGGTAGCAAAATTTCCAAGCACCATTCTATGCCTTAGTATTGGTGATATTCAAATTATACCATTCAAAGTTATCATTCTAGGCTTGTTGCTAAATTACAGGCCTTCTGAGCATTGACATGGTTTTCCTGTCAAGGAACTCATCGGGCATTCTTGTTAACATCCTTAGTTTCAAAGCATTCTTGTTAAGCAAGTCTACAGTAGAATCTTTATCATACTGTGAAGAATTATTGAAATTCTCTGGAATACTTGAGAATTCTTACTGAGTTTGTAAGACTACAAACAGCAGCCCAACTGATAAAATCTGCTGATGATAACTTGACTCTTGAAACATCAAGAACAAAGCTAGTGACCACTGGAGATCGTGCTTTTACAGGTGCCACTCCTCTGCTTAGGAATAGATTGCTATATATGTTGAGAGCAGTGGATTCTTTTGACACTTTTAATTAAGAATATATATACTGAAAATGAATTTATGTAAAAAGAAATTTTCTATCAGATTTTATTGTTTTAGCATTCTTTGTAATACTGTATATTCCATCACTGTTAGTTTTATGAGCATATGTAATGCCCCTTTGAACCATGTATCTACTAGATAAATGGCACAACATGAATGCCGTTATTTTTATTGTAATTCTTTTAATTTCAGGATGCATCAGGCCTGTAGTGTATCATCTTCTTATGTAAAGGTTCAAACTCAAAATATTCAATAAACTCTTAGTCATTATGGATAGTCATATAGTTTTCAAAGAATCACTTTTCAATGTCAGAAGCATTGGTCAGAAATCAAGAGTAGGAAAACACTGAAATTTCTACAACAATGTGTAGAAGACTGCCACCTTTTAAATACAAGATGGTGAATATGCAAAAAAATGTACTGTTAGCACTTGCAACTAATTATTAGCATGAAAAAACTATATTTTGTTGGAACAAGTTCATTTTATACCCAGAGCTGTGTTTCAAAAATATAGATTTTGAGGGGTCTGATATTCCTAGCCTTTTGTTGCTTTCATCTCCAATGTTGTATGAAGTTATAGAAATTTCTGGTGTCTTGACTATATCAGCAGCCCTCTTTGTCATTTGATAACACTGTATAGCAGGTATCATTGTGTTAATATGTAAAGTTTTACTTTCTGTGCAATTCTTATGCTAGAATAGTTTGAGTCAAAAGTAGTAAGTTGGCTAGTATAAAAGAGATGATGACTTACAACAGGGTCAACCTGACCTGTTGAGTTGAATCAAAATTTTGAAATGCTGAATATGTTTTAGCTTGTGCCATGTACTGTATATAGAAAAGAACAAATGTTTAGCTATGAATAGGCACCCTTTGTGATGAAACAAATGGTTTAGCTTAGAAAGTTGATATAGATTTTGTCTGTCTAGTTATTGTTGTGCACGAAAACTTCCAAGAAAAATTCTGATTGATTCATCACTATAGGAGCATGCATGGAGTATAACATCTTCCTCTAGACCTTGTCAAGGTCCTTGAAGTCTAGACAAAACACTGGAAGAACAACCTGATATGTAAAGTAAGCCCAAAAAGAATTAATCTAAAATATGATTATGATGAACATTGGTCAAAATTGACATTTTGTATCTTTGTGTTGTCCCAAACAAGCGACCAGCTTTGGCTCTAACCCAGGAGACATTTCTACCAAAATAAGGGCATCTGATCTCCCACATTCAGGAACATGTATGCTGGCCATTTTTGTTTAACCCTCATCAAGAAACTACCAAAAAAATCAAAAGGCTGTCAATAATGTTGAAATTTCGATCTGTTTTGGTCGGTTTGGTTTGTGGGTTTGTTTATGATAGATATGAAAGGTATTCAGCATTCGATATTCAATTCGTGACCATTTGTAATGTAATGACGTCGATTACCTATTGTCTCAATAGCAGCGTAGTAAGTAACTGATTATAATTGTCAGTGGGGGGCCAGACCGGCCTAAGCAAAAACGATGCATACCATCTTGTTCCTCTCCTGATATACAGCAAACAAAATTAATAACCCAAGTGATGACTCCATAAGCAAACGAGAGAATTCCTCCTACAACCATCTTGCTGGTCAGAAATCAAATACTTCAGTATTGTTAGCTCATATTAGCATGATTTGTTGAAGTTGTTTTGAGCCGCCATATCTTCTCTTGTTGTCCTGGGCTACCTTTCATAAAAGAGCTTGATAGTTTGTCATCTCTTTCAAGTCGGTCAATTTCTATTGTCCTATTGTCCTTATCAAAAATTCAATAGAAGTGCAAATTTTGTTATTTGCTCATAAAGTTTATCAATTTTATTTTCAAAATGCACTTCGTCCTTCAACAACAGGTGTCAAGATGAGATGCTCATTTGTTTCCGTCTTTGTTTGGTTACTTTCTCATGAGTTTCCTGCTCCTGGAGAAGAAGTGTCAGCAGGCCCGTAGCAGCTATTGGGGCCGGTCGGGCCCGGGCCCCACCAATAATTTCCAAAAGTTGCATTTTTTTCATTCATCACGTTTAACGCAGAACGCTGACTTAATCAACTATAGAATTACTCTCCAAAAAAGTGTTTCTGGTGTCCTCCCTCTATCAGTCCTGTCAACGTACCCTAAGTGAGATTACCCTGGGTACCAGAACTTAGTATGCATATACAAAATAAACAGAAAAAAGAAAAAGCGAGATTCTTTTTTCTTTTTCGTCTTTATTTGTTAAATTTTTTAATTAGGATCTGGTAACCAGGGTATAGGTGAGATAAGATGTAACCACTCTCATTGAGAATTTAAAATTGGGAGCTTCTTTGTACTTTTCTTTCCTCATCAAACAGTTCAAACAATCACCATTCTTTTGAACGAGCTTCTGAATGAAGTGTGTATTTCAGGTCAAGACCATATTTCTATGGTCAAGACCTATCTCAGGCTGGCAGCAACAACCAAAGGGTGCTACATGTGCACAAAAGAGACAGCACTGACAGGGCTGTCGAGAGACGGCACGTGCCCCAGGGTGGGTGTGGATTGAGCCCCTGGCGCCAAGACCTCCGGAAAATTTTGTGGACCACGCCTTTTTTCTTTCGGATCATGCCCTCCTATGCACTGGTAACAGGGCCTAAAAGGATGCTTTTAGATGAAAACGCCCTCCTATAAATTATTAAAAAGATTTTTAGATGGAAAAGTTGTTTATCTCGTGTGTAAAGACGAAGCTGAGAATGCCCCCCGCGAACCAAGAAACGTTCCTGAGGAAAAGTGAAGACAAAGAAAAAAGAAATAGTATATATTTGCCGGGCCCCTAATGGCCTCGGGCCCCCTGGTAACTACCCTGGCTACCCCCCACTCTTGACGATCCTGAGCATTGATAAACTAATATAAACTCAACCCTCAGCATCTCAAAAGTGACGCTGTAGAATCCGATGCACGAGAACTTAATTTTGGGTCGCTTAGCCCTTTTGGCATGAGAAGCCCTTTGTCAAGTGAAATGAATGTACTCAGACTTCAACAATCTAAATCACGCACATCTGAACCACGAGAACTCGCGATGCTTTCGACCTGTCGTAGTTTAGTTTCAGGTAGCCTGTTTGCAATATATTTGGATGCATATATTTCCTATTTTGCCCTCAGGACCTCCGAAGATAAAGTTACCTTTTGGCATTCACAGAAGCGTGTTTCCAAGAAAATAAAGGCCACGGCTCGAAACATTTTTCCGGGAGCTCCGGACCCCAAGTTCTTTACACTTTCAGCTTCTGCACAAATTGGTGCCCCTCCAATCTGGAAAACGCTCCTACGGGCCTGGTGTCAGGCTTAAATTAGCCGTGGAGCCGTGGAGCACCGTGGAGTCAATTCAGCACATTGATGCCAAGTACTAAACTGCGGACTGACGAATCTAGAGCCAGGAGCCAGAGCAGTACCAAGAATCGCTGAGCAGTACCCTGGGTACCAAGACTCTGGTCTCTTCCTTGTACCCAGGGTACTAAAAACTTTTGCTATATCAAGCAAAATATCTCTCCATACTCCATATCATAGTCATCTCGATCATGCAAGTACCCTTCCCATTTCATCTCTTCCACCTCTTTTGTGATGACTAGATGAGATCAGTTTGATACGAAAAGATTTAGAGCATGGCCCGTTGCCCAACTTAATTCTGAAGTCATAACGTTTTTCTTTTTTAGAAACTTGAATAGAAATTTCTTAGTCTCACGTGAAAAGTTCTGCATTTTAGTACTACATGTTCCTTATCTTTTCGATGCATTCAGTTTTCTGTCACTGCCCGTATTTGTCTTTGACAAACAGCATAATAAGCAAGAATTCATTGGTTGGCACTGGGGGTGTGTTCGAGGCTGTACTACATTGGACAATTTCGCCCGGACATTGTGATGTTAGATTTACTACAGATGAGTTTTTCGTATTTTTGTTGTTGCTGCTGCTTATTTGATTTCAAATTTTTCACTGATTAACAACTGAGCAATGATAGCAATTCACTTCATTGACAATTGAACATTGCATAGAATATGTCATAAAGTGAGATTGATTGCCAACAAAACAGTGGGCTTGACGTGCCACGAAACATACAGCAACGTGTGAAGACTGCAGCAAAGACGCAAGAAAATCAGGTATGAGATCTTTTATTTCTCTAATTCCTTGTCATGTCTGTGATTTCGAACTTGAGACACACGTTAGTCCCAAGATGTGAACTTGTCAGCAATCATTCTGCACATGTTGGCATGTGAAGTAGGGCAAAGTTTAGGCCCAACGCAACCAAGCCTGCTGCCCCAGGTACGCTCAAACGAATTTTAGCCAATCGCAGGTTTAGTTTCACTCATTTATCAATCATCAATCAATTCAAAATACAATTTTACATAACGACACTGCAACTAAATACTTGACAAGATACCATACGAATGAAAAGAAAAGAAGCTTTTCAAGCAGGAACATTTTCAGCATATCATCAATAGGCCTGGTAATAAATTTTCTTCAGCTGGAGGTCGCAAAAGCAGAAGCTTAGCCAGTATGGAAAGAAGCAAGTGTGTACGGCACATGAAGTGCACAGAGTCCTGGCTTCTTTTGTTTTCTATTGTTTCCTATTGCCTCTACGTGCACAAGTGCAGTGCACAGAAATTTAAACTTTCCATACAAGAAGCTTAGGTTCCATCACTGTTTGCTGTTTCAGGAAAATTTGTTTGAGCCTTCTCTTACTCTGTAGGTATTGCCTAACTGCCGCTAGACCATAAACAAGATGGCAGGAAATCAATCAGGCATTGACACCAACTGCATGACTATGACACGCTTCATGCTTCAAGAGCAAAGAAAATGCAAAAATGCAACTGGTGAACTAACACAACTGCTAAACTCAATCTTGACTGCAGTAAAAGCTGTTGCCTCGGCTGTCAGGAAAGCTGGCATTGCAAGGCTTTATGGTATTGCAGGTCATGCCAACACAACTGGTGACACTGTTCAAAAGCTGGATGTTCTTGCAAATGAGCTGTTCATCAACATGCTTAGTTCATCATATACTGTCTGTCTGATGGTTTCAGAAGAGAATGAGCAGATAATTGAAGTGGAAACTGATAAGCAAGGGAAATACATAGTCTATTTTGATCCATTGGATGGTTCATCAAACATTGACTGTTTAGTGTCCATTGGCTCAATTTTTGCAATTGCAAAAAAGGTAATGTTTCAAAAATATGCTTCAAAGGAAGTGAGGGGTGGCCTTTTTTGGAGATAATGGATTCAGAGTTCTCTATTGTTTATCTATTGTCTGTTTTGAATACCCTTTTTTCCTTGGGTGTTCAAGTGTCGCAATTGCACAATGAATTATATTTGTGCAAGATTTCCTTGTTATCCTTCTGTAGCATTTTCATATTGTTGAGGAATCGCATTGCTACCTTGCATTTCTGTACATTTGATGCAGTTTGTATTTGGGTCATTAATGAAAAAACTTATTACAAGTATCATTACTAAAAGCAGAAAGGGGTATAATTACTATTAATGTGCCATCATTTCAACATTGTGAAGCTTTGTGGTAATGAATCCATTCTTAGGAATATTTGATGATTATACACTTCAATACAGTAAAAAGTAAATGTGATGTAGACCTTTCCAAGGGCAAGAGACTGAAGTCCAAAGGAAGTAGATCAACAAACTTACTTACCTGCTGTACACATTTTTGGCTACCTTTATCTTTCCAGAGAATGATGATGAAAGATCCTTTCCATTTCAGACAACACCAGGTGCACCAAGTCTTAAAGATGCATTGCAACCTGGCCGTAATCTTGTTGCAGCAGGCTATGCTCTTTATGGTAGTGCAAGTATGCTGGTTCTGACAACTGGGGATGGTGTCAATGGATTCACACTAGATCCGGTTGGTTTCTCTTTTCTTTTCTCCAGAGAGGATGGGTTTGGAAATATCTGTTAAAATGGTCATTTTGCAGTTTTTTGGTTGATCATGTCACCAAGGTTACTTTTTTCAGAATGAATTTGTTATTCTGAAGATGATTTCAAACATTTCATAGAACAAGAAGCAAGACATATCTTCATATTACATAGCTATCTTCAGAGTTCAAACATTCCCTTTGCCAAATCCATGAAAATATATGAGCCTGAAGCAATAGAGAGAGTTTCAAGACCCTCCCCCTACCAAACATTTAGCAGACTTTTGGCTCGTAAAACAGTTTAAAAGCAAAAACTAAATTTTATTTCATCTTTTCAACCATTCAACGAAGCGACAAAAAATCTAATAACAAAGATAGGAAGACTTCCAGTAAACAAGTTGTGCTAAATGCAACAACAACACTATTCAATTGTCCAATCATAGGTCATTACAAGTTTCTATGTCATCTCTTTTTACCAGGGGTAACACAAAAATTGTGATGATATTTGATACAATCATCATGTTTCTAGCACCCCCTTGGGCAAAATCAAGAGGGAGGTGTAGTTTTCAGTATATACACTCACTAATGCCATCAACTTTCAAGCTTGAAATGTGCCAAATTGTAATGCCTTCAACCCTTAATTGAGAAAGAGAGGAAACAGAAAGAGCAAGGTTGGCAAAACTTTGTATGAAAGTTAAATACCAATTAGAGAGAACATTTTACTGTACTGCAGTTGGACATCCTTCAAAAACGAAGTCAAAATTGAATAAAGCAGGTGCCGCCACAGATCCTGTGGACCAAGAATACTTGGTTTATGCTTGTCCACCAACTGCAGGTTCTGCATTACTGAGGTTGATAAAGTTCTTTTCTTCCTTTGAACAGCCAAGGTTTCGTACACACTTCCTTTTTCTTATCTTGCCATGACTTAGTGGCTTGTACGGCATAATTTCTGCAAGTTGTAAGTAGTGTATATCTCCAAAACTACTTTGTGAAACTAAACAGATACATACCAAAACTTAAGATTTTGCTTGATTTGCTTGATTGAATTGACAACATGAAAATTATGATAACAATTATGGCTGGCTAGGAAAATTCTTTCATTGTGATTTAACCTTTGAATTTTAATGAAATAGATTTTGAATATTGTAAGTAAGGTTTTATAGTTTGATTTAATCAATAACTTTTCACTTTTTATCTTAACTTGTATATAATTGATGTTTTTATCTGAGGACCCCTTGAAAATCAACTTGTTGAAGGGCTACCCTCCTCAAAAGAATTATGTTATGAAAAGATATGAAATACAGACTTATTGAACAGGGCCCTTCTTGTCAACAGCACCTTTGTTGCTGAAAAGGCAACCCTGTATAAACAATTATATTTTTCAGGTTCTACCATGTTTGACTACAAAGTAGAATTTGGCTTCTTGTCAAAAATTTTCCTGCAGCCTAAAAATCTTCCAAAGATTTCCCCGAAAGACCGTTCTCCAGTCCCCACAATTTTCGTCAGACTCTGCTCCATCATTCACCATTTCGGGTATATCTGCCGAGTTTCCGACCGGTAACAGGTATTGAAGTAGCAGTTCCTTGCCTTGGAGGTAACTTTCTTCCGTTATGAGTACGCTTTCATCAAGAAGGTGAAGTCGAGGCTGAAGTGATTTAACTTTTCCTTAGAGACCCTAACCAAATAATCATCAAAAATGAAGTAAGTGATTGTTGTCAACTTTTTGAATTGTTGAAAAACGAGATTGACATATTTTCAACGAAACTTTCGATCGAAATTGTAACCTAGCGTTTGACATCTGTTGATATAACAAGTTTAGTTTAGTATTCCATCCGCCTTGGTCAAAAAGAAAATCTCAGTTTATTTAGACTTCGTATTTTCTTACAGCAAATTGGAGAATTTGTGTTGACTGATCCTGATATGAAAATCAAGCCAAGAGGAAAGATTTTCAGTTTAAATGAAGGATATGCAGCTCTTTTCGATGACAAACTGACGAAGTATCTAAAGTCGCTGAAATTTCCCGAGGTAAATGGCTTCTTATTCTTGATCATACGAACATACCAAGCGTGTAAAAAGATAGTTGAGTTAGAGCAGGGACCGTGGCCCTGGCAAAATGTTTCAAAAGTGCTCCCTTTTGGTTTTGCAGCCTTTAGTTTTGAGCTTCCATAAAGTCGCAAAGGGAAAGCAATGAATGTCAGTTTTAAAGATAGATTGCGAACAGACAGTATACCATCCTCCATAAGAAGTCTGAAGAAGTATACACGAATTACCTTGTTTATGGCTCCATGTTAACTGGTGATAAAATGTTAATGGTGAATAGGATATCCCTAGGTTTATTAAAGAAGTCAGAATGCAGTATGTGGGTATTTTCTTGCAGCTACATTGAAATAGAAAACTTACGGACGGAAAGTTTTCGGCAAAACAACTTGGGACACAAAACTTTGGGTTACTTTTTCGAGAGTTTGGGAGGAATCCTTCCAGTGCCCATTCTCATATGGCCCAATGGACTGAACAGTGAAGTGCCTCCAGTCTATCAAATGAAAGACTCTTTGTTTTTGTCATCAGGAGGGAAAGAAGGCATATGGAGCACGATACATTGGATCTATGGTTGCTGATATGCACAGAACGTTGAAGTATGGAGGAATATTTATGTACCCTGCAAACAAGTCGTCACCACAAGGAAAGGTTTGTTGCCTCTTTAATATTTTGCATCGCTTTTACCGGGTGATTATTCATATTTCAGCGCCCGCAAGAGTCTTTAAACCTCCGAGGTCACCCATCCGGAGTTTGACCTCATTCGACTAAGCTTAACTTAAGTCACCTGACGAAGACTGTATAAGCCATTCGGCCACTCACCCCGAATATGAACCTTTGGTGATTTAGTCTGCAAATTACACAGTGCACTTTCCTTCAATTTCATTGCTGCGTACTTCTTGCTTAAAGATAATATCATTAATATTCTTAGTCTAGAGAAAATCTAAATCAATCAAAAACAAGTATTACAATTTCTAACAAAACAGTATCGGAAAGCTCTTGGAAATGAATCTGGAACCCGGGGGGGAGGGAGTAGCTACCATTTATTGGGTATGGGATGTGTCATTTTTGGGATGCCTTTTTTAGGCAGAAAGTAAATTTTGGGGTGTCATTTTTGGTAATATCACAAATAGACATAAATCTTGAGATGTCATTTTAGGAAGTTTTAGAAAGACAACTGTCTAGGATATTGATTTTGATCAAATTTCGCATACTTGGTTAAAAGTTTGGATTGCACTTACAATCTCAGGGTATATATTTGAGTTGCCTGTAAATTTTGGGGTATCGTTTTCGCTAAAATTTAAAAATTTATGGTGTGATTTCAGACGTCGATATGGCACATCCCCAACACCAGCTTATTGAAGTTATCCCCCTCCCCCAGATCTGGAATTAAGAAATGATTTGGTTTGGTCATGAGCAGTTGAATGAGTGGTCACTTGTTCCTTGCACTTTCTTTAGTGTAGCTTTTGTCAATTTCGAAACTCAGCTATGGGAAGTTCGGACCCTATTGTTGTACTGTCTGAACTAACCAAGAAACAATAATGATTCAGTACTCACCCAAGTCAAACAATGCTTGTATTCCGTTACAAGATCGTATTTTGGTTAGGCCCGAGCTTCAAATTCTGAATCCAGACTGGACTGCAACAACATTGGAATACAAACATTGCTTGGCTTGGGTCATTATTGAATATTGAATCATTATTGTTTCATTGTTAGTTCAGACAGCACAGCAATAGAGTCTGAACTGCCCATGACTCAACTTATGCATTTACAAATTTTGACCGATTTTTCCGATCGATTTAGGATTTTCAGAGAATCGCTTATTCCTCAGGAATTGCGCCGGCGTAAAATCAATGAAAATGCCAAGTATTATTTGTTCAATTGTCAAATTCGGTCATGTGTGCGATTTATCATGACCTTTCTAAAGTGGATAGTTTTTGGGCACATGTAGTTTACTTGGCATTTAGATTTTCTAAAATGTGCTGAAGTTTTCACTGATGCAAAGATCTTGTTTGATACCTGCCCTGATACACTGAAATAAATTTGCTATTTTTTCACAGCTCCGTCTCCTCTATGAGTGCAACCCAATGGCGTTTATCATTGAACAAGCTGGTGGCCTAGCTACTGATGGAACACAACCAATTATGGACGTTGTACCAAAGACTATACATGACCGAGCGCCCATTTACATCGGATCCCGCGATGACGTCAACGATTTTCTCGCTTGCAAGCCTTGAACAGTGATCGGTGAACGTCAGGATTTAGTGCATTGGGTACATGTATTTTCGTAGGAATCTAAGAGTATAATTTAACAGTGAAAGTTGCTTCAAAATTTTCATATTGAGAAATAGAATGGCATTACCAAAGTCAAGTTGTCCTGCGTCTCTACCGAAAAAAATGGCTAGCTTTTCAAAGACTGCTTGTCACAACAGATCAAAATTTTATTCATAGAAAATTTTGAGGCTTATTTTCTCATTTAAAGGCATGTCTCATACTTTAAAAGCAACATGCAACATTATTTTGAATGGTCAATATTATGTTGGTTCATCTCCGTTTGAACAGAATCGCCGGCTGGTTCTTCATGTTATTTTTTAATAAACAATAATGCACTATTTTTGAAATATACAGCAACAAATTGTATTGTGATGCTGAAAATTTCGTTCATTTGAAAGAAGGGCTGTCAGTAATTGGTTGTCTCTTTTAACCCATTCCAAACTTATTTATAAGTGAATTACTTTGATGGCCGTTGGAAAACTGCTAGCACTGGTAGATCTCGGCAAATGTCTCGTCTATTTCAGAAATTTATACCAGTTTTCGTTCCGAAATAGTGGTTACAGCTTTGATAAATCCATCATGGTACGTTTTGCTTAGGGATCAGCCATTATTAATGCAGGGTAGGGAGCCAGAAGATATTCAGAGGGGCCACCGAAATTCTCTGTGAAAGGGGGCCTCTAAAAATCTTAAGTCTAAAAACGGGCATGAAGGTCACCAGCCCAAAAACCTGGGGTTGGACAATTATGGGGGTCTGGGGAGAAGGATTTTCCTGACCACGCCCTTCAGATTCTCGGAAAACTTAGTAAACACCTGTTTTATTCTTTAGATTCATTTCGATATTTATGGAAAAGCATCTCAAGCAGCAGTTTTCGTTACAGTGGCCATTTTTGCATTGACGAAAATTGAAACATACAAGAATATCATATATCTGTTAACAGGAAGGGAAAAATACAATTGAAATTAACAGGCTTTTCTCAAAAACTTCAATAACAGAGTTTTGAATTCAGGAAGAAAACTATTCATTACAAATGCTCTGAGTCAGTGAAAATCTACCCCCTTCCCTAAAAATTTTTCTACGGATTTCTACTCTGAGAAAACTGGGATCCCCAGAGTCCATCCCATGGCGACGCCACTGAAAAGGGGGGCCATGAAAACTTAACAAAGCCGATCATCGCAATCTGAGATGCAAAATTCCTCCTTCTATCATGGGTTTTGGGAAAAGTGAAAGTTCTTATTAGATTAATCATCGTTGTAAAGAATCAGAAGTGTCAAGCGTACCTTTGCGTGTTTGGCCTAACTTTGGTTCTTTGTTTTTCCATCCTCTCCGTTGTCCTGTCAATTTAGCATTTTCAGTCTGCTGCCATTAGGTGCCAGTTTTTTCTGTTGCAATCATTTCTGCTCTGTCGTACGTCAGTTGTCATCAGAAAATATGATATTTTAGGAAGATGGCATCAAATTTGATACAGAAGTGGACTATGAAAAATTATATCTAAAAAGTGAGGAACCCTTGAAAATTCCTATGGAGATATGAAAGAGTTATGAAAAGTCTTCATTATCAATATAAACATCTTCTGGCCCCTTAAGGCCAATTTCCAGTCAGCGGAATTTCCCGAGCGGGCGGAATTTTAGACAATGAAATGTTGCTTAGCCGTAACAATCTATTCAATTTCAGAGCGACATTTTCTCTCGTAAACAAAAGAATTTCCGCCCGCTCGGAAAATTCCACTGACTGGAAATTAGCCTTTACCCCGGATTAGAAATGGTCGATCTCGTGACCGATCCCTTCAACGCATCTGAAATATGAAAAATCACAACTTTCCATTCTTATTTGAATTTCTTTACTAGACTTACCAGTATCAGCGTCTTAATTGCTGAGATATTTAGCTTCATTTCGCAAATCTACGATCAACATTAACGATAGTAAAATAGCGCTTTTCAACTTGATCAAAAACCGTTTCTACTTCAATATCGTTTTTCATATTGGCAATTTTGATAAGACTTTTCATTGATGATAACCCTGGTACCAGAATTTAAAAGAGAAAAAATATTTGGAAAACGAAATGGAGGAACGGACCATAGATCCAGAAAGAGACTGTGTTTGGATGCAAACAGAGAGCCTCATTTCTCTTGTACTTCTTTGCAATTATTTTAGGCGCTCTGTTACCCAGGGTTATAGATAATCGCAATTTTAACTTTGAAGATAAGCATTCCGAGATTTCAGGCACTCATGTCAATGAGTGTCGAAGTTGAAGTTTATAAACCACGATTTATCATATTTCAGATTGATCAGGGCAACCTCGTTCCCAGGGTGTCCTTACGTCATACGCAACGCTGATCACGAAGTCACTCTAGGGACGAGATTGTGATCAGGGCTAGACATTCTTTGCCAGATTCATTAAGTTCAGCTGCCTATACTTCGGGGAATCCGGGCATGGAGCTCGAATTATACAATCCAAGAAATATTGCTCGGGATATTGTTTTTTTGTATCAAATCATTGTTGCTATTTGCATTGCTTTTCACTTCTGGTTGAATGATAATATGTTGACGGAGCAGAGACAACTTGTTGGATGAATGATTTTGTCACAGTTAGAAATGGGAAACGAAGGGAGGAACAGATAAGAACACAACGTACCCACTGGTCAATCGCTGGCCCCTTCTTCTGCTCTTGCAATGATCCGGCAACTGGCAGGTAAGATCTTAAATGGTTGCACGTTTTTCTTTTCTAAGAAACTTAGATCAGCCCCATAGTACTGTACTACAAGTTTCTAATTCCACATGAAAATTAGTGTTCAGTAGTCATAAAACTTTCCCGATTTGTGTCTTGTTATTTGTTATTCAGCTAGAAAAATAGTTTATTGGGCTCAAAAGCATAAACTTACAATGAATGTTTCTCGAAAATAAAGGTCCAACGACAACTTTGCCAAGATATTTTGCAATCTAGCTTTAAAAGTTTCTTAACGCTTCTAAAGCATAATAGTAGAGTTCTTAAATTTTGGTGACCTCTTATGCACCAATCTCTTATGTAAAATAATGTGCATTTGTGGTAGACAATGCTGGTTAGCGAAAGTTTGACCTCCCTGTCTTAGGTAGACTTATTACATGAATCCTTTTATTCTCTCCATTCCCCAGTGATACCCCCACAATAAATCATATTGCAGTGCCCACAAAACCGATTCCGCTTCATATTTTAGCGGAATTGTGGGGGTCATCAAGGGGGTAAAAATCCGCTGTTCCGGTCATTTCTAGCCAAAATTCCGCGTCCCGCCACTTCGTTATCAATGATGGCACAAAGTAGTATTGTCAGACATTTTCATCCATCCAGGTGGAAAGAGGAAGAGAGTGGCAATTAAAATTCTTGTGCAAAGCTTGGAAATTATTCTCATAAAGCTGACTAGAAAAACAGAGATGTGACCACGACCTTTTTCTACAAGACGCTAAAATGAAGACTTGAAATTGAAAATACGTGATAACGAGCTGGAAGTGGTCAGAAAGACTAAATACCTCGGTTTGCAAATTGACTGTTCTTTGGATTGGAAAGAACAGATCAAGGCAGTTTCTGCCAAGGTCTCCAGGGCAATAGGATTTCTAAAACATGCCAAGTCTTTTCTTCCGAAAGAAACTTTGCAAACTCTCTATACAGGTATTGTGGAGCCTCATTTTCGATACTGCTGTTCTGTCTGGGGCTGCGCTGGTTCAAGTGAAATTAATCAGCTACAAAAACTTCAAAAGCGTGCTGCTAGGATAACAACGAACAGCAGCTTCGATGCCCCAAGCAGACCTCTTATCGAAAAGCTGGGATGGAAGACCGTTGACCAACTGATTTCCAGTGAATCTAAGACAATGGTCTTCAAGTCCCTGAATGAGCTGGCTCCACAATATTTGTGTGACCTGTTCACCCGAAAATCGCTCTACTCATCATATAGTCTTCGTAATACGGGAACCGACTTGAGGTTACCGATGAAAAGGTCAACAAACGGCCAGAAATGTTTCTCTTATAGAGGTGCTAAGCTATGGAATAGCCTTTCAGCCGAGTCAAAGCAGGTAACCTCTCTGTATAGTTTCAAAAAAACTATTTAAAAACAGATGCTTCCTTTCACTCTTATTGTAAATTTTGAACATTATTGTATATAAGTTTTAGATATTGTAAATAAGGTTTTATAGTTTAATTTAATTAATAGCTTTTCCCCTTTTATGTTATATATTGTAATTAATGTTTTTATCGGAGTGCCCCTTGAAAATCAACTAGTTGAAGGGCAACCCTCCTTGAAAGAATTAAATATGAAATATGAAAAATATGAATAAGACGACAGATGAAAGATCCGCAAATCCGTAAAATTTCATAAAAATTCCGCGTTCCGCTTATCATTCTCGAGAAAATCCACGTCCGGTGGGGACGGAGAATTCCGTCGTTCCGCCGAGAAATTGTTAAAATTCCGTTTTCCGCCAAAATTCATCATAAAATTGGGTATGGCGGCAACTGTCGGTAATTAGAAGAGGGTAGCTTTCTGAAAACCGGGCGGCAGACCCCCGTCCATCCGCAAGTCATATACCCCCCACGGGGCAATCTGGTTTCTCCGAGTGCCAGTTAGTACAGGGTTAGTACAGCTCCCAAAAAGGTTGGAGGTAGACTCCTTTTGGGGCATGGGGACGAGATTGAACTGGGGCAGACTACAGACAACAAACATAGGCCTATTTTGTGACAAAATTGACATATATGTTTGTTTGTTATTTTGGTTTTTTGACGCTCTTGGAGGTGTGTCTAAATCTTCCAGCTAATCTAGATTTTATGCCTTTCTTTTGTAGCCTACGTGCATCCCCTACTGTTACCGCAGAGTTGAAATTTCCCGTTGAATTGAATTCATTTTCTGCTGGCGTCAGAAATTGAATTCAATTCAACGGGAAGTTTCAACTCTAAAGGAACAGTAGGGGATGCACGCAGGCTATTCTTTTGGGGCTTTCTGTATAGGACCTTAACCCTGACCTTTTAACGACCCACACGACCTAGTACGAATCGGAAGTGCGAATTTTGGGTCTTGCGCGCAGTGATTTTAAGATTTTTCACTGTAATGACTTGTTTTCCCAAAACTGAGAAAAATCATCTTTCGGCTGCTTTGAAATTAAAGATAGGTTAGGTATAACAATAAGATAATTGTCTGACTCAGTTTTGCATAATTGAGGCAAACAACGACAAAAGTTTGATGCTCACAAAAACATTGGCGATGGTGCGTGGGTTATTTTGTGGGTCAAAGAAATAGATACTTTTGACCTCACTGCCACAAAAATTGATAACACAGTTTCGAAAAGAAAATGATTTGGACGACAGTGTCACATGGTTTGATATGGTCAGTAGCATTTTCTGCACAGTGAAAATTCATTTGCTGTTGAAAAGAAATTCTCGAAATAGCTGCGTTTTGTCAACACA
This sequence comes from Aurelia sp. 4 Dawson et al 2005, assembly GCA_964019985.1. Lineage (NCBI taxonomy): Eukaryota > Metazoa > Cnidaria > Scyphozoa > Semaeostomeae > Ulmaridae > Aurelia > Aurelia sp. 4 Dawson et al 2005. Next base: position 17,728,825 of record OZ026499.1, read on the forward strand.
TAACAAAAGAGGAATTGACGCTGACAATCACGCCCTTTGAAAATCTTTAGCCATTTGCTGGGAAATCGCAAAATACGTGTGCAAATTGATTTTGTAAGGGAGTTTCGCAAATCCGTTTGGGACCTGGCAAGTGTTACTCTGGATGTATTTCTGTCGCGTTTGTCTGGAGCTCTAGCAAGTCTTTTTACTCCAGGAAGAAGTAAAATCTTTATTTTGCTGAAGGAAGGAGAAAGGACAAAGTTAACAGCAGATGCGAGATCAAAGGTAAATCTTGTTTTTAAGTGCGTCTGTTTGTTTAGGCCTGAAGTAGCATGACCTTGTGTTGTGATTACCCACTGAGTGTCAATTTACTTTTGCTGGGAAGAAAAATTAACTTCGGTATCTCAGCTAGTTCATAGACTGATTTCGATCTACAAACGCTGCATTGCCATCATACACATTTGGAAGAGAGGTATTATTCTTTCTTGACAGTTCAAACTTGGTTCCCGCCCGAGATACCCCGCGAGCAGGGTCGTAGATCCCACTGAAATCGACTGAAATAAAATGTTTCCCTGAACCAAATGACGGAAAACGTTTGTTCATGTTGCCCGGTCCCATTTTAGCTCTGATCCACTTCTGCAAAGCCCATTTCCATATACTTCGGATTTCGGTATATCCGAATTTGAATTCCTAAATTCCATGGATTCTTTGAGAAAATATTTTGCTGGCAGGAGGCAAGAAATCTTTGACGAATCGAAGTATACAAATGCACGAAGTTTTAAAATTGCAATCTCCATGTACTGTATTTCGAACATAACGGGGCTACCCCCCCAAGCAATGATTCCTGTGGTAACACAAGAAGTCAAGAACTTGTGCCTTGAATTGTGTGACTTTAAGTACCTGAATTGACCCCCCTCCCCCCGAAGGGAGAACTCAGTATTGGTAACTGGCGGGAGAGTCAAACACAGCAGATTTTTCGAAAAGCCCAGACCCAAAATATACTCATTGCTACGTGGTAAATAAAGGGATCTTGGAGCTTTTTCGCAACTGCACTGCTATAATTCCCCTATAGTTTGGTGAAAAGCTCAGCTTTAGCACTCACCGTTTCAAATTTTTCTCTTTGGGGACCCCAAAAATATACCTATTATGCACCAAATTGCGTAACCAAAGGTGTACAGGTATACTAAACAACGTTTTTCAAACCCAAAAGTGTCTAACCCGGTCACCTATCAAAAGAGAGTCCCTCCAGGGATTGATCCATGCGCGCTGGGAATTCCCTGAGCTACCTTACTCTAGGCCATTTATGAAAGCTCCCCAGACCAGAAATGTCTGCCGTACTGAACTGAACACTGTTTCCACATATCTTTCAAAAGCTGCTTATTGTTGTCTCACGGTCTTACAACTTTTAACGAGACTGCTGACAACAAAAGTGGATCCCTGGTAAGGTTATGACCACATTCCAATAGCCTCTTGCGTAGCTGTTCTTCTGCTCTCCAGGGTTTTACATGAGCACAGGTTTGCTGAAAGAATCAACTTTCTGGGAACAGCCAAGTTCTAACCTTTTCATAACCATAGTCTCTATCCAAACTATGTCATAACATAGACTAACAAACTGTGTCGTGTTAGTTTTATGTTTTACATTGATGCTGCTGAATAAGCATTTTGATTTGACAATAGTAATTGTGAAAAACTTGGCCCTATTTTCATCAATCATCGATGGAATTATGATGGAATCACGGCTTCGAATATCAATCCCGAATATCAATCGAAACTTCTATCACATTTACACCGTAACAATAGTAATTCACAAACTCTGGCAATCTGATTGGTACTGTAGGAATCGCAAAGTTTGGGCCCAAGTAGGTCCAGGTTTTTCAGAGTAATATTATGAGTCTCTCTTGACTGAAGCGCCGACGCGCCATCATCAAGTCAAAGAGCATAGGGAAACAACATACTCATCGTCATAAGTCTATTCTAAGGGTATCTGTGATCTGATTAAACAGTATTTTAGAAAGTATTATAACTTTATATTTATGGGACATGGGCAGTTGCTTTGTGAAGTTGTTGAGATATGGTTGTTTGTTGTGCCATGCTAGAGCTAATCATAGTTAGGCCAGGTTGCTCTGGATGTGAAGTTAACTACTACTAATCGTTCTCGGTTTGTTTAGATGAGGTTTGGTAGGAGAGACACGTTAAAGCCTGGTTTCCACTTAGCGTTCTGCCTGCGGTCTCAAAGCTTTTTATATGATCGTAACAGTCGGCGACCTACTGCGATACATCGGCGACGTGTCCCCGATCAGTCGGCGACATATGGAAACGATCATTAATATGATCATATGGAAACCAGGCTCTAAACTCATCTCAACTCTTTCCATGAACCCCCATACTGTCCCCGTCTGATCGGCGACGTCGTTCAGAAAATGTTTCCATTTAACGCAACCGTCCGCGATGTGTCTCCGAGCCTGTCTCGGCGACGCGTCGCCGACTGTTACGATCATATGGAAACCAGGCTTTACTCAATTTGACACAAACACGCTGCCTATCGCAGAGTTTTATACTATTCGCTGGATTTTGTTTGGCTCGCACTGACGCACTCAGATAGCCGCTACTTATACTCGATTGAAATCAGTAATAGACGATTGCGCTAAAGATGGTGGCAAAGGAATTTTTACTGAGATGCATTGCGTTCGAATTACAAATCTTTAACGATTCTATAGGAATTCGATTAAAGAACACAGTGCATCTCGGTGAAAAATTCATCGCCGCCATCTTTAGCGCAATCGTCTATACAATGCACGATTGCAGTAACTTTGGGCTAAATCATAGTCTACCAAAAGTAAATAAGATGTTTTTGGTGCCTACAGTTTTTGAAGCAGTTTCTTTGAAAAAAGTGATTCGATGCCAGTTGCAAGTTGTTTGCTGGACTTGCCAAAGTCGTCGTACAAGGCGAAGCCACAAGCCGTTCATGACAACTTAATCAACTTTCCAAGCACCGTATCCCAAGAACAACAACGATGACTGTTTATTTTAAGGAAAATGTCCTTATCAGCACCACTGATATCACTGCGGTTACCACAAACATCATCAGCACGTGCGCAGAAGAGAAACTACGTTGATCACAGGAGTTTGTTTTGCGCCTTTGATTGATGTGTAGCCTCGTACTCATTCTATCATATGTGTTGCAAACACTGATCAGTGGTTGCAAATGTAGCGCTTAGTTAGACTCGTTTCCCTGCCAGTTTTGTTTTTCTCCCTTGTTCCCCTATGAGCTCGCACTTGCTGCAGAACCCAGAAAAGTACTTACCCTTCCTGCAGATAAATATTGGCTTCGATAGAAGATTTCTCCATAGGTTTTAAAAGAAAATCAGCATGGAGGCTCAGGTGGTAGCAGGGATGACTGAGGCTTAAATAATTAAGTCTAGAAAATATTTACAATCAGTTGAAGTTCACCTGCCTCGTTGCAGAACTGAGGCGAGGAAGAATCGATTACTTTGCGGAGTACTGAGTACAGTAATCGCGCAAATAATAGCCCAGCTGGTACTTAGACCTTTTATTCAATTTATTTCCTTAAACAACCAGTCGGAAATTTCACTATTCTTATAGCATTTTCATAATTAATTATGTAAACACACTGATTGAGCCTAGCTGTTTTAAGTGTTTCGTGAGTTTTAAGCGAAGATGACTGTCAAAGGCAAGCTGGCAAGTACACAAGATTATGATTGCAACTCTATAGGCATTTCACAAGAATTGCAGTTCTGGCTTACCATGAATTGAGAAAGATGTTGAGTACTACCTTTTCGTTTTGAAGTTATTTCTACCTGGAGTTTTTTACTTGTTACTAATGTCTTCAACCTTCATATTTATTGATGCGTTCATGGTTTTGATTGTTGCTGAGGTATACGGTTTTTTTTGTAAGAAACAACTTATTAGCAGGCTCCTCGAGGGACGGTCGAGGCCCCAGGGTTGGGCGCTCCAGTGGGCCTCCTGGCGGCGAAGGCGTGGGAAGATTTTTTGGACCACACCCTTTTGTCTTGGATCATGCCCTCCAAAGCACTTGTAAAACGCTGTTTATAGATGGAGATACCCTCCTATATACACCATGTATCTTATGGTTTAATCTGGGTACCAGGGCCAAATGATAACATCCATTTCAATTATCATCCCCCCAAGAACCGTACAATCATACTTGCAAATTCATAGCACCTGCATCATCACATGTCGGTAACCTCTGATCAGTTAATGAAAATGAAGATCCGAATGTTGTCGCTGGCCATACAAACTTTTCCTCCTCGAAATTTTTCCCAGGCTTTAGTAGGCGTCAAAATTCCCGGTATTTCAAGAGCAAAATCCATGTCATCATCAAGATTTCAATTTTTTAGATCGTGCAGTCAACCGATGTGTATTCACTTCAAGGAGGTAAGATAGCAGTGCGTCACGCGGGACTTTTTCATCACACAAAAGAGCAACATCCAATTGTAAACATTATCTTTCAGTTACTTCCAATATTTGGGTTGTCATGTGTTGGTTGGTAAAGAGATTTTATCTTTCTTCATTGCAGGTTAAAATAGAGCCAAGGAAAGATAGAAATTTGAAATCACTGAGATCAAGCTTCGTAAGTATGTCATGTTATAGGAATGCCACAATACACTACATTTTAAATATGCATAACAGTTCGAAAAAACCAAACTCATCGAAACCTATCGAAGAAATTTTAAACGCAACATGGACAGAATATTGAAATGTTTAATATGAACGTAAATCATACTGTGTGTACATTCAGGCATGGACCTACCAGGCTAATGTTATCTGGCTAGTGTTTCCCTAATTTAGTTTACTTACAGAATACGAGAGGGAAGACGGGGTACGATGATGGGGATGCTCTATTATTTTCATCTCGGCTTGCCGGGCGAGTGGCCGAGTGGCTCATACAGTCTTCGTCAGGTGACTGAAGTTAAGCTTGGCCGAGTGAGGTCAGATTTCGGATGAGTGACTACTGAGGCCTGACCTCGCAACTCACCTCGTCGTCCTTCGGAAGGGACATTAAACTAGGGGTACCGTGCCTGGATGCGGCATGCACAGTGGGCCTAAATTAGCTTTCAGTAGCTAGAAATCCTGACAAGCCCACTCAAAATAAATTGAAAACAAATTGAAAACAAACATGATCTCTTGAAAATGGACGTTTTTTTTGTTGCACAATGCTACGTAAACATATGATGGCAGTACAGATATCTTTGTCTTTATCAATGTTTCTTGGATGTCAGGTTGAGCAAAGTATAGAAAATTACTGAAGTTTTAAATCTAAATTTGATACCTGATTACATCACTTAATAAGCTCTCTATAACTTTAGCTGATCCGAAAACTTTCCATTCTGAAGCTGATCTTTATTGGGTTCTAGATGGGAAACAACATTGCCAAAGAATTTTAACTGTCCATTATGTGACGTTTAAATGTCTCATATTTTGCTTGTTACAGATAAAAGACTCACAAAAAGTATGAAACCAGGTATTTCCTGCTCGTATACAAAGCGTAGTAAACAGGCAATAGAACCTCACCGAGCCCCCCCCCCCCCCCTCTGCAGTGGCAGTTCTAAAAGGGAAGGCACATTGGAGACCAAGAAACATTATTGAAATTTTGAAATCTCTAATTTCATATAGTTTACAAAGAAGGCTATAACAGAAATCCAATAAACCACACAGACACACAGCAAACCAAAGGTTTATGAGGCCGAATATATTTCTGTCGTGTTTACGTCATTTAGTAAACACTCTGTAGCTCTCGCTGATCTTTTTTGCAATGCAGTTTTCGATGAGGGTACGACAGAGGGCCAAGAATTTATGAGAATGACATGTTGGAATCAAAGATTTCGTTTAATTTTGATATACAACGCACACAAACCCAGACTTTTTCTTTTTGTGTTTCCGTCGTGTTAACGTCATTTAGTAAAGACTCTGTAGCTCTCGCTGATCTTTTATGCAGTGTAGCTTTCGATGAGGGTAGGACCATGAGCCATAGGACACGAACTGAGTAGATTGGGCCTAAGCTGGGGTACTCTCGTAGTGATTTGGCCGACGTAATTAATTCAGTTTGCAATTAATATGTAATGAATACTCACTTTAGCCAGTATACAGCCAGTAACGGAGCTCGATTCCCCTTCCACGACAAACATGGCGCCTTTCCTGTCGACGGTTTGCAAAATGTGTTTTCGCGCCTCCGCACCCACGTATTTTGAAAAGGTGCGTGCGGAGGAGCGTAGTGCAGAGGCGCGAAAACACATTTTGCAAACCGTCGACAGGAAAGGCGCCATGTTTGTCGTGGAAGGGGAATCGAGCTCCGTTACTGGCTGTATTTCGCAGGAATAGCAAGGTTAGGCATGATACGACAGAGAAGAACTAAAGTGAGTATTCATTACATCATTACATATTAATTGCAAACTGAATTAATTACGTCGGCCAAATCACTACGAGAGTACCCCAGCTTAGGCCCAATCTACTCAGTTCGTGTCCTATGGCTCATGGTAGGACAGATGGCCATTTGGGAGTCTTTGATTTCGTTTGATTTGAAAACAGAGCAAACGAACCCAGACTTTGTGAGTCAAATTATGGGGGAGGGGGGCCGATTGCAGTTTAGTGAGTGGCACTGATGTCATATTCCTATTGCAAATATTCAACAAAACAAACCCCTACTATGCATAGCAACTTTTAACCCTATCTTACCCTAACTCACCCTGATTAACCAAATTTAAACTAACTCTAAATTACCTAAAAACCCTTTTCTGAAACAAACCCTAACCCTTTCTGTATGACAGACAACAACCGTGCATTCAAATGGCGCCCGCTAAATTGCGCTAGGGGGACCATTATGGAAACAAGGTTGTCTTGACCTTTTAATGTCATCCCTGCCATTTTCATACTGGGGATGTTTTTAATCTATATTTTGCCTTTTAAATTTTTATCATAGTGTACATTTGCAGTTAGATTGCTTTTTACTTTAACAATTTTTTTATGATCTTTAAGTCCCTTTTTATTACTTTGGCAAATTTTTACTGTCCTTACTTACGCTTTAGCCTACCCTGGCTACCAGAGCCAAATTTTGTTGCCATCGTGTTTACGTCATTTGGGAAACTATCAGTAGCTCTCGCTGGTCCGTCTATGCCTGCAGTCTTCGATGAGGGCCGAAAGAGGGCCGATAATTTGGGGGAGTGACACTTGAAATTTAATATTCGTTAAACTGTTACCCAGGGTAAGACAGAGCAAGACAAATCCAGACTCCCTTTGTAACATCGTGTTTTCATCATTTGGTAAACTCTTAATAATGACTCCTTTTTACGCAGGTCTCGACGAGGGAATGACAGAGACCCAGAGCCTCTGTCTCAGTCAGCTCTGAGAACCACTTGTCATACGTTTAACGTGGTTCATTAAAAATTTAGCTGTTTCATACACATGATATCACAAGTTGATAACGATTGAAAGTTTCACCTGCGTTTATCTGGCCATAAGAGAATACACACGTTTTACTAAAGACTTTATCAGCGGCGAGTCATTGTGCCCTGAATGATGAGATGGAGCAGTTCATTTTCCAAACAGAGCCGTATGAAGATTTTTATGAAGTGAAAGAAGAGCTTGGGAGGTTTATATAACTTTTTTCTTTTATCTTTCCAACTCTCAGTGTCCAAAGTAACTTTTAGGGTGTGTTTGATAGTGTCAATTCTGAAAACGATATACTAGGAAGAATCGGATTTTGTGTTTGACTGACTACCATATTCCGAAAACGACAGGTTTGGCAAGTTTGGAAGGCCCACCGAACCTTTTGTTCCAACTGGCGGAAGGTGGTTTGGCAGACTTTGGAGAGTTTCTCGTTTTCACTTGGGAAACTCTGAAAACGAGACGAATATGGCCGCGTTGCTACAGTAATGGAGTCAGTACAAATTTTTTGCCAAGCACCAGACTCGTCTTTGTGTTTTTCAACAAGAAACTTCGTTTTTGCCTGGATGAATCTAAAGCCTGCTGTTTTGAAGAACGTTGTGTTTGATTGGGAAACGTGTCTCTGCATCTGCTAAATCTACCGTTTTCAGAATTTGGTAGGTTTGGAATTACCAATCAAACACTCCCTTAGCGAGTAAGCACAAGAGAAAGAGCAGAAGGAGTAGAAGACATTAGTTTGCAATTTGGAAGACTTTATTATAGCTCTCAAAACAATATGGTCCAAGAAGAGCCGTTTGAGGATCTGTCTGAAAGGCTTAATCTTGCTTTGCTTCGTTTTGGTGGCACTTTGACGTACCTCTCTCTACTTTAGGTTTGCGAGTTTTATTAGGTAAGGGTAACCTGGGCACAGTTTATGGGTTAGTTTAACAGAGTTTCTTTGTGTTATTTTTGGTTAGCTTGGATTAGTTAAGAATTCATCAGGGTTAGCTTTACGTAAGTTAAGGTCAGTTGTAAGGCTATTTGAGCTATGTTGTTGTTTTCATCGTATTTTACATTGATTAAATTACAATAAAGAGCTAGCTTATTATATAAAGATGTACAAAGTAAACTAATCTAAATCGAAGCTATGATTGTACTTGTCACGGTTGCAAGCGAAAGTGGTACTCTTTGGTCACGCCGCCACATAGATCGGAGCTACCCACTACCCCCTACCCACCCTCCAAATGCTTAATTTTTGCGAAATCAAAAAGATAGCCAACTGGGTGGCAGGTGGAGGTTGAAGGTTGGAGGTTTGAGGGTGTTTACTGACAAGGATATGCTCCTCGTAAAGTTGGCTTTTGGAAGGCGAGATTCTGTAACATAGGGTCCACTTTTTGGTACAAAGTCTCGTAAAGAGGGTCCGAAATGCGAAAATCATCGAAGCTGTTTTGTTTCACATGATATGCTGTCATCATAAGTAAGGATGGTTCATCCAAACCTCGAGGACACATCCCCGTACTAAAATGGGTCCAGTACCCACCTCCCCCATTGTGAAATTTCCCAACATAATGTGCCTCTGCATTGCCTATGAGACAACTTGCCAAATCCCATATTCCTTTGATTGATTTGTCTCAGTTACCTGCCGTTAATGCCCAAATCTGAGAGAGATAAAGATTGATCTGAAAGATATGAATTGGACAAGGGAGGATTAGCTTTGTGCATCATAAGATTTCCATTGTATACTGTCTTGAATCTTATTACGACCTGTCAAGACATGTGGCATAAGAAGAGTTTATTTTTGCTTAGTGCGATATAGAAAATAGGACAAACAGAAACTAATATGTGGACTAAGGTGTATGATGATATAGAGTGCCGTATTGCTTTGTCCTCATTCCTGTGTCATATGGTGAAGAAAAGTGGCCTCAAGGCCAGGACCCTGCAGGAAATAATTATACAGTACAAAAACGGCTAGCAGTGAGGAAGTTTGATTCGTTGCAGGCCGTCCTTTTGAACAGCTGGTCGTAGGACTTTGGCACTTGAAAATTATGTGACTGCAATTACTCCATAAACAAGATTTTCTCGGCCACGTTAGCAACTGCGGTCTCGTGCGGTATATTGCTATGATGTTTACCCTGATACAGCAACAAGTTATCCGGAACAGGCACGTTCTTGACCCCAGCAGCAACTTAAATAGTTTAAAGCATTTTGAAAGTTGAACGCTTTCTCATTAGTTTTTCAGTAGGTTCTAATGACTCGAACAGAAAGATACTTGAATTGACTTTACGTTTCATCCGCAATGCTGATCGTTGTTATTAAAATCTTTTGTAACGTCATTAACAAGCAACCCCCAAGCAACAACCAAGCCCCTCAACATAAATGTTCCTTTTCCATGTAATTCTGTTTCATATTAGATGTCAGGCACTTAACCATCTTCAACTTCACGAGCGAGTTGTGCTCGTGACTACCTTTCTTTTTCCTTGGAACCCTGACCTGACATCTAATGTCAGACAGAATCTAGCACAGTAGGCCTATCAGTTTGTTTTCAAATCTTGAGTAATGTAGTCGTATGTTAGTTTAATGTTGCTTGTCTTTTTTTATTGGCCATGACGTAGTCATTATCTTTTCGCTCCCCATGGTATTGTTCCTGTAGTGTAGTAGAGTAATTAGAATCTGTATAGTAGAAAGTAATATTGCTGTTGTAGCAATTTATATGAATGAAAAAACGCCCGGCGTTTGAAAGGCTACTTCTCCCTGAGTATATAAGCAATGATATTTTCATATTTTGTAATGTTTGATTGAAAAGCTAACATGTTCAATTATTTTTAGAAATTTTCCTGCCTAAGTCGATCACCCCGTTCAGATTCTGTAAGCGATTTTCTAAAATGATCCCCTTTGAGAAACCTTAAAGGACATATGTCGCGTTAGCAATTGGTTAATACTACAAAGAAGTGTGGAGTGGAATCCAGGGAGCGGCGCTCCCTGGTGGAATCCCATTGTTTTGCGACCTTCCATTTCTGCTTCGCGAATTTTCATTGCAATGAAAATTCAGCCTCCTGTGCTTTGTAATAAGCAATAGAGAGAATTGTATCGTGTGAACCCACCAGGTTCATGATATATATGTGCTTTAAAAAACGTGCTAAAATCACTGGTTTTCATCGAATCGTAATCCACCGCCGATCATCAATGATCGGCAATGAATTACAGCGACGACTTTCAGCGCGCCTTAGCGCGTGCTTTCCTTTCGGCGGGTCGAAAATTCAAGGTGATTCCATTCTCCCATGGGGACAAAATACATGAACACATTAAAGAGTCATTATTGCTTGGAAGGAGAATAAAGGGAAATCTTGCTTGGTGTTTTCACTCGTTTTTGCAGGTTTTCGAAAGGGGTTGACTGCAGAAAATCTCCTATTTCGACGGGAAGGAAAGACCGATTAAAGCCGGGTAAATTTCCGAACCAAATTTGACATATCGGGGATAAAACAAGATAGTTTTCAATCATTGCTTTGATATTCAGGGAGCAGGTCTTTTTCGAACGCCGGGCGTTTTTATTGACTCACTCGGTATAAAAATAACAATATGATACAAGGGCTCGTTAATGGTATTATTGGACCATTTTTGGTTCTCGACTACAAATGCTGCTCTCTGATTGGTGTCTCACAAAGTTGCCACGCCTGGCCGTTTCAACGAACGGTTAGGTTGTCAGACATCGGTTCTGCAGCATTATTTGTTGTTAAAAACAGAATAGATCCTGACTGCATTGCAACTACTCTTTCCCCCTGAACTGACCTTCTCAACGAAGCGACAGCTAGACTTATTCCCTGAGTTTTCCCTATGTTCATTAAGTCCAAGGGACTACTACGATAACGCTAACACCAATTCAACTTGACAGGGCGCGTAAGAGACAATTTGTAGCATGTCTATTTGTAGTGGGGCTCTCGTTTGAAAGAATTAAATTGCTTACTGATGAGAATCTCAACTTTATCTTTTCTTAAAGGTTTCTAGTCTAATGATCCCAATGACGTTTTCCCAGAGTCACTATTCATTCCACTTTTTATCCATGAGATTCTTCATAGTTAAACATTATATGTGTGAAAATACTTTCAGGTTATCTCGCTAAAATTTTTGTCGAAATTCACATTTCTACCTAACCGACTGAATATTAATGGAAACATTCCTTTCAGATAAATGTTATCGAGAAAGAACAGACTTTTTCAAGCGAAGATGCACACATTTCTTTACAAGAAATAAGCAGCTGATTCCGTACTGAAAGTTTCTTGAATTTATGCTGCTGCTGAATGTTGAAAGTTTCTTAGCAGTTCCTTGGAAGATTCCTCAAACTAGATCGGTCATACAATGCATAAATTTACCGCGTGTTCCTACTACAACTGTTGTTGTTGCTGTAGTTGTTGATGGCTTTATCTTCGGAAAACTTTGGTTTTTCATCCCCCTTGGCAGTCATGGCTGGTATGGGCCCTGAAAGGAAACCAAGCTCAAATAATAATGGCGACAACTACCGCCATCACTCCTCCCCATTCATAGTCCAGTTGAGTCAAGAAACCCATGCTATCAAGTCGGGGTTTCTCTTTGCAATATAGTTGATTTTTAGTGAATTGTCATTCACACTATGCAACCTTCTGTAACGAGTTTTCTTCCTCGCCTCCTCTCCGCATCGAGGTTCACTGTGCTTGCACAGTTTATTACTTTCTGATAGGAAATCGCTTCCGATCACATGATCCAACCACTATTTAAGGAGTGCTGCGAGGAGGCTCGAAGAACTCCAATCGGAGTTCGCTGAGGCTACTCCAATTTTTATTTCTATTTGCACAATTTGATAAAAAAATTTCAGACGAAATAAACAAGTTCCTCAAGCAATATTTTCCAGTGCTCAAGTTTCATGATTTTGGTGATCTGAAAATTGATTTTCTTAGACAGTTTCTTCTGACAAAATCTGCGAGTATTGCATTGCTGCATTTTGGGATGCTTACAACTCATCGAAAATCCGGAAGCTCATGCACCATCTATACTCAACGTTGCAGCCTTCTCAATCTTTGATACCACAAGTTAACGAATTCATTTTCTTTGCAGGGGAAATTTTGCCTTTGTTAAGAGATGTGAGCATAGAGAAACTGGAAAAGAATATGCAGCGAAATGCATCACCAAAAAGAGGTCGAAGGCAAGCAAAAGAGGAATGAGTAAGGAAGCGATCGCAAGCGAGGCTGGGATTCTCAGTGCATTGAATCATGAGGGAATCATCAAAATTTATGATGCATTCGAAGCGAGACAGACTATAACTTTGATCATGGAACTGTAAGTTATTTTAAAAGCAGTTTGTGCTATTCGTTACTGAGATTGGCTTCAGTGGCAGCGCCACGGTAGGGACTAGGGGGACTTGTCCCCCGAAATCCCAAAAGTCGGCGAAAATTGTCAAAAAAATGGTATGAATTAGTTGGGCATACCTTTAGATTGAAAAATTATGTCAAAACCCCCCCTCCCCCACTTCTTTGGGATTTTTCAGAGCTGGCGCCGCCACTGATTGGCTTGTTCGGTTGTTATTGTTAGGTAGCCTCTGCTAGGTGGCCAAATGAGTGCATACTACATAGCTCATTGTCCGTACTATATAGCACACTTTCAAATCATTGAAGTACGAGTTACGCTTAAATTGTAAAAATTTCGTTTGCTAACAAAGTTTTTTGCAATATTACTCAGAATGTGAAGACGTCTTATGTTAACAGGTGGACTAAAAAAGTGTGACATCCAAGATGAAAAAAATATCTGAAAAAGTTGCTAAGTACGAGATTTGTATGAAAGTTACATGACGGCAGGTACCATGTAAACTACTGGGAGAGTTGAAAAGAAGTTTATGCGTTTGGCAGGTTGTGGAATAAAAAGTATTAGACTGGTGTTCAAAACTGAAATTTTAAGCTATTTGTCAAAGGCTAACTTAGATGAGAATAATTTGTTTCGTCTTAAAGATCCAAGAATGATCAAAATTCCTGCATGCAGGGGTTTGTATGGGAATCGAGAATTCCACGTCTCATTCTGGTCCATGATTTATGTCGCATTGAAATTCAAATTCAATGCTATTATCAGTGTTCAGAAATACATTTTAATTTCAATAATATGTAAATCATGGACCAGGATGAAATGTGGAAGCTTGGTTCCCATGCAAGCCCCTTTCCGGCATTTCCATAATTTCTGGGTCTACTAGATCAGAGGTATTATCAAACAAAATTTTTGCATCTAAGTTAGCCTTTGGCTGATAGATTGACATGGTACTTTTGAATATCAATTGCGTACTTTTTATTCCACCGCCCTCCAAACGGGTAAACTTTTTTTGAGTCACCCCGTGGGTCAATTGAATAAGATTTAGTACATTGTCAGTTATATGAGGAAAGAAATGGGGTTTTCAAAAAGTTGGTCACAAAAGCCAATGTGACAAGAGTACTTATCATCAGCAATCACTCATCAACGCATTTGAAAAAGTTTTTGTGGAATGTAGTTTTCAGAAGGGTACCATAACATTGCCATAGTTGCTATAGATAGTGATAGAAGCTCTAACGCCACTCGATCGAACCTTGCGTATAAAAATTTATAAAAATAATGCTCGATCCAGGCTCTTTTGCTGAATAGCTAAAAGGTCTTTTCTCACTTCGATATAAAACCCCGACCAACATTTTTCTAATTTCTGAGCCTAAAAGTAGAGTGTTTTACCAAATGAAATGATCACGTCTAAGTTGGCCCTTGATTGATAGATTAACATTTTGATTTTGGATATAGGCCATTTACTTTTTATTCCAGAGCCAGCCAAACGTTTAATCTCTCTTGACTCTTGACCCTCTCATTGTATATTCAAATCAACTATACGGTCATCTCTTCAGGTTGACTGGAGGAGAACTGTTTGAAGAGATTTCAAAAGAAGAATTCATTTTAGAGAAAGATGCCTGCAATTACACGAAACAAATTTTAAGTGCTATGCAACATATGCATGAAATGAACATTATTCATTTGGATTTGAAGGTAATCTTCAACCCTACTTCCTCTTTTTTAATCTGTTGCAGCCTCCTTTCAACTTGTGCTGCTCTTCAGGCCAGTTTTTGGAGACAAATTGATAAAAGGAAATGAGAATTCAAAAGTCGCAAGGATTTACATCTTTACCGCCAAAAGTGTAAGCTTTCTGAAATGGCAGGTTCATGCCATGATCCATCTTAGCATTTAAAAAAAATAACGTCACGACAGTTGACTTTTATGGCGACCTTGCATGATCGTAGCCTATTAACCTGACCCTTAGACTTAATAGCAGGCCAGTTTCATCATGGTTGCACTTACGAAGTTGACATGTTTCCATGTCAACTGTTTTATACTTAATTTGGTTACAGCTAGAGCCCAGACCTACGTGAAATTCTGCATTCATTTTCAAAAAAGGATGGCTTGTTAATAAACATTATCATATTATTATAAAGATTGACAATACTAATAATTTGGTTCCTTTTTGTTTGAGAAATATACCATTCTGGGTTTATAAGTTGAACTCACACTGTGCTGGAGTTCAAAATAAGTAACCATCTTTCGAGGAGATTCTCTGTCAGTAACCTAAATGACTCCTTTAATTTGTTCTAGCCGGAGAATATAGTATTGAAGCACAGGGGAAGCAAAGAGATAAAACTGATAGATTTTGGATTAGCGAAGGTGATCGAGCCTGGTAAAGAAATTAGAGAGATGATGGGAACACCTGAATTTGCAGGTAAAGACTTTCTGTTTTTAATTCAAACATCGGTCTTTTGCCTCTCACAGTTTCAAAATGGTACCGTTGGCTAGACCAATTTTTGTGAAAATGATACCCTTGGCAAGATTAATTTCTGCATCAAAAATGCCACGAGTTGGCGTTTTCTAGACCAAATTCGCCAAATTTTTGCATTCTCTGGACCAAAATTTTAAAAAATTTAGTTTCTTTCAGGAAGTAGCGAAGCTTGAAATTTCTTTGACCCAAATTGCCAAAAAGCATACCCTTTGCCCAGACTTAAATCAACTAAAATTGCCACAAAGCATACCCTTGAGTATACTAGAAGTCCGAAAAGTATATCCTTATGGGCGGCACATCCTCAGGCACCTTTACAATGGAAGAACCCCCTCCCGTGGTCTTTGATATGGCTGTAAACGAGAAAGCTGATGGAAAATCGCTTCACATTAAATTCTGCTACCAGATGGACATTTGAACAGCAATCTTAAATCATCACATTTTACTAGAACGTCTTATAATGTTACGTTCTTCCTAGAAACTTGATTTTTGATAAAATGCTAGATATCACACGAAGGAATGTCCTGCAAATCATTACAGTGAATGCGGAAGAAGCGTAGAGAAAACAGATGTCAATTCGGAGATTATTTGAAAATAGATTTTTATGATTAGATGACTATTAGAATTTTGCTTTGCTATCTGCTTCAGTTCGATTCGAATATTGCTTCCATTGGGTGGAGCGTATGAAGGATTACTATAGGAGTAGAGAAAACTAAATCGAATGAAGATACAATTCTATTTTGAATATTGACAAAATGGATGGTACGCCTCTTCCGCTTTCACTGTAAAATGTTGAATAATCAGGAACTTATCATGTTGCTCTTAGAATGATTTTACATTATAATGGTAGGAAACGTGACGGCACCTGGATTGTAGCCAGCGTTCACACGATACCGGCACAATTTGAATACTTGACAGTAAAGATCATTAGAATCTTCCCTACTGCGAGGCTAAAAACTTATGCCACAGTAAAATACCTGCGCCTAAAGAATTCATAAGCCTCATTCTGAAGGTGCTGACAGCAAGGCCCAAATGCCGAGACGAGAGTGTTCCATTTTCAGCGTGTTTTGAATCTTCACATGATGCCGTTTTCAAATTGTGCCAGTTATAGTTGCATTTTCAAATTCTGCCGTTTTCAAATTTTACTGGCAATAACGTGCCATTTTCTTGTGATTTTCGTTTGTCCTATCCGTACATTTCAATGCCATTTTCAAATTATGCTGATATCGCGTGAAGATAGTCTCAGACGCACTCACAAGGTATTCTTGTTAATTTTTCATCTGGCTCATATTAGTGTGGTCTGAAATTTCAATTGATCCTCTTTTAGCTCCGGAGGTGATCAATTTCGAATTGATTGGATTGTATACAGATATGTGGTATGTAAAGTAGTTTGCCATCAAAGTGACACCCTGTTATTTACAGTTCTTTTAGTTTGCGAATTTCCTTATTCACTAGCTCCAAAGTCAGGTCCCAAACAATCTTATTAAGCGCGTTGTACGATATAGATTGTAATATCAACATTCAAGAATAAAATTAATTGTACTTTGAGCAGAGCTTTTTAAATCACGACGTTTCGAGCTGAGCTCGTTATCAAGTCAGTTGACTTGACTTAGTTGTCCAAAGTCAAGTTGTTGAGGGTTGAGATTCGAGAAAATCTTCCGAAATTATAAGTAAAAGAGTACACAACTGACAACTCATTTATCAGAGATTCGACTTGGAATGTAAGGAGGCCGAGAAAAACTGAAACGAATCTTTTCGGTCACTAACAATGGGGAAAAGCTATATATTTTTATGGACTTAAGCTTTGGGGTCACCTTGAAGTTGTTAGACATTTTGTAGCTTCTGTTCAGTTTATTGATGTTCTTGGCACAGACTCCTGCAGAGCAGTTCTGATGGAGACTGCTGCGTTTGCCTCTACCAAGATATCATAAAGAATTGCTTCAATATATTCACTTAAACTTATGATTTTATGCATTTCCCCTTCTCCATGTTTGTTGTCTTTGTAGCAAATTCCACTTCATGCCTTTTTACTGCCATCTTTTGTTGAGTGGCTCTGTGCCTCGGAATGACACAACAGTGAAGCAATGAATTATTTGTGATATCTAGGTGGATGCCAACACATCAGTCTCCTATCACCCACAGTTTACAATATAATCATGCTACTTGTCCTTTTGCAGGGCCATTGGAGTTGTGACCTATATTTTGTAAGTATTATCCTTCCTCCATGTTCTGTTCCTTTGAAAGAGTTCTCGATTGGATACGGTCTCCTTTTCTGTGTGAAGGATGTGGCAAAACTTTTACGAGTTGTTCCAAAACTTAGGCGTATCAAAGCAGTTGGACTTTTAATGCACTTCAAGATATTTGGGGATCCCAATTTTACGAATCCCTTAAAGTTTTCTCAAATGGCAATGTTTTTGAGTAGATTCATTCTTTGAAATAGCATAAGTCACAGCCAAGGGTGTTAGAGGAATTCTGAAATATGGTATTAGGCTGTGTGATGTAGGTGATTTTCAACGAAACTTCACCAACAACAATTTCACGAAACCACTTAGCTGATATTAAGACACAGTTTCTTTGTTGAATTTTTAAAGCATTTAGATTTTGCTGTCACCTGTAGAAAGCTAGTACGTGGTCACAAAAATTTTCTGGTGCTACGCCCCCCAACCCCGCCCTAGGCCCTGTCCCCATAGATCACTCCAGGGCTCCACTTGGCTCTCGATGGCTCTGATTACACCACTGCGTTCCACAACACCTTCACCTGACACAAACCAATGTTTCTTCAAATTATTGCGCTGTGACTTAATTTTCTTTTCTCTTTTCACAGGCTTAGTGGGGCATCACCATTTCTTGGCGATGATGACCAAGAAACTTATCAGAATATAACAAGTTGTGAATATGACTTTGATGAGGAATATTTCGCAAAAATCACTGAAAATGCCAAAGATTTCGTCAGGAAGTTGTTACTGAAGAAAACAAAGTAAGTTGGTTCATATACCATGAAGTTTTAAGATGGTAAGACTATGTTACATCTGGATTAACGAAGTTTTATTAATATCCACAAATAGTGGAAAGTCATAGCAGTTCTAGAAGTGTCGAAAAAGTTTGCAGCTCCAAAAATTTTCTAATTCTTATTCAGAAATCTCAAGATAATCCAAAAATACGATAACTGACATCAATCCATAAAATGTAAGCAGCTTTGACAATTTTGAAAAATCTTCCAGATCCCAATGGCCTTTTAAATGGCCTTTAAAATCCCAACAGAAATCGTAAAAGATTCTCAAAAATGTTCCCCGGAAAGTGGTGAAGATTCTCAAAAACCCGTATATCCCGAAGCCTCTAAATAATTTTGTGAGAACTATGCAGAGAGGATACCTGATGTGAATCAGCATTGAGGCTTTTCCACAATTTTGGGCCTCTGTCAGGAAAGCATCTCTGGCCATTATTTGATCGTTTCTTTAATAACCCAAGGACTGTTCCTGTATTACGAAGGCTGCAAGATGAGCATTTTGAAATTTTGGTCTACAATCATTCAAGAATGGAGCAAAAGTAGGCCTGCCAAATGTTTTCAAAGTTGGTAGATGGTAACTTCCAGAAACAGAAAAGGGAGAATGTACAAATTCATTGGGTCAGATGGGACAATACGATTAAGCTGGCACGTGTTTACCATTATCGAACACGACTAATGTAAGGACGTTTCAATGATTCATTCTAACATGAAAATTTAACTATGGAGATTCTTGGTCTCTTGCTTTTTCCCAGGTATTGATGCACTTTTTAATCTTCATCTGAGCAATTGCAGCCGCAAAAGATGTCATGCTAGCCAGGTAGAAATAGACTGTTTCTTCCTGATGCCAGCGTTCAGACACTCGAACACGACTTATGTGGATACCTTAACAATAGTAATTCACAAATCTCGCAATCTCATTGGTACTGGAGGAACTGCGAAGTTTGGGCCTAAATAGGGCCAAGTTTTTCAGAGTAATACTATGAGTCTCTATTGCCTGAAGCGCCATCATCAAGTCAAAGAGCACAGGGCAACAAGAGACTCATCTTCATCAGTCTAATCTTTCACTGGAGAAGACCTGCCTGGATTCTATGGCAGTATGACCATTCCCAGCCATTGTCAATGACAAGTCAATGCAGGAAAATTCAAAATGATTTAGAAAAATTGCTTTATTCAAACTTGAAGTAGAGATCGTTACTCGAAGTCAATTGTTCTCCTTTCTGTTGTACATAGGGAAAGGAATACAGTTCAGGATTGTCTGAATCACCCATGGATTGCTTCCGAGGTATGTACATGACCTTATTTTAGTAGCACTTGTCTACGTATCCATTAACCAAAGTCGATGTCAAGAAAACTCAATATCAAGGGACAGTGCTTATATTCAAGGTGCTACTCAAATTAGATGTCACTGGTAAAAACTGGATAGATTTCGCAAGACAATAGCAGCAGTTGCTTTTATTGACATCTGAATTCAAAGAGATTTGCGATTGCAGACAAAGGAAAGTCTCTCAAGCAGAAATTCAAAACAAACGAAGCCGCAAAGTTTCTCTGAAACCCAGGTAGCTATCTCGTTTTTGTGCATTCCACAAATGGTGTTTTAAAAGCTAACATGAGCATATATTGAAAGAAGGAGGATATATCTAAACATCTACCGCTGGCGTTTTATTTTTTTGCTGTTCAGAAGCTGAAAAGTATTTTTTGATTGCACCCAAAAATACGAGAATTGAATCGCCTCCAAATCGATTCCTATACTAAACAAGTAAAATGCCCGTGGTAGATATCTAGATATACCCTCCTTCTTTCAATATACGCTCATGTTTGCTCTTAAAGACCATTTCTGGAGTGCACAACAAGCGAGATAGCTACCTGGGTCTTGGAGAAACTTTACGGCTTCGTTTGTTTTGAATTTCCGCTTGAGGGAATTTCCTTTGTCTGCAATCGCAAATCTCTTTGAATTTAGGTGTCAATAAAAGCAGCTGCTGTTATCGTCTTACAAAATCTGTCCTTGTTACTGGCAAATGTTCGCGAACAAAAAAAAAGTGAAATATTTCCCATAATATTGAAAAATGGAATTTTGTATTGAGAGATGGATGTCTTTGTAGTAAAAGATGTGAAAGAGCTCCCTTGTATTTGAAACATTTTATCTGGTATAAGTTGGTTGATTGGCATAGAAATAGACAAGTAGGCACATCTATCGCTCCTGAACAAACCTGCAACACTGGAGCTGATTCATAAATTTCCAGCTCTCTTTCTTCAGACTCTAATCACAGGGAACCCCCTTAAAAGTAGGAAGAAACTACACGAATGCGTCTCCTGCAGGTGAGACGCGGCGAAACGCGGCATCTGTGAAGGAGCAATGTGGAATGAGCGATGGCCTTTCAGTGGAGGAGAAAGGAAAGAGCGGAGTGTACTTTTTCCGACTTTTTAAGAGGCGCCCTGTGCTCTAATTAGTGCTCTGATTAGAATTAACTAACTACGATAAGGGAACTAATTATCAATGTTACATTTTGCGGTAGTGTATTTCTTTCATGGTCCACCAAAATCTGCAGTTGGAAGTTTTTCACGACTAATCCACAGTCCCTCTTGCCCACGCTATCAGAAACGTTATCACCGGTCTCGAATTTTTTTCACCATCGCAAATTTCACATGACTGCTAATTTGAGACATACTGTAGTTACTGTTCAATAGTGATCCCAACACAACTCCCCACAAATTCAAAAGACTTCGCAATATATCTGAATTTAGTTTTTGATAAAAATCTGCATACAGAAATCTCCATGATGAATTTCAAACGTTGCAAGTTTCTATACCTCACGAAACTCCATTTTGCTTCCTACAGGAAGAAGAAACTTCAATTATTGATACCAAGAAAATGAGAGCATTTGTTGCAAGGAGAAGATGGAAGGTTTGTTTCTTCTTGCAGCCTGTTTCATAATCCAAATTGAGTCAAACAATTACCCCCCGTCCTAGGAATTATAAAGTTTTACCTTGATTGAGTTAAGGCTGGTCTCCATATCCAGTGTTTTGAGCGCACGGGCGCTGCGACCAAGATTGATTCCTTCGGTAGCGATCGCAAGCGCCCGCGATGGGAGTTGAACTTGTTCATACTCCCAAAGCGCCCAAATATTGGTCTCTTACGATCAGATTGATCGCTAAAATTCATCAACTGCGCATGCTCCTATTTGGTCGCAGAGCCCGCGCGCTCAAAACACTAGATATGGAGAGCAGCCTTTAGGCACACTGTCGGGGATATGATTGGCTAGATTTGTAGGTTAAAAACAAATGAAACAAAAGAAAGACAATGTTTTTGGGCAAGAAGTGTGACATACTTTGTTTACTCATTAAAAGAAAAGACTGTATCTGACGGAACATTTGCCTCCGGGATTTTAGTTGTTTGGTTCAGAAGGTGATTGGGAGGAGATTCAATTCTCTTCCTTTTTGGTGTAATTAAAACACATACTGCTCAACCTCTGAATCAAACATATAAAATGCCTGAGGCAGATCTTTAGATATATGACCTTCTTCTCACGATTAAACGATAATACTGTAAATAAAAGATTTAAGTACCAAATGTAGCGTAGATGTAAATATATCGTAGATGTGAATGTAGCGTAGGTGTTTGTGTTTTTAACATCTACGTTACATTTGGCTCTTAAATCTTTTATTTACAGTATTATCGTTTAATCTGCATTCTAGTACCACACACAACAAGCATATTTTTATTTCTTCTCACGATATCTGCTCATATTTGCTCTAAACATCCGTTTTGAAATGCACAACAAATGAGCTTACTACCTGGGTTTCAGAACAACTTTTGCAGCTTGCTTTGTTTTTGTTTGTGACTTGACAAATTGAGCTTAGAATTCCTCTGTTGTCAGCTATCACTAATTTCTTTGTGTTAAGGTGTCAATGAAAGGTAGCGAATTCTGTTGTAATGTTATCTGTTCTTGTTGCCCAAAAATCAGAACATTTTCTTTTCTTTCATCGCTCATAGCAATCACTGAAACTTGTGGCGACGATCAGCAGATTGAAAGTTTTGTGCAGAAGCAGCATTCCAAGTCCAACCTCCGACATGAGTGGTGATGAGGTAAGAGAGATTTATTTACTTACTACCATAATGTTACAATAAAGAATAAAAAGATCAGAAATACAACTCTGTTGGATAATGAGAGGTACCAAAAGCAGCAGGAGGCGACATCAAAGACTGATTGCCGTTCTAAAGAATGGATTTCACACCGTCAATTCTGCCATACTAGTGTTTTGCTCTATCTCTTATGTTGGTTAAAAGCATGATTCACATAGCAATGCGGCAGCTCAAATTGCGCAAGTTGCTTCATTACAATACGTCAGCTTTGATGATAGGCAGTTAAAATGAATACTGCACAATATTATTGTAAATATTTCTCTACGAGAGTTACCTTTTGCTAAACTTTTACTTTGATTAAAAAGATGTAGATTAAATGCACTTACTGTAAGTAGCTAATTTTGCGAAATTATTATCATGATGCCAAAGAAAGTTACTCTCGAATACCGAATAATCGTCCCCCTTGCTTATTAATTTTTGAAAAACTTTCCAACCCCCCCCCCTTTTATTAATTTTTGGAAAAATAAAATGAAAGTAAACATAATGAACGGAAGAAATGTAGAAATAAACGGAAGAAAAAGTTTCAAGAAATGCATTCAATAGAGCCAGAATTCAAAAGCAAATGCATCAGTAACATCACTGTTGGCATAAATATATAAAAGATACGTGTTTACCTATGAGAACGACTATTTTCTATTCTCTAAGTACCCCTTCCCCCGATAATTCCAACTTACCGATTATTGTTATATCGAAAAATTTCCAACCCCTCCCCCCGATTATTCTCGCCCCCCCCCGTTTATTCGGTACACGAAAGTATGGAAATAATGTTTCTACGTGCAAGACCTGTAGTTTTACACCGGTTTACCATTCGCGCAAAAGAATGCAATGACGTTGCATGCAGGATGCCACAGATTCAAAGATGCATACAGACAATGATTCACATTGATCAATAAACTATGATAGTGGCTTGAAATCCAAGCGTCAATCACACCTAATCATAAATTGCACAGTCGATCAGAGATCCAACATGCACCTACTGTATAAATCCTCAGGAGAAGAGATCTAAGCTAGGTATGATGTATGTTTTAAATCTTTTGATTTGCACTAACATTAACCCAATTTTGATCATTAAAAATAAAAGAATTAACAGATACCAAATGCCCCAAATGTAGTTAAAAACTGCACTGTAAATTATTCAATAGAACTGCAAGGGCTGTTACAAGTGGGGTGGGGGTGGTTGGAGAATGATTTGTGAGGAAAAGTTTCAAATATCGCTGAAATAGGGTTGAAGAAGGGCAGTAAGTTCCCTCACCTTGTGGCCTACTTGCCCACCTGAATGCTATCAAGATAACACAACAACAACCACACGGGTAACATGATGATAATGATTACTATCAGCTCCTTGAAAAGCTCACAATTTTCCAAAACAAATGCTTCAAACACGACAGACGAATACTTCCGGATCACATTGCACGACAAAAGCCGTGCTGGGGCTCTAATTCAATTACCATTATTGCAAATAGAGACATCTCTCTACCCAACGAAGGGATATCAACTATAGATAGGGCTTACAAGGACTAGTCCTTATTCGTAGTACTAACATACAAATAGCAACTCAACTTGATTGCTAATGACCATAGTTAATCAGAACAGCAGGGGTAAATTTTTGAACAAACAAATTAGGCTTCTGAGCAGACGAAGCGATTTGCCTATTAGAGGAATAGATTTTACACCTATGAGTGTACTCAACCAAATCAAAATGAACTCAGAAAGAGAAGAATCATGGTTGGCTGTAAAGAAGTGTATTCTTGAGGATGCGAACTCGCTTGATGCGAAATCGCTTTGCCTTTATCAGATCTGTTATTTGTTTTGCAGAATGCGTCCTTGTTGCTAACAACCACATTTCTTCGACCATTTAAATATTACGTTAAACTTCTGGTAACAGTAATCAATCTAAATCATTTGATAATCTAGATATTGTCATTCTTAATGCAGGTTAGGTAGCTGTGTGTTAACTTAGACTGTTTTTCTTTACAGAGTGATGTAAACAATGAAGAAGAGAAGATGCAAACGGAGTCGCCGGTTTTTGATGATAGCAATGATTTAGTGAGCAGGGCTTCTGGGGAGATCAACAAAGACAGGGGCCGCGCAGGTGTGGATGCTCGAATCATTAAGCCAGTAGATTCTATGAAAGATAGCAGTAACGTCGTTAACGGTATGGAAATAACTCGGACAATATCTAATTCCGAAGGAACTGTGGTTCGGGAATCACAAAATACTAGTTTAGAAACAAAGGAGAGTAGTAACGTTATGCACAATGAAGCTACTGAAGAATTGAATAGGAAAGTACCAAACCCTGATCCCTGTTGGATTTCTAAGGCTAATATCAATGAACTTGAACTCAATGGGAATTCTATTGACTCAAAGAACGATCTGCAAGACGGGCATGAAGATGTTTCAATATGTTGTGATAACACTAGAGGAGTCGCTGATACCCATGCTCAGTATGAAGATTTGCCGTCTCCAATTTCACCAGTTTATGTTAAAGTTGAAGACTTCTCAGCAAGATTCGGTAACGATGATGAAAAGGACAGAACAGCAGAGCCTTTGAAAAGTGCTAAAGGGACCGATGGAGGTAGCCAGCTAAACCAAGCAAAAAGCAGTGGTCAGGCTCAAAATGAAGCTGAACAAAGTCCTGAAATTGCGTGTAAGGGAGACCCTCGACCAGTTGTTTTCAAAGAGGAGGGAATTGAGAACGAGAATGATAATGATATAGAGGCTACTTTTGAAGTCTCGACGACGGAAATTTCAGTTGATGCAATAGAATTAGACGCAGCCAATGATCTAGAGAATCATGGTATCGATGTCAACAAGTTAGGATCAATAACAGCAGATATAAATGCTGCTTCCAAGAAGGAAGTAAGGCTCGACCCGGAAGTAGATAATGATTGTTCTGCCGGAATTGTGGACGAAGGAGATTTTACTGCAATGACAGTAGATAATAGGCGGCCTGAAAAGAAATGCGTTAACTCAATGACAATGGCACTGTCTGGAATCGAAGATATTGATAAGGAAGAAAAGCCGAATATCACTTTCTTGGAAAGAACTAATACAGATTCTGGGAATCAGCAGGTGGAAGTAAAATCTTTGACTCTAAGTTCGAACACTGGGAGCGCTGAAATCAAATCTAAGGAAGATGGGAAACGGGTACTGACGAGTACTGTAGCTGGGCTGACTGAAAGTGCAGGTAAGGACGGTGCTATAACGTTTAGAATTGGAAAGCCAACTGCCAGAAGTGGAATTAAGGAGCTGACTAAAATGAAGAGTAATGGCAGTCAGACATATTCTCCACAAAAAACAGACCTGCGAGGAAGTGACAGCAAGGCCAAAGAGAGTGCACAGAATTTACAAGATGGCGAGGGAAGTCGGACAGATGCAGGACAGATGGGATTCAAAATCGGAATGCCAAATTCAAACAGTGGAAAGAGGTCGACTGTGAAGCTTGATGACAATTCAAATCAGACTTGTTACATAAATGAAGTTGGAATCGGAAGCGGGGATGAGGACTTAGTGGTGATTGAGCTTGGAAATTACTGAAAGAACAATAAAGATATTTCGATTTAAAAAACCTTTAAAGGTCCAACTTTTTTGCTCGAAAAGAGATTTTTGGAATTGATTGATGTGATGTAGCAGTTGAATTGAGGCATACTTTGGTAGCCATTGAGATTCAGGGCATAATTAATATTCATGATAATGTTTATGGCAAGCACATCTGCTTGGTTTGCTGGGAAATCATTCTTATGCTGATGGAAAATTAGATTCACTTTTCTTTAGTTAAAAACTCGACAAGCTAATTTCGGCAAGATTAGGAAAAATTGACAAATCTAGAGAGGTTTGAACTTTCATTCCGCTAGATCACATACCGAGTGTCCCAAAGAAAAGTCTCTAGATTTGAGCTGTTATTTTAGTAAAAGCGCATGTTATTTGGTAAATTTATAAACGAAATCCATTTGAAATGCTCAGCAAAGATCTGAGTATTTGTATCATTTCTATATATTTTGTGCATTGCTGTTTTATGATTATATTCCTGGAAAGCGGAATGCCTGAGATACTAAAGAAAAAGCTGAAAATGGCTTATCAATAAGATCGTTAAACTTGCACCTCAAATTCCAGTGAAATTCTACCTTTTAATTGAATTCCAACAGTACAAAGCTTAAACACCATAAATTGACCCATGAAAATCATATTTGTCTGTTTGGTTCGTAAAAAGCACGATTTTCCTTGATGTTCGAGAAAAAGTACACTATACAAGACAAGATCCTATAATCCGCATTTTAGCGTATTGCCGAGTTTGAACACCAATTTGTAAAATTGACAAGCGGTTGTATGCCTTCACACTTGTGATGTAAAATATGGAAGTAGTGGAACACATCTCCATCGCTAGATTTTTCACCTTTCTAAGGGTTTCTCTAGCAAAATATCGTTGGAAAATTCATATTTTTTAGGTCTTGATGATCCAAAAGGTTGGAAAAAAATTATGTAGATCCAAGTTGGCTTTTAAGCAGGCAATAGACTTTATCGACTAAGGCTTGTTTTACCCATTTCAAGTCATATGACCATACTCTTGGGAAGTTTTAGTAGTATGTTATTTTTTGCACTCATGGTACAACCTTGCGATGCACGCAATGCGTCAGAGAAATCAAAAGGAGTTTTCTCAAGAGATTGATCACATGACTTGAAACGAGTGTAAACAAACCTTAGCCAATGTTGTCTTTTGCCACTTACATCATCTAAAACGAGACAATTGTTGTGTTTCTGGAACCGTTCAAAACGGGAAAACTTTTTTTGAGACACCCGGTATATGATAGGCTGGCTTCTGATAGAAGTGATATTGTATATCCTATTTTATATATAAATGTTCATTTTAGGAACAGCATACTGCACCATATATAGATCGTTAAAAGGAGTACAAAGACCAGCAGCCTTTGCCGTCGTTTGTTTTATTTTTTGTGAATTTCGTACAGTCAGCTATTCTGGAAGGTGCGCAGAGCAAGTCGCTGACTGCCCGCAAAGCATGCTGGTCTTTTCGCTCCCTTTAAAAACATTCCGCACACCCTCTATTTATATACGAATGTACAGATATTTTGTGAGAATTGAAATTTTTTCTTATGTTATGCAACCATTTATATCATGCTTTTTGCAAACATTTGCTTCTGTTTTTAAATTTATATCTTTTGGGAATCAACTTCCAGCCAAGAAGTACGGTAAAATGTTATAATCTTCGAGCTTTATGTTTGGAGAATTAACAGACGCTTTAAACGTTGGTGAGTAATTCGACTAAATTTTTTGTTTGCACATTTTGACAAGTGGTTGTAAAGATTAAAACACATTTTTTAATTTGATGAAAAATTCAATATCTTGCATTCGATGACATTATCTTTGCATATATTTCGTACAGAAGCTGATGATGTTTTCAATTTATTTTGATTGGGCTTGTCAGGATTTCTAGCTACTGAAAGCTAATTTAGGCCCACTGTGCATGCCGCAACCAGGCACGGGACCCCTAGTTTAACGTCCCTTCCGAAGGACGGCGAGGTGAGTTGCGAGGTCAGGCCTCAGTGGTCACCCATCCGAAATCTGACCTCACTCGACCAAGCTTAACTTCAGTCACCTGACGAAGACTGTATAAGCCACTCGGCCACTCACCCCGCAATCTTGCATTTGATGACATTATCTTTGCATATATTTCGTACAGAAGCTGATGATGGAAGTGTGCCGAATTTATAGGCTCGAAAATAGCGTTGAATAACAGGTTCATCGTATTAAATCCGTAAAGAATATATGTAAAAACTGTAACTGTGAGAGAAAACTGTAGACTCCTGTAAAAAAAAGCAACACCAAATAAACCTGTGACTATAGAGAGAACTGTTGAATCAGGCAAGAGAAAAAGGGATTAATCTTAAATCCTGAAAGGAGAGAAATCAGTTAGTCACTGCAATACAGAAGTACATTGAGTAACCGAAAACGCGTTTCGTCGCACGCTCGTCAGTTCAATTCTAAGTTCAGGATTTTGATAATATCAGATGGTTTAACAAGATTTTTTAGATTCTGTAATTCCAGAACCATTCGAAATTTCAAGAAATTTTCACACAGTTTTTCAATGAGTACAACAACAGGCTATTTCAAAGTGTAAACCAAAAATAAAGTTTGATAATGATATACCAAGTCCTATTTATACATGGTTCTTTTGAAAGGAATTGTGTGATTTACAAAATCAACAAACATCGTTGATCATACGGTCCAGGAGCAGTACAATTTTCCTGAAGCTACACTCATAAAGCGCGTTGCTTTCAGCAGAACGGCACAGTCCACAGACTCATGATATTAAACAATAAAAGACCTAAGGACAGAATCCTGTATAGCATCGAGTGCTTGACGTGTAGAAAATTTGGGAACAAAATTACCAATTTGGAAAAATAAAGCTCCGATGATACTTATCTAGACAGTGCCGCCAATTCGCAATTTTAATCACTAGATATTGTGAATGATAAGGGCCCAGGACAGAGCCCTGTGGAATATCAAGTGTTTTAAATTAGGAACCATCTCTTTCTTTCGAAACAAATATTGCTCGATCAGAGCTCTTGCAAAATGCGCCATTTATCTGCAATTCTTTTCTTAAAGTATTGGATAAAAAGGGGCCCAGAGAGCTCTGTTGAACATCAAACCTGAAGTTAGAAACTGTTTCTTTGGAAAAAAGCTGAGCTCCAAAATCATACTCGCAGCAAGGTTCACACATTCGCAGCTTTAAAAATCTCCCTAATGTCTTCAACTTTCTGCCAATTTAGGGATCCGGTACAGTCAGCCCTACGTCACCAAAGGACCTGGCTCTGATGATGGAAAATAGTATCGACTTTGGCCAGGAAATGATAATACCGCCAGAAGTTGTCAGTAGCGACGGAAAGCTTATAGACGACTATAACAAGCCTATGACCAAAGTTGCGAGAGACGAAGATCTGGGATTTGCAAATCATGACATTAACGAAAATTACGACTTGGGAACCGAAAAAGGAATCGGTCATCGGCAAATAGATCGTAGTTTTTCGGTGGAATCCGATTATATGCAAAAGCTGTACAGAAATACGAAAATTGCGACAGAAGCGATTGCACCTCAGTCACTTGGTAGTTTGGTGAAAGTGATGCAAGACGACAGCAAAGTCGAAGCTGGTAAGTTGTTGTGGGGAGAACAACGCAAAGCAGCAAATTTTGATGAGCGGCAAGTAAAGAAGAGGCCTGATGCAGGTTACATGATGTGTAGTGACGGCAGACCACAGCATGACGTAAACCATGCCAGCACAAACAATGTGCCAGAGCTTTGGTCCAGTCATGGTTCACAGTTTACTGCGAGTGACAAGCAAGTAAAGAAAAGGCCTGATGCAGGTTACATGATGTATAATAACGGCAGGCCAAAGCATGATGTAAACCATGTCAACACAAATAATGCACCAGAACATTGGTCCAGTCATGGTTCACAGTTTACTGCGAGAGATACAAAAACTTGTGAAACAGCATCTGATGGAATGAGCAGTGCATTACCAGAGCAAACGGTCGCCGCGCTCAGTGAAAATCTGCCGTGGGATCCCGAGCTATCCCTTACTGTTCCTGCTCACAGCAAAACCTCGCAGCCCAGAAATCAAGCTGTCGCTAGCTTCGAAATTCCAAAAGTACGAGAGCATCTTGTGCCTGACGTAAGGCTTAGAAACGATGTCATTAAGCGGCCTTGGGAAAAGGCATCTATTGAATGTACAAATGAACTAGATTACTCCTCTCAGTCCAACTTCCTAAGTGAAAACAGTATACAAGTTAACAGACTCTCGCCAAATATGGCAGAAATTGGGGGAGGCTCATACAATCTAGACGTGAATGAAAGATCGAAAAACATGGCTTTTGACAGAAGAAAGCAGAGAACAATACGACGAATAAATTGGGACACGAATTACATTCCACCGCTTGATTGTCAGCCAAAGCCGATATCTCCAATGATCAAGAGAGCAGTTATACAACCAGTTCGTAAAGAAACTTCTGTATAAATGCGTTGCTTTGTTGAGATTTTATGAAAGATAACTTGTGGAGTTGTAAAACTTGTCGTTGAAGGTTTAATTCAATCCATCAATTTATCTGGAGAACGCTTGGACTTACAGCTGATTTTGGAACATAATTCACTCTCGGTATTGACTTAAGTTTTGGGAGCGGGATGAGACTGCACGGGACTTAACATGATCATATAAAGTCATCAAGCGACTTAAAAACACTCGTTGGGGGCTCACTGTAGGACCCTCATGAAAAGCACTCTCGAGTGACTGAGACCTTCCTTTGTAAATATCTGCATTATTATTTTTATCATTATTATTATTATTATCATTGTTATTATTATTATCATTTATTGTGTCGCACACTGTCTTTGTCAGTGGTGATAACGGCTTGAAACATGGTGTCAACAGGACTCCTCAAATTTCAAGCACTTTCCGGAGGATCCTTGCAGAGTAGATGATGACAGTTTTCTGCAGTTCAACAATTCGTGTTCCTATTCCAAGGTCATCTAATCTTTTGGAAAGTTTCTTTGGGGTTGTCCCAAGTGCACCTATTATAATAGGAATGACTTTCGTTCGCATGTTCCATAATTTCTGTACTTCTCGTGCTAGATCTTGATACTTTTCTATTTTTTCCATCTCTTTTGCATTCACTCTACTATCATACGGTATAGCAAAGTATTATTATTATTATTATTATTATTATTATTATTATTATTATTATTATTATTATTTTCATTATAATTAGTATTATTAGATTCAAGAAAAACAAGAACTTTTCAGTGAAATATTTTGATCTTACGTAGATCTTCTTCAGTCACAATGTGAGTAAATTACAAGAGTGTGTACTATAACGATAAAGGGAAGAATTATAAATTCGATTTAAGAGCTCTACAAATCTATTAGTATTATCATTATTATTATTATTATCAATATTATTATTATTATTATTATTATTACTGACAGTATAGAAAAGTTTCATCTGCTGGCTAGAATCAATGAGGTCAGCAAGAATAGGATGATAAAATTTGGATAAACTTTGTCCGAAGCTTGAACTTCCAAAATCTATCGCTATTTAGCAGCTATTTTGTCCGAAAAAATTCAAATTTCTAAATATTATAATTTATTTTGTATTCCTTTTTGCGGCGAAGTGTGATTGTGATATTCGATAAAAACGTTCATTTTCTAAAAATGAATTTTCGAATTTCTGTTACGTCAAAAGTTACCATCGAGTGCCGGATAATCGTCCCCCCCCCCCCCTACGATTTATTGATTTTTGAAAAATTTTGCAGCTCCTCTTTCTAATTCCAGCCCTCCCTGTTCCTAATTTTCGAAAAATTGAAATGATTATAAAGATGATTTTTTAGCAAATATGAACTGATACGTATTGAACTAAAGAAAACGACTATTTTCAAGTTTTCAACCTCCCCCGATTACTATAACGGCCACCGATTATAGATCCATTTCTACTCCCCCCCCCCCGATTAGTCTCATCCCCCCGTTTATTCGGTACTTGAGAGTAGACAAAGAAAGTTAATATATCGAAGCTTTCTTAGCAAGTCTTCTGTTTAACAAGTTGCTTTGAAGTGCTTTGAAGGAAATTGTCAGTTCAATGTTTCTGTTTGGAGAAAATCCAGGCTTTGATGGTTAGCCTTCCGTAGTACATCGGAGCGATCCAGATCGCTTGAGACCGATTGTTTGGAAACCAAGTTTCAATATAAATTCATGATCACTTTCAAAATGTCTTTTCGCATGCACAACGGGTCTGCTTGCCGTGCTGTTTCAAGGCATCTTTTGAGGCTTCGTTTGTTAAACAAATTAAGGTGTAGTCTTAGACTGCGTTCACACGACGCCGGCACATTTTTAAGATGATGAAAAACGTGACAGTAGCAAAATTTGAGCAACCGTTCACACGATGTTGGTACAATTTGAAAACGGTACGAAATTTGACGGTAAAAAACTCGCTGCAAGACTTCCATGCCAAAGAAATGTACGGACACCTTAAGAATCGATCATGCTCATTCCGAAAGTATCGAAAAATATTCTGTTTTCATCAGTTTTGAGCGTTCACACGATGCCGTATCCAAAATGTGCTGGTTAGAGTTCCGTTCTCAGAATCTGTCAGCAGAAAGTGCCGTTGTTGTGTGAACGGGAGGCCCATCTGTCATATTTTTCACCGTTCCCAAAATGTGCCAGTATTGTGTGAACATAGTCTTAGGTTGATGTTGGTCTTTGCGAGCAAAGATGATATGAATGCCAGTGAAAATACGTTATCGTAGATTCAGAGTAATGACAAGATAAAGGCATGTCAGTTTTTATTCATCTACAATCATTCCCCCAAGCAATCATTCCCCCTTGATTTTGATAAAATATGGCTTTTTGAATCAAATTTATTATAATGAATACAGTATCTAAAATGTTTACAACGGTGCATGTAAGGCTTTAAACTATTGTGTAGTACAAAAAAAGTCTCACGTACACTAGATATCGTATAATTAACATACTAGATGAACATATAATGAACATTTTTTGCCTAATTCTTGGATTTTACCGACGGGAACCAAACAATGCCCCAAATCTTATATGTTTTCAAAAATTTTCCTACCCCTTGGGGCACATTAAGACTCCTCTGTTAAATTGCATCCTGCTGAAAATTCACAAAAAACCTTTCATAGTCCAAAGACAAAGCAGAAACTGCGTAAATGACGTCATCGACCAATCTGAGATAAGGAAGTGTTTGGACAGATAATTTTTTGAAACGATAAATCAACGGTTTTAGGTCCTAGGAAGAAAATATCAAGTGTTGCCAAATTTTGGAATCTGTTGCAGGGAGCTACGGGGGCTCTAAGTTACGAGTTTTCGCGCATGCGCGCGCAGTTTCTTTCCTGCTCTGTCCAGTCCAAATCGTTCTAACCTTGTCATCGACATAATATCATTCCGCACATTTGTCCATAGGCAATGGTTTTTCCAATGGCACCAAGTGTCAAACTGACACGTGGAAGCTTCAATATCTTTGCATGATCCTCAATGCTAATTCCGACTCATTCTCCTCACACGTGTGTTATTTCATAAGAAGCAGCTTTTAAGAAATGGTAGGCTAAACCCTACCTGAATTGAAAAAGCTAAGAAACTCTTGTAATTAACAGTTTGAATTTTCTCAGTTAACTAAACAATGTTTTTGACGCTGTACATTAACAGCAACTGTTTGGACATTGTTTCCTCTCAAGCATTTTAATTCAAAGAAAAATGAAATGGAATTTTACATCCACCTTTCAAAAGATTTGAGCCCTATGTTATAACAAAGCATAAGTAAGTCAATATCTAGACTGATGACGATGAGTCTCTTGTTGCCCTGTGCTCTTTGGCTTGATGATGTCGCTTCAGGCAATAGAGACTCATAGTATTACAATGAAAAACTTGGCCCTATTTAGGCCCAAACTTCGCAATTCCTAACGTACCAATCAGATTGCGAGATTTGGCAGAGAACAATGATGTGGAATTCTCGATTCGAATGATGCAGTTGACTAGATTTTGAACAAAGTTGCTACAGCAGGTGGCTGAAGTTTTCTCTGGTTTGTTTTGGTCTTAAAAACATAGAAAGTGTAGCGTTGAAAGACTCATTTTGAACTTACCAGGTAAAGCAAACTTCCTTCTTCAGATTTATACCAAGTTTCTTTGATTAAACGCCTGCTTAACGTGGTTTTTATTGCATTTTCTTTCCGAGGAGTGACCGTTGAGCAGAGCTACGGCAGTTGTTCGATCCTGATTCGATAGATCGAATCATGATCAAATGTAGGAGATAGGGCCGGGTTTTTCACTGTTTCATAATGAGTCCCTCTTGAGCAAGGTTTACCGCAGGGATACAAGGGACTCATCGTCATAAGTCTAGTCAATATCCATCTGTAGGGAAACGTAGCACATAGACCTTTTAGCTATTCTGAAAAAAAATCTCAATCGAATGATACTTTGCTACATTTTGTAGAATTTTCGAATGTGCGCAATAGCGACAGAAGCTCTAATGCCACTCACTCGAGCCTCGTGTATCAAAATGTATAAAAATAACGCTCGATCCAGGCTCTTTTGTAGAATAGCTAAAAGGTCTATTAACAAAAATAAACCTATCGTTTTCAATGAGGGCTTGATCGAAAGCTCTACTGAAGCATAGTAATATCTTTCGCTTAGTCTCGATTGTTGGAGAATAACTAGAGTTTTATCCCTTCAGAAATGCAGCAACTTTTTTTGCGAACTTATGGAATCTTTCTTACATCAACAGATAGCCCTGTTCCTCATGATTCCAATTAAAGGTCCAGTCTTCACCGAAATGCGTAGTTCTCAATCTGTGAGTCATGTTTGATATAGAAGTGACAGTTTGTTGCGTACAATTTTGAAACCGAAGATTTATGACTGCCAGCTAGGCTCAATTAATTCAATCCAATGTTTTCACTCCATTCCATTTTTACGATCACTGCGGTGGAAATACGTTGTTGCACAGAATCACAAAAATTTTCGGTTCATTCAAACAACGACAATTCAATTCAATTATAAAATGTTGCCATGGTTGTTGTAAGTAGGACTTTGTACTGAATCTAACTACTGGCTGCACTGAGGGAAAAAGTGGATGACAAACCTGTTTTCATTTTGCATTTTAGCAGGAATAAGACTTTCAGATAATGTGAAAGTATATTTCGACAATCCTGTCGCCAAAAGTTCGCTCCCGTGCTGTAAAGGCTAAACCGTACTTATTCACTCCAAAAATGATTACTAAAAACAAGATCTCTAATTGCACTACAGCAGAGCCATAAGAACAATATGGTATGCTAACCCTACTGCAATCACTAGCATTCTAGACGATTCATTAAATTAAGTCTTTACCTATACATCACGTCAATCCGAAAAATATTTTACTTACTCATAGGAAAGCAAATTGAGTTCAATGGCTTACTTGGCTCCAAATGTGTTGTTGAGTTTTCAGGAATTCAGTCCACTTTCCCACTTATGAGGCTCTTCAATCTTTCGAGGTGATGATACGCTCTGAAAGAAGTAGAAAAACAGTTCTCAATAATATTGCTGTCAACTTATATTTACTTCAAGACAGGAATCAAACATAAACTAAGCAAACTGAAGGTAAGGAAAATGATCGAAGTTCTGGGGTAGCCTGATTTGGGCTGCTTTTCACGCTATGCTCTAATTTTCAATTTCTTTGAATTCCACAATCTTTCTGATCTGATTTTGACCTGATTTTTGATTTTTTTTATTGGTGATTTTTTTGAAGGTGTACAAACGATCTTCTCGGTTGTTTCTAAAACAATGTTTCAACAAAAAAACACTGCCTTGGACTTGATTACAGGTTTAAGCTGGAAACGTTGTGCAACAAAAGCTCTGTCCAAAATGCAATTTTTCATACATTTATCATATTTTGTTGCTTCTAGCTTAAGAAAATACTTGAAAAATGCCCAGATATATAGAACCGATGCAGGTAGCAGTATTCGTACACAAAGTTTGCTTGTTGAATACATTCTCATTTTGATAATACCATAGCTAGACTTATGACGATGAGTCTCTTGCTTCCCTGTGCTCTTTGACTTGACGATGGCGCTTCAGTCAAAAGAGACTCATAACATTACTCTGAAAAACAACTTCGCGATGCCTACAGTACCAATCAGATTGCGAGATTTGTGAATTATTATTTTTACGGTGTAAATGTGATAGATTCTCGATTCGATTGAAGCACTCTCACGGGATTGAGATTCGAAGCCGTGATTCCATAATTCCATTGATGAATGAAGAAATTAGGGCCAGGTTTTTTACTGTTTCATTATGAGTCCCTCTTGAGCAAGGTTTACCGCAGGGATACAGGGAACTCATTGTCATAAGTCTAATTCCATACCTAGCAAGTGACTGCTCTCCACCAAAGCTTGATGCGTCATCGCTGTTATTGTCTGATTCTATGTAATCTTCAGATGACTCCTTAGAATAAACGGAGAACTCCTTAAAGGGCAAGTCCGGGGTTTGTATAATTGTCGATTATTTAAAAGATTACACTGTTGTGAATGGTATGTAGTATTTTTTCAATTTTTTTCTCGCTTTTCATCTGCTAAACTACATATTTCAATCTGCGGAAAGCGCGAAATGACGTCATTTTCTATGACGTTACTACACGTTGACCTGAATGAGGATGCCAAATGTGTTGATATGCCACATGCCATGCCACTCACATTACTAGCCTCCTTATCGCGCACTCGCCTCGTACAAAATACAAAATGGGGACAACATTAGGCCTAACTTAGGAGAATTTGAGTTGGAGAAAAATGAAAGTTGGAGACATCACAACTTGGAAAGAACTGTTGTTCAGCAGTTGGTAAGGTTACTTTTTGACAATAACTTAATCAACCCCGGACTTGTCCTCTTATTGATCACATAAATTACAGCAAAAGCCTGCATACATGACCACAATTTTTAAAAACCTTTACGGCCTGTTTATATGAGGCGGGCTGGCCCGTTAGCGAGCTGGCTCACCTTCAGGTGACATCCTGCTTACCTGGTCACAACTTTGTAAACATCAGTTTACGTTTATATGCATGCCGGGCTGGCCCGCCTTGCCGAGATCTCGGTTATCGACTACCGGAATCCCGCCTCAAGCGGGCTGACTTTTCTCATATAACAGAAGAAACGGGCCAGCCCGCCTGTTACGCACGCGCAGTATTATATTTGGCGCCGTGAGTCAGAAAATATTTCCTTGTTCTTTCAATTTTACACAAAAGAATGACGGCACGTGGCTACTAATAGCCGGGCTGGCTCGAGGCTGGCTAGCTTTCGAATCTCTCAGATAAAACCGGGCTGGCTTGTTGGCGAGCCAGCTCGCTAACGGGCCAGCCCGCCTCATATAAACAGGCCCTTAGGCTAAAATTCTGCAGGAAAAGTTTAAAACTTCGTGAAAATTGCAGCAGAATTGGAGAGGAGATTTTTCAACGTGTTAGATGCGCAAAGAAGTTATTTATATGGGCATTAGAAGGTATACTGTAAATCATAAATTATAGCTGAGGTTTCGTCAGGCTGTCGTGATGGTAATGGATGAGATTGGGTTTCAGTTAAACATTGCTGAATGTCTCTCAACTAGATGCGACTGATGTCCGAACACTTCATTTGCTAAAGGTGCTGTTATCATCCGTAACATTGTCAGTACCATGCAGCATACCAGTCTGTTTCAGAAAATTATACAATGGGGGACGATAAACTATCTGCATTGATTTTCATGAATGCTTGCCGTGTTACATTTCTCTCATGTTTAAATCTTACAATGACAGCTCTTAATCTTTGCATATGTTCATTCGGTCCCCTAACAAACGTATTCACATGGCACTTTAAATCAGTTTCCTCTGTTGTATTCCCTTTTTCCAAGACGGAAAACAAGGATAAAATTGACATAAAGGATTGCCCTAAAATCTGAGTCGATTTGGGAAACATAATAATGTCATTATGTAAACATTTTCGGCTATAAGGCGCATATACAGTAACCTAACCAGAACCAAAGTGGAAACGTACCTTAGTAGCTTTTTCCTCTGTTCCTTCACGATAACCATTAGCAACTCCATTCAGATTCAAAACCATGTGTTTTAATGTTTCGACTGTTCTCGGTGGCTCTGTTCTGTATTGTTCACTATCAAAATGCTTTGGGTTCATTTTGCTTTTCTATAATTAGAATAATGATCATGTGAAAGTAATTCCCGAAAAGGGGGCTATAAACGCTCCCGGGGGGGGGGTAACTACCATATATGAAGGTACGGGATGTGCCATTTTTGGGGTGCCTTTTTTCCAGCAGAAAATGAATTTTGGGGTACCATTTTTGGTAAAATCACAAGAAGTCATAAATTTTGGGGTGTCATTTTAGAAAAATAACTCTTTAGGGTATTGATTTTGATCAAATTTCACTTATTTGGTTAACATTTTGGATGGCTGTCACAATTTTAGGGTATACCTTTTCAATGGCTTGTAAATTTTGGGGTATCGTTTTCGCGAAAATTTATAAATTTTAGGGTGCGATTTCAGACATCAAATGGCACACCCCCGTCACCTGCCTATTGAAGTTACCCCCCCCCCGGGTAAACGCTATAAAAACGTCATAAGGAGTTTAGAGTTAGTTTCTCGCTAGACTTGCTCCAGGTCTATTTGCTAGAGTCCATATGACCGATTCCTTGCCAGCACTTCCTGTATCCACAAATCAAACGTTCCGTAAGGGAATGAAGGAGACCCTGGCTTTAGGAAATGTGGGAGAAGGATCTGTGAGACGAACTTCAGGAAATGGGCTTGGGGTAAGTCTAGTTTCTTGTTTAAGCCTGGTTTCCATATGATCGCAAGGAGACACAAGGAACCGCGCCAAAGGGTTCGGAATTCTTGAAAAATTCTGTCATACAAATGGGTTCATGTGTCAAAGTGCAGATTCACCTCGTGTGACGGTGAGAGTCATTAATCCCCCCCGAGGTTGGAGAGCCAAGTAAAGGACGAATGAACATGGATGCTTTTACTTACAACTACGTCACTGGAAACACCATTAGCATTTCGCATGCAATCTTCGATGAACGAATCCAATATCTCCGATCTCATTGCTTTCGGTTCAGCCGCCAATGTTGAACTGTGGAAAGTGAATTTATAGATAAGAAACAAGAATTCCATTAGATGACATTCAAAATTGGGTGCAAACACATTTATCTTCATTCTTCTTTTACGATGGCAGTGTATTTTGAGCAGAGTATATTATAAAAAAACACAAACAGTTCTTCGCCCATTTGAGCGACAAGAATTCCATTAGATGACATTGAAAAATGGGTGCAAACACATTTATCTTCATATTTCTTTTACGATAACAGAGTATTTTGAGCAGAGTATAATATAAAAAAACACAAACAGTTATTCGCCCATTTGAGCGACAAGAATTCCATTAGATGACATTGAAAAATGGGTGCAAACACATTTATCTTCATACTTCTTTTACGATGGCAGAATATTTTGAGCAGAGTGTCATATAAACAATACAAAAAGTTCTTCGCCCCTTTGACAAACAACAGAAAACTAACTATTCCGATCTATCACCTATCTGAAATATTTCCATATCATTCACTGAAAACACCAATGACCGAAATGAAATATTTTCCTTTCACCGAAAATCACATGTTAGTATCAATCATCTGGTATAAGGTAGGAAAGGATTTCTTTCTGAGACGCCCGGCTGAATTTTTCTATTTCTTAATTTACTATGTATTTCAATCGATTAAGTTGATGTTTTAGTTGGATCTCCGAAGTATATTTTGTAGAATTGGTATGAAAACCATGATTATCATGATCATCATAATGAACTGAACTTAACAAAATATATGATCAACATTTCAATCTAAATGAGAATTTAAATGGCATGTTTCGTTGTATTCTCGTTACTTTTGGACGTAGATCTCTAGGAACTAATAATAATGTGTCAGCTCGTGTCTCAATTTTTTCAGGTATTTTGCGAGACCTTTTCACGGTTTTCACAGGAGAGAAGGTAAATAAATTTGAATGTGGAATCCATGCGAGTAAACAAAGGGAATTCTTGCTGGAACATAATAAAAAACTCTTTACGAATATCAGAGAACTCTTGGCAATCTACAAGAAAGTGTTGTTCGTTTTCGACATAGCCGCTTATGCAAAAGAGGCACTTGCGTTCATCTGGGGGTAATGTTTTCCCTTCGCCCAGTCTCAATTCGAAGTTTACGGTCACCGCACCGAAATTTAGCTATGATCCGGCGCAATTTTCTGTCGTCTACCGGGTGAGTCAGAAAAAACGCCCGGCGTTTGAAAGGCTACTGCTCCCTGAATATATAAGCAACGATATTTTGCAATATTTGATTAGATAGCTAATATGTTCAATTATTTTCAGAAATTTTCGTAGCTAAAATCGGTAACCCCGTTCAGACTCTGCAGGCAATTTTCTAACATGAGCCCCTTTGAGAAACCTTAAAAAACGTGCTAAAATTACAAGCAAATGTTCCTAATGTGTTTACCTCACAGCGATGACTTTCAGCACGCTTTAGCACGTGCTTTTGTTTCGGCGGGTTGAAAAATCTTCCCCTGAGTGTGAATAACTGATTCAGGGAGATTCCATTCTCTCATGAGGACAAAATACATGAGCACAGCCAAGAGTCATTATTGCTAGGAAGGAGAACAAAGGGAAATTTTGCTTGCTGTTTTCACTCGTTTTTGCAGGTTTTCGAAAGGGTCTTTCAGCAAAAAGTCTCCTATTTCGACGGGAAGGAATGACCAATTGCATTCGAGTAAATTACTGAACCTAATTTGACATATCAGGAATAAAACGAGACAGTTTTCAACATTATTGCTTTGATATTGAGGGATCAGGAATTTTTCAAACGCCGGGCCTTTTATTGACTCACCCGGTGGAGGGCAATATGACTCCATTCGAGCTCGCATCTTGAAAGACTGGTAACTTTGCAATTTTTTACACTCTAATAAGAAAAATGACATTGAATTGGCAGATGCAAGAAAAAAAAAAGTACAGAAGTTATTGGCATAGTGGCATCCTTTAGAGGCCTATTAAACCTATACTATCACACTCTGATCATAACATAGTTTTGAAAGGCCTCAGTGTCCTAGTAACTTAGAGCGCCTTTCGTTGTTTGCATCTGACATCTTAATATCAATAAAGGGTAAATACACCTGGATCTCACAACTCACAGAAACTTGTTTACTTACTTGAACTTTTGAGTTTGATTTCCTGTTTCAACAGCATTATAAATAGATCCTCTTAAGGCGTCCAAATCAGCAGTTCTTGGATTCGTTGAGGCAAAGGTACTGAGTGGAGATATACCTCTTCTCCCATTAAAACTAACATCAGGTGCAAAGCTGACTTTACTGGACGGTCTCACAGGTAGTTCGGCAAATGACTGAGATGTTACCTCTGACTCAGCATCTTTTACCGTAGAGTCATCATCAGATACGGTTGATAACGAGGGACTTGCATCAACAACAGGCATAGGAGGCTGTATCAATAAGAGGTCAGTATCAATTGTAGCATTATCATCATCAGTGTCAATATTATCTCGAAATGTGTTGTCTCTGTTGACGTGAGACGTATTTCCCGCATACGGCGAGCGATCCTTCACGTGCAATGACCGTTCCGCATAATGGGGAGATCGATACAATTTTCCAGCACCTGTGGACGGCATAAATGGCCTATTTGAGGTCCCTGCGATATTGGATGAACGAGAGGATGGTTCAGTTGTCTTTGATTGGGAGTAATTCCTATTCGGTGACGACTGATCATGTTTGTTGATAGCCGAACGGTAAGAACTATGCGAAATTGGTCGATTTGCGTAACTATAGCCATTGGAAACGCTATGTGGATGACTCAATGTGGAGGCGACACTTCTTGTTGCTGCAGTATTAGCAGGTCTTAAAGGGATGCTTCGTTTTTGGTCAGTCCAACTAGACTTTGGCGACAAGCTTATCTCATCTTTACGTGGTAAGTATGATAATTTTGATCTCGCCTTGAATTTCTCAAGGCTAGGCCACGTTCTGTTATGCAAGTCTTCGCCGTTTATTTCCTCATCATTGGAACTCAAATGTGGACCTTCAGCAGTGTATCGTCCTGTCACGATCTCTGCTTGGTCTTCATCTCCCTCCGTCGATACACCTACCTCCTCCTCCCGCACAACGAATCCCCCTGACCTATCAGACCCTAACGCAGAAGACCTCCAACTTGTGTAGGACGATCCTAACCCAGCTGGCTTTTTTAACACAGCCGAATCAGAGTATCTGTTCCTTGCCGCAGCCTCTCTTGCAACTGGTGAAGAGCTAAGATACGGGCTAGTCGATCTGTTTGCTATCCTAGCCACAGCAGTAGAATGTGGGCTGCTTGACGGGGGTATACCTAGAGAGACACTACCTGATACAGATTGCAAAGCTGAAGATCTTGGTCTTGCTGCTTCATATTGTTCATACCTAACTTTATCATCACCAAAATTAAAAGCTTGAGGCTTTTGATCGTTAGGAAAAAGCTGTGGTTTTGGAGTTGACATTGCATGAGGAATCTTAGATTTGAACGAGCTACTTGCCCATGTTTTGCTTCGTTGGTGCAATTTTGTTCCATTTGGTGGTTGCCGGATTAACACATCTGTAGAAGCGGAACCTTGGCTAACAGCGCTGTCCTTTCTCCTCAAAGTCCCTTGGTCCCTATTTGGTGACCGTATTCTTTCCAAAGGGGAAACACGCTTTGGAGAAGATGCACGTTGTGATGACGCAGGTCTATCGAGAGTCTTTTGTGCATGAATGGGACTGACATTATCAGAATGATAGCCAGACGTTCCGCGCGAGTTACCCTCCATGACATCGATATCTTTTTGTGAAATGTTCAGTGACAGATTCTTCATGTATGAGCGAGCAAGATTATCATTGACCAATGATCTCCTTGCATTATCAATGTCATGTGCCACAGGTCGCTCAATAGTCGGGTCTGATACATTCAACCTTGGTTCAGATGGGATTCCAATATTTCTACTTGAGTTTGTGTCTCTGGTACTTTTACGACTAGCTGTAGGACTGCTAGTAACAAACGGCGTTGTGCTATTCCTAATCTCCTTTGGGTACGCAGAGTTGCCAAAATCCTTTGAAGACGTTGGTTTCTCGCGATTTGACTCTTGTAGAATTTGTCGACGACTACCCTTAGAATAACTTCCGCTCGAGTTACCATCAAATGATCGATGCTTATTCAAAATTCTATTTGTATAAGCAACATCCCTACTTTCCGGCGATTGCATAGAATCATTTACGGCCTTTACAACTGAAGCTGTTGATACTCCATGGACTGAACGGCCTAAAATATTTTCTCTATGTTTTTTCACTTTCCGTCTGCTTTCATTCAAGATAGATTCAACTCTTGGGTCTTTGAATAATGGTGTGTGAAGATCACCTCCCATATTGATCGGACGGTTTCCATAAACTGAAGACTCTAGAACAACTTCAGTGTCAACACTTGCAGTATCATCCATCGTTAGACCAGTGGCATTAAGACTTCTTGAATGAGAATTCAAAGGGTCTGGATTTTGCGATTTTAGGAGAACTGATACAGATGATAACCTAAAAGAAAAATATGATTCTGAAATATTTAATAGTAGTTCGTAAAGTTAAGACAGTCCGAGAGATGTGTTGAGAAACATACGTTACATCTGTGTGCATTTGA
The DNA here is from genome assembly GCA_964019985.1 of Aurelia sp. 4 Dawson et al 2005. Classification (NCBI taxonomy): domain Eukaryota; kingdom Metazoa; phylum Cnidaria; class Scyphozoa; order Semaeostomeae; family Ulmaridae; genus Aurelia; species Aurelia sp. 4 Dawson et al 2005. Next base: position 17,772,397 of record OZ026499.1, read on the forward strand.
CACAAAATGAAGCAAGGGATTATGCGCAATGCCATCAAAGGTAGATCTGCTTCAACGTTGGACCTACTCCATTTTTGTCCTAATGGCTTGACTCCTTCCTTAGAGCAAAACTGAAAGATTTTCAGGCAGTTTTTGCGTCGGGATTGGTGCAGTTTTTTAGTGATGGAATTGGAAAGCTGTGTCGCGAACATCGCGAAACGTGAACAATAGTCAGCGAGAGACTGTTCTAGAACATTTTAGAACTTTCTAGAACCTTATAGAACATTCTGGAAACTTGTAGAACATTCTGGAAACTCATGGAATATTCTAGAACATAATAAGGATATGATGAATCATGATGATGAATTATCTAGAACTTTCTAATAGAATCGCATGCTTCAGCATATTTTATCGTCTATTTATGCAATTCTATTTTTAACTATTATTCTAGATTATTCTTATGGACTCGTATATATAGAGCAAAATTTTAGATTTCAGAGTTATCGATAGAACACGAACATGTAAAGATATACTTTGATAAGAAGAAAGAAAAAGTAAAAGTAAAACGCTTCCTGAAATATGCACTTTGCAATAAGCTGGCCCATGCCACAAGTCTAGATGCCTGAGTGAGTAGGCTTAGCTTACCGTCTTGGATCAGCAGCATCGATGGATTGGTTCACATCATCAACCCATTGTGGGTATGCTGTATTCGTCACTGAGTTTTTCACCCATGATGAATTCCTCTGTCCTTCAATAGAAACAAAGTATTGTTACTGAAGAAATTATGAAGTTTTTTATATTTAAAGGGAATAGACATAGCTATATCTCGTAGCCGCTATAAACAGGCTAAAGAAACGCCAACAAATCCTTGTTCCTTTAGCTACACAATGAAACCGGATGCGTCGAAGCCGTCAAGTACAATATAGATTATATTTTTGACATGGCCCGGGCCAGCTTTTAACTATGTCGATTCCCTTTAAAGACTTGAAAGCAGGATCTTAAAAACTCTCTCTAAACTACATCATTTACAAAAAATTGATCCAAAAATTATGGTAGACATAAATTTTAAGTAAGGCCTCGCCCACACGTATCCGGATATCTTGAAAACGCATCTTTCTTATCCGTATGATAAAATATCTGCATCCACATGAGATGCGTTTTCGAAAGTATCTCTGTCCATACGAAGACGCTGCTACATGCAGACTTCGATGTTCGAACTTCAATAAAAGAAGACGGACAAGCAAAACGCCCTCGGATGATCCCCAAAGATCCGTGCGCATGCTCTGATACGTAGTAAATCGATGCTGCTATGAAGTCCGCGTTTTCGAAAAGCTCCGTGTTCACCCGTCCAAATGACAATGACAAGAGCGCCTTCAAAAATATCCACTCTGGAGAGCATTTCGCTTTTGGTGACCGAAAAAACCGTCTACTTCGTGTGGACGCTAACTAAAAACAATAGATGCGTCTTCAGAAATATCCGGATATATGTGGACGAGGCCTTAAGCTGAACATGGATTGGTTAAAGAAGTGGAATGCTAAATGTTCTCCCCTTGGAGTTGATTCAGGGATTTTCACATCTCCAGTATGTCAAGATGCAAAAGTTTAGGATGGTTATGGTCGAGGGGTAAATCGCTCCAAAAATCTCGTACACTCTTGCAAAAAATTCCCTAAAAAATAATCGAAAATCCAAAAGTCTTAGAAAAATCTGAGAGATTTTTAAGATCCTAAAATCTCGTGCACTATTTTCGGAGTGATTTGCCCCTCATTTATGGTTGAAGTTCAAAATGGAAATTTGTCATGTCCAATTTTTTGTCTGAATTGCTTTGAAAGCTTTAGAAAATTCTTTGGCCATATTCAGCAGCTCATGATATTGTAGTTTGCAGTATTCATCGCAGATTTTTTAGTAAAAATCAGGTGATTCCTCAATAACCCATCTAAGCTGAATGCTTTATCAGTAAGCAGAAAAAAGGAAAACTGTTTCTCTCAAGAAGAGTCTGATACATTTCATTCAAAAATTATGTAGGAAGCTTTTCTGACCAACAAAGTTGACTTCAATGTACTGTGGGTAAATGTTGAAACGTATTTGACTCAAATCATTTTGGGTTGAGAGATCTCTTATGTTCTTCATACACTCTGGGGAAAAAGCCATCCCCCTTTCTTCCCCAAGTGCCTTTTAGTGAAAAATGCATTGTTTATATACAGGGCCGCATTTAAGTCTTTTGGGGTCCTGGACCCAAGACTACTTGGGGCCTGTTAAAATATACTTAATATATTTGTTTCACGTGCACAGTACTCGGCACTGCATTGATATGACTTTTTAAGGATAAGGTCGTCCCAAGATTCAGTCATAACAACACAAGTTATGATTTATCTATAGTTGAGACAAGGTAATTAACTGCTATTGAGCAACTACTTTTGGTTGCCAATAAAGTATTGTCAGTGTATGAAAGCACTTCATAAGCTATTCAAACCTTTGCTCAGGGCCCCCTAAATTTAAGAATTTTAGTGGGGCCCCTGGTCCCTGGTCCAGTAGGCCCATGGGTAAATTTGGCATTGTTTATATATACAGTACCTCCTACTTTCTTCAGATAGCTGCTCAAAAGAACTTCAGTTTCAGTTGTATCTTGATCACTGTCTATTCCAACATTAGACATGCTAGGTGAGGGTAGTGTTGATATTTCATCATCTAGAATTTGCTGATGGGTATCTGATGGCTCTCTCATCAAAGCATAATTGCTTTTATTGATCACATTCATTCTCGATCTTGCATGATTCTCTCTTCTTGGTTGTGAAGAGCTGTCTGCATCTTCAAAATAAATGTGCTTGATTTAATGAATAAGGTAGCAGTACCTGATGCAATTTTTATCAAATATTTAGCATACCAGTAGACCCATTTTCCTAAAGAAGAAATGGTCCATAAAATAAAGAGATAAAGCTTGCTAGGGCTGCTCAATAGACCCTTTCAGTTCTTTTGAAATTCTTCCAGGTACATCACTTGCCTTGATGTAATGTGGATCAAAATCTCAAAAGCGTGCATTGCTTTCAGCAACACATGAAATTTTTCTCCATGTGTAGTTGCAACATAATGACACAATTTAGATTTCTTGCTGCACATGGAATCCCATCTTTTGCCTTGAATTGAATGTAATTGTGAAATGGGTCAATTAATTATGTTAATCCTCTATTCAAGTTATGGCTAAACAAAGGCCTGCATAAATGAAGTTATAGAAGTAAGGAAATGTAGTACCAAGCTTTCACTCACTGATTCATAGACCCTTTCTCCTTTTAGATATATAGGTCTGCATGCAGCCTTAGATTATGTACAATAAAGAAGGTGGATGATGATAAAGACAGGCAGGTCTCTGGCACACTTTTTGTGAAAGAAACTGTTAGGATCAATCACTTTTTATTCCCAAAGGCAAAGAAATGAGGTTATATTGGGGGAGGACTTTTGTAGTCCAACTTAGCCCTATTTTCCACCAACCATAATGCTTTGCATAGTGGCAGTATTCAAAATTAGCAAATCGCATTGGTGGAGATGATATCAAGTGATCATGAATCAATGTTGTCCATAATACACTTACCTCACGTAAGTATTGCACCACCGTATCCAAAATGGCGGCGTAAAATGTCATGTAACTCAAGCGACAAAATTGGCATAACAAAAGCATCAGCATTTTAAGGGTTTCCCTGTCGCGTGTTTTGGTGGGAAAATAATTGTCTGTTTGTCTACTTTTTATTCAACAGCAAAATGAAATGTTGCTTTGTTGCTTTCCTTGACAAATTAACAAAAACCTGAGGACAACATTGAGCAAGATTTTGGCTGGATAACTGGAGGACTAGGCCATAACAAAATGAAGAATGGGTAGATTTCTAAGAGCAAAGATAACAAAACTTCGTAATTTTCAAATCTAGATTCTGCAAACTTTATCGCTATAAAAAAAGTTTTCCGCGAGGAATACGACCTGGCTATAAAACAGAGCTGAAACTGAAAGAAGCCATTCCAAGGTAAGAATATGCTGAACACTATTTTTATCACATTTGCATTCATTTTGTTCATGGAAAACTTTAGGTAAGTGGTTGACCATTAAATAACTTGATTTGGATAAACCTCAAAATATTCTCTTGCTATAAGTTAGTTGGAAGGTGATTAAAACCATGAAAGTGACTGGAGCTCGTTTTTCTTCTACAAGACTTCTCCTAAGATTGATTCAAGCTCATTTACCTTTGAATGACTTCCTCCTTGTTTACTTGAATTTATTCTTTTACCCTATTCAAAGAGGGAAACTTTTTTCATGGCAATGAAGTTTGCAGAATCCAGATTTGAAAGCAACAAGATTTTGTTACCTTTGATCTAAGAAATCTGTTCATTCTTCGTTTCGACATGGCCTACTCTTCTGGATTTTTTACCAAAATCTTGCTCGATGTTGTCTTAAAGTTTTCCCTAAATTATCAACGAAATCAACAAAATAACACTTCATTTCACATTAATCAAAGAGAAAATGGATACGCAATTACTTTCTATCCAAAATCACCCAGGAGAGAAACCTGTAAATGCTGGTACTTCATTATACAAATTTTTGCTGATTGAGTTGCAAGAAACTTTAGGCAACCATTTTGTTTTGATGGCGCAATACTTGGTAAGTGTAGATCATTTGTCCCCATCTGTTACCCATTGTCAACAAAAGAGTAATTGCATCATAGCCAATAACTCCTCTTGCAATTTGCCTAAAAGCCAATTTACAAATTTGTCACGCACTGCAATTCAATGAAGGTAAAGGTTGGAAACACCAAAACGGGTTCATGAACAAATTGGCAACCTCTGTGTGAGTAAAACAAAACTACTATGCAGCACTGATTTACTAGCTATTGCAGCTTTGCTTGTGTACCTCTTGGTGTACATTTCAAAACAAGGTCTTTTGAAGCCTGACCAATGTTTAGACTTACTCAGTCATATACCCTAATATTATACAAGAAACAAGTAAAACAAGTAAAAACATATGATGAAGGATTTCCTTGTAAAATTAAATGGAATCTTGCAATGGTTCTCAATTTTTCAGCGGAGGAGTTTCTTATTCTTTTGGTGATACGTGTATGTGACCTTTTCAAGTAGATTGTGGTTTAGTGGGTAATGTGAAGTGATATTTACGTTTCTGTGATGAAATGAAGTCTTTTGATCTCAAAACAATCACAATCACATACCTTGCTGAAGATAGGCTGGCCTACAAGTACTCCTCAAACTGTCCTGATAAGAATCGTTAATCCAAGAAAGCAAACCATCATTTTTGTCGTTCATTTCACTATCCAATTGCCTCTCAACGCTGTCTAAATATCTAAACTTCGGTTGTGGTGAGAGCAGGTCTGAAACTCGTCTAGTGTAGTGTCTTGGTCTTGGCCTACCCTCGAACTTGTCAATGTATTCCTCAAGAACGTCCGAGGCTGTCTTTCTGTACCTGGGTTTAGAATTGAAGAGAAGTTGAGAGGTTCTTGTAAACATATAGAATAAGCATAAACACATAAAAGGGGTAAATAAATAGGCAATAGAATAAAAGCTACGCACATGTCAAGTCTTGTTTGTGAATGTTCAGTTGCCAGTCAAACTTTGATCGTTGGTGCTAGGTAAACAAATCTGCCCTACTACGCATGCGTACTTATTAAAGCGCCAAAATGGAAAGCTGCTGAGAAATTTGAGAAGCTCGTCATAGGGGACCCACAATCGGAGAATAGTTGGAGACACAGGATGACCCAGAGAATTATCAAAGGAGCACAATTGGCACAGGAAGACAATTCAGTTGTTTCAAAATCCAGGAAGAGTATAGGTATGCTGAAATGCCTTTCAAAATATTTGCCACGTCAAACACTAGATGAGTTGTATAAAGTCTACGTGCGTCCCCATCTGGATTATGGTGATGTTATTTACCACACCCCTCAAACTATTTGTGAGTTTACTAACATCGCAAACCTTAGTAATCAAATGGAAAAGCTTGAGTCTATTCAATACTCTGCAGCACTAGCAGTAACCGGTGCTTGGAAGGGTACATCTCGGGAAAAGTTGTATGCGGAGCTCAGATGGGAATCGCTAAACCTTCGAAGATGGAGCCGACGCCTTGTTCTGTTTTACAAGATCGTAAATGATATGACTCCAGAATACATGAGATATCCCATCCCTCAATTGCAGGAATCAACGTATAATCTTCGCAGACCTGTCACAATAGGTCAAATATGTGCAAGAACCGAGGCTTTTAAGTCAAGTTTCTATCCAAATTGCTTATCTGAATGGGACTAGGGAGCTTGAAGCGAGGGAGGAAAAATGCGTTCTCCCAAACTCCTTCCCAGAGGAAGTTCGCTGCGCGGCACGTTAGAGGTCACAGAAAATGAACAAGAAATGGAGCTAAATAGAGAATAGAAGATATTAATGAAAAATGATAGAGATTATCAAACACTAAATGCAACGGTTAACATTTAATCTGGTTTTTCTGTGATGTTTCCTTTCAGAAGATTTTTGGAAACTGTGCTGTGCTGTACACAACACACACTTGTGCTGTCCAATGGGCCGAGGCTCTAGCCACGTGATCATGCCGAATGCATCAGGTTGGCCGAGGAAGAATCTCAGCAAAAAAACGTGCGAAAAGAACAAGAAAGAAAATATCCACCAGCAGCAATTCGAAGCGACGAATATTGCTCAGAAGCATTCATTTATCACGCAGGGAAAGCTGGTTGCTTGCACGTATGTAGATAGTCGCACAGAAGCTGTACCTGTTGTGTTTGTAGAGAAGAAGCAAGTTGGATTGGTTAGGCCACTTTGATTTAGGCCCTGGCCACCAGTCCACCATTAGCCTGAGATCAAATCATGGCAAACAACAGCAAACTTTTAGAGGAGGTGAAGCTCAACCTGAGGTCAGTTTTAGTGTCAATGCCAAAAGGCTGCAAGCAATCAAATATTGCAAAAGATTATAAAGAATTCCTTGGGGAAATGCTGCCTTGGAGAGCACTTGGCTTCAAGAATTTGTACGAGCTCTTGATTTCAATGCCAGATGTAGCGAAGTTAGAATTTCGGAAAGAAGATGAAGACAATCGTGTATTTGCAGTATTGGACAATAGCAGTTACTCTTCATTGCATGCAAAGCGAATGTCAGTGAAAGGGTTTGGACAAGGAACAATGGCTCTGTCACCTGAGGAAATAGAACAATGGAAGCGTAACAAGTTAAATGGAGGATGCAACTCTACTTCATCTGCAGGAGGGCAGAGAATTAATAATCCTAAAAGTATTTGCAGTGCTGGGACAGTTAGAAACATGACCGCAAATAGACCAAGTCAGAGTATTGTCACAAATTGTCAAGTACCTTGCAATTCCTCCAATCCTGCTCAATTAACAGTCAGTCTTAGTGAAACGGGACCAAAAAAGATTGTAGCAGAAGAGAAAGGTTCACTTATGGTTACCATCAGTAACACAGATGCAAAACCTACTAATGTTGCAGAACAATCAAAGTATGCAGACTTTGTTCCAAACAAGGAAGGAATTTATTCACTCTGTATCAAATTTCAGTACAGAAATAATTTGGCACGTCTTGATCAGGTGATTGATAATTTGACAATCATGGCCTGGCACAGTATGAATGATCCCTGTGAAACTGCTTGACCTTTGTTGTCATTTTGAGTCATTCAGGTTAATTTTTCATGTACAAGGCGTTGCACCCAGTCTGCAGAAAGTAGCATTTGCACACCTGAGGAGAAGGATTAGGTCTATGCAAAGTTAACAATGAGATACAAATTGGGTCGGCACACCCAAGATCTTGTTGGAAACTGCCATACTCTGTAGGCTGACCTTGCACATAATAACATGACTTTCCCACCGAAAAATGCTTGTATAGAAACTTTTAAAGTCTTTTTAACTTTTTAGCTTAATATCACAATTCTTGTCATATCAATGTGTGCAAAGCCCATACTACAGATTCAGAAAATCAATGTTGTTTAGAGGTGCCAGAAGGAAGGCAAAGGGGCAGGGGCAGCCAATCAAAAAGGACATTGCAAAATTGGAGAAGTGACACACAACTCTCCCAGTCACTTTCCATTATTTGTCTCAGGAAAACTCTTATCCTACCAACCTGCCGTATACTCATCAACTCTATCTACTTGTTTATGAAAGAACCCTGAAAACCATTTGTTGACACGGGTGGAGGGCATTTGCAAACCTCAATGGTCTTAAGTCTCAGGTGTAGCAGATATCCAAGAATGTGTTTTTGAAAAGGGTACTTTCTGCCCTGTGCCACCCCCATACCTTCAGGGCAATGGGGGGAAGCTGCCCCAAAGCCCAGTGCCTCCGGTGCCCTTGGTATTGTTTTGTAATTCCTGCTCCATTCTCTTGTGACATTAAAATGGAATTTATAGGAATCATGTCCTAATATCAATTATGCTTTTGTCAACAGTATATCCAAAGGTAAGAAAATCAAGTTTGGGGAAGTGACAAGAAAGTTTTCATATACCTTACTGTTTGCTTATCATTCTTTCACACCCTAAAAAGTGCTCAAATGTGAGGAATATATTTTTACAAAAAAAGCATGCATGGTGAGTAGAAAGATTTTGATGAGCAGATTCCTGAAATGAACTCAGTGTTTTTCATGTTTTTGATGAGCTATCATAGGTTGAAGTTTATACCTCCCTAGAAACAATGCAATGATACAACATTCTTTGACTATTGTAGAACAAAGCAGAAAACATGTTGAGGCAACAGCTGGCTCTTCCTGGGTGTAAAATTTATCAAGTTAATGTGTTAAGGTCAGTTGGTACTTTTTAAACGGGTACAGTACAGGCCTTCTATGCATTGCTTTCCTGCATGAGACTTCTTGAGAATTCTTGATGATCTTCTTAAAATGTTTCATTCTTAGTTAGTCCTATCAAGGTGAGTAGAGCGCTTGAAAGCTCTTAAGATTTTTCTTAAGAATGTGTTAAGACCTTTACTGTACGTATACTGTATATCAGGGACTGTGCAGCCATAGGGCCAGCAGGTGCTAAAGCCCCCTCACTTTTTTCAAAGACATGCTTTGAAATTTTTAGAAACTATTGATGAATCTCCAAAGATGCTATACTTTAAGTTCTGAATCAGATCAATCTCATCATCTAAAAGTCTTGAATTAAAATTTTGACAATTGATACCTGCAAGTTGGTCTAAATTGGCACTATATGTCTATGTTGTATGAAAGTAATATACTGTATACTCTTTCTGAATTTTTATATATTCAATATATAAAATATACATTCAACATTTATATAGTACATACATTTATATGCATTCAATATAAATTCAGGTTTAAACTTTTTGCAATTAATATTGTCACATCAAGCCATAGGAAAGTACATGCAGCTAATGTTGCTTGGATAGAGGAAAGACAAAATGTGATTTTATTTGTTGATACCGGCTTAGGCAACTGACCTATTAGCTATGCAGCACAGAGTCTGGATTGGGGGACATTGTCATATGCTTTTTTGCCAAAGGTTCAATCTAAAAGGCCATCAGCACTGTTTCCTTGCCTAAGAATTCTGCACAAAAATTCTTGCAATCTTCTGTATTTTTCAAGAATTTTTTATTGTATTTAGAGAAGTCTTATCAAAATTTCTTAGGACTTCTTTGATGTCAAGGTACACATGATTGGTACTGTATTCAATGCCCATGTGTCCTGCATATGTTTATTTTTTAGCCATTTTTGATGCAAATCCTGATAAATCTTGTTTTCTTTCAGTGACCAGCTTGCCTTTGTGAGGTACAGAACCAAAAGAGAGGTGATAGCAGTGTTTGAAGCAAGAAATAGAATTGAAGTTGATGGAGTAAAGTTAGTAATTGAACCAGCAAAGGAGAAAAATCGTTTTGGATCCGAAAGAAAGAAACAAACAGATCATCCTGTTGTTATGCAAACACCATTCATGGCCACGTCTGTAAATGTCCCTGTTGGCAGAGACGTTTTTATCCATAGTGTAGATCCTGCAGGTATTATGCCATTTGCAAAGGAAAACTTTCTTTTATTAGGAAGACCAGGCATCCTCCCTACCCCTGGATTGGGACTCATTCCAAATGCTGAAGCAAGGCCTACGGGGTTCATACCAAATCCTGAAGTGAAGCCTGCACAAACAGTGATTTCTAAATTAGGACAGGAAATAGATAGTGCTGTGAATAAGATACAGAACAACAATCCAACTCTGCAGACTGGAGCTATTGCAGAGCAGAAACGGTTTCCTGAAAAAACTGCCCAAGAAGTGAGAGATGAGGTATATTGCATATTAATTTGTTTGCTGTATTTTGTATCATTTTTGTGTAACTCTAAATTCTCATTTATGCATTAAGTTAAATTTATTCTGCTCTTTTTATTCATTGTAAGGAGTCACAGTTTTTGTCATGTCCACATTTATACACAGTATATTTACTATGCCACTCCATGCAATTCCATTCAAACTTCATGATTAGAGCCTATTATTAGAAAGGGGGTAGAGTAGGTAACAGGTTGGGGGGCAGACCCCCAAGGGGCCGGTAAAGATTTTTTGTGATAGAAATTCATCATTGCTCATAATAATTGATTTTTGCTCCTAATGATTATTGCTGTAAAAATCTCTGCAGCTTCCAACAACCATTTGACTATGATGACATACATGTATGTAACAAACCATCATTATGATATTTATATCTTATAGAATCTGGATATATCCAAGTGAGTCAGTCCTTTCTACCGTAGGATAGTTGGAGTTGTTGTTCACATTCAATCTTTTTAGCCTTTTGAGTTGCTTGTTCTCAATTTTTGCATAACCTTGAAATAGAATTGTTAAGCAATTTTTAAGAATGAAACTGAAAAAGAGGCATTTCCCCCATTTTCCAGGAGTCCAAAGGGCGTGGTCCCCAAAGATTTTCTTATGGCGCTATGCCCCCAAACCCTCCTTGTGGCCCATTCCCATAGATTTCTCCATGCCCCCAGCTGACTCTCAATGGTCCTGCTATCTTTGAATTTGTGTTATAGGGCTACCTAGTTACTTTGAACGAGACTTCCAAATGTGAATCGGAAGGCTTTGAATAACAGAATGACATTGTCAAAAGTGTAAATTTGATACCTTCATTTCTATATTCAATAATCTATTAAGGTAGGTAATTTGATGCACTTACAGGACTTTTTTTAGCCATACCGTGAGTCAGATCTTAGGAAGCTCTTCAGTAATTGGTTAGAACTAATATATTATAACTTGTTCCTTTATTTTTCAAGAAATGCTGCAAGAGGGCAGCTTGATAAGGTTGAAGAATTTATTGATTTCTGGCAATCATGATCTTCATCGATTAAATAACTGTCTCTTATCTTATATATAGTGTACCATTAGAAGAGGGCGTAACTACTCAAAGAAACAGGCATCTGTGTGGTCTTTTGTGCTTTTTCTTTACCAGTGCTAACTAGTTTCGCCTACAGAGGCATCTTCAGAGCATAAATTTGACTATTCAACCTATATTTATAGTCAAAGAGTTTAATTACAAAGATTAATCTCCATATAAGGTCCTTCCGGTTCTTCGTATAACGCTTGAGCTTCATCCATCCGAGGTTGAGCTTCTTGGTTGATGTTGTTGTTGGTGTTTTTGTTGTTCTTTGTCGTATCACGTCAGATTGTTGCTTGGATTTTGTTGTGTTCCTTCCTGCTTTTGTTGTTCCTATTGTTCTTCGTTGTCTTTGTTTTGATTGATGTAGTCATTGTTGTTGGTCTTCTTGTTTTTCTTTGTCGTATCACGTCAGATTGTTTCTTGGATGTTGTGGTTTTCTTTCTTGCTTTTGTTGTTCCTATTGTTCTTTGTTGTCTTTGTTTTGATTGATGTTGTCATTGTTGTTGGTGTTCTTGTTGTTCTTTGTCGTTTCACGTCAGATCGTTTCACGTCAGTTGGACTTAATCTTGCAAAACAGATTAGTTCCAAATCTGATGATGACTGCCTGAAGCATATCATCCCAGAAAACAGAGAAATGCTTTTTCAAACGGTAGATGAGGAATATGTCTTGAATGCAATAAATCGGCTAGAGAAAGGAAAAGCATCCGGTCCCGATAAAGTAACGATAACGTTGGTAAAAGACGCGGCCAGTTCCATCGCTTATCCTCTGATGCTGATTTATAACGCATCACTTATGAATGGCATCTTTCCAGATATTTGGAAACTAGCGAGGGTCACCCCTATTTACAAATCGGGCCCTAAAAGTGATACAAACAATTACCGGCCCATATCTGTAATTTCTGTGTTCTCGAGGATGTTAGAGCGGCTTACCCACGACCAGCTGTTTGAATTTCTCAAAACAAACAAACGACTAACGAGTAACCAAGCAGCTTTTCGCAAGCATTACACCACAATAACCTCGCTGATTGGCAGCACTGACTATTGGTATGAGAGCATAGATCACAGCAAAGTCAACCTTACTGTATTTCTTGACCTAAAGAAAGCTTTCGACACAGTCGACCATAGCGTATTAATGAAAAAATTGCGCGCATATGGGATGAGAGGCAAGTCTGGGGATTGGTTTGAATCCTACCTAACAAACAGAAAACAATTTTGCTCCCTAAATGGTTTGCATTCAAAAGCTAAAAAGGTTACCTGTGGCATACCACAAGGGTCATGCCTAGGCCCTCTTCTTTTCATCATTTATCTGAATGACCTTGAAGAGTGCTTGCAATTCTCACGAGCTAGCATCTATGCTGATGACACTAGTTTGACAATTGCTTCTAGTAATTCAATAAAATTGGTCGACGATGCACACCGGGAGCTTCTCAATATCTCAGAGTGGATGAGAGTGAATAAACTAAGTCCTAATCCCAAAAAAACTGAATTCATGGTAATAGGACACCCACTCAAGACTAGGAATCTTGACCTTCCAGAGGTTCTAACGCTGGATGGTTCTGATATAAAAAAGGTTGGTCAAGCGAAATCCCTTGGCATCATTATTGACGAAAGCCTTACCTGGGATGAGCAATACAGGCGTGTAAAGGGCAAAATGAGTGCTGGTCTTTCAGCTCTAAAACGACTGAAAAATATTTTACCACAATCTCAGCTTTGCAGTGTGTATTATGCTCTTGTCGAGAGTCATCTGCGTTATGGCGACGTTATTTGGGGTAGCTTGTGTAAAACAAAATTAGCTGCTCTTCAACGTCTTCAATCCCGAGCATGGTCAATAATAGAGAACGCAAAAATTAAAGATCTTTGGTCTAGTTCCTGGCTAAATGTAGAAAATATTATCCGTTATGACAGGAACGTGATGACCTACAAGATCGTAAACAGATTATGTCCTGAAAACCTTTTTGATAAATACTTGCCCAGATCATGTTTTTCTTCATACAATACGAGAAATTCTCAGGATCTTCAAATCCCTAGATGCAGGACAGAGTTTTTCAAAAAGAGTTTTCACTATGCATCGCTGAAAGTCTGGAATGATACACCTTCCACGATTCGTGAGCTACCGACTTTAAATCGTTTTAAACAAAGACTAAAAACGCATTTAAAGGGCTAGACTCATTTTTAAAACACGACCCCCTGGAACAACAGCAGATTAGGAATGTAGGATTTTAGGCTTTTTAGGAATTTGATTTCTAGATTTAAATTTGTGAGTAGGTTTTTTATATTAATTGCTGAAGGGTTTTTTTTCGTGTATAAATAATTGTAAATGAATGAAAATGAAATGAATGAATGAGATTGTTTCTTGGATGTTGTGGTTTTCTTTCTTGCTGTTGTTGTTGCTATTGTTCATCGTTGTCTTTGTTATGGTTGATGTTGTTGTTGGTGTTCTTGTTGGTCTTTGTTATTTCACGTCAGATTGTTTCTTGTTGTTGTTGATTCATATGATGTCAGATTGATGTTCGTCGAGCGAGATTTGCCATCCCAACTGGTCGCAGTTGGTTTGTTGTTGACTTTGAAGCGCTTCCTGTTCTTTATATAGCGGGCCATTCAGCGTCTGCGTCCAGACTCAATATTATATGTCTCTTATCTTACATTTACTAATTAAGTATTGACTGTATCCTATTATTATTAAGACTATTCAATAGTTCTGTTTTAAAAAAGAGCCTTCTGATAAGCAATCAAAATGGCTTGGTCTTAAAAAGTTTTGGTGGCAACTTGATAAACCATCTTGATCTGACAATTATGATCACAGTTACATGAAATCTGAATGGTATGGATGGGCCTTTATTGACATAAAGAGGATGCTTAGGATCGATCTGCTATCCATGCCTGGTTTGATCTGCTGGGGCCGTGTTCCACTTTGGGGTCAATCCAGTCTCATGTAAATGCCTGCAAAATCTGCATCCCATTTGGGATTGATTCATTTTGTAAATGGGGTCCTTAAGAGAATGTCTGCTTTCATTTTAGATTCTGCAACCATCTCAGCTACGCAATGGACAAAAGGGCTTTGTTCTTAGTTATGGTCAAATGAAGGACATGTTCCAAAAAGGTTGTCAACAACCACCTAGAACTGCAAAGTTTTTCCCTGACAGAATCAGATTTATTATAACATTTACAATGGACGCTTGCAGGTTTTGGGTTCAATTGTCAGATCAGGTAAGTGTCTTCTGTTAAAATCCATCCAAGGTGCTCTTAACAGTTTCAAAAACTCTTTTTTGGATTAATCTCTTGCTTACCATACTTTTAATTGAAGCATCAAGGCCAATCTTCTGTTAAATTCATTGCCCATTCCACGCAGAAGGAAAATATCACAAGTGAAAGATTTGATCAACGAGCCTTAACAATTGGCAGCAAAATTATTACAATAACTTCTTTAGGGACTTGGAACCAATCACCCATCTAAAAATTTCACTCCAAGCATTTTTTAGCTGGGGTCTGCACCCCATCCTCTTCTATGCTCAATATTACACACATGACCCTAATTTCATGCTGGTTGGCATCCAAATTTGCACAGCTCTTAAAGTATATGACACTAACAACCCTAATTATTCATTAGATCAACACAATCATCCACTCATAAATTTGTGACAATTAGCAAGGTTTGAGAAATCTGATGTACAGTATGTTCTCCAAAATTATTCATTTTTTAAGGTAGTCCATTTGAAGAGATTACACAGCTTTGGAACTGAGGATCCTACTTGGATGGGGTAACCTGCTGGGTCTGTTTTATATCTTGGCCGCTCAATCAGGATTTTTCTTTGCCAAGTTAATCAATAACTTCAAAGATGAAGCATTTGAAATGGTGTGGCACTTCATCTGGTACAAATGTCACTTTCAGCTCTCTCACCTTGTCTGTGATTTCTTTATGCAGCAAGGTTCTTGTGAGAAAATGATGGAAAGATTGCAATTTGAAATGTCCAAAGCTGATGGAATGCAGTCATCTTTTCCAAGTATACATCACTTTGGTGCTGCCAAATATTCCGATGATCATTGGTACAGGTATTGAATATCTTGATTTTTCCTGGGGTTGGTATCATTGATGCCAGATAACAAACTTATCAACTGCTACCATGAAATTACTGTATGAAGTTCTTTTGACATACTTACATTCATACCAGCAATAAATTATTTCAAAATTCTGCGAATTTAAACCAAACATCGCCGCAATTTTTCATCATAGCACAGCAAAAAGGCTAGCAAAGATAAACGAGTAACGATGCAATAGGGTGGCCTTATTTTCAATGGGCGTGACATCGGAAAAGCACAGATTCTTTGCTCTTATGATGTCACTATTCCTGGTCGCTTATTCGAATACACAATTTCACAGAGATCAACTTAGCGAAAAAGTATGATAGCCCAGTCATGACAGTATAATCTTGTATTTTATCATCCATCATACCAACCCTGGACTTGTCCTGTTGCATTTCTAGAAGTATATGTAAACTGTTATTGATAAATATTCATTTGCTTATAGTTATATTCAATTGTTATATTCTCAATTCTGATAACAGCGCAAGTAAATTTTAGAAAGCTTCTTCGACGTCTGGGCTATCAAACAGAATGTGGTTGATGGTAGTCCATTTAGTTTTCTTAGTGCTATTAAATCACATATTTGCCAATATTATTATTGAGATATCCAGGGAGCTGTTGTAACATTAGAAGCCTTGTTTTATTGAAAGGGGATTCTTTTCTTTACTCACCCGTTTTATTTTGTTTAATCTTGTCGGTTTGACTTTTCTTGTGTTGTTGTTGCTTTGTCGTTGTTAATGTTTTTGTTGTTGTTGTTGCAGATGAAATATTTAGCTTAAAATTGATCGCAACTCCGGTGCTTTCAATGATTTTGATCATTATCCTTTGCTAGATGCTGGGTTCTTCGAAGCAACAAAGAAAAGGATGAGATCGAAGTATTTTATTGTGACTATGGGAATCATGAAATTGTCAAAAGCCACGATTTTCATCATGTACACAAGAATTTCTTGATTATGCCACCGCAAGCCATTCCAGTCAAGCTCCATGGTAAGAGCCTACATCTGAATAGTTCTGTGGGTCCATAGACAAAATCGGCTAAGGTTTGTTTATACCCATTTCAAGTCATCGATCTCTTGATAAACATCTTTTGATTTCTCCGACAAATTTCACGCCATGCAAAATTGTGCCATGAACGCAAAAGGTAGCATAATACCAAAACTGCCCATGGGCATGGTCATATTACTTGAAATGGGTAAACAAACCTTGGCCGATTAGGTATATTAGCTATTTTGAACGAGAGGTCCAAGCTTCAAGGGACATGCTCCGATTATCGGGATGTAATTATCGATCATATTCCAAACATCATTACATTTCCGCAAGACGCTACATAATGTTGATGGCTCCAGACTTTTGATAATCATGTAAAATTTATCATGGTTGGATGTTAGGGCGAGCTGAGCTGTGCTTTTTGATAGTCCCAGTTAGGCTGCTTAAGGTTAACTCGTTTGTCACCCAAGGAGCCTACAATCGTCTGGTAGACAACTTGTCTCCCTCTGGTAGACACCCTTTGTCTCCCTCTGGGAGACACTCTGTCTCCCTCTGGTAGACACCCTTTCTCCCTCCGGTAGACAACCTGTCTTTCTCTGGTAGAGAGCCTGTCTCCCTTTGGTAGAAACCCTTTGTCTCCCTCTGGTAGACACCCTTTGTCTCCCTCCGGTAGACACCCTGTCTCCCTCCGGTAGACACCCTTTGTCTCCCTTTGGGAGACACTCTGTCTTCCTCTGGTAGACACCCTGTCTCCCTCCGGTAGACAACCTGTCTCCCTCTGGTAGGTACCCTTTGTCTCCCTCTGGGAGACACTCTGTCTCCCTCTGGTAGACACCCTGTCTCCCTCTGGTAGACACACTTTTTCCCCCTGGGAGACACTCTGTCTTCCTCTGGTAGACACCCTGTCTCCCTCCGGTAGACAACCTGTCTCCCTCTGGCAGGTACCATTTGTCTCCCTCTGGGAGACACCCTGTCTCCCTCCGGTAGACAACCTGTCTCCCTCTGATAGACAGCCTGTCTCCCTCTGGTAGACAGCCTGTCTCGCTCTGGTAAACAACCTGTCTCCCTTTGGTAGACAACCTGTCTCTCTCCGGTAGACAACCTGTCTCCCTCTGGTAGACAACCTGTCTCTCTCCGGTAAACAACTAGTCTTCCTCTGGTAGACACCCTTTGTCTCCCTCTGGGAGACACCCTGTCTCCCTCCGGTAGACAACCTGTCTCAAAGGCACCCTTTGGGTGTCTACCAAAGGGTGCCTTTGAGACTAAGAGCAAAATTCGCGTTGTCGTGTTTGCCATCCTTTTGCACGAGTTTGAATTTCAAAAGCTTGTGTGTATTCCTTGAGTATTCAGCAGACTTGCAAGATTCTGGTGTCTTAGATTAATTTACAATCATAGAGACAGAGTTATATTATCGCGTAGCCCGTTCAGTATATTATTATTATTATTATTTTAATCAAACGTCGAAAATCATCGAACAGTTTTTGAGGACATTCTTTCGTATGTATTCTATCAGGTGAGTTTACGCGTTTGGTAGGCCGTGGAATACGAACTATGTGGCTAATAATCAAAACTAAAATGTTAATCTAGCAGCCAAATTCTAACGTAGATGAGAAAATTTTGTTTTGGTAAAATTACAAATCCCCAAGATCCAGCAATTACAAAAATGTCTGTAAGGGGTGTGTATAGGAATGGAGAACTCTACGTCCCATTCCAATCCATGATTTATATGGCATTGAAGTTTAAATTCAATGCAGTTGTCAGTTTCAGAAATTTAATGTTAATTCAAATAGCAAGTAAATCATGGACCAGAATGGAATGTGGAATTCCCGTTCCCAAACATGCCCCTTGCCAGCATTTTCCTTATTTCGGTGTCTAAACAATGAGTGCTTTTACCAAACAAAATTTTTGCGTATCTAAGTTAGCATTTGACTGCAAGATTAACAATTTAGTTTCAAATATCTTCCACATACTTTTAATACCATAGTTCGTGCAACGCATGAACTTTTTACGCGTACATTTGAACTTTTCACCCAGTATATATTCTGCTCTGCTTTATTACATTCAGGAACTACTTTACCTAAAGATTTGGATGATGCTGGAATGAAGAACGGTGCAGGCTATGTCAATTATCTGTGCATGGGTAAAGTGATTGAGGCTGATGTCATTAAAAAGAGCTCTAAATCAGATGTAGGTTTGGTAGACGTATCTTTTGAGTTGCTTTTAAATCTAAGTCAAGGAAAGAGGAATGAAAATGTCAAATTGAAAGTTTGAACAAATTCTGGTAGGGGGTGCTTCAAGGAAAGAAATTTTTACAGGAAGAAACTTTCGCAGGTGGCATTCAACGCAAAATTTCTTGAATACCCTCTCGCAAATTTACCAGAATGGGAAATTTCGTGGAAGTAAACTTTCGCAATAGACCTTTTAGCTATTCTCCAAAAGAGCCCGGATCGAGCGTTATTTTTGTACATGTTTATACAAGACGTTCCATCGAGCGGCGTTAGACCCTCTATCGCTATTGTGCATGTTCGAAACTTCTTTAAACTGCATCAAAACATCGTTCGATTCTTTCTTACAATAGCTTAAAGGTCTGTTAGGTTTCTTGTCAGATTTTGTTATATATCAAATATTCCTCGACTCCTCTGATTTTTCCATACGTGTGCTTGTTAGAACAATTGTTCAAATGTTATGGTTAAACAAAGTTACACTTAATTTCCTTCCATTCAGTGATGACATGTAGCAAATGATAAGAAGAGGAATATCACTGTTTGATGATATTAATATTTGATCACATATCTAAGAACCTTTAGTGGGAATCACTTTCGCGAATCTCACAATTTAGGGCATATCTCGGAATAAACCTTAACGAAATCGGCCAAAGCGCGAAGAACACGAAAATTCTTCTGCATAAGTTTTCCCCTTAACGTAAGTGGTAGGCAATCCTAGGAGGTAGCGCTTTCGCCTTCTTGTTAGGAAGGTATTGTAAGGTCGAGCCCATTGGCTGGCCGCTTTGGTTGGTACCAGCCCTCGTCCTAAAAAGTCCTGTCTGCTTCTCTCCTGGGAGAAAAGCATACAGAAACTTTCCCTGATATTTCTGGCATGGAGAATTATCAGTGAAATTTGATTGATGTTTATGCCATTTTGGAATGTTTCTTGGAGGGAGTTTTGCCAGAAAATCGGTCATGATTTTTGAGCGAATTGGCCGATTTCAGTCATGTAACTTCTAGAATTCGTTTGGACAGGCCCATTATTAGAAAATATATTTGCCTGTATCATTGCTGTGATATTTTTTAGAACAAAGGGCTTCTAAGTGGGGATTTTCTTCTGCTCACCTGGCATGCAGTAGAATCCCGCATAAAAGAACCTGTTTTTATAAGAACCTTGAGGCTGAAAGTTAATCTTTTAAAACCCTGAATAAGAACCCTGCAGAGGCTGAAACTGGGAGAGGTTATGACGATTGTGCCACAGCCCCCTAAAAAGCAGTTCTCATGGACTGACGGGGCTACCGTGCCTAAATAAATAAAAAAAATGAAATGAATGAATGAAAAAAGGTCTTTATCCAATAGGTTTCTTTTCTTCAGAATTCCTCAGAATTTTTAAGAATTCTAGGCATTCTGATCAGAGTTCTTCAGTGGCGCAAAAGATAAACAGGCTTTTAAATCAGAATTCTAACTTAAATTTGTTCTCCGGAATTCTTCAGAATTCTCAAAAACTCATCGGGATTCTTGTGCTGCAAAACAGTATTAATGCATGCGAGGCATGTACTGCTTGTAAGAATCTTTTAATAACCTCGCAGGCTGGAATTTAGAATGACAGCCATTTGATTAAGAACCTACCTATTCATACTGCCAAGAAAAACCTAGCTTCGTTTATGCGGATTTCTATTGCCTTTTTTATCATGAATTGATGTTTTACGATACCATGTTGCAGAAGACTTATGACGATTAGTCCCTTGTATCCCTGCGGTAAATCTTGCGCGACAGTCTCTGTTGACCGAAGTGCCATTATCAAGTCAAAGAGCATAGTTAAACAAGAGACTAATGGTCATAAGTCTAATATTGCAGCTCTTGATTTCTCTTTTCAGTCGCATATAATTGAATTGGCGAATGTCACGGTTCCTGGCCTGACTTGTGGTAGTTTGGAAGATGTTTTAGTACAGGGCGGATATGTGAAGAGAGCGGAGATCAATGCAAAGCAAATAACAAATGGACACGTAGCAGCGAAGGAGCATAACGCTAGAGATAGCATAATGAAGCAAACGCCGATGACAATGCCGAGGCAAATACCAGATGCCCCAAAGGCTGCTAATAACGTCAGTCGAGTAGCAAATGACAATTCAAGGCCAGATTTAGACGCAAATACCACGGAAAACCACGCAGAGTCAAAGGGGGATCTCCTCAAAAAAGAGTGCCTTTTGAGCGTTGCAGAAATGGAGAATTTAGCGAAATGCCGCAGTCTGTTCCCATTTTCTCCATTAGACATCCTGAGAGTTGAAGTGCTAGCGGTATGTTCTCGTTTGGATGTTTTTTATTCGTTTCATATACTTTGCCTTGGGATCACATTTGTGGACTGCCTCGGATGAAAATTCCTTCAACTGAGACATTATAGTAGGCCTCAAATTAAATGTCACATTGAAGTGCCCGCGAATAATAACAATGTAAGGTCTTTGCATTAATGATTTTGCGTTGTCGCATATCACATCTGACATCTTATTTGAGACAAACTTTACGTTAATTTATCATCCTGCGAAAAGTGACAAAGTTGTGATTTCCACCAGAGGCCAGAAAAAATTTCAAAACTTCCTCCGGATGCTAAAGTTCATGAATTTGTCCTCATTTTATCACTACATAAAGTCAAAATAACAAAGTTTTTCAAACTCACTGTGCTCGGTAACTTTTGCTGTTTTAATTTTACGTTAAAACATCATTACCCGAGGGGGGGGGGGTACTCCCATAGTTGACTTGACGGGATGTGCCGCTCAACAGGGTGTCCTTTTACGGTAAAAATTATGCGACAGGGTGTCCTTTTCTGATAAAAATTATGCGACTGGGTATTACAATTAATAAGAACATTATGCGACAGGGTATCATGTGGAAGGATGCCTTTTAGAGTTCTCTGGAAACAATGGATTTTGGCAAAATTTTTATGCAACAGGGTATACTTTGGGTCATTTTTTATGCGACAGGGTACAGGGTGTGGAGAGATTTGCCGCAAACCCCCCTCACTTCCCTAGTCAAGTACCCCCCCCCGGGCATCACTATTCTTCTCATTAATGGTCCATTATTTAAGAATTTTGTGTCATATAAAGGATAATCATCTTGTTGCATCTCACTGGAAACTTATTTCTGGAAAACCGTACGGAGTGAGTGACCGAGTGGCTTATACAGTCTTCGTCAGGTGACTGAAGTTAAGCGTGGTCGAGTGAGGTCAAACTCCGGATGCATGACCCCGGAGGCCTGACCTCACAACTCACCTCGTCGTCCTTCGGAAGGGACGTTAAACTAGGGGTCCCATGCCTGGATGCGGCATGTACAGTGGGCCTAAATTTGCTTTCAGTAGCTAGAAATCCTGCCAAGCCCACTCAAAACAAATTGAAAAACAAACAAACAAACCGTATGAAGCATGAATAACCGAACTTATATGATCTTTAGTAATTTCATCAGTTTTTTATTAATTAGTTTAGTTATTTAGTAGTGTAGCATTTAGTAGTAGCATTCTGTCGAAAAGCAGTATATAGTTTAGTAGTGACAACAAAAAGTTCATTGAATGCCATTTGTGATCAAAACATCTGTCTTCACAGGTTGAGTCGCCAAATTTATTCTACTTGAAAACACATGATTCGGATCAGTTGCTAGTGGAAGTGAAGGAATTACTATCAACTTGCGTAATGGAGGTTTGTTACTTTCACCTTACTTCGACTCTGTGATAATTTTGTGAATTGGTGCATGAGGTAAGATTGACTTCACCTGGCTTACACCTGGCTTAGAGCCTACGCCGAAATTGCCATTCCACATCACTTAAATTTAATGACAGTCTACTAATTAAGAGTCATGATGTTATCTACGAAGGAATTGGACTAATGTTTTGAGGCGCGGCAATTTCCCGTCGCCCAGATCAGAGCAAAGTATTTACAGATAGCATGCTGTTATTAGTGGATTCATTAACTATACCCGAGCTACGACGATTGTCAGAGAAATGGTATTTCGTAGCGGTAAAATTATCAGAGAAACTTCACCTTGCTGCCTGCAGTCTGTTTGCCAGTTTTCATTTTTTGCTGGAATATTGTTGAATAAAGTATGGTAAGAGAAAAATATTGTATATTGTTCAGTGGTTTAGCTACAAGAGTGACTAAAATCGTTCTGAAAATAGATCATTGCTAATTTTATCGTTGATTTCATGCAGGAGAATGCTGAACCGACGGTTGGAAATACTGTGTGCCTAAAGGAAGAATCGGGCAACAAGAGAGTAAGGATTATAGATCTGGCTGCTAATTTCATGTACAGCAAAAAGGTACTTATTTTATTTTCATTTCTCTCTCGTTATTGAGACTCTGGTAGAGTATCGCTGCGGTCTTGCTTCCCCTCAAAAGTAGCACTCTCCCTTAAGAATCGGACTGGATTGCCCCCTCCAGCTTGTTCACCTTGTCCAAAGATTTGCATGTCCCTTACATCGAAGTTATCGCGATCTGTGAATACTTCGTCTTGCTTCCTTTCTCCAAAGATCCCTCATCTGGACCTCTTGGCTCTTTATTACAAACAAGTGGCAAGAATTTATGTTCCCTTGCAGCAGGAAGATTGGGACAGATGTGTTCCGGTGATCAAGATGGCTCTCTCGCAGTGGGGGAGGGGAGAGGAGGGGAGGTGATCAGAACTTCTACTTGAGATCAAAAGTCAAACTTTGAAACTCTCAACAGCAAACTTTCAAACTTAGAGGCTACAGCTTCATCTTAATGTTTTCTGGCTCCTACCATCAATAAGGAAGTGCTACGGCCTTTCTAATCCATACCCTCCAGGTAGGCATATAATGGGAAGCATCTTTTGGAAAGTTTGCTGCAATTTTTTCTCGACCCTCTCTCCATGAAAGCTTAGCGATGTGGAACTGAACATTTATTTCATCTTAGAACCTGTGTGAAAATTGTTTTAAATTTCTTTCCTTGGTGCACACAGTCAGCATTGATATCACGTTCCAGAATATATAGCTTATCCGCATGCGAGTCGTAGCAGTAATGTAATGTCTCTGTTGTTTTATACAATGAAGCAAGATTTCATAATTTGTTTCTATCCTTGTAGGTGCTTGTTGCAAACATAGACTCCGGACAGAAAATTTGGGTCAATTCTAACCAGCTGTATGAACTTAGTCCTGAACTAAAGAGGCTTTCAGAAGTTGCAACGTGTGCAGCGTTGGCTGGCATTGAACCGAAGAATCGTGTTACCAGTATTACATCGATCCTCGCCAGTCTGGTAAACAAGGTAATGTTTCCATCCGAGAAGTTTTGTCATTTAGGGTGCGTTCACACGATGCGGGCACATTTTGAAAATGGTGAAAAATGTGGCGGATAGGCCTCAATTTCACACGAAAACAACACCTTTTTGCCATCAGGCTTTGAAAACGGTAGATTTTGAAAACGGAACTCTTACCGGCATATTTTGAAAACGGCATCTTGTGAACACTCAAAAGTGATGAAAACAGAACATTTTCGACGCTTTTAGGACAGGAAGGATCGATTGTTAGGCTGTAGGTACATTTCCTTGGTATCAAAATCTTGCAACGAGTTTTTCATTGTCAAATTTCTTACCGTTTTCAAATTGTTCCGGCATCGTGTGTATGCTAGCTCAAATTTTGCTACCGTCACATCTTTCCGAACGTGTTCCTAGTTAAAACCTTCCGTCGAAAGCAATTTTCAGACCATTTTTCGATTTTATACTCAGTATTTATCAGTCAGTTTCATCTTCAAAGAGGAAATCTTGTCAACATTTCGGAACTACGCTAAATGTAAAAGAATAGATATTCAGCTGACGATCTTTATTTCCACTTCAGGCTAAGTGACCGCTCACTTAGGAAATGATCTCTTTATTCTTTGATGCGATTGTCTGCATCTCGCTTTGCATGCTACCAAGTTATATTATCATATCATTAAGAAAGGACTGTTTCAACCAACGAGCCATCTCATGGTTGGCCGCTGTTGTTGCCATTTTCAAGGGGCTGGGTCATGTAATGTAAATAAACTTCGTTTGAAACGACGATTTTGTAGTGTTTTGATTGGCCATGTCACGTCCACTTTTTCCTCAAAATGAAGGCGGTATTTTGCAGATAGACCCTTATATTTTGTAGGGAAGGAACGAAACTCTCACATCTTTTACGATTGCAGAGGTTTTTGTGGATTTTTTGAAGTAACTTTATTGTGGATTCATCCCATCCTCCAAAATCTGCGCAGGACACAATAGCTACGTGTGGGCAGCAATTTAGGTTAGAGAGATAACAGATTTGTGTACGGTTTCGTGACCAAGCATGCTGGTTAAAACAGACCCTTTGATTCTCGTAGGACAGTTTTGTACATATAATTGGAGAGGACTCAACTGGCAAATTCTTTGTCGAACTGTTTAAAGATGTCAGGTCAGAAAGCATCAACCTTGCAGCAGTACACAATAGACTGGCAAAAATTGTTACTTCTGGTCGTTTTGCTGTTCCGACGAAGAAACAATCTGCACAGAAACCGAATTCAGGTAAGGGGTTTTAAGCTTTATTTATGTAGCTTCGTACCCGTTTTTAAGTTTGGAAGCCACAATATAAGCACACTCTTACTGTAAAATTTGATTCTCGAAATTTTTGCCTCTCTCCCAAGGCAGCCTCCGAGATTTCTCACAGAGGGGCCCGGGGAGGGGGGTAACTTCAGTCTTGGAATGATGGGGTCGTCCCACCAACTTTTAGGGAAAGGTCCATCCTTAGAGATTCTATGTCGATTTGATACCCACTTTTTAAAGATTTTAAAACTTGCCTGTTGAACTTGCTAGAAATCAATTTCATTTTAACTTGAAACACACCTTTATCATTATTGAGAAAAAGTTATCAGTAACCAAGTTTCAAAAGAAAAACAAAAAAAGTCCAACATTAAGAGGAACCTTAATGGAACATTTGCATTTTGAGACCCATATTTAGGGATATTTGAAGTCTGAAACCCAGCCTTTCGGTTAATCCTCCCTTTCCTATATACATGGAAATCAATGGAAGTTACAACCCCAGGATGAGGAGGCTGCTGGATGGTAATGAAAAGTACGAGAATAAATTCTCCATATTGTTTGTTAGTGTGTTTAAAATTATGTTTGAAACTTACAAGCGTGAAGCTACCTGAATGCAATTTGTCATGTCATCAGATCAAATGTGCCAAATCATGGTTTTGAAACTATTCTATAGTGGGCTAACTTACCCTTTATCAAGTTCACTAAAAAATTTGCGATCGAGTTTGAAGATTTTTACACCTAACCTTTCTCTGAATTGCCCAAAACCATTTCTGATTTTGATATTCAACACCAGCATTTCATGTAGGAATTTCTCTACTGTTATTGAAAATTTCAATGCAGTAAAAGCAGCTTCGCCAAGGGAATTGAGGATACCTGAATATATCCTACTGTATTGATGTTGTCGACTCTCGATAAACAGGAAAAACATAAGTAAACTGTGACCTTTCTTGCTCTTTTGTTCTATCCTTAGACTAGGCCCAAGGCCGTCGAAAGGTGGACTGGGTCCAAGGGTTGGAAGCGGAAGGGACCGACCGGCACCAGAAAATTTGTCATGCCACGCCCTTTTCTCTTGGGCCACGCCTCAAATGCACTTGTAAAACGCACCTTTGTGATGGAAACGCCCTCCTATACACTTTTGAAAACATAAATTTTTATTGCAAATTTTCTATCTTGTGTAAAGACTAAGTTTAGAGTGCCAATGGGCCCGCGGGCCTAGAAATGTGCTTGGAAGAAAGCTGAAAACAAAGAAAAATTCATAAGATAAATCTTTTTGGGCCCCCAACGGCCCCAGGACCCCTAGTAACTACCCTGGCTACCCCCTTTCTCGACGATCCTGACTAGATCGCTATAATTTCCTTCACTCACTCCCAGTTTGATTTTTGAGGGGGCGCTTTTTCTCAAATAGCAGTGCCAAAGGCAGTTAATTATCGAGTACAGAGTTGCCGTCAGTCGAAGTTTTTTCACTTTCAGGTGTGAGAAAGGCTTCCATCTCAAGTACAGGAACCATGTCTCCAGCGCATAGCAATTCAGACCTCTCGCAAAAGCAAGAAACAGCCAGTGGTATTAACTCACTTAACAGTCAAATCCAGAACCAAAATTCTAGTGACGGCAATCAAGGACATCGGGCCAACGGTAGGCCGTTCAGTAAAGCGGCGAGACAGAGACTCAGTTCAAGCTCCTCTAATCAAGGAGAAAGTTCTAATGCTGGAGGACGGACCATTAGCATCAGCTCAGATTCTTCTATCAGTGATGATGCATCTGGTGCAAAAAGTAGACCAATCGCTGGGCCAAGCACGCATGAGAAATTCGGAGAGACGAGCGTTGTTTTTAATGGATCAGGGAAGTCTGGGAATTATAATGGCCAGCTTGGGAATTTTCCTGGCGAAGCACCATGTCCACAGGATATGGCGATTTGGCATGACCAGTCAACGGCGGAGTTTAAGACTGTACCAGTAAGGTCTCACTCGCAAAACGGCAGCAGCCAATCCAGAAATAGTGCTTCTGAAAAACTGAAATTTAGGCCACACACGCCCCCAGTACCAGGGGGCTCGGCTCATCAAGACAATACTGTAGATATTGCAGGCAGGGAAATATTAGCTTCCATATTAGCAAATGCAGAAGACCACAATTTGGGTGATGTTGTTCCATTTAGGCCAGACGGTTCGTTATGCAAGGAATCAATTGACTTTCAAATAAAACGATGGGAATCTGCCAAGACACGGCTACATAGCTACATCGATTCTTTAAACGAGGCTCTAAGAACTCAACAAGGGTACACACCGATGAAAAGCAGGAAGAAACGACTCGAGCTTCACGTGAGGTGAGGAAGAATTGATTTATCAATTTATCGATCCATTTATTCATCGATGTATTTATCTTATTCAATTATTACTTGCATGAAGTTTCAAAGATGAGGCTCTACAGAATCTCGCCACTCTTATTGGTTAGTCGCACTTTTCCCGCGGGTTTCCCGTAGCCTTGTATGATACAATACAAGAAGGCGTTTTTGTCGCTAGAGCAACTGCTTTAGGCCTGTAAACTTTACAATAAAATCAAGCGACTTGCCAGTAAAAAAATGTATTTGACTGAATACTGGAAGTCAAAATTAGAGGCTGCCAGGTAATGAAACTCATACTAACCGGTTTAGTCGTTGTACAGGAAAATATGAAACCCTCGATCGGTCTTAATGCACCGACCTTGAAAGCTCGGTCTGTACTTTTAAGACTTCGGGATGAATCATGGTTGGGTTTCACAACGGTTTTGTCTGGGGTCAAACTAGTCGATTGCAGGGATGAAATTGAATATTATTGAATTAAATATTTTAAACTGTCTTCCTTCAATTCGTATAGGAAAATGGCATCAGAAACTCAACTGAAACAAGTCACGGAAGAGCTGGAGAATCTTGAGCAAACCAAGCTGTTTACTAGGCCTAGCTATTAAGTAAATGTTTAGTGGATTTCATGGAGAAAATCAAGAACTACCGAACCTGGACGAGCATTTCACCTGGATTGCTCTCGTTCCGGACCCCGGACACTGTATGAAGACCAATGCTGTCATTGCTTAGGTCGTAATAGACCTCGCGGCATGATAATTTGCCGCTGCAATTGGAGTATTGTTGATGTATTTAAGACAAGCCTGACGCAGCTACTGTTATCAGCCATTCTCGTTGGATGCAATAGAAGTTTACTCATGTTGCTTTTTAGTCGTTGAATTTGCTACTCCGAGGTGGTGCATGGGAGTTTTAGAGCCATACCATATCATTTTATTAAAAGTATCCAACATAGACAGGTTGACTCGTTGTGATAACACCAGCAGCGAGTGACTTTCCGAGTGTATCAATTCTAGTGCGAACATAATTACAGCTCTTTTAGATAAAAATCCACAACCTCGATTCCAGGGCTATCATTAGTTTCAGCCTCACCTCACACTAGGTATGAGATTGAAAAATTCATCCGACTTCGAGACGAAGCTCACCTCTATGGGCGTCATAAACCATACAAGTGTATGGAATCTGATTTTCATCCATTTTAAGTCTACTGAAGTGAGCTATACTTTTGATGCTAGTTTTTGCCCCCTTTGTGGGTATGCAAAGATTTCTGAAAATCAAGTTTAGAAGATTTCCTGAGAAGGAAAGCAATATCAAGCCAAGAACTTGAACCTTCTCGTTGAGGTTCGTGTGAGTAATTTCTACATCTGTTCGCCTATTTTTACCTCGGACTGATCTCGCGAATATTGGTAACAGACTGGTAACTTTAACGTAAATAAGTGGGTCAAGAAAAAGAGAATAGTTTCAGTAAGATAAATGGCGATGAGGTACAGTAGCTATAGATTACCCGAGGGAGGTACAAAATATGATGAGGGTACGGGTATGCCCCCCCCAAATGGATGGGTTTTTGAGCTCAAAGTTCTCTAAACAAGGGTTCTTTTTCGGCAAATTCGCCTTAAACATGGGCAAGTTTGGCTGAAATTCACAAAACATAGTGACAGAGGGGTAGTTTTCCGCCAAAATTCATCACAGAAGTGGATATGAAGGCAAGTTTTGGGATTTTGGTAATTAGGATGGAGCTCTTTTCTGAAAATCGGGCGGCGGGACCAAATGTCGCCCCCCCCCCCTGAATGGGTTAGGGGCTTCTGCAGGTGTTATGCAACAATGTGAACATGCGAATTTTAGTGCTAAAGCCCTGGCAAAACGACTGGACATTTGCACTGAACATTGACT
Source organism: Aurelia sp. 4 Dawson et al 2005 (assembly GCA_964019985.1). Classification (NCBI taxonomy): domain Eukaryota; kingdom Metazoa; phylum Cnidaria; class Scyphozoa; order Semaeostomeae; family Ulmaridae; genus Aurelia; species Aurelia sp. 4 Dawson et al 2005. The sequence continues at coordinate 17,801,741 of OZ026499.1, forward strand.
GGACATTGCTCATCGTGTCCAGTGTGTGAACACATGAAAAATTTTTGGAGTTGGCAAAATGACTAAACATTGTCCAGTGAACATTTTCTCCGCGGTCAAAGGCGCGCGACTTTTGGGGTCTGGAATTTAGTTTCAGAAGCCTGGGGTAAACTGATCAAAGGATGCTAAGGGGACGGAAACATAGAATCTACCGCCAAAATTTTGACATTAATAATCATCGATTTCAAGAAAAAAGTTGAAGATCGATTCGGCCTGCTGCTAGACCCATCAACATAATCGTATTCTTGTTTTCTGCGATCGCTGTGGATTCTTCAGAACTGCAATTGATCTCGTCAGAGGAATCCTCGTTACTGCCTAAATATTTTTCCCTGCTTTTCATGAAACTAATTGATGCTGATGACTCCATTTCTTCCCTGTAATCACGAAACTCTCCGTTCTTGAATTTGCAATGCAATTGTGCAAACTGGACAATGTTCAGTGGGGTGGCAAAACGACTGAACATTTTCTTCAAACAAAAGAAATTTAACCTTGTCCACTGAACATTTTTGACTGCCTTCAAAATCGACTGAACAACCCTCAACATCACTGAACACGACTGAACAAGATTGGACAAGGTGGCAAAACGACTGGACATTTTGCACTGGACATTTGTCCAGTGCATGTTCAGTGCAAATGTCCAGTCGTTTTGCCAGGGCTTAACAGATTTAGATGCTTATATTGTTTTGTTAAGTTCAGCTTTTGTGGTTTTCTGGTTAGTTTGATAAGCAACGTAATTCTTAAAAACTTACCAGGCATAGAGGAATTAATTTTGTGGCTGGGATATTTGAAGTGTCCTGATCCATACTCGTATTATTTCTTTCAGTTATCTCAAACCATGGGCAAAAATGCATCGTGTTTGTAGCTTGGAAATTACAGTTGTTTCCTCGATGTTACCATAGTCTTCTTCCCAAGCCTAACCAGTGCCAGGAATCAAATTCAAATTGCTCCTGCACGTCTGAACCGTTAGCTCCTACACGGCGTTCATCCTCATTTCAAACTGCCTTTAGACATATGGTGAGGTAAAGTTTGCAACGAGGATAGACGCTGTGTAGGAACTAACTGTTCAGACGTACAGGAGCCTTTTGAAATTTGATTCCTAGTACTGGTAAGGCTTCATTCGAAGAGATAGCAACACAGTAAAACAATAATATCGAGGTTATAGGCTTTAATTTCTTAGCTACAAACACAGTGCATTATTACCCATGCTCAAGCCTTGCAAACTTGTCGAAACGTTTTTTTCCAATATGAAAATTTACGTGCACGAAATTGCCTCAAAGTGAGCGTGTGGCCGAGTGGTTAAGACGTCTGACTCGTAAGCCAAAGGTCAGAACGGCCGTAGGTTCAAATCCCACGCTGGACAGTTTGGTCGCTGTCCGTAACACTAGCCCGGGTCGACCAGAGCCATGTGAGGGAAATCTGGTAGCCGTGGCAGGTAGCTGCGGCGGACTGTTGGTAAAACATCCGTGGCCCCTGCTGGAAATAAGTCTCTCAGACTTTCGCGGGCTAGCCACGTTAAATATAAATACCTACCTACCTACCTGCCTAAAACGACACTTAGGGACAGTGCAAAATTTATTACGTGGCATGGCCAATGGAGAAAACAACTGTTTGGAAAAAATCTGCTTGCCTTGTATGAAATTATTGCAGAGAAACTGCCCTGTCACCCTCTCCTTAAAGTCCTTAAAAATGTGTCTCCCCTGTATTCGCGAACAACAGATGTTTTACAGAAGGCATCACCTATGAAGTAGCCAAAGACCATAATAAAATCAATTCTTGTACTTACGACTGTTTTTCAACGAAAAATTTACTTTGGAGATTAAGAAATATGACTGATGTTGCGTCACCTAACATATTTATCTTTCTAAGCATTTCTCTGCTTACATAATTCACAACTTTGAAATCAAAATGAGATTTTTTCCTTAAAAATGTATCTCCCCTGTATTCGCGAACAACAGATGTTTTACAGAAGGCATCACCTATGAAGTAGCCAAAGACCATAATAAAATCAATTCTTGTACTTACGACTGTTTTTCAACGAAAAATTTACCTTGAAGATTAAGAGATATGACTGATGCTAGTAACTGACAAGGAAATTTTGCGTCACCTAAAATATTTATCTTTCTAAGCATTTCTCTGCTTACATAATTCACAACTTTGAAATCAAAATGAGATTTTTTACATTTCAAATTTCATCTTGAGCTCATAAAAAGCTTCTGCCCCGTTGATATTTCCTTCAAAAAGGTGTTTGCCTACCTCTGATAAGCTTAATAAAAGTAGTTGCCCCGTCACGTTTTGCACCGGCCATGCTATAAAATAAACTTTTCTGCGTCCCTTACAGACTACTGGAGTAAGTAAAAGACCACGACTAGCCTACCCATTGGATATAAACCCATTTTAGATCTGGCCGGACGGAAATTTTAACACAGACAAGCTGATGATTTGCGACGTACACATTTTAAATTTGCTTGGACGAAATTTTTGTAAGAAGTTTCCAACGCAGATATTATGCTAGACTTGCTCCAAGTCTATTTCTTTTCTTCATCAGTATCTTCAGAGGCAATATTCCTCATTCGCATTTCCCTTGGTAAAATTATTGCCTCTGAAGATACTGATGAAGAAAAGAAATAGACCTGGAGCAGGTCTAATATTATGCTAGATAGAGTCTTCATTTTGTCATGACCAAACGGGAACACTGGTTGGCAAACAACTCGTAGATATTAATATACAAACATCATTCGTGTGAACGTTTCAATAAGAATCTTTTGCACGTAGAAATTGTTTATAAACCTTCAAAAACCATTGCCCAACAAACTGCTTTTTGAAAGCAAATCTTTGATAAACGTACGATTATCATTCGTATGAACTTTTCAATAAACGTGTTTTGCTTGCAGGAAATAAGTTATCAGAGAATAACATTGGCGTGCAGGCTCTCCTTTTTGTCACAGCAAAACGGGAAGACATTGATTGGCAAGCAAATCTTTGGTAAACGTGTAAATGTCGGAACAGCCAAAAGGAATTCACCGCTACTGAGAAAGTGATAAAAAGCCTTGCTCCGCACAGTAAGAGAATCGTTTATGAACCGTTAAAATTCATTGCCCTTAGCAAGCAATTATCAGAGAAAAGTACAAATATCTTTCCCATGAACGTTTCAAGGAACAGGTGAAAACGTTGGCGATAAGGAACGTAATGGTCGTTGTTTGTACAACAGTTCTGTTCCTACTTATTTTCCATTGCCCGGGTTTCCTCGTATCCCAATGTCCCTTAAATTTGAGATACTCTCTCCTTGACGCAAGAACAATATCCTTCATGGGCACAGGGACACTGGGAGAAATAGAACTGGTACAGAAACAACTGCTGCCTTTTTTTATTCACATGAAATATTACAATAAGAACTTACTTTCTACTGTACTTTTCTAATTACCATACAACACTCAGGTACGATACCACTGTCGCATTTCTTATCGCACATGGTGAAAGGTAAAAATCAGTCATGAACTTTTTTCAATTATTAACAGACTCGGTTTTCTCGCAAGTCCAAATATAGGCAAAAATTACTTGGCAAGCGAATCTCCGAAAATCTTTAGTTGGGTGAGTGGCCGAGCGGCTTACACAGTTTCGTCATGTGACTGAAGTTAAGTTCGGTCGAATGAGGTCAAACTCCGGATAGCTGACCTCGGAGGCATGACCTCGCAACTCACCTGGCCTTTCTTCGGAAGGGTCGTTAAACCAGGGGTCCCACCCATGCCTCAACGCGGCATTCATAGCGGGCCTAAATTAGCTTTAAGTAGCTAGAAATCCTGACAAGCCCACTTGAAACAAATTAAAAGCAAACGAACAAAACATTCTCAAATGTTTGCTTGTTTCCCTGAAAGCGGTTCTGTTTATGGCAAATAAAACCACCATGATTATAGTTCATTTCTGTTCAGCTGGTTGAATGAAACACTTGCTGCTAAGGATACAAAATGATCATTCAAAAAGTGACCTGGATCCTAGTTACAATAGCAACTTAGTTTGAATTACTGTATATCTTCTATACAATACAAGCAATGTACTTAATGAATAATTAGGATATCGTGCGTATGCATGGCTAGCTGTATTCTGAATATGAATTCAAATCCTGATGATAGCCACCAACGAACCTCCTCAAGGATTACCAACAATTTCACTTCAAACGCTCACAGTTACAAAAGTGTCAATCTTCTGAACAGCTGCTGTTGAACGAAGTTGATGGATTTTTTCTCAAGTATTCCTATGTAAGTGTAAGATGTTTAGCTTTTTGAGTTGTTCTCGCGCCTACGTCTGTATGTCTCATGGATCGTTATTAATTGTCAGTAAACTTTATGTTCCATCTAACTCTCTTCTGCTTCGGCTGATGCAAACGTATAAAACAACAAGCGTTCGTCTCAACGAGATATGTTTGTAGCTTTACACAAAGGTAAATCAAAGCAAAGGCAGTCATTAACACTAAAAGGCTGAACAAACTTTCTGTTAGTTCAACTACAACAATGTGGCTCCCTTGTCTCCATCTACGCCAATTTTGACTTTCACATAGCCTGCAATTTCAGTGTGCCCCCAAAGGACCCTGGGTGCCTCTGAGTTAGTTAACAATTATTCTTTGCAGCAGTGCGGCAAAATATTTGACGAAAGAAATTTGATGCCGGCTGGGCTTTCATTGCCTTTTGTCGTCCACATAACGTACAAATGCTTTATGTTAAAGAGCCGTCAAGGACATGCTGCAGGACCGGCGAGGGGGTAGTCAGGGTAGATACCAGGGGGCCCGGGGCCTTTAGGAGCCTGGAGAGATGTATATTGTGCATTGTTTGTTTGTCTTCAGTTTTCCTCGAGGGACATTTCTAGACCTCCAGGCCCATTGGCATCGTAAACTTAGTCTTTACCCATGAGATGGAAAGATTTTCCATCAAAACTTGTGTTCTAAACAGTGTACAGGAGGGCGTTTCCATGTTTATTGTTTACCAGTGGCGCTGCACATGGAAGCAGCGTTTCACAAGTGAATTTGAGGGTGTGGTCCAAGAAAAGGGCGTGGTTCAAAGAATTTTTTGGTACATCGACGCTAAAGGGCCCTTTCTGCTCCCAACCCTAGGGCCAAGTCCGGCTCTCGACGGCCCTGACATGCTGTAGCCTATTCTGTGTCTCTAATTTTAATACTTCAATATCTTTCTTCTAGATATGTCTGTTTCATTGTCCTGGAAATCAAAGCAGAGCTCTTGCGCTTACCATGCAAGAGTTATGCTAATTTCAGCGTAATCAAACATGACGCTGCTCTGCAAGGATCTGTCATTACTACCTTGCTGTTCTTGACAGACGGTGAGTGCAAATCCATGTGTCTTTTGGAACGAAGATGCAAATCATTCAACAAAGAGACTGGTGGTGATATGAAGTGTGAACTTAATTATAAGACAACTGAAGACAGGAAAGACAACGTTAGTACTGTAGCAAGACCTGGTTGGACATTCAAATCAACAGACTACAGTTTCCATTTGGTAAGTAGAATAGAATCATGAGTTCCATTTGGTAAGTAAAATAGAATCACGAGTTCTATTCTCGGCTTCGATATTTTTGCAAACGCTGATTGCTGCAAATGGGCCAGATGGATGCTATGTGTCTGCTGAAATTCAATTCTATGTATGATACTGACAACTGTATTGAATTTAAATTTCGATGGCCAGTAAATTATAGACCAAAATGGAACGTCGATTCACATTCCCATACAAAACTCTTGCGAGCATTTGCCTCATTCATCTGTCTAAAAGATGAGTGATTTTACCAAACAAAATTTTCACATCTAAGTTAGCCTTTGGATGATATAATTCTAAGTATCAGTTTTGATTATCGGCCTCGTACTTTTTTCCAGAGCCCACCCAAACTTGTAAACCACAACGTGTAAACTTTTTTGAGTCACCCGATGGTTCTGATAAACCATTTCGAAAATCTAGTTGGAGCCCTGACTCTTTGTTTTGAAATGTTCACCCTTATTTCCCTACCTCCATTCTATGTTTGGTCTGATTTTTCAACAGCTTGGACAAATGTGTGAAGCAAAGGATCCGTGCCCCAAAGGTGTTATGTGCAGAGACACGTGTGAGTGTCCTGGATTCCAATGCCACCATTGCCAAGCTGGAAGAAAAGGTCTCCGATGTGATGACGGTCAGCTTTTACTATTTCATTTCCATTACAGGCGAGCTAAGCGTCCAAAAACTTGTGGTCTGGTGGCTTGCCCCCAGAAAATTCTCTAGGACCTCGCCCTCCACGACGTCGGAAAATGCGCTAAGTAGCATGAAATTTATGTTCATCATTGATTTAACATGTTAGGAAAATGTTTCAAGAACAGGTATGGACTTACTCCAGTCTATTCCGTGTCAACCTTGTATATATACGGAATGTTGTCGTTTTGTTTCTTACACCCCTCAATAACGACCCCGCTGAAACATTCCCCCGCCAAGGTTGAAGGATGACCCGCCAAAAACTCGTTTCTCCGCAAGGTTTGAGTGGTTTGAGTTTCACACTTTCCCCGCCTTGTTATTATTGTTTCCCCGTTGAAATTTTTGCTTCCCCGTCAAAATTATGCAAGTTGCATCATAGGTTATAGCCTAGAATTTCATTGCCCCGTCATGATATTTCTAATCCCCGCTGAAAATGCTACGTTTTCGTAATTTCCCCGCTGTATTTTCAAGGTCCGGTGGGGTTGTTACTGGTGGATGTTTTCACCAGAAACTTTATCACTGTCATACCAGGATATAAAGATGTGGATGGTTTTTTTTCAGATATCGATGAATGTGTGACAGGTACTCATAATTGCGGTGTAAATGGTGTTTGCATCAATAACATAGGATCATTTAAATGCGGCTGTTTATCTGGTTACGCTTGGGATGGGTCAAGTTGTTCAGGTAGGCCAAAATCTTGTATGACCGAGCAATGATGGCTGCTTTTGCTATATAAGACGAAATGAAAGTTGTAGCTGAAATTGAAATGTGCCATGTGTCGTGTTTGTGTCAGATCAGGTCATGTCTCGTAAGGTAAGGTCAGGTCAGGTCAAGTAAGGTCATTTCAAGCTGTACTTCAAAATTATCTTTAAAAAGCAACCTTACCAACTGCCGAACACCAATCGTGAGCTCTTTCCAAGTTTTGATGCCTCCAACTTTCATAAATTGGTTAATGAATCGAATCTTCGTAAGTTAGGCCAAATATCTTCGACATTTTGTATTTTGTACGAGTGTGCTAAGGCGCGTTAAGGAGGCTAGCAATATGAGTGGTGAAATATTGACACATTTGATAGCCTATGTCCCAGACTCACATTTGACAGCCTCGTTGAGGTCAACGTGAAGTGATGTCATATAAAATGACGTCATTTCGCACTTCTTAGCAGATTGAAATATGTAGTTTCGCAGATTAAAAGAGAAAAAAATTAAAAATAGTAATACACAGCATCCACAACAGTGTAGTCTCTTGAATAATCAACAATTATAACAACCCCGGACTTGTCCTTTAAACATGGAATATTTTCTTACAGACACTGATGAATGCGTTTCTGGTTCTCATAACTGTAGTCCAAATTCAATGTGCAGAAACTATATTGGCTCTTTTAGTTGTGTTTGCAATAGTGGACACTATTTTGATGGATCATCTTGTTCAGGTAAGACACTGTTATGAAATCATCGAGTGGCACCATCCAAAATAACCTCTGTGACAGTACTAAGGAGAATAGGGGTCGAATCTTTGCAAAGATATGAAATAAAATGTGGAAGTTATTTCCTGTTCTTCCAAATGAGTTGATCAAAAGGAACCTCGTGTAATTTGCCATATTCTCAGAGAAAGCATTTTTGATATCATTATCGTTTTAGAATTTTGCACATTTTGCACAACCAATTTGGTATTTTTGCAAAGATTGAACTCTATGTTACTGCAAGAGGGATATCGTAAATCCTGTAGGGTGGGAATTTCGTCAGTACTGTAGCGGATATCATCACAACTGTTGAGATTATTCAGCAACATGTATCCATGTCTTTCAGTCGATGCGCGTTTTTCTATAAGAAGCTTGGATCAGGCCATAGTACAATAGCAAAAAAGCAGCTTCTAAATTCACCTTGAAATTTTGTCCATTTTGGTGCTAAAAGTTTCTTAATTGGTTTCTTATTTTTTGAATGCAAAATTATCGATGTGGTCACCAACACTGCTGCAGATATGTTTCTTGACATTTAAACATCATATAGCAATAAACAGTGATCTGTTATGTTAAAAATCTGTTATGGGAGCAAGGTAAATGACAGCACCAAGGCCATGACATAAAGACATGGAACTAGACTAACAAATACAATACAGTTTGCTGATTAATAGCTTCTTTCGATTGATATTTAGTTTGCATCACTCATCGTCTATTATAGGGTGCCTCAAAACCGCAAAACCGTTAAGATTTGTACTCTTACCCGTCAACAGCAAGCAATTTTCTCTCATAAACCGCAACCGTCAGTCTTCTTCAGTGCCATCGATATTCTTTTCAGGATAGCTATTTCATGTAAATGAAGTAGGAATCCAAAGGTAATTTGTCCGAATCTGCGATGACCGTACTGTTACAGCTATGCGAAGGCCTGATAGATAACAGCGGTTACTTACCAGAAGGTTCTACGAAGTAAGCAAAAATCCGTAAACCGTTCGTTTAAATTAAAATTTTCCACAACCGAGTGGCAATACGAAAACCGTATACCGGACTGATTTTCTTGCAGCAACCGTGTTCCGCATACAAAATAAGGCCGAATCCGCCTAACCGCCACACTGTAAGAGACCCCCCTAACGTAGATCTACGGTGAAAATAGTTTTACCCAACTATATACTTAGACTCGATTACATGTCGTAGTTTCGCGTTTTGCCTGAACTGATATCTCTACAACTACGACTCATTCCTATACGCTTGCAGAAACGGTAAAGTTCAATACTGATTCTATTTGAAACCTTTCCGCTGCTCCACAAAAAGTTCGATTGAGCAGTGCTGGAGTCTCTATCACTATTGTTGACATTCGATCATTCTACGCAATGTATCAATTTGTCGTGCGATTTGTATTCTTTTTTAGAATGTAGCTGTGGGCCTAAATCATCTGCTACTTTTTCCTCACAACCACTGGGTCTAAAATGCCTTAAAAATCAGTTTTCTAGAACTGCTGCACCATCAAATTAGGTATCAGTACTTCGGTAAAGGATCATTTTTGCCATAAAAGCAAAAACCGCCTTGCTCTAAGCCACATGCTGATCGGCAGACGACGGGGCGACAGAATCCTGTCGCGGATAGAATTTTTTGCCGTTTTTACAGCTCTATGTCCATAAGGCCCTCAGTGGAGCGATAACAACAGCAACAATGCAACTCAGTGAGATGAGCGTAACTTGAGGGTCCTTTAGACTTATGACGATGAGTCCCTTGTATCCCTGCTGTAAACCTTGCTCAAGAGGGACTCTAGACTGATTGCATATTCGTGGTTATCGCTTAGACTTATTACGTTGAGTCCTAGTAATCGCTACCACCCACCCACCCCCCACTCATACTAGGACTCATGGCTTTCCAGCCAAAAGGTTGGCCCTGTAAAGGAATTGCCTCGCTGTCAAAATTGACCAATGCTAAATTACGGAACAGCTTCGGGTGTATAGCAACAACAGCAACAACCTAGCAACAACACCGGCCGGTCAACCGTCATCGTGCACAATCTTCACGAAGACACGAATTCACATTTTCATGGGGCGATCTTGATAAGAAACTATAAGAAGAAGGTAAGATAAGTTCTTTTTTGATCATGTTTTGCTTAGAAATTTATTAAACAGTAACAATACAGCTAGATTGATATCGTTTTGTCATGATTTGATGAAAGTTTGGCACTGCCCTCTCTCTTGCATCAAACTGTTTGGCAAGCAGTTCGTGTTACCGCAGTCAAACTGCTTTGGACTGGCTTTGGTCAGAGCATTTCATCAAGACACAATTGATAATGCTGCAGATGAGTAGAAAATCGTTTAGAATAACTCTCAAATAGTCACAGCAAAATTAAGTATGCGATTTCGCTGTTATGAAAGGCCAAGGGAACTTAGGAAAGATACTTTTACATCATGTATCTTGTTCTGACACATTAAATTTTCTTAAATGCATTTCATCGACAGATCAAAGTCCTGGCTCATCACAGAGACAAAAGTACATCTGCGAAAGAAACAATCCTATAACTTTGGTTTATGAAGGAAGAAGAAAGTTCATTGTCATGAAAATCTTACTGAATACAACTCTACTTTCCATGGCTGAACATACAAATGAGAGCAGAGACCGTAACATCAGAAGTGTTGTATTTTGAGTAATGCTGGATTTACAATGTTTTCAATATGTAGTTGATTTTACTGTGAAGAGGAATTGATATTTTGTGAATTTTATAACATTTTCTTGTTTTTCTTGTACATAAACTTGTGATATGAAAGCGGCAAGCTTCAAACCAGGTTGAAATATTTGCAAAAGAACGAGAAAAATCAATACATTATTCCGGGAATGCTTTGAGCAATTTTCAAGGGTCTCACATTTCATACCACGTTGCAATTCTAATTCGGCGTCATTTACCTGAAGTAAGAACTCATAATCCACTCTTCAAGAACTGTTACAACAAGGCTAAACAAGAGTGACATAATAAGGAATTGGGTATTGTTTCATTTTGGGAGGGGAAGAGGTTTTTCAATTAATCATAAAGTAAGCTTAGGATTCATTTGAAACAAACAATTTTTCGGTGGACTCAGAAGAGAGGACCCAGCAGTGAAATTTGACCATGGATAGGGACAAAAAACAAATTTGATTGAGGAAAGGGCAGGAAAAGGGCAGGCTTAGCAAAGTTTTATCCCCTGCTTGTGAATATGCAGCAAAAACTCTACTTGCGACCGGCCTAGCAGCATGTAGTTATGTTTCAAATGAAGGAGACATCTTTCATGAAATTTTAAGAAATTAAAATCTCAGATCACCAAAAATTTAAGAAACTCCAGTGCAAAGAAAATACACTTACACTTTGGGTGCAAAAGTGTTAGGATTGCTGGCGTCGCAAATGTTCTATCGTCCATTCGCCTCGTAACTGAACAAGCGGTCTTATCTTTAACCAAGACCTCGTAACTTGGCTGGAAAGTATTCTTCATTCCTTTGTCTTTTACCTGAATCAAAACTTGAGTTGACATCATGTTTTTCTGACTTCGCAAGGTGAGAACTTCGGAATGATCGGATTAATGATATCAGTGATGTCCAGGCCTGTCACTAGGCTAATTATCCGTTATTTTCCGAGCATCATTTCATCCAACCTTCCAAAGGTCCTTCGCAGCTCAAGGCGCTACGAGTCCTTCGCAGCATTTATTTCAAGGCTTCGCAAATCCTTCGCAGTTTCCTACGGAGCTCCTATTCTCGACAATTTATGTTTTGAGTTTGCCAATTATTCCTGGGCTCCCTGTGGCCCTATCTCCTGCATTCGATTATGACTAGATAGATCGAATCAGGATCGAACAACTGCCGTAGCTCTGCTCAACGGTCATTCCTCGGAACGAAAATGCAATAAAAACCACGTTAAGCAGGCGTTTAACCAAAGAAACTTGGTATAAATTTGAAGAAGGATGTTTACTTCACCTGGTAAGTCCAAAATGATTCTTTAAACACTACCTTTTCGATGTTTTTAAGACCAAAACGAACCAGAGAAAACTTCAGCCACCTGACGTGGCAACTTTGTTCAAAATCTAGTCAACTGCATCATTCGAATCGAAAATTCGACATCATTGTTCTCTGCTGAATCTTGCAATCTGAATTTTCATAGTAATACTATGAGTCTCTATTGCCTGAAGCGCCATCATCAAGTCAAAGAGCACAGGGCAACAAGAAACTCATCGTCATCAGTCTAAGGGTCCTTATGGTAGTGAGGTTACTGTATACTATATATATTAATCTCCTGACACAATACAATCAAGTACATGGGCAGCTATGAAAATAAACATAAATGTTGGAAAAAGGGAAATGGACTATGGGTCCTAACATACAAAAGAAAGAACATCAAAGGAAAGAATCTAAACCTACTAAGCAACGAAAGAAACTATTGCATTAAGTGAACAAAAATGTGTTAAAAGTTAGGTTTTGGGATATAGATATAGGCACTTGTAAAATTGCGCAAGACAATATGGAGAACCAGACGGTCAACGCTACTACTATACTCATACTGGGTGAGCCAGAAAAAAGTTCCCACTTTTGAAAATTGATAACACCAAGAATACTTCTCGGATTTGAATCATTCAAGTTCTAGTTAAAAGTCGAAAGATCAAAGTATTTGTTTGATTTTCTCGCCGTCCTACCAGCACTACAGATATAGGTTAATTCAACTTTCAAAAATTTCATGGTTGCAAAAGGACTGAAAATGACCCAAAAAATCGATCAATTCATAATGACTTCTCGCACAGAATAATGAAGGAAATGCAACTTCTCATGGGTGAGAGATATCTTCTGCACATTAACTGCCATGAGATTGAAAATCTTTCGTATTTGTTTGAAAGTCAATGTCTTATAACTCTTGAGGGAGGTGAAACGCCCATGCCTTATTGTTCAGTGTGAATAGAGTCCATACGATTTGATCAATGTTTTAGGCCCTTTTTCCGTCATTGTGCAACCATGAAATTTTTAAAGTTGAATCTACCCATACTTCTAGTGCTGGTAGGACAACGAGAAAAATCACCAAAATACTTTGATCTTTCAACTTTTAACTATAATTTGAATGATTCAAATCCGTGTTGTAGTCTTGGTGTAATGAATTCTTAAAAGTGGGAACTTTTTTCTGGCTCACGCGGTAGATTGTTTTGTTTAACTTTAAATTCTTCATCTTTCAGCAATAAAAAACCTTGCCTTGAACAAAGCTGCAAGCCAATCAAGCACATACAAATGGTATATGATAAACGTTTATCATTTTGCTAGTCTTGCAAATAATGGCGACAGGGATGGTGACGCCTACAAGAAAAAGTGTGCAATAACAAAACCAGTGGCGGAGCCAGGGGAGGGTATGAGGGGGTAAATACACCCCCACTTTTGAAAATATGAGTAAAATTGTTATTGAAAAATGCATTAAAAATGTCTGGGTATACCCTTTTACCTTCCCAGTTGGAAAATTTGCACATTTACCCCCTCACTATTTTTCACCTAGCTCCGCCACTGAACAAAACATCATGAAAATCCGTGGTGGAGAGTTGATTTGGGAGGAAGAGCACGAGTTTTTCGAGCTAAAGTCCTAAGTGGAACAACCTGGAAGGAAACCGTTATCAACCCGTTTGAAATCCACGTTGGTGATGATATCAGCAATGGGGGTATTAATAACAGCCCTTGTGTAACATTAGCAACGTTACTCTCTGGTCAGATGAAAGAATTTGTATGCCCAGCTGGAATGGAAGGAAGATATGTTAGTGTTCATCTTAAAAGAAGCGAATATTTGCAGTTGTGTGAAGTAGAAATCTACGGAGTGTTGCTGACAGTGCTATAAGTAGCAGTTGTGGATTAGCAATTTTTAATCTTAATTTCTTGTTCTTTGAAACAGATTTTGTACCAAGTACATACGACAAGTGTCAGACAAAAATGTTCAGTGACTGATGTTTTTTTTTATCTAGCTTTTCAAGTTTTGCCATCGAGAACCCTTTCAAATGTACGTCGTAGACAGAGCAAAACTGCGTAAGACGACATCAACACATGGAGAAGTGTTTGAGTATGTGTGCGCTCTACTGTTTTGTAGGAAACCTCTTGTAATAAAGAGTGGGAGCATTTTCCAGAAAATTAAGAAATTCTACCAGAAACGAGCTGAGGTTAACTCTAAGTTAAAAGTCTTTTTCAGTTTTAATCATGAGTTATCCCAAATGATACTGTGACATACAAATGATACATTTCTGCTTATGATCTGGTTCTTTCCTGTAACTTTTGGTTTACAAGGCAGTCGTCACTAAATTTTTGTAAAATATGAAAGTCAGTTTTATTGAAAGTCAGTGTTTTTTATGAGAAACTGGTTTATCAGAAACTAGTTATAAAGATTAGTGGTATAAAATTTTTAAATGGCCTTAAGTAGCGGACTTGTCTGAATAAACCATGGACACGCAATAATCTTGTATCCCATAAGAAACGCGATCAACTCCTGTCAAAGAACATCAGCAATATAGATAAAACTGTAACTGGAGAGAATGCTGTTAAACCTGAAAGAAAATAAGTAATCAGTTATCAAAAACGTAATTACACCAAATACGCCTTTCGTCGCAAGCTCATCTGTTTGGTTCATGCGAAGAACAGACAAACGACACGACCGATCGATAAACACAGCCCGGTCGTATCATTTGTCTGTTCTTCGCATGAACATAACTGATGAGCTTCCGACGAAACGCATATTGGGTGTAATTACGTTTTGGTTAACTGATTACTTATTTTCTAGCAGGTTTAACAGCTTTCTTTCCATCCAGTTACAGGTTTATCTTATATTTTTGCTGTTCTTTTACAGGAGTTGATAGTGTTCTCTTACAGGATACAAGTTTAATGTGCGTCCATGGTTTATTCAGATGAGTCCTCTACTTAAGCCATTTTAATCTAGTACCAAGATAGCCGAAATTTTAAGAAACTCTCGTACTATGCCTGAGAAGTATTAAGAAACTTTTAAGAGTTAAAAGCATGAATTTTATAGCAAATAGAGCTTTGAACTTTTATTCTTTAGCAATATCAACTAACCATTTGTGTTTTCATCATGACAGAACACTGTTTATTCCTATATGATGTTTTAAATGTCAAGAAACATTTCTGCAGCAGTGTTAGCGACCACGTTGACAATTCATTCATTCAAAGAATAAGAAACCAATTATGAAACGTTTAGTACTAAAATGGAAAAATTTCATGTTAAATTAAGAAACTTTTAGTACTATGGCTGGATTCAAGTTTCTTATAAAAGACTTGAACATCAGGCACAAAATTAAAGGACAAGTCCGCGGTTGATAAAATTATTGTTAAAAAGCAACCTTATCAACCGCTGAACACCGATCGTGAGTTCTTCCAAGTGTTCAAGCCTTGAACTTTCATAAATTCGACAAATAATCTACGTAAATTAGGCCAAATTTTATCGCCATTTTGTATTTTGTACGAGTGTGCGAAGGCGCGGTATGGAGGCTAGCAGTGCGAGTGGTATAATATCAACACATTTGGCAGCCTCGTTCAGGTCAACGTGCAATGACGTCATACAAAATGACGTCATTTCGCACTTCTTAGTAGGTTGAAATATCTAGTTTCGCAGGTCAAAAGAGAACAAAGATTGAAAAAAGTACTACACACCATTCACAACAGTGTAATCTTTTGAATAATCAACAATCATGCCAACCCCGGACTTGTCCTTTAATGCTACAAAGGAAACTTATCATCTACTGACGCGAATTCTTACCTTTGTTTCACATTCTGAGTATTGCAATGACTGTCGTTTCCAAAAATGTTTAGACAATTTATCCCACATCTCGTCTCTATGTCGCCATTTTCTTGCAAGTGAACACGATACAGAGGCTAGCAACGATTAAAAAGTGAGAAAGCAATGGACATCCCCGTTTTTGATTGCACGATATGACGTCATTTCGCGCAGATCGCTCAGCTGAATATGAAATTTCACAAGGAGAAGGTGAAAAATGATGGGAAAAAGGATGATACACGTTCATGATAGTATTATCTCTTATTTTATCATTATTTGTACCAGTGGCGTAACAGAGACAATCGGGGCCCTTGGGCATTTTGTGGCTCGGGGCCCCCAGCGCAGCAAGAACATATGATATGACAGACAACATTAAAGCCATGTCCAGTTTTAAGTTGAGGTAAATGAGTCTCACAGATAGCAATGAAAATTGCAATGATTTACAGTCAACATATGCGTTGTCCAAGCAAGCAGTGTGTCCAAGGAGAATCAGTAGGGAAGAGACGACAATGATGGAGTCTAGGGGCGAAATCATCAGCAAAATTTTGAAGACATGCCCTGTTCTTTGACTTGGAACACATCAAGTTATTGCAGAATAGATTACGATTGCCACTGAAATCAAAATTACTGTCCATTCAGTAAGATTTCCATATCATATATCATGCAGGCCTAATGGCCCTTCTTGATCTTTTACCAACTTGAAGATGATTTAATAATATGCTTGGGGCCCCTTTTGGTTGGGGCCCCTTAGTTTTCGAACTAAGATGCCCTAAACTGCGTTACGCCACTGATTTGTACCGACCCCAGACTTGTCCTTTAATTATGATTAAGCAGACGAATATTTATACAGGATTTAAACTTTACCGAGTTAAAAACTCCTCTTACCAATGTGTGTCCTATGTCCTATACGTGATTGTTACTACCCTAAATATTTGCAGCTAAAAATTAATCTTATAAAAGTATGAATACAGATATGTAAAAGAGCAGATTAACTATTTACATTCAAAGTTTCAGATATAATTTTGATTCTCATATCGGGTGAAGAAAAAACTATCCCTGTTTGAATAGGACGCTGCTTCTTGGATAAAAACTTGGATAAGAGGATGAACATATTGGCAAATGTATCATTCATTCAGTGGTGCACATGTTGAATCCTTTTGATGAAGTCGGCCACTCCGGTCTAAAATTGTTAGGGATTTTCTAGGGAAAGCTCCTTCGTGAAACCTTAGAAACCGGCCTAAATGACGACCAACTTTTCCTAATGTGTTTGATTCAAAGCAATGACATCAACAAGCATTAGCATGTGTTATACGCTTGGGAGGACGAAGTCACCCAGAATCATGCTGTTATGCTGTTACAACACTTTCATACGCCCAAAGGGCTAACACGTGCTAATGCACGTGTAGGCCATTGCTGCGAGGTAGGAAATTTGGTCGTGAGTTCCGCCTGTCTTGAAGATTTCTTAAAGGGACTTTCTTGAGAGAATTTTTGGAACGAAGTTGCCGACTTTAGTCTGATGAAATGTAAAATTAATTTGAACATGTTAATTATTTGTCTATTAATCGAAAATTCTGCCAATATTACTGCCTTCACATCCAGGGAGTAGTAATCTTTCAAACGGAGAAAGTTTTTTGCTCACGTAGTTGTAAAAGTTTCTTGCAGCGGCTTCTTTTAATATGAGTCCTGTCGAGTCTTGTCTTTCAGTGTCTGATTTGCAAGTGCTTTTATATTTGACATGTAAAACATAGCAGTTGCAGAAAATCTAATGAAATTTCCTGGCCGTATTTGCAAGTTTTTGTACCTCAATGTTCAAAAAACTGGCGATAGTTTCGGAACGATAAGTCGAATTCAAGCACAGTGATATCTCAAATTTGTTCAAGATCTTTATTCTTGGCAGTTCTAGAAAGCATTCAATGATTTTTTGATGCTGCATCGCAAGAACCCGTAAAATACCGATTCTCTCGAAACTCTCAGATTCGCAATTCAATATGATTTTGTCCCTAAAGAGGGCAATTTTTCTTCTTTTGAAAAAGGGTGGAAGTTTAGACCCCCAAGATCCCAATCGTAGTTGCACGCCTGCTCTGGAGTCTCCAGATCAGATACTCGCAACTTTTACTGTAGCCATATCAAAATTTCGTCTTCAAATTCTCGACGACGTGGCGGCTAGAGGTCTGAGGTCGAGAGATCTGGAAACGAGAGGTTTTGGCGCGAAAAGTGAGCGTCAGCAAACACATTCCTTTTTGAAGACAATTTAGGCCTATGCATGGCTTCCTACTTCTCATATCTTTCCTACCTTCTTGGAGAAGAATAGAAAAAGGGCTAACGAAATGGAGTTTTCAGGTCCTCCAAAACCATCAAGAGATGCAGTTCCAACATTGGTCAATCTCTCAGAAAGGTTGGAAAGTGCAAATGTTGACAGTTTGCCTGCACTGGCTGATGAAGTGGTCCAAGGCCAAAAACATCAACTCGCTGAACTTCAGAGTCGCTTGAATTATTTGGAACAAATCAAGGTCAGATGAATTTGCATATTAATTCATTTAGAAGGGTTTTAGAACCAGAGTTAAAAATATTTGATGGTTCCAAAATCTGATCATTCCAAATTCTAAACTGATTTAGGGAGACCAGGACGCACGCTTTTTATGATAATCTACTTACAAGTTTAAACTCTCAGATTGCCAAAAAAGTAAGAATCTTTAGCACTGGGAAAATTTTCTTACTTACGAAACGATCAATTCTACTAAGGAGATTCATAGCACCATTTTTACTTTGTTTTCTCTTGTTTTGTTTTTCACATTACTCGAAAGGTGGGAACTTCAGATCGGAGCATTCGGAACTCGATAATTTTACGAAACTCCCTGTTTGAATCATAATCTTCTCACAGAAGTGTCGTACTGTTCTACAAAGTTGGAGAATCTTTTTTTAAGATTAAAATCCTCTTTAACTAATAGCTACAATTTGCAACATTTTTCAGAATGTATTGGAGATCAATCCTGAGCTGAGTTGGATGTAAAATCAACCAAACCTATCAGCTTGTCTTTTATTGAAGAGAAAAATGATTTCATTGCATCCTTAAGAGATATCTATTTTCATTCCCATGCTTGTTTGGGCTGAAATCTGGAATTTATCTTCATGTGGAAATGTAGATAGAGTTTGGAAGAGGTAAGTTTCGTAGCTTTTTTTTAATTGATAAAATTCATATGATTTTCTTCTCTGTCAAGACCATTGCAGGTCATTATATACCAAGAGAAATCACAGAAAATATAACTGTTAGAGAAGACCTCGTAATAAATGTACTTTGATATTCAAAATTCATGTATTTGTACTGATTGTACTGAGAAGATGTGTTTATTGGAAAAGCTTTATTTGAAAATGTTTACTAGAAACCGAACTCATTGCAACCCGTCTCGAAAATATAGTTGAAAAACTATTTATTCTATTACGAGAAATCCTTGCATACTTTCACTTTATTTTCACTTTTTTGTGATATCATATCACTCGAAGGAAGAGGTACTTGAGTGATGTATAATTATTGAAAGGCTCCAAACAATCGTGATATTTGAAATATTCATGATGATACAGGCACTGTAGTGAACATGAAGATTCTGTAGAATTCATAAGAAAGTCGCAAGAAACTCTGTTTACTGGAAGGTTATTTCTGATGCACCGAAAGTCAAACGCTAATGGCAGTTCAATATTTTTGAAAAATCTTTATCAGTTTCACATAGTTATCAGGAAAGCTGATGATTTCTTGTTTACCAAAATTCATGTTTCACTTTTCAGCAAATGAAAGAATCAAATTGGTAAAGGATGACATACGTGGTGTTGAAAGAAGAATTTTTCTAACAGATGATGAGATCGATGAAAAGCGAAAAATTGTCAACGAAATGCGAAATGGTATGGCTCTTCTGAACTCCTCCTAATCGAAGATACACTAATTTTGTACCAGAAACTGCTTAAGCAAGAAAAACTGTCGCAGCTTCTTTCAGAATGCGAAGAAAGTGTTCTCGAAAGAAATTTCTTGCTAGTTGAAAGCTGAGAGACTTTTTCAATTGTCAAAATCAAGGGAGTCACAAGGTGGTGGACTTGGGTGGTTTTTCTGTCAGTTTTACTTATTCATAAGCAAAAACAGTGTAGAAGTGGTTGGGTATAACTTTCAGAAAGTCCAATCAAATTTTTTAAGGCTGGGGACTCCCCTGGCCAAAATCATAAAAAGAAATTCTTGTTTGAAAGACCACAGTGATATCAAGGCAATAATGTTGGCAAATATATATTCTGAATTTAATCAATTGAAATCTACCAGCCACACTGAATTTACCGGCCACTCCGTTCTGAAATTATCCGGGATTTGCTTAAGAAAACAGTATAGGTTCCAAAACTTCATTTGAAATCGATGTAAAACGGTGGATGTAAGCTTCAATAACCTATTTCTTTAAACCGAATGGCTTGAAAAAAACTTGAGCTACACTTCTAGCATTCCACCGTTGGAATTTTCAGAAATCTTGAATATTTGTCGAAATTACAGCCTATTTATATTTCAGCTCATTTTATGATGTGACGTCATCAAATTTCTAAATCACAAACCAGGGGAGTAAAAGGGCTCGCGGACTCTATTAGCGCTTAGCTACTTCTGCGATCCCAGCGCTTGGCGCTAAGATCCGCAACTTCACTTCACTTCAAAAGAGTTTTGCTTGATATCATATTGTAGACATCCATAAACTATGGTTTTCTTGAAAATCATTTGATCATTCTTCAACAGGATCAGAAATTATGATAGTTTTAAGTTTTTTCGAAAATTTTCTTGAATTCTTACAAAAGCAGGGAAAAACTGTAATGCTTAAAAAATGTTGAAGATTGCAGGAAAGTCCAACTGCAGATTTAGTGTAAAATAGTTAAAGTTTCTTTGAAGCCATTCAGTTCAAAGAAATAGGCCACAGAATTTTGCACCGAAGTATTCAAAGATTGGAAACCTAAGCTTGAGAAACCTAAAAAAGCTTTGAGAAGCCTAAGAAAGCAAGCCTAAAATCGTGATTGGCTGTGAAAGCTCTATTAAGCCCCCAAGGGGGCTTGCCTGATTTTGGACACTCCAGAGGAGGCTTATTAGAGAGAGGGGGGAGCTCAATTTCAAAAAATACATTAAAATCGAAAACTCTCGGACAATCAAACTTTCGGACAAAATGTTGTCCGAAAGTTTATTTGTCCGAAATGTGGTGATGTCCGAAAGTTTTTTCGTCCGAAAATTTTGAATTCATTAAAAATAGAAAAGCACAAAGAAACGTAACATAAAATGTTAATAAATCAATGCTTTACCAGTAGTGCTTAGGGTTCTTGAATTTTTTTATCTAAAAGTTTGGCTCTTTGAAGCGTTTCTTGAACAAACTTCACGTATGGCAGCACCTTTCAATTTGGTTTACATCTGGTTTTATCATTGTTCAATCTAACGAAAATTACATTCAAATGTCCTGGTTGATGTGATGATCATCATGTACCTACTGTAGATTGACATTCATGATGGAATTACAATTATTTTTAACATATATTTTGGTATTATGCTTGTTTTTGATGTCGTGTTTGTCCGAAAGCTTTTTGTCCGAAATTCCCGAAAAAGTGCCCGAAAGTTTTTTGTCCGAAGTTTTTTTGCCGAAAGTTTTCCTTCCGAAAGTTTTCGATTTTAATATAGATGAAGAGCATATATATGATAGCGTTATGAGTCTGTTATCTCATATTTTGCAAATTCAACATACAATCTTATGAGTCAAATATGTACATAAATTCAACACAATCTTATCCCTAACTATATCAAAATTAACATGCAAATGTTTTTAAGCTAAATGAATTGAAAAGCTTTGGTTACTTCTGGAATTTGATATATGTAGGGGGCTTAACAGAGAAATGGGCTTATTTGAAATTTTGTCTTAGAGGGAAGGGGTTTTTTGGATAGTAGAGCTTAAAGAGCTTCTAAGTAAATGTTTCTAATTCTTCTGCCTAACAGTAATGAAATGAATAAGTATTAGCACGTAACGTAACGTAACGTAACGTAACGTAACGTAACGTAACGTAACGTAACGTAACGTTGCATAACGTAACGTAACGTAACGTAACAACACGTAACGTAACGTAACGTAACGTAACGTAACGTAACGTAACGTAACAATACGTAACAACACGTAACGTAACGTAACAACACGTAACAACACGTAACGTAATATGCTCACAGTGAAACTTACAAAGTTGTCAACCTTTGTTCGTTCTTTTATTGTAGAGATTGATAGCTATTTCAGTGATATCGAGGCTTTGAATTTGAATTTGATTGGATTCAAGAGCAAGTTAGAGCAAGACAGAAAGTAAGAAAACACATTTTCAGAAGTTCATTCCCATTTAAACAGGAAATGATACATACTAAGTTACCAAAAAAAGGTTCCCATTACTGGATGAGAAGCACACTTTGCCTTAGCATAACAGAAAGCTTCAAATTTCCTGTTTTTGGCTCCATATTTCACTTCCACAGGCACGGGAATGGTGTATACTAAATTAGCATACACTGTTCCCGCTCCTGCATGAAAAGTACTTTTTCCCGGGATGTAAACAAGTTCGGGAATTGTGTATACTAAATTATCATACATCGTTTCCGTTGACACGTTTGCCTTTGACCTGGAACAGTTGCACGTTCTTCCCACATTTTCTGAACGCGTACAAAAAGGCACCTGAAGTTTCTGCTAAGCCATTGGGAAACTATAAGATTTTATCCAATCTACTGAAAAGATTTGACGGTCATGCTGTTTTCTTGGAACATGAGTCATTATTTCGTTACAAAATTGTTATCAAGTCAATGAGAATCCATCAAACCCTATGAAAATGACTGTTATCTAAGACTTTGAGTTAGCTCTTTGTAGCCTCTGCATGCAGGCAAATTTTTTCTCTCAATCATAGTTTGTTCCAGAAGTCACGATTAAAGATGACCAACTTCAAGAACAGAGTTGAAAGCTTTTATGAAGACAGCGAGTTTAACAAAGAAATACACCAACTGAATGATGAAATTGAAATGATCTTGTCCAAAAGTAAGCTGACGGCGCAAAATATTCTTGCATTGCAGTTATCATATTTTAGTTTTATAGTTTAGTATAGCTTCTATAGTTTTTTTAGTAGCCCCGCCTTGTATTCCTTCTTTCGAATTCTGAGGGAAGCATAACATGCTCAATCTGCTATCCTTTACGAAATATATTGAGACCAACATATGAAATCCCAAAATTTTCGTACTTTTTTGTCTTGTCTCTGCTTCAGAAAACACATTTTCTCTGGCCCCTGTAACATCTTATCCCCCTTTCGGTCAATATTGTCATTAAATAAACGATCTAAAAGCATGTTGGACAAAGGATTCCCTTAAAATTCTCTCCCTTCAAAATTCTTCTTCTATCAAAATTTGAAGAAATTTGTTACATCTCAAATTGTTAATGTACAATTGCTTTTTGAATCTTTCGGGTTTTTGATAGAAAGTGGTTTACTTTACACATCTTGAAGGTTATCAGTGCCTTGTAACAGAGAAATGATCAACATCTGTGCAAAGTAACTTTTGTTTCTCCGCAGTTCAGAAGTTTGGCACAAAAGAAGATTGTCAAAGAATTCTAAATGGTGAAGTGCTTGCTGAAGTTGAGAAAAGTCTTGAAAATGTATTATTGCAAGAAAAAGAGATGCAATCTGAGTTACAAGCAATGAATAAAATGGTAAGTAAATCTAACCTTCCCTCAGCTCTGGTTAGCAACTTGATTGAACGAATATATATTTCAACTATTCTGCAAAAGTTCCCGAATCGAGCGATATTTTACACATTCTATTACTAGCGGTGGTTCGATTGATTTGCGTTAGAACTCCTATCACTCATCCTGGTACACTTCCATCAAATTTTCCCAGAAAATGGGCAGGTTAGCAGCCATTATGGATTTGCAGTTTGCTAGGCAACGCTTCTTATTCGACCTCGATTCCAAGCCCAAAGCAAGATTGCAATTCCAGATGTTGTTGCTTTGTGACACAATTACAATGTTGTCATTCGATGAATAGACCCCTTTCACAATGACTTCAATTCTTTTGAAATTCTTCCAGGCACATCACTTGCCTCGATATAATGTGGATCGAAATCTCAAAGCGTGCATTGCTCTCAGCAACGCATGAAATTGTTTTGTACGTGTTGTTGCTACATAATGACACGATGTAGATTTCTCGCTGCAAAGGAAATCACATCTTTTGCCTCGAATTGAATGTAATTGTGAAATGGGTCTATTGGGATGTTTTCAAGAAATAAGGTACGTTTGATAGGGTCTACTGGGGTAAAATGGGTATACTGGGGGTAAAACGGGTAATGTTGATTGCTGGAAAACAGTAGACCCGGAAGTGATAAGTCAACATTTGCTGTTTCAGGGAGGGTTGTTCGAGTACTTCGAGTGTTCGAGCCCTAAAACTACTCTCGAGTACCGAATAAACGGGGGGGGTGAGAATAATCGGGGGGGGGGCTGCTTGGAGAAATAGAAAATGGCCCTTTTCTTAGGGAAACACGTAGCTTTTATATATTTATGTAAACAGTGATGTTACTGATACATTTACTTTTCAACTCTGGTTCTGTTGAATGCACTTCTTGAGACTTTTTCTTGCGTTTATTCAGAAATTATGTCTAATATCATTTCATTTTTCCAAAAATTAATAAAAGGGGGGGTTGGAATAAGAGCGGGGGGGTTGGAAAATTTTTCAAAAATTAATAAGCGGGGGGGGACGATTATTCGGTACTCGAGAGTACCTTTAGATGTTAGAGCATTTGGTTCTTTACAGTAATCAGACGGTTTGTAATTCAAATTCAACAGAGCTGCACTTTGAAGACAGGAAACGTCTACATACCAAATAAAAGTAGCTAGTACTACTTATAAATTTTTCGCCTTCTTCTTCATTCGTTCAGTTATCAGATGATATTTGCAATTTCAGATGAAAGAAGAGAAAGATAAACAAAGAAAGATAAAACAAGAGACGGAAACTTTACAAGTTAGTATGTTTCTATTTTGAACAAAGGCTTAATTTCGGTGGATCTAATTTCCCGCATAATTTGGCCAGTTTACAGCCAGGAAAAAAAACAAGTTTCTCTTTTGGTAGATATTCGTTGGATAGCAATGTAGATTAGAACTTCCCTTGTTGTAGTACCACGTGCCAGCTTCTTCATTGGCTGTTGAGTCTCATGGTAGGAAGCTTGAAACTATGCTGATAGTAAACAGCTATTCATAAGAAAAATTTACAGTACAGGGCTTACGTACATTAACGTCCAAGAATCTTTAAATCATTTTAAGAATTCCCTGGATCGTGACAAGAATTTTTGAGCACTATGAGACTCACCACTGAAGTTTTTGCAAGAACTCTTCAGACTTTTGTAAGACTACTTAGACAAGAAAACAGTGTTAATAATGATAAGGCTTGTACTGCAAAATTATCCTCAATGCGTTTCTAGCGAATTAAACTCAAGAATGCAAGTCAATTTTTTTGTACCAAGTTTCTCTGAGTTTCTAAATTCTGGTAGAACTGATCTTGTAGAAGTGAGTTCCTTATAAAAAGAATCAGAGACAAAGCTCGGAGCAGTTCAGTTCTTATGAAATGGCGGGAAATGATCGACACATTTGACGGTGCTTCTCTCTTATCTCCATAGAAACGAAACAACGCACAGCTAACCCGAATAAAGCGTCAATTGCAAGAGGGAAACTCAAGAACACGAAATTTAGCAGAAGAGATTACAAATCTTGAAAGCAGACTTCATCAACTGAGATCTTGATTTGTTTGCTGATTGGCTGACACCAACAGAAAGATTTCGTAGCAGAACAAGAATACTGAATGTACTTCATGTGGTCAAAGATGGCTTCTCCAGTCCTAAGATCTGTGCGTGCCTGGATCTTCCAAGACACCTATTTTTTTGGTTGCTTGTCATTTTACATTTCACCGCAGTTGTATGTTATTCATTCTTGTTCATTTTTTCTTTCTTCTCTTTTAGTTCATTATTGTCTTGTAGTTGTATTAAGTTTTATTGCGTTAGGTTTTGCTTAGTTTGTTTCTGTTTAGAGCCATGCCTGTAATTAGGCAGTGCATGATGCTATGATGATGATGATGATGATGAAGATAATGATGATGATGATGATGATGATGATGATGATGATGATGATGATGATGATGATGACGATGATGTTGATGATGATGATAATGATGATGATGATGATGATGATGATGATGATGATGGTGATGATGATGATGATGTTGATGATGATGATGATGATGATGATGGTGATGACAATTGTTGCTGTCACTCAGATGTTGGAATTATAATTGACACTGAAACCATCCCTAGAAGGAAGCAACGAGAAACTAAATTGACCTGTCATAATGATAACCTCATAAATCGTAATAAAATTGATTTATCAAGTCGCTCTAACAGCTACAATTTTGAAGACTATTTGAATGTGGAATGTACATGCATCTACGCTCCTTGCACCACAGCGACACCAAACTTCCTAGAACTTGAGAAAACAGGAATAGAACTAATCGACTATGGTTTGTATTACCTATTTCAAGTCATGTGACCCTACTCTTGAGAAGTTTTAGTATTTGTTAGAGAAACCAAAAGATGTTTTATCAAAGGATTGATCGCGTTGACTTGAAATGGGTTTAACCAGACCTTAATCGATTTGGTCCATGTCATACTTTCTTGTATAATTCAATAAAATGTTACAATACCTATTACTGTCTTCACTACTTGCAAGAATTACTTTATGTTACCTTTGGCTGCTATATAATCAGGTCGGAAATAAATGGCTAGCAACCTAAACAGTATGCAAATACTGAATCATTGTGCTTTTAACCTTGAAGCCAAAGACTAGACTTGTAGGACACTCAATGCAGCAATTTTGCTCAAATTACTTGTTCTGTAAGAAATAAGTTTAATGATAAGATATGAAAGCTAAACGGCAAAATTTTAAGAAACTGTGGTCATATGTCTTAACAGTGGTAAGAAACTTTTGAAACTTAGAATAAAGGATATTGTGGCAAATATGTCGTTGAAGCTTTAATATTGAGAAATACCATAAGACTATGGAAATACAGACTGGATGTTTTTCTTCTGAACGTATGTAAATGGAACAATGTTTATTCCCATCCGATGTTTAAAATCCAGGATCTCCAGAAGTTTTAGAGGCCGTGTGAAGTATATAGGGAGTATATACACATATATATTAGTAGAAATATTTTTTGTACTTTGCAAATCTTCCAAGCTGTGAAGATTTTATGCTTTCAGAAACTTTTATCAATAAATTCATCGTGCACGAAAAAATTGTCGACAGAAAACAGAAACAGGATGTCAGAAACAATAGTTAACAGTCTCGAATTGTTTGTCCCCCGCTTGTTATCATGGAAGAGAGGCGTAACCAAAATGAGCAAAATATGAATTTTAAGCAGCTGCCGAAGCGGAACTATATCTGATTGTTGGCTGTGGTTGAGGAAGAAAATTAGTTAAGATCGCAGTTAGATCAGTATTTCACTGTTCCTTTACCCTTTAAACTGCTGATAACGGTATTTAATGCCCAAAGAACAAGTTTATAAGAGGAAGAAAAGTGACTGCAGTGAAGCAGAAATTGGCTATGATATGGCAGGTGGCGTAGAATTGGCCTAGCAAGGAAGGCGAAACCGAAGCAGTGCTTGCAGTACATGAGCGGCGCAGGGAACTTTCCAGGAGCATTATCTGCAAGGAGAAAGATTTTACATCCTTCAGCCTACATGTACAATAATTGCTGATGAATAGTTGCAAACATATGTCATTTCGGTGAAATTACGAACAACAAACATGCTAGGCAAAATATCTTTAGATTTTATCTTGCTGTCACTACCATGCATGGCTTTGGCAACTTCGATGTCATTAGGCCTATCGTTTCCTGGGAAACCGCATCAAAGATCGAGATCAAAATTTCATAGCACGCAAAATGGAGTGTCGAAAGCTTCGAAAAACTTTATACTCGATATTAGCATGCCTGGCGCTCATCCATATAAGGTACAGGTTCTTAGATTGGCGATAAAAGTAGTCCTAGGATTTTTGCAATACTTCCTGTTGGGTAGGAAACTGCAAAATGCAGCGGCTGATCCAATCACAGTCCACAATTCTAGCAGTTTATATCGCAAGAGTCAAATGTTTGTGTGTGTTGAAATACTGAATCAGTAATAAAGTCACACAGAGATAATGAAAACTGGCTGAAAATTATGGATTTGGGATTTTGTCTGCCAACAGGCTCTTTAATTTTTAATTTGTGATCATGCTGAAGGTTTCAAACGGTATCCACACAATAAAAACAGCTGTCTCCTGCTTTATATTCTGTAGAATGCCATTCTTATTGAAAGATAAATAAGGTTTAAAAAACAGTGGGTGCATTCAACTTTGTGGCATCAAAGTTTGAATCAATATTAGTTAAGATTGTTGACCAAACAAATAAAATATGAAAATCTTTTGAAGAGAAATGATAGTTTAGTCACCAAGGGGAAGGAACTTCTTTCTCCTAAAGTACCACTTGAATTAGTGTGTTAAAGGGTGACTGAAGGTAAGGGTAAAGGTGAAGTCATGAGTTTCTAGCACCAAGTGCTGGATTTATAGAGAAGACTTAATGAAGTCCACAACACCTTTTTATGCTTCAATTTCAGTTTCAATTATTCATCAATCAATCTAAAATACAATTATATAATTATCAATATTCAAGTACTAATTTACTAGATAGCATACTACCAATACAGAAAAGCCTAACATGAATAAAATACAACTGCTTCCATGAATATCACAATACTAAAGAAAAACATTTTCACAACAACTAAGCACTTTGCATGATTGTATTTAAACCTTTACTATCGCTATAACTCGGTCCTAGCCCCGCTTTGTCAGTTGTCTTCTGATGCCATGAGAGACGGTTGTCAGATCCCTTTGTTACACATTGTTGATCTTCAAAGAGCTACAAAGGGAAACTGCGCTAATCCTCCTGGCCGAACGATGCATGTGAGGCTGGCAACTGAATTATTGGCTGCCAATAATTGAGGCACGCTTTATATAGCGATAATAAAGCTTTAAGATTGATTGATTGATTGATTAAGGAAGAGCTCTCTAAATAGGTTAACTAATTGAGAGAGAGAGCACTCAAAACAAAGAAACCAATTTGTTATGATGCTGTAGTGGGGGCTCTACATTGGATAAAACCCCATCTGTCTCACTGTTCTGGCTTCACAAAGTCAGAGGATTACATCAATGTGCCAAGACTTGTTACTTTCACAAAAGTTCTTAGTTTCTTTGACCTGCCTTTTGCTTTAGATTCATTTATTTTGAAAGATTTCCAAAAGAACTGTGGGACATAATTCAATATCACATACTTTTCTCAAGGAGAGGGTTGAAGAGTTTGAAAAATTCAGTTTGATAGATTTCTCTTCTGTTTGAAGAATTCCCAAGAAATTGTAGAAACAAGATTTTGTAGAAGTAGCCTGGTACTGAAGAATGTGGCTTTGTTCAGTGGATCAGTTTAGAGACTTGGTTCAGTGTCTCAAGAAATTGATGGAGTTCAATATTTATCACAGCAACACACTATATACTTTGATAACCTTGAATTTGAAACAGAAAAACAACAAGAATAAAATTGCTTCAAAGCCAAGATTTTATGAGTTGTAATCAGCACATCAGAAATGATAACTAATGTTTCAAACATGATTTTCATAAATTTATGGTCGCCTGTGCTTCAAAACATATAGTTTTCATAGATCAGGATTCATCAGCAATTCTTGCCGATCCCAAGATTTTTCTGTAGGATGGAAAAATATGACAGTACTACATACAGGGTGTCTCAAAAAAATTGTTCGATGCTTGATAAAATATTGAAAAATAAGGACAACGTGAACAAGCTCATGGAAAGATAACCCTGTTCCTAAGATTATGAAATAATTTCTGACTAAAATCGTGCAAATCGGTTGAAAATTCACTGAGTTACGAGCTCTTGAAGATAAAAATGTGCGATAGCTGAAACCAGAGACCCCCAGATTACTGGTATTGCAAAAAGCTCAAAGACGGAGGTAAGAGAAGCTTATCCGATGTCATACCTCTCGTTGATATCAGAGCAAACCAAATAGGACTTCTAAAGTAAATTATTTCTTGCAATCATTCTCTAAATTCCTCACATTGCATAAGTCCAAAAACAGTGGTTCAGAGAGTAATCGGCGAGAGACTGAATCTGTTTCCTCAAAGCATCTATATGATTGACAGCTAGGTTATCGGAAACCTGTTTGAATCCAACTTGGTTCGCACTGAAACAATTGAGAAATAACAGAAACGACAGCCTATGGAGCTTTTACCAAAAATGCCATTTCAAGGCGTCTGGTTTCAGCATTCGCACGAATTTGAACTTCAAATGCTTGTAACTCCATGAATTTTTAGCGGATTTGCAAGATTCTTGTGTCAAAAATTAATCTTAAATCTCAGGAAAAGGGTGACTTAACCAAGGGTGCATTCAGCGTATTGTTAATTTTTAGCATTTAATCAAACGTCAAACAATCTTTTTGAGACACTCTGTAATTTTTCAAATAATTTGCAACAGACCTTTATCATTTTATTGCCATTCACAGGCTGAACAATACCTTTGTACACCAAGCAAGAGATTGCCATCAAGAACACTTTATATTGGTATGTAATTTTGAGTTGTTTTTACTGTGAGCTGACATATCAGTTAAAGGTAGCTTTCTGCTCTCATCCATTCTTTATTGATAAAAGCAAATTCCAAAGATATGTTGAAGCATTTACATGCATGCAAAATGGTTCAAGATTCCTTCAGTCAGACAAAAGAGCTGAAAATACAGAGTTTCCCTTTTTGTGTCCTTTCTTTATTTTCTATACATACGCCAAAACATTATATATATATAGTTGTTTACTAACCAAATGAAAAATCAATGAAAATTTCATTTCATTTCACCAAAAATTCAAGCTATCAACTAATATACAGTGTATCTACAGCAGCTAAAACTGTGAACAAGATTATGATACAACCTGATAATGCTACTTTCTACTGAATTCATATCAAGTTTGTGGCTCAGGACACGTAGAAAGAACTAATCAGCAGCCCATTGCCTCTGTCAAACTAACTTTTAACGATGAATATGAAAAGGACCCCCCCCAACATACACACTAAAGAGAAACTTAACTAACACTGAAAATGTTATTTAAGAGGGAAAACATAATGCCGCAATGAGAGGAGCATTTTGGGGGATAAATACCCTCATTTGATACAGATAGGCAAAGATTATCAAATCGGAATGTAATGGAGTATATATAAAGATAACCACACATTTTCACTCATGATAGTTTGGCAGTTCTTCAACTACCCCCACTTAATTTTGACTTTCACAATGGCTGGGGCAATAGGTGAGAGAAAAGTTGAACAAGATTTATTGAATTTTTAGAGCTGAGAAATACTACAAGTTGGTACTTTGCCTCAGAATAGGAAGGGAAATTTTGATAATTGTGCTCCATCATGTCATTATATTTGTTATGTGAAAGTGCAATGTTCTTTTCAGTTGAATATGAACCACATGCTACTGAATCAACAGCCCATCATATTCTTTTGATTGGATGTAGATATCCATTCTCAAGGAAAAGCATTTGGTAAGTCATTATACATAGCAATTTTTATATTTTGCAACAAGATCTTTTGAACTTGCTAATCTTTTTTAGTATTTTCCAGTTTCATAGCAGTTTTGTTGCAAAGTAATCTCTCATTTAAGGGCAATGGAAATTTCAATCAAAGAGTGAGGAGTGAGGAGTATGTTAAAAATTATTATATCAAAGAGTGAGGAGTATGTTAACGATAGCAGATTATGTTCTTTGATGACAATTCTATTCTGCCTAGAGGGTGCTCTGGTGTATTTAGGATAGGAGTGCTCAGGTTGCTTTTTTTGGGCCTAAGATTTAGGCAAGGAATTATTTTCAAGTTTGATGTTTTGTACTGTACCATGAGCATCCCAATCCTAAATATATCAGAGTACTCCCCCAGGCAATTCTGTAAGACAAGACAATGAAGTAGAGCTTGAACTTTTAGCTGAAATCAGATCTCTTCAGCTCCCCTAACTTGATACAGTGTAAAATACTAGCCAGGCCCCATAGTAGTGCAAAAGCTACTTTGTATGCTACTTGGCATGCTGAACTTATTGACAACAAAACAATGCTCTGAAAGTGTTTTGAAAATGCACAAAACTTGACATTTTGACCACGGTTTCTTTCCTTTTTCAGGTGAAGAACAATGTGAATTGCATTTTAGTATTAAGTCTTTACAGTAATTTGAACTTCATGTCTGTTCAAGGAGATATTAGTGAAGTGAATTTTTCTATTTCAATGAATTATTACAGTAACTGTTCTTAATTGTCAAGAGTTTTTTTTATAAAGGAACAAATGTTGCAAAATATTTCATCAAATTTTGTTTGATATTTCAGGCAATGTGGTGGATTTACATGCGATGGAGAAGAGAAAATAATATATGCATGGGCTAAGAATGCAAAAGCGCTCAAGATGCCCAAAGGTTGGTTTTACCATATGACTTTTAATGTTTGGCACATTGTAAAGGCTCATTTAAAGTGTTATTATGCGATGAGGAGAGAGCATAACCACAGCATTTGCTGGCTCTGAAATCTGGAAAGGAGTTGGAGATTGCCTTGGAAGTGCTGGAATCCTTGGGAGCAATTATTTTCCAGTCTCATTAGTATTGATAAGTGAAAGATATATATATTGTATGGCAAATCTAAGTTGTTTGAAGTTTGAGATGTGATTGCAGTGTCAACTGCCAAATATTTAAAAGGAATCAGCAAGCTGTGACATCTCTCATGTGTTTGTTGGTTCTGAGGAAGTGTGGAAGTCTGGCTATCCTGCAATTTGCTTTGACGTCAGAAGCAGTGTCATCAAGGCATTCTTAATGCTCTCTTATTCCATGGAAGGAATGTGTATTTGTCTGTGAGGAGGCTGGGCAGTCATTCTTTGATGCAGTGCCAACAGAACTGAACTGACTGCAAGGATGAGGGGTTGCTAGACAGGGAGGCAAAGGCATCCTGTAGTGTCAACAGAATGAGAAAGGCCTAGTACTTTGTTCCATTCCATATGATGATGCTTTGTTCCCAATTTCCAAAAAGCTGCACTTGAAGAATAATATTATTGGTTGTTATATATGTATATATTTAAATCTTTAATTTGCAGATGTTGGCTTTGCTGTTGGTGGAAAAACAGGGATCAATTACATAGTTATGCAAGTCCACTATGCTAGAGCTATGAAAGGTAAGGGAAGCTTGAATATGAGTTGTTTAACTGCTTGCATCACTGCAAACCTGTTTAATCATTTTTACAATCCAAGACAAATGCTGATTGTGGCTTAGGAATATATATTTTAATAATATCTTCATGAAATCAATTTGAGATGGTAGCTCTACCTAAATCAGAGCTCTTGCTTGTAAATATATGATTTGTGGTACAGGATTTGAAAATAGCTGAGTCACAAACCTGTCACTATTGCAACCCTGACAGAGAAAGAATAAGTAGGTCCAATAAAAGTGCAACGTTCAGTAGCGAGAAGTAGGTTTTGTCACCGACTTGTCAGTTGGTTCAAGCAAAGAACACATTAAGAATACAAGTAAACCAATTTAACAGTAGAAGAGTAAAGGAAAACCCTTAAGTCATGTGCCAATGGCACCCAAAGCTCTAGTTGCCATTTCTATTAGAAAGAGTTTGCAACATTCACACCAGATTTTGTTGAGGGAAATGGTAGCTCGTGGACAGGCCGTTTTGGAGCTGTGGAGGAGGAAAAGGAGAGGGAAGGGACCGTAGGAATGGGCTGCATTTTCTACTGCAAACAAGATGCATGAAAAAATTTAGCCTATTCCTGCAGGCTTGCTTTCCTTTTCAAATCTCTTTGATGCCTTGAAGCCTATCCACAGGCTAGGAATTGGAGAAATGCAATTTTACGGTCTCATGATGGTTTACTTTACAATATAACAGCAGTGATAAATGCTTTTGTATCACACAGCCAATGAAAGAGACCATTCAGGAATCAAGATACATGTTACCACTGTTAGGTATGTTTGCTAGCTATTTTAAAGGAGCTGGATAAAAAATATGTAAAAAAATCCTCGTTTTGTGCATCAAATATCGCACTTTGGAAGGAGAAATTCCTTTGTAATTGGCTAATTTCAAAGGAAAAGATCCTTGTCTAGATACAGGTTGATCTTTGGATGAAAGATCAACGAAAATACTTGTTGGAAATCCATTTATATCGCACCCATCCCAAAACATATGGAGTTCAGTTTGTGTCAGAAGAAATGCAAAGGCTAATTTCCAAGATGAGACATTTATTTTGAATTTTTGTTAAACAGTCTCATCAAATTAGCTCAGCAGAAAACAGCCAAATCAAAAATTTCTTCGATATTTTCTTATCCAGCTCCTTTAAGCATTAGTGTCTAATCTTACAAAAGGCTGCTGTGAACTGATTTCTTTGGACCAAATGGTTTGAAAATACTAAGTTGTCTGCAGAACATCCTCATCATTTTCATGTGTAAGAACACGTTTCAGTTGCTTTTTGTCATGGCAGTTTTAGCGTCCATGCTTCACACCCATACATTGGTATCGGTGTTACATAGTATCCCAACTCTCTCGTTCATTATACTACTTTAACACAAACCTTTTTCAAGTTTGCCATAAGCTATTCTTTGCCGTTTCTATTCTTCTCTTATTTTCATTCTCACAATTTTTGTTTTCTGTTATAAGACTGCGTAAAGATACATGATGGTTATATAGCGTCTAGTAAGATTATCAAATACAATGGAATACAATAGCCTATATTTAGATTGCCCAGGCCCCTGAGGTCTCCTAATATCTCTGTTATTTGTCTTTAAGCAATTAAATTTTTCTACTTGATTCAAGACTGTGTTTCCAATTTTTAGTCTGCATCTGAGAGATTCTTTTTACTAATTAACATACAAGGTTTCTCAACAGAATTCTTCGACGTATGATTAAAGGTTAAGAAGTTATAATGTAATGAAAGGGTCCATGATGAATTAACCGATTTTCTGAGATATTTTAAATGTTGGAATCTGTCGAGCATTCAGAGCGTTACAAGCCTTTGAAGTTCAATTTTTTGCAAAAGCTGAAATCAGAGGCCTCTAAATGGCATTCTTGGTCAAATTAGCATGCAATCTTGTTTCTTCAATTTCTCATTTGTTTCGGAGCATATGGATACGCTGAGGAAAGATCCAGTCTCTGTTTTTGGACACATCCAATCTTAAGCAAATTTTGACAATGATTATAAGAATTGAATTTCTTTCGAATTACCATTTGGTAGGCTCTAAAGTTACCAAGAGATGTGATATTGGATAACTTTCTTTTACCTCGATGGTTAAGCCTTTTCGCATTACAAGTGACCTAGGGGTGTCTAATTTCAGCTGTGGCATGTTTTATCTCTGAAAGCATATCTTTAGATTTTTTAGCCGATTTGCAAGATTCTGGTCTTAAAATCATCTAAAGATCTCACGGATATGGCTATCGTTCCATGAGCCGTTTCATGTTATCGTTATTGTTTTGATATTTAATCAAACGTCTTTTTTTCTGGTGTGAGTCTATTTTCATCTTGTGCCTCTAATCCTTGTATGAGTGTTGCGTTTTTAGTGACTGTAAGCCCGAGAAGATGGTACTACTAAAAGCTCTTTGTTTCATCTCTCAGGCAAAAGCATCCAGCAGCAATATTCATGTTAGGCGCTGATCGAACGAAAATCCCTCCAAGGTCCATAGGTAAGTTTTACTGCAAAGTTGCTATTAAATGTCATTTATCTGGTTTCTTACATAGAAATCCGTTATATGGACATAATTTCTGGTGTTATTGCACAGGGAGTCCAAAGAAACATGTACACGGTGTACAAATACAAAATACAAATGAACCACTTAATGTGGCGCAGTTTTGATTCAACATCTTCAAAGCGCTTTGCAGTTCCTAAAAGTCCCTAAAAACCATGCCCATTTAATACTTATTAAAAAGAAATGTCTTTAACTTTTTCTTAAATGTTTCAACTTGCTTTACTTCATTGGGAATGTCATTCCACAGTCATGGTCCCAATACCCTGAATAATCTGCTATTGACTCTCTCTTTACTTTGGTTCAGCTCATATATTTTCAAAATTCGACTACATACAATAACATTTTAACTAACCAATTACATTAAATACAACAATATTAGAAAATTAAACCAACATTTTTAACCAGTAATAGAATGATAATTAACTGAAAAATGCAAATTACGGGAATTGTAAGTAGGGGAATTTCTTAAGGAGGAGCTCTCTCAATAGCTAAGCTAATCGAGGAGAAAGCACCCATTGGGAACATCATAGTTTCATGTACATATTGTTTCAACATGTACACGGTTTGACTGGCTACTTTGAAGGAGCCATGAATTCAGTTTTCCTGTTTTTATGATATATGAACAGACGAGACTCCAGTTTAGAGTCGGGCACCTAGTTTCAGTACATTTGACAAGGAGCTGATGATTTATGGAGCAAGAAAGTCCAAATTACTGGTTTCCTCAAAACCAGAGAATTCTGTGTTCTCCATCGATGTTAAAATCTAAGATCCCGTCCACACATATCCGGATATTTTTGAAAACGCATCTTTTTTATCCGTATAAAAACTATCCGCGCCCACACGGGGAGCGTTTTCGAAAAGATCCCCGTCCACACGAAGACGCTGCTACATACAAACTTCCATGTTTTAACTTCGCTGAAAGAAGACAGACAATCAAAATGCCCTCGTGTGATCCCAAAGATCCGTGCGCATGCTCTGATACGTAGTAAATCAGTACTGTGACGTCAGCATTTTCGAAAAGCTCCGTTATCACCTGCCCACACTGGAGAGCGTTTTCGAAAAGCTTCGTTTTTGGTGACTGAAAACGCCGTCTACGTGTGGACGCTAACCCAGAACGGATAAAAAAGATGCGTTTTCAAAAACATCCGGATACGTTTGGACGGGGCCTAAGAAACGGAGTTAAAAAATTAGCCTAGCTTAGTGTCTTAGCTAGTCATAAGTGAACAAGGTAGTCATAGGTTAGATTTTGTGACAAAAAGTAAGAAAAAGCATAGCTAGGGTTGCTAGAAATGTAAAATTAAGGTCCATTTTTCTTGCTAAAATTCAAGTTATAAGGTTGAGTGCTGGGTTAAAATTCCCTTATTTTGAGGCAACCATTAATTTCTCTTTCTTGCTCCATGAATCAGTGTGTGTAATTTGAGCGACCTGCAGCTTAATCGACTGTGATGTTGACAATGATTGCATTAAGTCTAAAAAAATTCGTTTGTATTTCTGTATATGTTAGCAATTTTCTTTCACTTCCAGGATTTCATGCTAACATGGCTTGCAGATATAGAAGGCCATATGACATAGTTCCATTTGCTTTTCGCACACACGCACACAGTACAGGTAGGTACTCGTTAGAGGCAATTTTTCCTCGGCTGATTCATTTATCATTTTGGAAAGACGAGAATTCTGGTTTTGTTGAAACTACAAAGATCAATTCTAAGGTTTTTGCGCTTTTTTCCGGCCGCAAAAGTTTGTTTCCATAAAAATGTCAAAGTATTGTGATATCAATAGACTATAGGGGACCATTATGTAAGTAAGGTCAACTCGATCTTTAATGCTATCCTGGCCACTGTAATTAGGGGTATCTTTAACTTGTATTTATCAAATTTGCTATGTAGATTGTATTGTAATTAAAGTGCTTCCTAAGTACATGGTTTGTTTACATATAATCTTCAAATCATTCTGAGCAATTCTCAAACGAGGTTTGAACAAGCGTTATGGTGGTATTGAGCAGACCACTATTTCCTTCGAAATTGGATCTGATTAACAGGCTATACCAAACCATGAACAAATCAGTTTCAGACGAAACTTACAATCTGTTGTATCTTGTGATATTTTTCTCTCCTTATTGCAGCAAGGGTTATTTCTGGTTACAGAGTACGTCGTGGGAAATGGAAATTGATTGGAATCGGAAATCCACAACTGCCTCAGGTACAAATCTTCCCAAAGAGGCTCATTGTCAACCATAACCTTTCCTCCTTTTTATCCCCAGTGAAAAGCAAGACAAACGTTTCCCAGCCTGGTTCCCATGGCCAACATCTTTTTGAGTTTCTAGGTACCAAGAACCAATTTGAACTGAACCCAGCTACACCAGAAACTACTTTCATGTCATATGAAAGTAGACTTTCGCGCCATAAAGGATCATGGTTAGCGAATAGCGGTATAGTCGCAACTCCAGTCTGTGGACAGTATTATTCAACTGGATTGTTGAAATCCAGAGTTTTTGCTTGTTGTCCGCAGACTGGAGCTGTCCGCAGACTGGAGGTATGACCCTGGGTCTTGTCAGGTCGAGTTTGTTTCAAAGTTTACGCTATAATGGATGTGCTATTTTTGACCAGAAAATTACCGTATTGGTTGATTTGGTGTATTCCTTGCTGGAAGCTCATTTCATTATGCACTTTACATCAATCATTCTCCTGCCATAGAATGCAAGAACACATCTATTACCATTGTTTTCCGTAATTGTAGGTATTTTATCCAATCGCAAAGAAGAATCAACTACGGATACATTACGGTGATATAATGGTATGTGATCACCTCTAAGTTTGACTATAATTTGTTAAAATAGCTTATCTTAGGCCCGTTTTATTAGTCACGCCTCGCCATGGTTAGACTTATCACGATGAGTCCCTTGTGTACCCCTGCGTTAAGCCTTGCTCAAGAGGGACTCATGGTGAAACAGTGAAAAACTTGACCCTATTTTCTTCAATCATCAATGGAATTATGATCGAATCGCAGCTTCGAATCTCAATCCCGTGGGAGTATCTTCAATTGATTCTATCACATGTACACCGTAACAATAGTAATTCACAAATCTCGCAATCTGATTGGTACTTTAAGAATCGCGAAGTTTGGGCCTAAATAGGGCCAGGTTTTTCAGAGTAATATTATGAGTCTCTGTTGACTGATGCGCCATCATCAAGTCAAAGAGGATAGGGAAACAAGAGACTCATTGCCATAAGTCTACGCTATGGTGAGCTGAGAGAATGTAGACCAATTTTGTCTGATTCAGCGTGGCATGGCTCTTATAAAGCCAAACTTGCGCTTGGCTTGATTGAGTCAGACTATATGGCAAAGGCATCTCGACTGGGACGACCTAGTGCGACTTACGAAACCAAGTTTTGTCATGCCACGCCGTAGCATTTTGGCATATGCGCATAATATCAAAAGCCACAGAAATTTTAAATACACGGAGCTCTTTTGGTGAATTTGATATTGATTTTAACTGAAAATACTTGATTTTGTAAAATAATGCGAAAATCTAGAAAAAAGACCTTCAAGAAACCAGCACAATTGCCTAAAGTCACGACCACATCTTTATGCCCTTTAGGCACGGCCTAGCAACTGTTTCCACGTGCTTTCCACGGCCTAGCACGTGTTTTCCACGGCCTAGCACGCGTTGACTCCAGAGTCACCTTTCTTTTTATATTTTTTCTTTTTCTTATATATTGGATTTTAATGCCGATAATTATTCATGTAATTAAGTAAGTTAGGGTTTTAAAGCAGGGCACATTGTAAAACAGTAGATATCCATAGTTACTGAATGTATTTACCTTGTCGAAATAGATTAAAATGAAATGAAAAATTTCCCTTGGGGAGTGTCAAAGTATCATCCCCTCTTTTCTTTTGTGCGCTCGTTTCACATTTGATGTTAGGCTTACGTAGTGTAAACGATTATCCATCTTGATTACAAATGTATTTGCTGAATCAACGTCCAAAATTTTCCACCATCACCACATTCATCACCCATGTTGGCCTGACATCCAGTGTGAAAGCGGCTCAAGTATTTGATCGTAAAAAGGTCTTTTGTTTTTCTTTACATCTAGGACTTGTATTCAATATTTAGTTGTAACTTTTAGTTGTAATTTATTTGTAATCTGGTGTTGCCATGGGCAGTAAACTTGGCCCAAGTTATGCCTGCCTCTTCGTTGGCCATGAAGAACAGCTAATCTACGAGTCATATGATGGTCCTTTGCCTTGCCTCATCAAAAGATACATCGACGACATTGTTGGTGCAACCTCTCTTTCTCTGGCCGATCTCCAAAGATTCATTAACTATACAAACAACTTTCATCCTGCCCTGCAGTTTACCCATTCAGTCACCGAAGAAAGCTTGCCATTTCTGGACATCCTCCTTAGCATCTCAAACAACCGAATCTCAACATCTATCTTCTACAAGCCTACAGATGCCCACTGCCTCCTCAACTACGAATCATCACATCCGAAGAAATGCAAAGACTCCATCCCCTACTCCCAACTTCGCCGTCTCCACCACATTTGTTCAAATGATGATGATTTCCATTTAAAAGCAGAGGAAATGTCTTCCTTCTTTAAACAAAATAGCTATCCGGAACACGTCACTCAAGCAGCATTGAATAAAGTGAAGGATCTTTCTCAAAATGACGCACTTCTTCCATCGAACAACGCAACCAGCAACAACCGCATTCCTTTCACACTGACCTATCACCCTTTTAACAACAACGTAAAGGACATAATTTATAGCAACTTCAACATTCTCACCAACGATACAAATACAAAGAACATCTTCGATACACCTCCACTAATGGCCTTTTGCAGAGACAAGAACTTGAAGGATCACCTAGTCAGAACCAACCTTACTACTACACAACAGCCTGGTACTTCTCCCTGCCAACATCGCCTCTGTCAGACCTGTACCCACATCAACCAATCGACCACCATCACCAATCATAACCGTTCCTTCAACATCAGATCTCATTTTACCTGTTCTTCATCCTTTGTTATCTATTGTATCATCTGCACCAAGTGTCAATCCTTTTATATCGGCGAAACTTCCCGACAAATCAACAACCGTTTTGGAGAACACAAACGCAATGTAAGAAACAAAATCCATCTCGAAGTAAACCATGAAAACGATCCTGACAGCAACATATCCAAACATTTTAATTCAACTAATCATTCAACTGACGATATGTCAATTCTTGGCTTGTTATATGCACCTCAGGATACCATCAGATGCAAAACCTTGGAGAAACGCTTAATCTTTAACTTAAAAACTCTTTATCCTAGTGGACTTAATAAGCAATTTACTTATCTGCAATAGGCCACTTCCCCATTCTCTATTCTCAATTCCTCCCTTTTCCTTATTCATGCTACGTCACGTCGCATCTCGCATTCTTTCCTATCCGTCGAATCTTGTCTTCTCTTTGCTCGGCTCGACTGATTTCGAGTCACTTGATAACGAGTATACGCTCGAAACATCGTGTTTTTAACATCTATGGTTCATTGGTACTTAAATCTGTCAATTACAGTATTATCGTGTAATTTTTAG
This sequence comes from Aurelia sp. 4 Dawson et al 2005, assembly GCA_964019985.1. Classification (NCBI taxonomy): domain Eukaryota; kingdom Metazoa; phylum Cnidaria; class Scyphozoa; order Semaeostomeae; family Ulmaridae; genus Aurelia; species Aurelia sp. 4 Dawson et al 2005. Next base: position 17,842,713 of record OZ026499.1, read on the forward strand.
GTCCATGATAAATGTCAGGGGGTAGTCATGATCTCTTGCTTCTCCTGGCACCGTATTTGTAGTGTTGTATAGTAGTTCGTAGGTAGTGTTGCAGGTAATTTTGTTATTGTAAACTTTTATATTGAGTATAAAAAGAAGGTATCATCCCTGAACGATTTATCCTCCCTGAAGGATAAGATGTGCTAAAATGTGAAAATGCAAACGTTGTTTTTGTTTTTGTCAGGCTGGACGATGCACTTACGATACCCCTCATAGGAATCGATGGACACGTATGGGGTAAGCATAGCGAAATGTTCTTTTCTTTCTTTCTTTTTATTTCATGCGTTTCAACACTCTTCAAAAAGAATACCGTTGTGCAAATATTGATTTATTATGAAATGAATTACTTTCACACTATTGTAAAGCCTTAGTTGAAAAGAGCCGTCATTCATTCATTCATTCATTCATTCATTTATTTATTCATTCAGTTTATTCATTTCATTCAATTTATACTTACATGCAAGTTCCTATAATGAACAATGAAAAGATCTTTTATGTGCCTGCATTCTCCAAGAAAACATTGGAAGCATAGTTCATATGAGGCATAGGCAAAGAAATCCTGCAAATGAAAGCTTTTTAAAAATTTCGAATTAAAAACTTTCTAATGCAAGCGTCAGAGTATGCAAAGGCTTTGGCAACGAGGTTGAGCTTCCTTAAAGGCAATCTGTCTCACTCATAATTGGCTGGGATTGTAAAAGGGGATTAAATATTTGTATATCAGGATTGCCAGAAAAGAATTGGAAAGAGATTGTTTTGCAAATTGAACTGAGTTTTTATCATGCGATTAATGCAAAGAGTCTGGGTTCTAGCTCCTTCCCTTTGTGTAAGCTTTGTTCTCTAAACCAATCACCTACATGACAGAGCTCCTTTAATTGTCATGAATTGTTCTTATAAACTCGTTATGGTACTTGGTGTGTGGGATGGGTGTCCAAATGGCTCATTCAGTTTCCGTTAAGCAACTGAACTTAAGCTTGGTCGTGCAAGATCAAAATCTAAGTGGAAGATTTAGAAGGTATGTCAAACAAGAGATCTTATAACCATGCCTTGATGCAGCATTTGTAACTCGTGGCCTAAATCAGCTGCAGTATTGCTAGAAATATTTCGGCCCTGCCATACGGGGCTCCATGTCCAAATTTCGGTCGAAATTTACATCTTGCATTTTTCAGAGGGTATCGTGACTCTTTGCTTGTTTTGACGTTCCGTTTTTGTTGGGAACTTCCCATTAAGTTGATTGACATTTTAGAACCTTTTGATTGACATTCACACATTGACATTTGAGCTGATAGGCGCATGCTTTTAGTTGTTGTAGGAGTGGAATCCTCGAGCCTTTAGCACGAGGTAGATCTTTTTCGAGTTGAACGGCAAGTTTAGGCCTAAGTAGTTGTTTTTAAATGAAGCTGTCACGAAAGAGGGCCTTATCACAAATTCGTTTGGTCTTTCTGCAGAATGAACAATAAGCCATTGTACTTGAAAGGGCAAAAAAACAAAAAATCGTATCTTTCACGGTTGCTGACATTGGTGGCTCGGATGAAGCGACCATACAAACTGCGGAAGACAATAGGCACGCGGCTAAAACAACGGTTTTTACAGATTCGTTTCCGGTTTGGCGACGGAGCCCTCTCATACAGGGTAATGAAAAAACTTGGAGACTGTGACTGCGTTCACACTCTGCCGTTACATCTTGAAGACAGTGAAACATGTGACGGTAGCAAAATTGATGTCGTGTTCACATGATGCCTGCACAATTTGAAAACGAGAGAAAATTCAACGGTAACTAACTTGGTGTAACCTCTCCAAGAATTTGATACCAAAGAAATGTACCTACACCTGTAGAGCCGTTTATCCTCATTTTGAACGCGTTGAAAATGTTCAGTTGTTATTATTTTCGAGTGTTCACTCGATGCCGTTTCAAAGTGTGTCGGCTAGAGTTCCGTTTTCAAAGTCTGCTGTTTTCAAAATCTGCTGGCAAAAAATGTACCGTTTTCGTGTGAGCAGAAGGCCAATCCATCGCATTTTAACCGTTTTCAAATTGTGCCGACATCGTAAGAAGTTAATCTGAGATTTGTGTCTTAGGGGTTACATGATAATTCTGTCTATATTTTAGCGATACATGTATTCTTGATAGAAATTGCTTGATATTTCAGATCCACATCAAAAGATGAGATGTGCAATTTCTACATGATGTATTACAAAGTCTACAATAAAGGATCAAGTCACCGAAAGTCATCACGGTTGTATGCTTCGGAATGCTCTGATGTAGAACCAGGCTTGCCGAAGCTCAAATACCCTGCTGATTCAGATAAATTGCCTGCCAGCATGAAAATAAAGAATGGTAATGGACACCATCACCATCATCATGCCATGGGGGATGCAAGAGAAGAGGACAAGAGAGATGATGACGACGATGATGGAGAAGAGGTTTTATATTTTGTTTCTTGATTATTTAATTTGTTTTATGTAATTTATCTTTAGTAGGCTCAATTCAAAATACCGAAATTAGAGCTAATCAAGGCCTACTTTACGAAATTCACAGTGTCTGAAATAGATTAATCAAACATGTAAAATCTATTTATTGCTTCCATACAATCCCCTGAACGGTATTTCTCAAATTTCCGTCTCTAAGAGACGATTGATTTTACCAAACAAAATTTTCACATCTAGCTAACCTTTGCCTGACAGATTAACATTTTAGTTTTGAGTGTCGGCCACATACTCTTTACTCAGCTGCCCACCAAACGTTGCAATTTCTTGTACTCATCCGGTAGTTTGTCTACTATTTGTAGGTCGATCCGGAAAAGCCAGACAGAGATGGAAGTGAGTCCCCGGATGCCCAAGAAGGTATCGATGATTCTGATGACTTAAGCCGAAGTAGAGATGAAGATCCTTGGAAAAATAGTGACCTGGATGACAGACTGCTTGGGAGTGTTGACGACAGAGGAGGAGACCCAGATGAACTTTCAGCTGCAGAAGGCTTAGATAGTAGTCTCAGTTCCGACAAGGTATTTTCACATTTGCTGTTTACTTGTTTGTTGTTATTTCATGGTGAAGTATTTATTGTCATTCATGGTCAGTGTGACACAAGTCATTTTTTTTTTGAAATTCAAATTATTGATCACTTGCCACTGCATTATTTTCGACAAATGGTTCACGGTGAAAATGGAGCCGTATCTAAGTATCGTCATCTGCCACTTGTAAATTTTGCTGCAACTCACTGTCCGACTTACAAGGCTTGCCATCCCTCTAGGGAAACAAATCTTGCGAAACAAATCAATTTTTGTCTCTTACAATACTGGCTCTCTTGGGTTTAGCTGCAAGATCCATTGTTGTTGTATTCTCACTTCCTTTTACTACTGTGGTATTTAGATTAGGCTCATAGTTGGGGAGTGAGAGGGATTCGCAGTTTTCAATAGCGGCTTTGTGTTCTTCGATTGCAGATCAAGGTGAGTCGAAAAGCATGACTAAACATTTTGTTGCCTGAAAGGGCAGAAATCAAATTACTTCGAGCTTACATATTGAGATGCATCGCCCAGTGTTCTGTGAGTGCATCAAAACAGACATGCCAAGCCATTTAGGACCCCAGAGAATAACTAATTGAAAAACAAAATGGATAGCTAATTAATATTTTGAAAAGTATTAGCAATGTGTCATTCTCTTTTCAGGTGCATAGGGAGAAAAGCTCTAAACAAGAATCCGACCACCCTAAACACGCAGCAAATAAGGTCCATGATGCGATGGATTTAGATTTGAATAACCTTTTAAAAGCAAACCATAAAGAGACAAAGAGTCAAGATGCCAAATCAAACAGCGTTGCAATTCCAGTTGTAGATGGTGATTGGCCATATAAAAGAACAGATTTACAGAATCTTGGTCAAGTGTCCGCTTTGGGAATGGATAGCAAGCACCTTATTGTGTTTCATCGAGCCGACAGGGTCTGGGGAGAAGAGTATGTGCAATTCCTTTTAGCTTTGAGGTTATGGGCTTCCTTGCTGGCCTATAGAAAAGGTCATGTTTTCTTTTGATAGAGACCCCAAAGAAATGAAGAGTACATGAAGACATGGACATGTCCGGTGTCACAAAAGAATTCATATTGATTAAAAATACGGGAAACCAGGATTGATTGGTAATAAATAGAACAAGAATGAATAACTGTTTGTGTATCTGCTGCTGGGGACTATCAGCAGCGGGAACTGCTTTGCAAACCTACAGTCAATGTTCTTCTTTGCAGCATGAAAAACAATCCCTGCAGCAGATAGTCCCCACAGGGATTCACAAAAAGTTCTTCATTCCTTTTTATTTACGACCAATCAATCCTGGTTTCCCTAAACTACAGTTTCACTACTAGGCTCGACCAAATCTGCCATTTGTTTGGGTTACCCGGTAGTATATAAAGTCCTTTAACTTTTGCACAAAACTTTCCACATTTTTGCACTAAAAGTATTTTCAATATTTTTTTATTTTTCTGGTGCAACGATTGCCATGTAAATGTATATATAGTTTCTATAGCTGCTAAACTTACGTTTTTGGTATGTGGCGGGTCCACAAAAATCGATTTGGGCTGTTTCCAGATCTATACTTATCGAGGAATTGCTTCTCGCTCGGGAAAAAGGGTACCGAAAAGTAAACAAAAATCACGAAGTGTTTGTTATTTAGGATTTTGACTAAAGATGAAGATCATGAATCGTCAACAGTGGGCAGTGTTTTTGGAGTACTCGGTATGAACAATATCTTGAAAAGAAGTTCTATTGGGCTTGAAATCCAGACTTGTGTATATACGACATTCTCTTCATAACAAAGTTTGAATTTAGCTTCAGACTGTTTCTGTTCTGCTCTAAATTAATACTAGTTTGGTGATAAGAGTCTCAAATCGGATATCAAGTCAAAATTCCCGCGAATAGAACAGGTGAAGAGTTTCACGGAAGCAAAGTTTTGCGTTGTCTCAAATCTTACGTTGCACCTAAGTTGAGACAGACTTTAGGCCCCGTTTACGCGATACCCTTTCATTTTACATCGGATCGGGGCTCTGTTTACACGGGAAAACGATATGAAGTGTTTCCTATTGGTGCGTTTTCGTCTAAACAGTATTCATTTCCGATGAGAAATAAAAACGGTATCGTGTAAACAGCCGGGGGGGGGGGTACTTGGCCGACGAACATACGGGGACGTGCTGCTGGAAAATCTAAAAAGCTGCCCTGTCCCGGAGTCAAATTCCCGAAAATGATACCCTGTCCCGGAGTAAAATTTTCTTAAACAATACCTGTCCTTTAGTTTCTTTGGACAAAGTTATGCTCTGCAAGGAAATTTGTACGAAATCTGTCGAAAAATGTGAAAATATTGCCATCCAAGCGATTCGAATCACATTCGCAGAGTGCAAATGGCTGAAAACGACCTTTCGGAGTCAAAAAGTGACAAATGTGGACCCTGTCATGGAGCCGATTTTTACAAAAACGATACCCTGTCCCGGAGTCGGAATCCTGAAAATGATACCCTGTTCAGCGGCACGTCCCCGTACGGAAAAATATATGAGTCCCTCCCCCGGAGGAAACAGAAGACCAATCCGATATGGAGCTAGTCCGATATGAAATGAAACGGTATATATCTTGTAAACAGGGCCTTTATTTCTCATAAAAGAGATTCTTAGAACCAAAGCATGAAATCTAAGTATTTGCAGAACATGTTTAGACTAACGTTGTAGTACAGTGAAGCCCCGCAAATAAGAACATAGCAAAATAGGAACCTGTACATTCATTTTGTGGAAAAAGACTCTCAAAGATAAGAACCAAAAATGGGCTGATTTAATCCAATGTTCTTATGAGATAGTACACTTAATCAAGAAATTTAATCATATTAGTATAAACAAACGTCTACCTAGCTATTGATAACTGAGCACCTCTAATAATTTTCAGGGATATGCAAATTGTTTTATCAAGCCGTATGATATAAATTGCTTTGTCAACAACAAAATACCATACACCCTCTAATATTTAAATGCAGCCATTCTACCCTCAATGTTATTTAACACATACTGTATGGCTATGTATTCATCATAGTAACAAGTGTCCTTATAAGTCCCTAATCAGTCTGTTTTTTTAGAAAAGTATGTTCTTGTTTGCGGGGTTTACTGTCATTTAGTCGTTACAAAAGAGCACATCCCGATTTACTTTTCTTGCTTGCAGCACATTCGATGTACATGGACATCTAACTGCAAAATACAGGAGTAAGATTGCAAAGCCGACAGTTTTACACTTGGATCCAGTTTCTGGTGCTGTGGTCAAAACCTGGGGTTCAAATAGGTAATGTATTTACTGTTTATAAACGTCTTTGTAAATCACATTAGATGTGAGGTGCAGCCATCACAGTACATAGACAACTGAACGGTTCTGGATGACCGATTTCTATGAGACAGATCTGTTTTATATTAAAGTTCAAATGAAGGCCAACGGCAGGGGAAAATGGATGGAGCCCTGCTGGTGGAATTATTTAGCAAAATTGTAAAAGCATGGACTACCATTAGAAGACATGCCAAAGGCTTCAGCTTTGTGATGTTCCTGGTAAAGAAATTTTATTTGAAAACTCATGGTTCACCGATAATCGAGGTGACGAAAAATCATAAATAAGGTTGCCACGTAGAAAGAGTTCCACCACCTTTTTGTGAAAGTGATACCCTTGGCTAGACTAATTTCTCCGTCGAAAATGCCCTGAGTTGGCGTTTTCTAGACAAAACTTGGCAAATTTTTGCATTCTCTGGACCAAAATTGTTAAAAAATTTGGGGTTTTTTACAGGAATTGTCGAATTTTGACATTTCTTTGACCAAAATTGCCAAAAAGCATACCCTTGCCTCGACTAAAATTGCCAAGTAGTACACCCTTGGCTAGACTAGAGATCTGAAAAACTATACCCTTGCAGGCTGCACATCCCCAGGTATCTTTACCATGAAAGAACGCCCCTCCTCCATGAGTTCAACATAGACTGCATTCACACGATGCCGGCACATTTTGAAAACTGTTAAAAATGTGACGGATATGCCTCTCGTTCACACGAACACGGCACGTTTTTTGCCGTCAGATTCAGAAAATGGTAGATCTTGAAAACGGCATCGTGCGAACACTCTGGAGATGATGATAACAGAACATTTTTCAGCGCCATCTACACGAGGATGATCGATTCTTAGGGTGTAGGTACATTTCTTTGGCATCAAATCATTGAGGAAACTGTAACGAGTTTGTAACCGCCAAATTTTCTACCATTTTTAAGTCTTTCCTGTATCGTGTGAACGCTAGCTCAGATTTTGCTACCGTCACATTTTTCGCCGCTTTCATAGTGTGCCTGCATCGTGTGAACGTAGCCTTCGACAAATTTAAGTATCTGCCGTGATCATGGAATGGAATCTGAAGTCAGTGAGAGAGGAAACGAGAAATTGCTTTGGTGCTATGTTTAGAAATTTGGATTACTGAAAATTTCTTAAATATGTCCATTTTTAAAGCGCTCACAATTTCTGACGATATATCATATCGATTTCCTTATTGATCTTTCTTACTCAAGTGGCATACAACAGGGAATATGAACGCAGGCAGCAAATAGCTGGGAAGATAGACAGAGGAAATTTGTGGAATATTCATGCTTTATTGCATTTTCCTTGCTAGTTAAGCGTTCACTTGAATCAATCAATTGCATAAATACTATTATGTATTGTATAATCGTTTATTCTCTTTTAGATTCTACCTTCCCCATGGACTGACAGTAGACAAACATGGTAATATTTGGGTAACAGATGTAGGCGCACATCAGGTGAATAATTTCGTGAATTTGCAGGATTTGCGATTTTGCACTGTTTCAAACTGGCGTTGCTCTTTAAGACAGAATCTGCGCTAGAACGTAGTAAAAAGCCGCTTATAAGAACGTAAATTTATAGTCATCGAGCTCTTAAAAACCAGCATGTGTCCTTTCCCTTCCCTGAAAAAATACTCTTTTTGGTAAAGCAACTAAATGATATACAATAAACTAGAATTAACAATAGTCAGTGCTGCGCATTGCAGTCGTTGCACAGATTTCGTTCCCTGGATCCGCCGTTTACAACCATTGAATGGTGATGCGTGATGTGTGACAAATTGTTATATTGGGTTTACGCAAAGAACAATAGGAAAATAGGGATGTGATGCAATGGCCATAGCTCTTTTGTTCAGAATGAAGCAAATTCCAGCGATATCCAACTAGTTTGCCTTCTCTCGAGCAATCGCTTTTGTTGAATTGAGTTGGCGCATCCATTGCCCAATGAAGATTTCGAGATTGAACAAAATCAGAAAGGCTGCGCTGCACGCTGCAATCATGTGCCTCCTCGATGAATAAATAAAGTTGAGTAAAGATTTCTTGTATATATATATTACATTATATATATATATATATTATATATTATATATATATATACTGATGTTAAAGTTGCTTGGTCGGAGGAAAGGTCATTGACCAACCACTATACAAGATTTGACAGTTTTACCATTTCTGCACAGAGTTTACAATTTTTGGTAGCTACAGTTTATTTTGATTTACATTGTAGGATTTCTCGTAGATAACGTAAAGTTGGCTTGATTTGTCGAAACTAAACTTGCCTTGAGCACACAATAATCATTATGTTTAAGCCACTGTTATATTCTTTTGCAGGTCTTCAAATTTTCTCATCCAGATTTTTCGAAGCCTGCGTTGACCCTTGGCATTGCACTTACACCAGGAAAAGATGACGATCATTTCTGCAAGCCAGCTGATATTGCAGTTATGTCAAACGGCAATTTCTTTGTTGCTGATGGGTGAGATGTTGTAATTTACAGTGTAGACTTCCTGAAGCCTTTAGCAATTTGGGATTATGCTTGTCTTTTCCCAGAGAGAACCTGCCCATCTAGACAATTTGCAAAGTTCTTATCTTTCAGGACATCTTGAAAGAATGATATAAAGGACACCATTTCATTTTTCACTTCATTTTCAAATTTTTAAGGAGGGCAGGCCTTCAACAATGTAAAAAGTAATGATTTTCAAGGAGCCTTGCGCTGTCAAACTTACAAATTTTAATATACTGGAAAAATCTAACTCATGTTATTAAAATGTTCTATTTATGAAATACTAATAAAAAGTCCTTATAGTATAGAATGAATATTTACAATGAAAGGAAGTCGAAATATAGATATACATACACCTACTACTCGTCAAGTTTTTTGAATTTATTGATTATAGATGCCTTCTTACCTTCAACTGAGACGCCATTTCAAGACTTGACACCTCTAAAAAAGGGAAACATTTCTGTCTGGTTGTATAGTTATTTTGCCACTCAGATGGGTAAAGAATTTCGGGCCCGTCACTCTGTAACTGGGATAAAGATGGTGACTCGATATGTCAGGAAGGAATCAAGAGCTAAGAAGTCTTGAAGTATCCTTTATAAATCTTCTAATACACAGTTTCCTTTACAACCCTGTGTTGCCAGTTTGTGATAATTTTATGCATCACCTTTGTCATCACTATTAATGCATCGTTTGTTTTGATTCATTTCGCTTTTGTTTATTTATTGTCCATCAGTTCAATTGTCAAAAGAAAGCTACATACGATATTAACGGATCGGTTTCAACCAACATGCCTTGCACGTGTCGTCTCTTGGTTTGCCTTTGTTGTCGCCATCCTCATTGACGAATGGAAATGGCGACAAACAGTGGCCAATCAAGAGACGACACGGGCAAGGAATGCCGGATGAAATAGACCCTTTAAAAGACATTCAGTGTAACAACCAGGAGCCACTGCTGCTCCATGGATCCATGTCCCTTTAGGCTACGAGAGTAGGACTAAGGGTTGATTCATTCTGCATCGCTTCGCAGGTACTGTAACCACAGAATCATGAAATTCACATCAAAAGGAAAGCTGATTCGAAAATGGGGGAAACGTAATCAAGGTAAATTAACACCACGGTCTGAATGCTCTTCTGAGGGGATAGATGCTTGCTAAGCTTCTTGTGATTCGGAAAATCCGAGAGGTTCCATTTTAGTGTCGCGGACAGCATAATCCGTTTGGGGAACTGCATCTACTTGGAGCGTGAAATAGTGTCTCACATTTCTCCCCGGAGCTTGCACCATAAACAAATCCAAGAAATGTTGTTTACGCCCACTTGAAGTAAAGTAACCACGGTATATTTTGCTTCATTTTTTGGCCAGAGAAATCAACAGTGTAGAATGTAAGGGGGCACTTAAGTAATGTGTGATATATAGATATCTTGATTAATTGAATGGCGGCATTCAAAACAGAGCCTTTCGGGTTCACCAACGCAGTTTGTCTGATTCTTGTTCGATTTGCATTTTTGCGTTCGGCCACTGCCTTCAGCTACGATCGTTGCAGAAATAATGATAGAAAATAGCAAATGTAAGTCTGTCTCACAGTATACCGTAAATGCTCTATCAAGCCCCCTCTCCATGTCTATGAACCCCCTTCTAATAAGACCCTCTCCTCTGAGCCAATAGTTTGAATGGGCCCCCCTCTCTATAACCCCCTCCCAACATGTATCAAATCCAAGAAGTTACCAAAGATTTTCTATTTATCTAGCTTAAGAAACTTTGTATGGCAATTTTGATATGGTTTTGATAAATTTGTGTCAAATTTGTGCATTTGACTGCTAACAGTGTCTCTTGAAGCCGCAAAATATGGGATAAACACTTGCAAAGCTGTCATATGTATCCTTTTCATCTAAATTTTTGAATAAGCGCCCTCCCTAATAGGCCTCCTCTCTAAAAGACTCCGTCTGGAGTGTCAAAAATTAAGTGATAAAGCTTAATACAGCTTTTAAGGTATCTCACCTAAAAATGCCTTAGAACTAGTACAAAGGCATTGTTTTGTTTTGGCAGTTTTGCGTTTTCGGAAATATTAAGTGACATTTAATTTAAGACAGACTATAATGAAAATGAACGTAAATGATTTCAGTTGTTTATCATACAATGAAGACTTTATGTACTTTGATTTCAGGGCATGGTAAAGCTGGGCAGGGTGAATTCGATATCCCACACAGCCTTGCTCTTGACGAAAAGAACAAATTGTTATATGTAGCCGACCGCGAGAACGGAAGAATTCAGTGTTTTGATACTCATGGAAAATTCCGGAAAATTATTTATCATGAAGAATTTGGAGGAAGGCTGTTTGCTGTTAGCTTCAGTCCTTCAAATGGTGAGTAAGCATGCAATTGGGAAGATCTTTTACGCATCTGAAGAAATTTATCTGAGAGTTTACAGAGTTCAAAGAGTTTTGCTTGTGACATTTTGTTGAGTTATTACAGCCCCAACCTGACGTCTAATGTTAGACATTTTCCATCGCGGTTTTTCGTCTCTTAAATCGTGTGGAGCATTTGTGTAAAATTGTACGTTGCTTAACTTTTTTCTTTAAGGCCATAGGGTAGTCATGGTCTTTTTGCCCTCATGGTATACGGTAGAGTACTCCGTGATTTGTATATATTGTAAATTTTTCATGGTATTTAGGGAGCTATCATAAAGTCTGGAACAGAGGGGGACGGAAGCGATTTGACAATGTCACAAAAATTATTGGATGGGAAATGCTGGGCTACTGCTACTGCAAGTGATAAACATGGGCCGTGAAGCTATATTTGTTTTTAGTTTTGCCTTCAATATTTTACAATTGTTTTAAACACTGCCAACGTTTTTTGCAGTTCTTTTTATCACTGATATCATTCTCCATTTCACTATCTAATACAGTGGTATCTGCAGGTTCTTCCCTGCCTTCTTAAAATGCTATACCAGATCCCACCAATACGGTATTGACAGCATGATACATGGGAAGAAACTTAAATCGTATAGAGCAGAAAGTGTTTCTTGAAGAAGTTGTTGAACCGCAGAGTTGATTTTAAAGTCCCTTGGTAGGGTCGGATCAGGGCAGGGGGGTAGCATCAGGGTAGAATGAACTAATTTCCCCATCGTCACTTACTGACCAGGCATATTAAAATTTACTTTTTTGATGCTATAAGAGATTTTGCACAAATATCTTTCTGATTAATTAGCCTACAAACTACGTAACAATTCTGAGAGTCTGTCCGATGTCAGTTGTCACGTCATGGTTGTGATGACTTGAGATAGGGAGCGGTCATTTTTAATTCCGTGTACCGGGGCGGAGGATTTTGGCAGGGGTATGTATGAAACTTTTTCCCATTATTTTGTGGGGGTACGTAAATGTCAAGAGCAATTTTTATGGGTTATAGAACGATTTTGCTGGAAAAATTGGGATAAAGTCATTGATCAAAGATTGAAAGCAAAATTAACAGACACCTGGGAATGATGAATCACTTGAACGGTATAAAAATCGCCTGGGACAATTTGTATATGTCCATATATCAATGTTTTATGCACAAAGATTTCTGGATGGAGTACTAAACTAAACCAACTAAACCATTTCGCTAAAAGATGGTAGGAGCACGAAAACTTTTTCTATATTCAATATGGGAATGAAATCTTCTCTATTTGTGCGAGATTATCCTCCGCTGTGGTACCCAAGATTAAAAATGACCGCTCCCGAATGTCACGAACAAAAATCTGGCATTTTATAGAAGATTCTGTTCCAACTTTTCCATGTAAATGCCCTTTTTTATTCATTCATATTTCTTGTAGGCCTCCTTTATGCAGTCAGTGGCCCTTCATCGTCTCTGAGTGCCCCAAAACCATCTGGTTTCACTATAGACCCAAAATCAAAAGCAATTGTCAATAAATGGAGTCCATTTTCAAGGGTATGACGACCTTTTGCAACTTTATGCTCATCTTTAACTTGTTCATTCAACTCCACGCACTAATTTCGTTACATAGCGTGACTATTTGCTTAGGTTTTTTATATATATCCATCTAAAATAGTACTACAAGGCTACATTCTACTATAATTTGAATAACTATGCAGCGCTACAGGACGATACCATGGGAGCAAAAAACAAATGTCAACACCACGGCCATAACATATAGACATGAAACTAGACTAACAACTACGATACAGTTTGCTAATTAAGTTACTTACAAAATTACTATACGGTTCTACTACAATATCTAAGACAAAGACAAGGGAAAACTAAATAAAATAAAAGAAATTAAAGTTGAAAACAATGGTTACAAAACAACGCTACGATTGGGTGGCTTATAGAAGGGTCGGTTATAAGACTTCAATCGAATCGACCAGTTTTATGTATAAACTTTAATGTAAGTTCAAGGATATGCCTATTCACTGAGTCAGGAAAATCTTTATCACCATACAATAACAGTTATAACAAAATATCATTTGCAAGATCTACATATCCAAGCGGTCGTAGTAATGCAAAGATTCCAGCGAGGACGTCCCGTCTAGGTACATCAAAGGTTTTCAGGTCAAAGGTGCTTAGGGTTTCAGGGGGAGGGGCAATATACTATTTTCTGATACCAAGAAGGTCTTTGAAAAAATGTGTGTGAGAACTAGGTGCATCAAAAGAAAGTATCCACCTTTTAACAGGTCATGAAATATTGGCCATATTTTGTAGATTGATTATCAATTTTTGGCCACAGTCATAAGTAGCTCTTCTTCGTGAGACTGTGACAGGTAGGTAGGTATTTATATTTAACGTGGCTAGCCCGCGAAAGTCTGAGAGACTTATTTCCAGCAGGGGGCCACGGATGTTTTACCATCAGTCCGCCGCAGCTACCCGCCACAGCTATCAGATTTCCCTCACATGGCTCTGGTCGACCCGGGCTAGTGTTGCGGACAGCGACCAAACTGTCCAGCGTGGGATTTGAACCTACGGCCTTTCTGACCTTTGGTTTCCGAGTCAGACGCCTTAACCACTCGGCCACACGCTCACTACGCTGTCTATAAACTTCCCCAATAGGCCTTTTAGCTATCCTAAAATTGAATGTGGATTGAACGGTATTTCATTACATTTTGTAGAATTTTCGAATGTGAACAAACATGAGAGAAGCTTTAGGCTGCGTTCACACGATACCGGCACATGTTAAAACGGTGAAAAATGTGACGGTAGCAAAATTTGAGCTAGCGTTCACACGATGCTGGAAAAATTTGAAAGTGATAGGAAATTTGACGGTAAAAAACTCTTTGCAAGACTTTGATGCCAAAGCAATGTATTTACACTCTAAGGATCGATCGGTCGCGTTCCAAAAGCATTGAAAAATGTTGTATTTTCATCATTTTCGAGTGTTCACATAATGCTGTTTCCAAACATGTACTGGTTATAATTTCGTTTTCAAAAATCTTCCTTTTTCAAAATCTGCCGGCAAAAAATGTGCCGTTTTCGTGTGAACGGGAGGCCTATCTGTCACATTTTTCACCGTTTTCAAAATTTACCGGCATCGTGTGAACGCTGTCTCAACTTCGTGTATAAAAATCCATAAACAAATATCGCTCGATCCAGACTCTTTTGTAGAACAACTGAAAGTTCTATTTAGGAGCAGATCGCATTGATTGAACTAAGTTCACCATATTTCTATGGTTTAGTTTGAAATGCAAAGAAAATATCAAGATTTTCACTTAGCATCAAATCATCATTTTTGCCCTTTTGTTTTCTCTATCCTTTTTCATTCATCTTTCTTTCTTCGTGGGGATCCGATAGATTTTCTTGGTCCGTTGGTGCCATCGCGTATTTTTGTATTACACAGATTATAGGAAATCATCAGATTGCAATCCCAGGCGGGGTTCTCAGGGATATTTCGGATAGGGTGCTCCGGCTGGGTATAGAGCATCAACCCAACAAAATAATTTAGCATAAAAATAGACCCAGAAAATAATATTTTCTGATCCAAAATACCCAAAGGTCATGCAGTCGGTGTTGTAAATCTATGGATAGTCCCCTAACTGATTAGATTTCTCATAATCTGTTAAGCTATTCAAGCATTTTGACTTTAATAATGCTACTTGATTTTAAAATTTTGTTTATAAAATATGCTTTTCTCAATTTTCATATTTCAACCCATATTTGAGACCCAAAGAAGTAATGCAGAACTTTTGGAACTAAAAAAAAAATAAGTGTACAAATGCTGGACCCAAAAAAGTAACCTGAGCATCCCAATCCAAATTAATCCGAGTGCCCTCTCCCCCTGTCATTGTTTTGGCTAATTTCTATTACTTTCCATTTTCCCTTGAATCTTTCACAGTTGAGAATCTTTGTAGTATTCGTCAGGACATCTGAATCTACAGACGTCTGCTGATATGTGCTAAGAAATCTTATTACGTTTCTCTTTTCAGGGCTTTGATAAACCTCATGACGTTCAGTCAACTCATGATAATTCTGCTGTGTACGTTTGTGAAATCGGACCAAACAGAATATGGAAATTCAAGATTCCTCACAAAGCACAACCTTCCAAAGATAGTAAGTTCAATATGAAGATCTTTGTCGTCATATTATCCTCACATTTACCCACGTGAAATGCTCTCTTAACGGTAGTTTCTTGTCTCGGTTAGAAACCTCTCTTCCTGGAAGCGAAAGTTAAGTGATCAACCATTAAAGGTTTTTTGTCAGAGCCAGGCTCATTTGGGTACTATAATACACGCATTTTTTATAAGAGTAAACTCTAAAAGAAACTCAACTCTCAGATCGACAAAAATTTAAGAAACTCCACTACTGGGAAAATATCACTTAAGAAACTATTCTTTTTTAACAAAGGAAATCCTTAAAACATATTTTACTTTATTTCACTTGTTTCCTGTATCGCATTACTTGGAATGTACTTGAGTGATGTCTAAACATCGGAAAGTTGTCAAAAAACATTGTTTTGAAAAGGTCAAAAGGGCGTAGCAAGTGAACATGAAGATTGTTATGGAACCTTTAAGAAACTCCTGGTGTTCAAAATCTGATGATTTTAAGAAACTTTCACTGGTGGCGCAAATTCTTAGTTTCTTATAAAAAAATACGTGTAGGTTGTTTGATGGTATGTATCAGTCGGCAAAATGTGGAAGCATGAAATTTCCCCTGGTTTAAAGCTGGGAGGTCTCGATTCTTTGTATTCTGTCATTGTACCCTTGTACTCCAACAAATGTTTCTTTCAGAATCAAATGAGAACGGAAAGGATCGTGATGAACGAACCACACCAGCCCAGAAAGATCCCAAATCTTCGCCTGCAGAAGAAGACGATGAGGAGGAACAACTGAAACAAACCACGTACACATTAAAGAAGCCCCTTGACGAACCAAGTGTTGTACCTGCTATTGTTGTTGTTGTTGTGCTGGCCACCCCAATAGGTTTGATATGTGCCGCTGCAACTATCCAGCATTTGCGGTTTAAACATCAAAGGAATAAGGCTCTGCGGAAACGCAGCGAAGAAGCTTTGGCACCGAAGTCGAAAAATGGCTGCTTTTCATGCTGTAGAACGAAGAAATATTATTATGATAATAAAAGAGGATTTGATAAGCTCATCGGAGAGGAGGATAGTGAAGAAAGTGAGGAGGATTATTTTGTTAGGAAAGGGGCTATATAATTTGCTATTCAGCATTCTGGTTGTCCCAAAGAGAACGCAACCCAGCTAAGGGAGCTGTCCGGGGGGAGGGGATTTTTGGCAGGGGGATGAAACTTTTTTTCATTATATTGTGAGGATACCAAAATATCAAGAGCAAGTTTTATGGGGTACAAAACGATTTTGCTTGAAAAAATTTGGATGAAGTTGTTGATCAAAGATTTGAAAGAAAAGTAAACAGACATCTTGAAATGATGAATCACTTGCCTGGTATGAAAGTCGCCTGGGACAACTTGGTTTGTGTTGAGATATCTATGTTTTATGCACGAAGACTTCGAGATGGGGTACTAAACCATTTTGCTGAAAGATGCTGGGGTACGAAAACTTTTTCTGTGCTCAGGATGGGGTATGAAATTTTCTCTAATCGTGCGAAAAACAAATCATACTCCACTCTGGTACCCAGGATTAAAAATGACCGCTTGCTAACAAAGGCAGAGTTTCTAACACAATAGCATGAGTTGTTTTGATTGAAACAGCAATCCTAAGCGATTAGCGATTGCAGAGGAAGGAGATTCTCTCAACTAATTCAAAATAAGATGGGCTGCAAAAATCTCCATGAAAACAGTAGGGCAAATTGTCACCTTGTGCACACGAAAGTTTGTGAGATGAGTAGATTTAGGAGATGAGTAGTAACCATTTCATTTAAACTCTAAATATGCCAGGATTGAAATGCCGACTGCTCGGTTTCTGATTCAAATCGACAGACCAGGAACTGCGCTCGCATGCACGAAAACTCGTAACTTTGAGGCCCCAGAGCTCCCTGCAACAGATCCCGAAAATATGCAACATTTGATATTTTCTCCTTTAGGCCTTAAATTCTTGATTCATCATTTCAAAAAGCTTATGTATCCAAACACCTCCGTATCTCAGATTACTCGATGAAGACATTTTACGTAGTTTCTGCTCTGTCATTCGAACCATGGTTCAAAGAGACAAAATGAAAAGCAACTGATGCTATTTTGTTGCAAAATCTGTCCTTACTAATCCAAGTATAACTGAAAACTTCAGAAGAATGATAAGATTCAAACAGATATGATTCACATCATCTGAGAGAACAGTCTATCATCTTTCCACTGATCAGTCATAAGCTCCTTTCAATAAACTATATAGATGTAATAAAGAATTTCGAAAATAAAAAAAATTGATTAACGTTTGCATTCGCTTGAATCTGCACAGCATTGGAAAGAAAATAAGTCATGCTTTCATAGGCCATACGTCAGATAAGATCAAACTCTTATTTTTTGGACAATTTCGAAAAAGGTGGGTTGCGTTTCTTTGTAGACTCAGTGTACATTTGCTAGAGACTTCGTAGAATAAGGATCAAGCTTACTTCTTGAAAAGTTAACGCTTCACATTCTGTGTAGAATCATAGTAGAGTGGTGGGGGTAACAGATGTTCTTTCACATTGAGGATGAGGTGACGACAACAGAAGTTCTAGGTTGATCGGCGTCAGTTAATATCGTTCGTTTTTCGATATTTTTTGTTTTTACCGAAAATTGATCATATATTTTACAGACGATAACGGACTAGATGGCGTCGAGGGGATTTGACCAAGATGCATTGTGTTTATGATCGAATTTCCATAGAACTGTTGATTCCATTATACAACACAATACGTCTTGGCGAAATTCAATTCCCAATCAGCTCAAGCGAAAAATGAGACTATGACGAATGCAGTAAGTGTAGCCTCACTCCATCAATGTCTAGCGACGTAGTACCACTGATCTTGTGCGTACATGCTTAGATTAGAAAGGGTGTGTAGGATCTTAGAGAAAATATGATCACGCAGTTTAGTGCTGTAGTGTCGAAGCTTACGTTTTATTTATTAACTTTTGTACCAAAATTTAGCATTTGTTTGTTTATATATTTGGTCCCTGTGAATCACGTATTTTTTGTATAAATATTTTTTACGTTAGTTGCGTCTTGGAATTCTTTTAGCGATTCGTAGTTGCTGTTGCTTACTTATAACAATATGGTTTGAAAATACACCCAACTTCTGTGAAGAATGAAAGCTAAATTCGAACCTAAAGTTTGATAGCTTACTCGTGATTTTTTTTTTTTTATATCAATTTAAAAAATTACAATATATGCTACATTCTACTATACTCTAACTACTGTGCAACACTACAAGGACGATACCATGAGGAGCAAAAGACAATGTCTACCCCATGGCCAACACATAGAGATATAAAAATACACATAAAAAATGGTACATACGATACGATACTGATAAATACTGGAATCTGTTTCACATTGGTTGCCAGGCCAGCGACGGAGGCGCCTGATGCCAAACAATAGAAACCCCGGTTGAGAGAACAACCAACAACAGCAACAGTTGCTGCTGTTCCTGACTCCCTCCAGAGTCCCCACTGCCCAGGACATTGCGCCTTAAGTTGATCAGGGTTTATGGAATGCAATAGTGAAGATATTAAATGATATTAAACTCGTGATTTGGTACCAATCATTTCACGCTAAAGGTGGCAGTAAAACAAAATTATTTCCCCAGCCATTTTCCCCTAGAGCAGTTCCAAAGGGGTCCCAAAGGCACCAGTTAGTTAGATAATGGACATCTAAGAACAGCCAAGCCTTCTAATTGGGGCGTTAGGCTAAGCCTGTTAAAACATGATTTGCAGAAAATTCTTTATTTAGGAGCTAAAAGATGCAATACATATAGTAGCCTGTGAACACAGGCTATACACGTAGATCACAGAAAATTCAAAAATATAGGTCAAAGCTTGAGTCGAGCCAGTTGAGCAAAGAGCCAGGGATTTTGGGGATTTTGTTGAAAAGTAAGATATTTCGAGATTTTAGGGAGCGGTATGGTCCACGGAAATTGGATGCTGATCGGATACTCTTTCCTTGATTGAAATGTAAACTTCGCTGGGAAAAGGTTTACAAAAATACTAGGATGAGTCAAGAAGTATTGTCATTTGCCTGCTGGACGCAGGGGTGGCGCCAGGGGAGGGCTAGGGGGCCATAGCCCCTCGTCGGAGGCATCTAGCCCCCCGTCGGAGGAAATTTTGGGTTCTCGTCGGAGGAAATTTAGCAAAATCACGCACGAAAACACCATTTTTCAGTCATTTCAGCCCCCTGTCGGAAGCTTCAGCCCCTCTATCGGAAAATTTCTGGCGCAACCCCTGGCTGGACGAGTAAAATCAATCCAATTTGAAAAACCGTAGCTCCCTGGAAACCAAGACGGTAATTTGCTTATGTTCTTTTTTAATGGTGGACATATATCAAATCCATTTAAAGTTTACTTGACTGATCATAATAAAATTTTCATAACCTTCTGCTTTTGCTGCAATGACATCTGCACGTTTTAGCAATTGTTTTTCTTTTAGCCGGATATCAAACTTCAACGCCAAGGTTGGAATTCCAAATATTAAGGGGGCAGTATACCGGTCAAGCTCTAAACGTGGTTTTTCATTTAAACCTATATAAATCAATGCTCTTCAGACACATTTGGATGAAACTTGCAGGATTATATCACTAATATGTTTCCTTCCAAATTCTATACTTTTTTGTAAAAAGGGGTCACCGTTGCCATGGAAACGATTACAAGGAGAGGGGCTCTCTTTCAGCATAGGAATATATTTCTCTAAAATAGTACAAGGGATAAAGATGAAAGCAACCTGAAACCACTTTCAGGTATGTCTTCCTTCATTTCTATTATGGAAATTTTTCTATGTTCAACTTAAAAGGTTCTAGCCCCCAAAAACCCCTGTTTCCATGACAACCACCTAAAACTTCAAAAATCAAAATTTTGATAATATAATTTAAAACTCCTGTAAATGTGAATTTAATTCCAAAATTTCAGTCTCCTAGGTCAAATGGTTTTGTCAAAATAAACTTTCAAAGTGGAAAGCTATGAAAAAGGGACATTCTGTGAAAATGGCGTTTTTAGTTCAATATGAGAAAAGTTAGGGATTTCCTTTGCTTTTCATGGCATTTTGCATAAAATTTTGCAATAATTCAATTCAACTTACACTTGCTGCCATAAATGTCTATTTTGCAAATATCAGTTGCCTTTTTGGTAGCTTTGTTAACTTGAACAATGGTATTTCTTCCTCTGGTACAAACTGGATAACAACTTTTTCAGGGCTGTTAATTGCTACGCATGATCTCTTCCTTTTTTTATTCCTCTTTTCACCAGTGTTGTCCATATTTGCTCCCTCTCTTCCCTTCTTTCTTGCTTTCACCTGGGGCTCAGGCTTGCTATCTACTCCAAAGCTGCCAGCCTTGTATGCAATAGATTTTGATGCCTTGGTCTTTTTCTTGCTAAACCTTAGATGCTTGCGTTGTGACCTGTACAAAACAGATATCTTACGTGCTGCTCCTTGAACTCTTCTCAGGTCCTCATTTCTCAGTGATCTCAGCATATTTTTGCCTGTGGGGATACCAAGCTTCTCCATAATTATGCCTTTACTTGCAGCACCTGTATTTGAAACACAAATTGTTTCACAAGCAGCAATCATCACCCTTCGCCTACCACAGAAGAATATTTTAGGCACACGTGACCACAGTAAGCTATTTAAACTCTCATTCTGATTTTGTGTAAGACCAAGGAGACATCTGCTCAGCAGTTCACTTGCACTGAGTCTCTTGAAAATTGGATCTAGTTCAGCCATGAATACCATTGGAAGCCTTCCTCCTTCATCATACTCAATTGTGCCATTTGCCTTGTCCTTCCAGAACCTACACCAAGACTCTTTGCCTTTTGGGCAAAATCTATGCTGGAATTCTAATGACTCACCATCTTGAATAATAATGTGATGCTTTATTGCCATAATGGCTGTCTTCATTCCATCTAGGTTGCCTTTATTCTCTCTTATGGCAAAACCATAGTAATTCTGTATTCTTTTTATCATGTCTTGTGTGAGCCTGCCAGCACCACCTACACCTTTTCCATCTGAAAGCTTCTTGCCTCTCATTCTTTTTTTGTACTCATCAAGGGCTGTGCCCATTCGCTTTTGTACATGGCCCACACATTCTTCCTTCATTACCACATATGAAGCTCCATACTTCTGTTTCATTTCCTCAGCAACCCGACCAAAACAGCTGCTGTCCCCGTCACCAACAAACTGTGTATATTTAAGGTTCCTTGATTCTATACTACGAGAAAACATTCTTATGGCTCCTTGTGTTTCCATTTCTCCTGATGTACCCTGATGGTTGATTTGGCAGTCTTTTTGGTGTCTGTTCATCCAGTTTATGTACTCTTCAGATTGTTTGTCTAGCTTTGAATGTGCAACACATGCATGACAGTAAAGAGACATAACTTCAAAATCAAGAACTTCGCCAGTCAGCACTGACAACAGGAAAACCACCCCAATTTTTGACGTATGGCCTCTTTTCTGCCAGCTTCCATCAACTGTTACACCAACTTCAGCAATTCTATTACCATTTTCATCCTTGGAAACACTCTGTGGCTCTTCAAGCTCTGTCTTTTCAATAAGTCTTTCAGCTGCATCTTTCATCTTGCACTCTGCCTCTTTGCAATAAACCTCTTCAGCTTCCTTCAAGTGGTTGTTATAAGGCTTGCTGAGGATAGGTGAGGGCAAGTTCATCTTGGTACAAAAGTTTGCAAGTTTCTGTCTACTTTGGGAAGCAATAACAGAGCGTCTGTTTATTTCAAATCCCCCTTGTCTTCCTGGCATCTTTTTACTACTGAAAAACTTGGTTTTTGTTCCACAGCTTGAGCAACACATGAACAAGGACTCTGCAAGTCCACTTCTGGCATCATTTTCCTGAAAAATTTTAAGCGTTGATCTGGAATTTCTGCAGTGAGAGCATGTTGCAGCCGTTGATAAGCATTCATTTAGCAATGAGAAGTCCTGGATTTTTGGCCCAGAGGCAACATCAACCTTGGGTCTTCTAGATTGCATACCTAAGGTTCTAGCCCTTGCCCTTGTCATGACTCTTCCACCTCCAATCTTATGAAAATCACTGTTTGCAAGTTTCTCCTCAGACATATTTCGCAACTGCTTCATTCCTACCATGGACTTTGGTGTCTTACAAGCACTGGTGGTGGTGGTGATGGGCCTACCTTCACCTTCAGACCCTTGGCCTTCATTTGGTGCTGTTCCTTCAGCAGCAGTAGCCTCACTTCTTTGTTTTTCCCATGCCTTTACACCAATGAATCCCCGCTTCTTCCTTGCACTGACTCTTCCCATGCCTATGTATAGCTCTGCTTCGACTTCAGATCTGTCTTCGCAAATATTTCTCACTCTCAACACTGCAGAAGTGGCCACCATTGAACAAGGAAGTTAGAACATTGAATTATGGGAGGGTCACTGTGAACTGTAGCTCAGAAGGCGCTATATGATGTGGCGGGAAAATTTGAAAGCAAAATCATCCAAGTTGGGGGCGAAGGCTTCAAAAAACCCCTTAGCAACCATTGTAAACAACAAATTTGATTGTTGCTAAGGGTCTTCCTGAAGACAACGGTGAATAAATATTGCTTATCTACAACTAAAACTCATGATAGCACTGAGAATGGCATACTGGCAGCAGCTACAAAGATGAAAGAAACATTTTTGACAAAAAAAAAATTTTGGTAAAAAAATTTTTTTGGCTCATTCGACCAGTATACTGCCCCCTTAAATGATTTATGATGTTTTGAAATCATAGCATTAGTTTCTAGTCGCATATTTCGGGCAGGCACCGATACTTTTGACTCATCCGAAACTCTGTTTATAAATAAATTCATCTTACTTTTATATTGTGTTGATTGTCACCAGTGAATTCTTCAGCTGTAAAATTGATTGGGATTTGATCATGGTAGATATCCGAAATGATTTCATTGAAGGAATTTCTCAGTATCATCTGCTACATGTTTTTTGGGAATTATTTTATGATAGCCAAAGCAAGTTTGGCGTGCGTTAAACCTTCTTTACGCTGCACTGATACAATCGTGGATTCCTGTAACAGACCCAGGGGGTTTACCGTAGTATGATAACGACAGAAATGCTCAGGCTAGGGTTTATCGGCGGCCCCCCCCATCAATTTTATTTTCCCTACACTTACGGTTATACGTGATAGATTTTGCGCAATTTATTTGGATGCCTTCATTTTAATTTTGAGGCTCTGGTACCCAGGGTAACTTAATGTTCTTTGTTCTAAAAACGTTGTTTGATTTTACTTTGGTTTATAAATTATATTTTTCTCGTATTTGAGACCCAATGAGCAAAGCAAGCTAGGTAGGATTTCGTGCACTCAAAAAATAGTTGTTTAACTGACTTACCCATAAAGGAACCTTTCCCCGAACTTGCGACCCAATAAATTTACGTGAGGACTCAAAATCTCATAATTTTAAGAAACTTCCAGCAACTGGCCCAAATTCTTGGCATTGCTTAGGAAAAATACAGTGTTAATATACCCAAAACTTCGTCATGTTCTGGATAATCTTAATATTTTTTAGATACGGCACGTCAGTCAAAGGCACTTTCTTAATTTGCGTGTGTAACAAAAACGAAACTGAAGAAAACTTTGGAAGGAACATCCCCAAGTTGCCTCCTTATTTCCCAGTTCCCCACATCCTTCGCTTTACATATCTCATATCTTGATCTTTGAAAGTTGGACATTGAAACACAGCATTTAAATTTTCGCGCATTTTCTGCGCGTAGAAATTATTTCTTATTCTTGTGATCTTGCGAAAGTCACATGACTGAAATCGAGGCCAAGTGACCGGACCCAAAATGGAGATGGAAGCTGCAAGAAAAGCGTTTCTATTCCTGTTAGCGCTATTTGCTATTTCAAAGACAAATGCAACGGCAAAACCTAAGAGAGATGTAAGTATTTGTATCTGAATTAGTTGGCAAGAATATTTAAATCATTCAAAGAGAATGAGCCCTTGGAGCAAGGATTTTTGGGATGGTAACTTGGCCTCTTAAAATATATTGGACATGATGGGGGCCTAATTAATTCTCAGGTGAAAAATTAATCTACCGTAAAAACTCTATTAAGCCCTGCCTCTCTGTTAAGCCCGCCTCTCTAATAAGCCCCTCCCCTCTGAGTCAAAATTTAAAATAAGCCCCCCTCTCTATTTTAAGCCCCGTGTACCCGATTCTAGACTTTACCAAATGTAATGTTTTCCATTTATTTAGCTACACAACCTTGCTCGTTAATTCTTGTATGGTTTAGGATAAAAACTGTGTTGAATTTATGCATTGAGGCCATAAAATTGTGTCAACAATTTAAAGTAAATGAACGCAGATATATCGACATAATCTAAACATAGCACAAAAGAAGGAGGGCGCCCGCCCCCCGGCCAGGGCTGGCCGGGGGCGGGCCCAGACTGTCGAAATAAATGAAAAGTTGTGATGGCCGGGGCCTATTTGTAGATGGCCGGGGCTGGCTGGGGCTGGCAAAATATAGTTCTGGAAATGCCCCGGCCAGTAGCCCCAGCCTGCCCCGGCCATGCCCTAGCCACTGGCCGGGGCCCGGGCACCCTCCTACAAAAGAACTGCAGGCGCCATCAAAAACATCAAATACAATAGGTTATATTTTAATTTAGATTACCCAATCCCCTTAGCGAAGTTTGCTTTTAAGCCTGTTGATTTACTTTAAGAAGGATTAAAATTGGCTCAAGTGGTGTTGGTCTAGCTCAAATCCCGTCTGCCTCACTTTTCTGAAACAGTGCCAATGACTACTGCACCTGTGCTACAACACCTTCAACTGAACCCTCAGGCAGTTGGAATGATGTCAAAAACTTGATACCCCTATTGCCTTCTGAAGGGAATGATTAGAAAAAATGTTTTTCAGATCTCAACATTTAGTACTTGTTTTTCTTCTTTGTTTTGATGTTTACTTTACCTTATTAGGTATTTCCCCCCTCCCGCATGCCGTGTTTCGTTTTAGTTTAAAAGGCCCTCGTGCACATATTTTCTTTGCTGAAGATGACTCTAGCCAGAGTCGAAACGTACCGAATATGTCATAAATAAATAACTAATTATTCTAACCAACTGGACTGTCAAACTTTTCTTTATCATGGATTTTCAACTGGATTGTCAAATTTAATTCTTTAATATAACTGGATTGTCAAAGTTTCACCACAAAATGTCTTTTCTCATCGTCGTCTTCATTCTACGATTTATAACAAAGCTGCGTTTCCCGGAATCATCATCAATCTCAACATTGATATGTAACAGGTAACTCAATTGATTTTAATAAAGGAACAAATGATTTATTCCAGATTTTTGGTTAAATTGACTGCTGTTGGGAAAAATCTTTGTGAACCCTATCAAGCACTGTACCACAAGGAAGAAAGGAAGCTCAAGAATGCTTGGTTCAGTTACAACTGAACAGTTTCAGTAACCTGAACAAAAACAGTTACAACAACTGAAGAGTTGATGCACACAAGCCTGTATTTCCTCCATCAACTGACCATGTGAATTTTAATCTGAATTTTAGGTAAGGATTCATGAGTACTCATGCCCTAAAACACAATGTGGTAAAGATTATGTGATCCTTCATGTGAAAGCTAAATCCTTGTCATCAAATGACACAATACACTACCTCTGGAGCACAATTAATCTCCCAACAATAGTGGTTGCTCACACTGCTGACATCACTGCTCATCCTGTCATTAACTGGAAGAATGGGTCAAATTTTGAGATCAAGTTTGTCCCACCAGTTCCTAGTATATCAGCATTTGTCATCTCAAATGTAACTGAGTTCAAAGACAGCAAAGATAACCAAGATGTAACAGCCAATGCTCAAGTTAGAGATGTTTTGCCACAGTTTACATGGAGTTTTAAAAACTGCCGTAATTTGACAGGGGATGGTGCTGATGCTCTGTTTACAGGGACTTGGAAGTTTCATAATGATACAAGTACTATGGACTTTGCGGTGAGTTCATATTTGTGTTTCTTTTAATTTGATGCAAATAAAAAATGATTAATGGGTATTCTTTCTGGGCCTCAAACTTGCCTAAATGGTTAAAGAGCAAGTGAATAGTTGCTTACCTTATCACGGAAAATGAATTGTATACACATTTTTAAGAGACTGCTTATAAGAAACTCAATTCTCAGAGCACCAGCAAATTTAGAAACTCAGGTACTGGTGCTGGGAAAAGACGACTTAAGAACTATTTATTTTGACAAAGGAAACCTGTCACATGTTGGTACTTATTTCACTTGTTTCCTGTATTGCATTACTTGGAAGGTACAGTACTTGAGTAATGTCCAAACTTTGAAAGGCTTAAACAAATTGTTTTTATATGTTCACAATGGTGCAGGTAGTGAACATGAAGTACACCTAGGAAGACATCTGACCTTGTCCCCAACTGTTTTCGTGTGATCCTTCTATATCATACTAAGCTCCTGAAACTCTGCTTTGAGCTTCAAGTAATCATTTGTCAACATCACTCTATCAAATTTTACAAAATTCCTAATTTTGTTGTTGTGTAAGAGCTTCATTTCACAAGGCACTGAAAAACCATACCATTAGCTTGAAAAAAGTACCATGATATCATAAGTCCCAGTATGAGGAGTCTCTACTTAGTGAAAGTTTCATTTTGGTCAGCAATTTCATCCAATCAAAATCAATCGAATTTATTGAAGGATAGGGGGGAGGCTCTCTCCTCGATCAGTTTACCTATTGAGAGAGCTCCTCCTTTAAGTATTTCGCTCCATACAATTTATCCCATTCCTATGTATTATATATTGTATTAATTCTCTGTATCAATGTATTAATTTTCTGTAATATTTTTCATTTTAGCATAGTTATTTGTTAGTTTAGTGTATTATATAAATTGTATGTTGTGAATTTAAAATATATGAAACTGAAACTGAAATTACTGGAGTCAGCAAAATCAATCCAAGTTATTTGTCAAATGATGAAACATTTTGATCGCTTGCATTGACTCATTTGGTATTCAGTGAATGATGCTGTTAGTAAACACAATTTTCTTGCAAGTCTTTTATTGCTAGTCTTTGTATGTTTTCAGTTGAAGACATTTAGTACTGATGATTATGATAAGGATTGGCCACATGAACATGTCAATGAGAATTCAACCCGTTTTACAGTCACACTGAGTAACCTCCCTACAACAGACAAAAAGTCTCGTTATGCTGTACATGTTGGCTTTGTGACAAAATCAGGTAAGGACTTTTTTATGTATTCAATGTAAAAGTTTACAATGATGAATTACTTAAAGGCATTGAGTCCATATAAATAGTGCTCTCATTACCAATATCAACTTCTTTTCAATCATGAAACAAAAGTTATCATTTAATCCCTATTGAAATTAAACCAAAGAAATTCCTTAGGATAATGCAAGGATTAAGAAGTCTTTGGTCTCCACTACTAATGACTTTTGCACTATTGTACGACAACAAAGGGACATCAGCGGTTTGTCAGCAAAAATTGAGGACAACAACGCTCAACTATTTATATGGATTCAATTCCTTTAAGACACTAACTATGAACAACTGTTCCTTCCAGGCACCCAAAGCCCTTCTATATGTGTCTGTTTTCAGTAGTTATGTAATGTCTTAAGGAAGCTTGCAACCAAATGATAGATGTTTTTACACTGCCTTTCATGGTTCCAAACTTTTAAAATCTTCACTCACGATTATTTGGTTGCAAGAATCCTTAACTTGTAACTCTGTTTGTCTTTTTATTAATCTCTCTTTATGTTATGGCCCCTGGGTAGACAAAATGTTTTGCTCCTTGGGGTATCCTCTTCGTAGTAGGGTAGTGGTAGGAGTAGGTTTAGTAAGTAATCATGTATTGTAAATTCTAATGGAATATTTATATAAAAAAACTATACCTTGCTATACAGGGACAGTACCAGGAGGAGCAGAACATCATGACTACCTCCTGGCATCTCACATAGAACATAGAAGACCTAAATGCAACTAATTATATGACACAAGGTGCTACTTAGCTAACAAAAAGCTATTTTACAAAATAGACGAAAAAGAAAATATTTTAGGAGAGAGGAGAATTTACGTACAGGTTTTCATTACCATCTTATTCAAAATGTTTGGAGGCTTTGATATATTCTAGCGTTGCTGTGAGAATTTCGCCATTTGAATCAAACAATAACTGTTCATGGCCTAGAGGATGATTTTGAGCAACTCTTCATTCGAAAGATTTATTGAACCATGAGGCAACAATATCGCGTTTATATTGTTAAATTAAGAGGATCGAGTTTATTTGCATCATAAGTATGGCAGAGCAGGAAATAGTGTTCCGTATCCTCAACACCATCAACTGTTAGTGTTAAGGGATCCATTATTATGCGTTTTTTTAAGTTCTTTGTTTTTCAACTGGTGAAGGTTTCTTCCCGTGAAAGTTTCTTCCCTTGAAATAGAATAAATAACTGCCATATAACTGCCATGTAATATACAAACAGTACAATGATAATGCTTTGGGAGATAAAAGCCTAACAGAAATCTGATTTTTCTTTCACAGGTTTAGGTGCACCAAGCTTTGAAACCAGTAAATCCATAGATGATGAGCACACACCTGGAATTTTCAAATTATGGAAGTTAAGAGTACCATTGGGTAAGAACGAGCAATCATTTGCTTCTTGGAAACCAGTGGCCTACAGGAAGGCTAAACGAGAGCATGCTTCACAAA
This sequence comes from Aurelia sp. 4 Dawson et al 2005, assembly GCA_964019985.1. NCBI lineage: Eukaryota > Metazoa > Cnidaria > Scyphozoa > Semaeostomeae > Ulmaridae > Aurelia > Aurelia sp. 4 Dawson et al 2005. The sequence goes on from OZ026499.1 coordinate 17,871,840, forward strand.
CATTTGCCCATAATTTCCCAAAGAAAGACAAGGGAAATTTGGGTTTAGGTTACGTTGGAAGATCACTCATAAATTCAATATTTCCCCATGACAAACTGGAGACATTTACTGCAACAGAGTCATTTGGTCAAAAGGATGATGGATTTTATCAAGGAACTAAAGATACTGGCATCAGATACATAAGTTGGTAAGTTATGCCTAGTTTAAACGTCGTATTTTTGCCGTGTCGAATTTAGATAGATGCTGCAAAGAATTTCCAAGTGTCTATTAAATTCACCATGAAAACGATGTTTAAATCACCAGACCACCCTTTTTGAATAATTATTATGGCAGGAGTTCATCAGCCCTGTCGTTTTAAAAGGCAGAAGCACGACTTGGTTTAAACTTCGTATTTCTGTCCCGTTTAATTAATCAGTTCTAGGCCATGGTTCTTGGTTTCTACGTGTGATCAGCCACTGCGATTTCGCATTTTGAAGACACTTGCAATTTTAACCACTTTGTTTTTAATTCAACACGGCAAATGATTATGTGTAAATCAGTTTGTTTTAAGCACGGCAGATTCTGCTGCTTTTCACACAGTTCGATTCCATGCGGCTAAGTCCGTTGTTTAAAATTGGCCTAAGATCGAGTAATAATAGAAAGCAGTGTGACTTAATCTCAAAAGAAATCTGAGGATATTCTCCCTTTGGAGGTTTCTCTATTACCTGTTCGTTCCGCGGTTCTGTGATATCCGTGATTCCATGGTCCGAAATTTTGGGGATAAAGGAAACTTCGTGGAGGAGAGATTTATAGAACTGAAACTCCTTTTTCAACACCAATAAGAACGTTCATTCCAAAACTGGAATGACTCAAGCACGGTCGAAGTTATACGAATTCTAAAAGGTGACGATACGAATTAATTCGCATGCGGCTTATAGAATATCGTATCAATATCGTATAATACTACGAATTCCCTATACGCATATGATGCGAATATTTAGAGACGATCCCTTATGTCCTTCTCATCTGACTTTGCAAATAAGTTTTCCTTTTTATATGTTCCAATTAAATTTTTCAGTAAACAAACAAAGGTTACAAGACGATGCCACGAGGAGCATGGAAATACATAACAACCCTGTGACGATGATATTTAACATAGATATTCAAATTAGTGTTACATTTAAATATTACAAATAACATATTACAAGTAGCAAATCAAAAATAACAATTACAAATAATCCCGACACAAAAAGTCGCAAAAATTAAATGTACGAAAGAACAAATTACACGAGAGAGGAGACAGCAAACTTAAGAACTTATTGAAACCGTTCAGAGGCCTGAATGTATTTTAATGTTGCCTCAAGGATTTGCGAATAAGTTCTCCCCTCTCTGATAAGCCTTCTCTCTTTAAGCCCTCATGGAGTCTCCTAAGTTGACTCTCATGGAGTCTCCGAAGTGGAAGTCCCCCCCGGGGGACTTAATAGAGCTTTACAGTACTTTATATTGAAATTTTCATCAAAATTACACTGTATGCCTTCAATTTTTATTTTCCATTGCTCATTGGTGAATCCTTTTCTTCATTTTCAGGACTGGACTTGTTGGTTACGGGGTTGCTCCTGAGCCTGAAATCTCATTAAAGGTATACTTGATTCTGTCAATTGGCTTAGGCCTACCAGTCGCCATTTCTGTCTTTGGATCACTGATACTCATCGTAAAGAAGTCGGTTTCTGGAAAGAAAGCTGCTTATGAACAGATTAATTAAGATCTAGAAACTAATTTTATATGGCAAAGAAGCATCAAGGATGAAAGTTATATAAAGTTTGGCAGTACCCAGCTTCCAGACTCGATTGCAACTCGACGGTTTCTCTTCAGAAAGGTTTCTTCAAAGAAATCAGTCGAGTCACACGCTGGCTATTGATAGGTGCAGAAGAAGTTTGTATTGGTAGGCCTAGTTCCACTTCTCTTTTTTCTTCAAAAACGTGGAGGGATTTGTTGGAGTGCTTCCAAAAGTGAAATATTAAAAAGTGTACGGGACACTTTTGGATAAAGAAAGCAGATGCAACAATGAAAAAATATGGAAGAGTGGAACCTGTCCAGGGCACACCTGACATTATTCTTCGAATGAAATAGGTGTACTGAGCCTTACATTATTTTCCTTTTAAGGCCAGCACTATTTGTATACTTTTGCTTTTTCCTGACATTGTTCGTATTTGATGACTACATTTTATTACCAGTTTGATCAGCATAAAGTACCCCCAAAACTCTGGACTTGTCCAAGTTCCGCTTTCTTTCATCAGTCGATTGAGCTAAAAAGCACTGCGCGGATTTTTTCTCCATTCCCCCGCAGCGCCGTTTAACTTTAGTATTTTTATTGCTCAATAGACCTTTTAGCTATTCTACGAAAGAGCCTGGATCGAGCGATATTTTTATACAATTTTATACACAAAGCTCGATAGAGTGGCGTTAGAGCTTCGAACGCAATTGTGCACATTCGAAAATTCTACAAATTGTAATGAAATATCGTTCGATCCACATTCGTTTTCAGAATAGCTAAAAGGTCTATTGACTTATAATTGGACGTGACCCTGGGCCATGTCCGCCAAAACTCGTACACACCGGACATGCTGTTTGATACGAGGGTCTCAAACACTGCGATGTGTTCCGATTCAATGAGAATTCAAACGCATACAAACGCCTGTCGCCTTGAATGGATATCAGTTATCGGCTGTCTCAAAGATGGACCAAAATTTGACAGTCCCACTGTCTCTTTAAGATTTAGTTTCTTCAATCATGAAAAGGATGAAATTAGCGATAGATATGGCTTAGTAGGTTGGATGACGGCTATTGGAGATGTTATGAATCACATGACTGTTAGCAGAAATTTCTGCAATACAATTGGTTCTTTTCCTGCAAAGATGAAAAAGGAAATTTGCAATTGTACATACTTGTGACATTATTTTGACACATACTGCATATCAGATGTAGGCTGTACCTAAACCTGGAAATGAGAAGATGTGAAACAAAACGCTCGCTTCTTGCTGCATAATCTTTTGGGAGAACTTTAGAATATTTGATTTCTGTATATCGAATGATTTTGTAAAGATCTGTGAATATTTAATTTTCTTGAGAGAAGTGTACTTAGACCAACGCATTTCATTACACAGAATTGTCTTTTTCGACTGTTCTCGTTTGAAATAGCCTCAAAGAACGAAACGAACTCATCATACCAGACCAATAGACGCAACAAAAACACCACAATCTGTAGAAAGAAGACTGTTAATACCTAGTACATCAACAAAATCAGCCTGGAATAGAGAGAAGCTGTTGAAACCTCATAAAGGAAAAAAGGAAAGCGAATTAACCTTGTTATCTGAAAGGGAGTCAACAAGTTAGTAACTCATCAGTAACTGCAATACAGAATAACGTTGGATGACCGAGAACGCGCTTCGACGCACACTCGTCAATTTAGTTGATTGGCGGTTGTTGATTGAGCTTGGCCAATGAATGGCTCAGGTGTAATGGATACGTGATTTTCAAGTCCCTTTTGTTTGTCTTGTAATAAAGCGGCCTCCTTTTTGTATCATTAATTAGTTCTTCTCGTGGACCGAGGTGACGAGTGTGTGACGAAACGCGTTTTTGGTTGTTCAACGCTGTTCTTTATTGCAGTTACTGGTGAGTTACAACTTACTTCTTTCCTTTCAGATCAAAAAATCAACATCATTTTCTCTTGCAGTTGTCAACAATTTTATCTCCAGTTACAGGTTAATCTAGCTTTTGTTCTTTCACAGTAGTTAAAGGCATTGAGTCCGTATAGATTGCGCTCTCATGACCAATGTCAACCTCTTTTCAATCATGAAACAAAAGTTGTCATTTAATCTCTATTGAAATTAAACCAAAGAAATTTCTTGGAATAATGCAAGGATTAAGGAGCCTTTGGTCTCCACTGCCAATGACGTTAGCACCATTGTGCGATAACAAACGGCGGTCAGCGGTTTGTCAGCAAAAATTTAGGACAGCGTTAACGCTCAGCTATTTATATGGACTCAATTCCTGTAGTTAACGTTCTTCTTTTTACAGATTTCCGTCTTTTTGTTGCGTCCATTGGTTTATATGACGAGGTTGTTATTTATGGCTATTTTAGAATTTTGTGCCACGAATCATTTGTTTATTGGTTGTTTTTGCGAGTTTCGTAGTGTTCTTCACCATATTTTTATTCCAGTACCAACAGTCCTATTTTATGTCTTGAACCTGCAAGCCATTGCATGATCACAGTAAGGCCCCGTCCACACGTATCCGGATATTTTTGAAAACGCATCTTTTTTATCCGTTTTGGGTTTGCGTCCACACGGAGACGGCGTTTTCGGTCACCAAAATCGAAGCTTTTCGAAAACGCTTTCCAGAGTGGATCTTTTTGAAAACGCCGTTTTCATGTTGTCTTGTGGACGGGTCGGGTGAAAACAGAGCTTTTCGAAAATGCTGATGTCACAGCATCGATTTACGACGTATCAGACCATGCGCACGGATCTTTGGGGATCACGCAAGGACATTTTGATTGTTTGTTTTCTTTTGTCAAAGTTCGAACAGCGGGGTTTGAATGCAGCAACGTCTTTGTGTGGACGGGGATATTTTGGAAAACGCTCCTGTGTGGACGCGGATATTTATTTATACGGATAAGAAAGATGCGTTTTCAAAAATATCCGGATACGTGTGGACGAGGCCTAAATTTTCTAGCACAGATAGGATTTTCTTTGGAGCAAAAAGCTTTTGTGGCAACATTTGGTTGAAAAGTAAGTAAAATCTAAGGACAAATTTGACAAGGAATGACAGTTTAGATTATAATTTAATTTGTATTTTGAGTAATACTATTTCAAACAGCTCAGAAAATTTGGCTTCGTTGCTAGCGGTTAAAGTACATTTAAGTCTCACCTGTAAGAAACTCGTTTCACAGAAACAGCCTGATTGGTTTCTTATGTCAAGATATACTTCTTCAAAACAGGCTTTGTATTCCATGGTATAAGAAACACTTTTTTACTCAAAACAGCTGTCAAAATTGTTAACAAAGGTTTTTAGAAATGCCCACTATTGTAGAAGGATCTAATGATTTGATCCAGTACTGAAGGTTTCTTGAATTATAACAAATTTGGGCTTAAAATTTTAATTCTCTTTTTTAGAGAACTGAGACCTATTGGAGACATATTCAAACATACGCCTTACAATATTACTATCTACCATGATAGAAACTGGACATGGATCAGCCTAGATAGTTTCTTGTAGAGAGGTATTTTATTCAGCGAAATCAGGCCTGAATTTCTTATAATGCAGTTTCTTAAAGTTGGGACTTTACGGATGCAACGCTAGGGGAAGACAAAGATAGCGCCTTATAAAATAGATCAGCACTACCCCCCCCCCCAGAAAAGCTAAGGGTTTGTCACGATGTATTTTCTGGACTGGTTTATGAGAAAGATGCAAAAAACATCAAGTGACAGGCAAAAGATAAAAGAACAGCTATCATCCAGGAAGAATTAAGGTTGCCACAATCGTTCAGAATATGAAAGTACAGTAGAAGGCAGTTTTCGACGTTGGAAAGGGAGTGTTTTTATTCTTTGCTTCTGGGCAGGCAACCAAGGACAAAACGTGAAGAAAAACATGAAAAATGATTTCATCGAGGAAACTTTAAGGAGCAAGGGAAAGCTAAATCCATCTCCTTCCAATTCCGAGCCCCCCCTTTTGCACTCCCCCACCCCTTCCAAGGGGCTGCACAGTTTTGGGATTTGTACAAACTGAGGGGACTGGAAACGAACACAAATGTTCGAAATTCTGAAAGGGCTGGGCCAGCAAGAACAAAACAAGATTGAGTTGAGTGTGTTTGTTTTTTTTTGCATTATTACAATATTACCACCTGTTGACGAAAAAGACTGAAGGTAGACAACTTTGGCTGCTGAAAGAGAGGAAAGATGTCTACTAAATTCTTATACATGCTTATCTTAGCTGCAAGTCTGTGTCTAACAACAAATTCAAGGAAGGGTAAGTATAAGAACTGTTTGCAAAGCGTCGAGAGGCCTTTCTTTGAAGGGTCGGACATAATATGATAATGGCCTAACTTTCCACTTAAAGGCCTAGCACGAAGCATCCGCCTACCACTCCGAGCCCTTGCTGTCTGGGCAAAATCACACATAAGTATTAGTACTGTCCATTTATCTCAGCTAAAAGCAGCTAGAAAATGGAGAGATTTAAGCATTGCCCTCTGGCTTCAAATCCTCTTAGCTTATCCGGTATCGTGTCCATAATGCCCCAACAACAGACTGCAGAGAGACATGAGGCACCGCAGTGCACTTTCTCTCAAGCTCACATCTCATCAGTTAGACCTGAATCGCAGACATGGTTTGATTCAAATGAAACAAAACGTTCATTGACTGGAATACAGCATATAATATCTGTTAGAAATTCCAGGCAATGAACTTGGAACTTAAATAAGTCAGTTTAGGCATCCATCAATCATTTTTGAAGGATTATTCTGCTCACACAACACAGTTGTGGTTTACCCATTCATTAACTGTTTCAAATTTTTATGGACATGGATCAGAAGATCAAAATATGTGAAATGATTTGCTCTTCTACAGACAGGGGCAGGTTGCCTTCTTTGATGTGTCAAATGTCAAAGCAGAATCCAGCATAAGCCGTACAACAGAAACTATTCTTAGGAGAGCTGAAAATGAAAAAAGAGAGCTAACAACCAATGGTTGATTGAAATAGAACTTGGTACATTCACCCCCTTTGTCTGTGGGACAAATTGGGCCATGGGCAGAGAATGTCAATTATCACAAAAGCAAAACAGAAAGTACCATGCAGTCCAGGTTGGAAAGTTTGTCAACTGCGCACCGAATGCCAAGAGACTGATAACATTTTGCGCACCAAAAATGAAATAGAAATAGCAAGGGATGGCCCAATTCCGATTTTTTATGATAGTGTTTTATAATCTTATCATCTTCAGTGAGTTCTCGTTCAGTTGGACAAATTTTAATTTCTGGCTCATCTCAACTTTAGGTAAAATACCAATTACAACTCAGAGCCCCTCTTGTTCAGACTCATTGTGGCAAGAATCCCCGTAATTTATGCGCCCTGTGCACCAATTTTTTTACATTCGCGCACCAAAGTTTTGAAGTGTGCCCCGAAGTTCTTCGGCGCGCAGTCCGAACTTTCCAACCTGGCATGCAGTCATCATCCAGTATGGAAAGTTAAATTTTTGTGCGCCAGACAGTGCGGCGATAAAACAATGGAAACAACAATGTAAGCGCTCTGTATGTCCGGCGCACAGCCCTTTCTTTCCAATTGGGGGTCATCATGGATATTAGAACAAAGATATCTTTTAATTATTAAAATCAATGCTTTTATATATATGTCTCAGAGAGTCAAGGACTGTATTTTGATTTGGACTGTAGATGATTTAGATTGTATTAAGGGGCTTTGTGTCTTTTATATTTCATTTTAATATGTAACCTATACTTTGATTGAGAATTAAAAAATAAATGAAAAAAATGATTTGCACTTCTAGAGTTCATGCCATAATAAATGTAGCAATTCTAGTTGGAAATCATGTTTAAAGTCCATTCTTGAAGATTTTGCAAAGATTGATGAAGAACAATACAAAAATGGTGGGTCTTGATATGCTGATGCGCAAGCATAAGGTTGGGGGAAATATAATTTAGGGTGGCTGCCCAGTAGAAGACTCATTGTTTACAATATTTTGCCTGATTTTAGGCTGATTTTCTGCCCAATTATGGCTGATTTTTGCAATTGTTTCCAAAGTTGGGAGTGCTGCAGCCCCCCAGGCCCATCTTCTATGCCTATGTGCACAAGAGATGCACAAATGGCTTTATGTTCAGATATAATTTCATTGCAGTTTTTAAAAACAAAAATACAGCAGAGCTCAAACTTTCCAAGGGCTTATTTTCTGATATGATGGTGATATGTATATACAGGTTTTTATCATCATCATTTATGATTATGAATTTTTTATGTTGAAAATGGTTCACTTTACAGTATGTTATGTCACATTTTATGAATAAACTGTGTGTCAAAATTAAGCTGCACAACAAAGAAATAGCCTTAATAGCATGCGGCTTAATTTTTACTATGACTTGCAATAACAGCTTACAATAAAGCAAGGTAAGTCATTTAGTCATTTAAAAAAGCAAAAAACTTAAAGAAATATTAGTTTTGCAGTCAAAAAACTTTCTGATTTGGCAATACCATCTACTGTAACTTCTGTGATGCTGGAAAATAGTTTGAACTTTGGATGCAATACTTTAAAAATATTGTACCTGTGTACATACAAGGTTTTGTGGCGCTGTGGTGTGATCATCTGACACTGCTGCTAGAACAGTCAGGTGGAGTAGGTTCAAATCCAGGGGCCCCACCACATGAGTGCCATGACAAGGGGTTGCAAACTCAATTGTAGGCCTGCTCTATTTCTGCAATCCCAGCACTTGGCGCTGTAAAACACAGGTTCACCTTCACATGCAGCATGTACATACAGCATGTCCGATGACAAAATTTGTCATCAGACACGCTGTCTGCACATGAGAAGCCCAGATTAGAAGGTTTCCAGAATCAATAGGGATCTCCCCTTCATCAAAATCACTTGCTGGATTCTATTTGTGTTGTGACACAATAGACCTATTGTTTTCTATTGTTGTTTCATGAAATTTTGTTGTTGGAACTGCAGCAGAAATTGAAATTGCACAGCAGAGAAATTAGATGTGTAATGCAAACTTTCTAATCTAGCATACAGCCTGTTTGAGAGATTACAAAGCACATTTGCAAATTGTTGATATTTTTAAATATCTTATTCTGTTCTCAGTCAAATACAGAGTAACTCATGAAGTTGGTGGTGGGTCAAAGATCAAAGCAGTGGAAGGGGCAAATCTTCAGTATGACTGTATGGCTATTGCAGATGCAAATCCAACTCCACCATTTCCCAGTGTGGCCCAAACATCTGGAGAAACAAAGAACACTAGTCGAATTACTGTAACTCATAGGAGGGATGGTAAGTATACTGTAGACTGTTTACATGAGTCTTGTTTTTAAATTCCCTCCTTGATTAGCTTGGCTACTGAGGGAATCCCTCACTAAGAACTCCCCTTGTACAAATTCTTCAGTCTTGTATCTTTCTTTGACTACTTTCTGTAATTATATTTCCTTTTTTTCTAATTATTTTTTGTTAATTGTATTTGGGGTCTTTGTACATAGTAGTGGAATTCTAATCAATGAAATTGAATTGAATGGTTGTGGCTTTCAGCATCAAAACAGGGCATGTTTAGGACATCTATGCGCTAATTTTGTCCAGAGCCAAGAAAATCACTCCTCTCTTGATAAGGTTAAAGAGAATCAACATAAAAACTGGTCCAGACCAAGTTGAAGATATTGTATATCATATTTGATAATGTTTTCATTGTTTAGCCATTAAAAACATTGTGTAGCCAGAATGATCAGGGGTTGCAGACGTAACGTTTCCTCTGCCTCCGTAATTCCAGCACCTTGGCACTAAAATCTGTAACTTAACCTTACCTGCACTGATGCTCAGATAGGAGTTTCCAGGACGAAGCAGGGCCTTAAAGGACTAGGACCAAGGAAGCAGACTAGGAAATGTAGAAACTAGGTAGCACAAAACAAAGAAATGCTTGGGGGCAAGCTGAATTAGCTTTGACAGCCCGGTTGATTTGGAGGAGGGCTTGCTGCTTTTTGAATGAAGGCCAAAGGGGAACTGACCCCCTCCCCTCGAAAGGAACTTACTACACTCTATTTTGTACAATGTTAGTTGAAATTGATATCATTTATTCTTTCCTTACTGCAGGTTTGAAAGCAATTACAACTGTAAAGTATCATCCAATTCAGGTATCTGATGCAGCAGATTCCTATATTTGTGGTCCAGCAGGCACCCTCAGTGGAACACATTTTGAATTGATTGTTATGCCAAGTAAGTTTTACATTTCCTTCTTCTTAGAATTGCATCTACTGTGCATCTATTTCCATATTACCATTTAAGGGCCTGTATTCTAGGGTTATAGTTTTTGGGTGCAAATGAGACAAAATCTATATAAACACGCAAGTCCGACATGCATACAGTTGCCCTTGAACATAATTAACATAGTTTTTCCAGCCAAAAAATTCTTGTTTAGAAAAATTTAGTCTTTCATATGGCGCAAAAATTCTTGTCCTAATGGAAGGACTGCAGATTTCTCCAAAATTTCATTGCACTTGAGTTGTGTAGTGGATTTTTTGAGAGACTGTTGACACTAAGATCCTGCTGGGTTTGATCACAGGCAGGAGAACATTTTAATTCTCCAATTGTGGCAGCTGACACATGATAGACATATTTCACCGTGCCAGCTGTATGCGGATTGATGAAATATAAGGTACTATGTTAATGTGCACAATCTGAACTTATCAATTGTACGTATTCTAGGGGTCTCTGGTATCAGCCATCGCTTATTTTTCATCTTTGAGTGCTTGCCACTCAGAGAATTATTAACCGATTGCTGGATTCTTGTCTCTTAAATTATTTGAAAATCTTAGGGACAAGGCTACCTTTCCATAACCAGTTCATGTTATTGTTATTTTTCAATATTTGATCAAACGTCATACAATTTTTTGAGACGCCCTGTATGGTATGTAAATGATAATGCAAAAATAAACAATATTGATACAAAATATAGCATAGCATAGATGTTAAAAACACAATGCACGCAATCTCTCATCTCTCATTTAAGTCACACACTGCATCTTGCATTTTTCCTATCTCTTAAATCTTGTCTTCTCTTTGCTTGGCTCAATTGACTTTGAATCACTTGTTAATGAGTATGCACTCAAAAAACCATGTTATATTTGGTACTAAAATCATTTATATGTCACATTATCCCTAAGCGTCACACCCACTGATTAATGTTTTCTAGTAAGTATAGTATTAAAGTCAGTTAAAGGGTAAGGGCCATTTTGACCTTCTATCTAAAAGGAAATTGGAACTGATACTTTTTCTAGAAAAAAGCCTGCCGAAAGTGGATCTCACAAGTCAGTCTAGCACAACGTTTGGTTCAAAAGCAACATTCAAATGCAATGCCAGTGCGGAAGATGCAGGCGTCAAGATTACATTGACATTGAAGTGGACCCATATCAAAGAAAAGGGACAGCCAGGCAAAGACATAAGCAAAGAAGCAAAAACCACTCCATCTCAAAAAGTTGGCAAGATTTATAACATCAGCAGTGTGCTTGAAAGAACTGTCCAAGATGATTCAGCTGGAATTTATGTTTGTGATGTTGCTGCAACTTTAAAAGATGTCTCTTTTGATGCATCAAAAAACACAACCTTGGCAGGTAAGCAGTAGTTTTTGCCTGTTTTTGCTACAGTACAAACATGGTGTGCAACAGGGCTCATTAGAGCCTAGGGTGCATGAAAAGAAGTTCAGGCATTCAAAAAATTTGACAGCAGGAACACTGCAATGCAACAAGGAACAACACCAATATATGCGAAATTAAGAATATATATTAAGTGCCAATATTTCGTCCTGCCATGCAGGACTTCTGCAGGGCAGTTATGTTGTGGATACATTCAACCACAATTGGTTGAATGTAACCACAACATAACTGCCCTGCAGAAGTCCTGCATGGCAGGACAAAATATTGGTACTTAATATATATTCTTAATTTCGCACATATTTGCCGTTGTTCCTCGTTGCATTGCGGTGTTCCTGCTGTCAAATTTATTCATGAATTATCACTGCAAGCATCCTTGGATCCGACGAGCGACATTGGTATCGTGTCCTTTTCTTTATCGATTTATACAAAAATTGTTTGTGATATCTACAGTATAGTGCATGGACTTTTTTAAACATCGGAACTTTTATGTGCTCCACCAATTCGAATAGTTTGTTGCACCCTTTTTGACTGTGTGTCTTATTTGCAGCTACAAATGACAGTTGGTATAGCTGGATGAATTATTGAACAACCAAAACTTCTGTGTTTCATTATTTAGCTGATAATGCAAGTCCAAAAATTCAGCTAAAAAGCTGATGTGGAAGAAAAGTAAATTAAAGTTTAAAGAACAAAACAAGAATTTTTACAAAAAGTGTTAAGTTAAAAATATTGAAACATCCATCGAAAACAAAATGGCTGCTTAAAGTTTCTTGGAACTGAATCAACAAAATTTGTATGATTAAGTACCAGCATTTGCAGATTGCTCTCCTGGGTGTTTTTAGACTGAAAATAATTGCTTATCTATCTTCTCTTTAATTAAGGTAAAATGAAGTGTTATTTGGTTGATTTCTCTGATAAATTAGCAAAAACTTTGGAGCAACATCGTATGAGATTTTAGTAAAAATTCTAGAAGAGTAGGCGATGTCGGAACGAAGGATGAACAGATTTCTTAGATCATAGGTAACAAAATCTCATTGTTTTCAAATCTGGACTTTGCAAACTTCATTGACATAAAAAAGTTCTCCTCTTTGAATAGGGTAAAAGAATAAAATTCAAGTAAACAAGGCGGAAGTCATTCAAGGTAAATGAACTGGAATCAATCTTAGGAGAAGTCATGTTGAAAAAAAACAAGCTCCGGTCACTTTCAAGGTTTTAATCACCTCCAAACCAAATTCGAGCGAGAGGATATTGTGAGTTATATCCAAGTCAAGATATTTAATTGTCAACCACTTACCTAAAGTTTCCCATGAACAAAATTGATGCTAATGTGATAAGAATAGTGTCAAGCATATTCTTACCTTGGAATGGCTTCTTTCAGTTTCACCTCTGTTTTATAGCCAGGTCGCATTCCTCACAGAAAACTTTTATCATAGCGATAAAGTTTGCAGAATCTAGATTTGAAAATTACGAAGTATCTTTGCTCTAAGAAATCTATTCATTCTTCGTTTTGTTATGGCATAGTCCTCCAGTTATCCAGCCAAAATCTTGTTCAATGTTGTCCTCAGGTTTTTGTTAATTTATCAAGGAAAGCAACAAAACAACATTTCATTTTGCTGTTAAATAAAAAGTAGACAAACAGACAATTATTTTCCCGCCAAAACACCCAGCAGGAAAACCCTTAAAATGCTGATGCTTTTGTTATGCAAATTTTGTTACTTGAGTTACATGACATTTTTGGCCGCCATTTTGGATACAGTGGTGCAATACTTATGTGAGGGAAGTGTACATAAATTTACTTTTCTTTTTCTAAATGCTTTCCCTGTGTCACTTGGATATATTGGGTTTAGATAAAGGGTGAACCCAGCAAAGCTGTTATAGAGAATAAAGTAATCATCCAACAGGAGTAGCGTCTAGGAGAAGCTAAGAATTTGGCCTGCACTGCCATCTTCTTTTGTTTTTTCACAAACTCAGAATATTGGCGATAATGAGGATTCAGTGAAGCACTCTTTTCTGAATTACCTGGTAGCTGGGAATACTTGGGCTTTGTCTTGTACTAAGAGTTATAACTTAGGGTATAAAGAGAATTAAAAAGGTGCAAGCAATTAAAATAACAAGAGTTGTGTTGGCTTTCCTTTAATTTTGTCTCCAAAATTTGCTGACTTTCCCAACTCTTCTTTCCTGCAAAATGTTATATTTTAAGTTAAAAGGGTTTGGGTGAATTGAGAATTCTTTACAGATTTTGATGGGAATTTGTGCTGACTGTATATCTCTGTTTTGCTGTAGTCCCGGTTCATTTCAAGAGCGGTATGAAACCAAAGCAAAAGTTGAAAGTCTACAAGGGAAAAGATGCTAAATTGGTCTGCGCAGTGCACTCATCCCCTCCTGCATCTGTCTCTTGGAAGAAAGGAAGCCAACTTATCACAGGTATGTGGATGACCTTGGCACTTTCCAATCTTTCGTGTAATCTGTTGCTGCTTGAATTTTTTCATGCCGATGAAAAGTTCCATAATGTTGTCTTTATAGATACACAACGCTATCAACCATTTCAAAAGTATAAAAATTGAAATGCAACGCTAGAACCCTTTCGTTCAAAATTTACTTTATTTTAACATCGCTACAGAACAAAAGAGTGCTGTTTTTCGAGCAGTAACTTGATTTGCCTTTCCCCTGTCATGAATCAGCAGTCATATGTCAGATTGACTCAAACAAGTTCTCCAACTCTCAGTTGCAGCCTTGCCTATGCAATTGTGTAAACAACGAGACAATTGAAGCTACAGCTGGCAGCGTGATGAACTGGGCACAATTGTTCAGGACATCCGCTACTGATTGCACAAAAGGAAATTCAGACATTTGAAAAATATGTAGTTGTCTACTGTGTGCGCCAAAATGAAATGTGCACTTTTGAAATTCCAAAATAAATCATGTACTTTACTGGACTGATTGTGTCAAGGGGTTGAAAAACAACATTACAGTGAAGCTGTAGTGAAGCCAAATAATGCGAAATGATGAAATGAAGATCAACCCATAAATCTTCAAATTCGGTCCAGTGTTCGATTTATCATGGTGCGGCCTTTCAAAAGTGCACAGTGTATTTTAGCGCACTCGGTGTAGTACACGGAAACCAGGATCTTTCAAGCGCAGAACTTTTATGGCGCAGCCGTTAAATAATTCGTTGCACCTTGTTTGACTGTGTTTTGTCTTTGTAGCTGCAAGTGACAGCCGGTACAGCTTCTCAAACGATGGAAAAACCAAAAATGGCGTTTTTGTGATTAAGGATACTCAATATAAAGACAGAGCTATTTATTACTGTATTGTTTCAAACCCAATATCATCCCAGACAGCCGAATTCACATTGCGAGTCAGGGGTAAGTTATAGAAAGTACCTTCTATAAACCTTCAAAACATTGGTTGGAAAGCGGAGCTTTGGTATAAATTGTAACATTAGGACCACGATGAACATCATCTTGTGGGTCATTCCAGAGAAGACAAACCAATATCGTAGTTAAATCGAGATTTCCAGTTAAGACAAATCCAATTATGATGTTGTAAAGTATTAGACTTGGCCATGTTTAATGAACGTTTATATAGAACGATTGCGATTCTATTTCAGAAGAGCTAAAAGGTCTATTCCAGAATGGAGTAGTCAGTTTCAGTCAGGTAAATTTCGAATCCATTTGAATATATCCGGATATCATTGTCTTGCTATTCAGGGAGCAGTGAATTTCATTTATTTCGACACTTTTATTGTCAATCTATTTTTTATTCAAATATAAAATTTACACTGTGTATTGCGCTTAACTATGCCTATCTAATTACTATACAGCATTACAAGTGCGATACCATGGGGAGGGAAAGACAATGACTCCCCCATTGCCAATATAAACAGACACACAACGTTAAAATGACATACAACTGCACTACAGATGATTTAAAACTGATGGATAATGCATTAGATTCTGTTCCACATCAAATGTCTGGTAGTTGCAATGACTATGTCATAAGCGCAACTCGTTCGTTTATTTACTCGTATTCTTTTCAGATCCTCTTGGAGCACTGTGGCCATTCATTGGTATCGTTATTGAAGCTATAGTGTTAGCTGTGATCATCGTTGTCTATGAAAAATTCAAGGCTTCTAAAGGCAGTAAAAAATCCAAAGGTAGATATCTCCATTACTTTTGTTCCGTTCCCATGTTCAGGCATAGACGTCAAATCGTTCAAAAGGATGGTGTAAATCGTTATTTTACTGTTAGTTCAGAAAGTAACAATGTTGCTCTTATTGCTTCTGATCACTTTACTGTAAGCTTTCATAAACTGCAGGGAGTACAAAAAGATTGTGCGCCATTTGTGTGGCCATTGCGGAGGAGATATTTGTTATAAAGCCTCAACTTAAAGTTTGAGACCTTGGTTTAGGTATCCGCACCAGACTTACGACGATGAGTCCCTTGTACGCTTGCGGTAAACCTTGCTCAACAGGGACTCATAATGAAACAGTGAATAAGCTGACCCTATTTTCTGCGTTCATCAAGGGAAATATAATAGAATCACGGCTTCGAATCTTGAATCCCTTGGGAATGTTATCAATTCTTCAATCGAGTCAAAGACTTTATCACATTTGGCGTAACAATTGTAATTCACAAATCTGGCAATCTAATTGGTCTCCTAGCAAGCTCAGAGTTAGGGCCCAAATAAGGTCAAGTTTTAATAGTTGTTATGAGTCTCTGTTGACCGAAGCGCCATCATCAAGCCAAAGAGCACAGGGAAGCAAGGGTCTCCAGTTCATAGATCTACACTCGCACAAGTGATTGCTGATTTACGGCACAAGAAAATCGTCGTCCAAAAATGTCAAAGTTACGTAGATTTTGAAAGAAAAAAGAAATGGTTCTAGCAATGTATTTGGATCTGCCATTTGTTTGCCACAGTTGAAAATGGCTCACTGTGATTCTGTCATCAGTAAATGATGATGAACCCTTTTTTATACTGTAGAAAAACATATTCGAGTACAGCGATGGAACCCTTTCTTGCAGAATATATTAACTTGATTTTGCATTTTTAGAGACCGAAAAAAGTGCTGTTTTCTTAATCAATCACTTTTTTACTTTAGTTTGCCACGAACCAGAACCCCTTTGTCAGAGTGGCAAAAGGAAGGTCTCCAATTCTAAGTTAAAGCATATTCGATACAACTGTATCAAGATCGGGACAATAGAATATTCAGCTCCTATGCACCAGCCAATGAAATTGTGCCCAATTTTTGGAACACCTTTCAAAGTTTCTTCCTTTGTTTAAGACGTTGAGATGATCTAAATTTTTCTTACAGCTTCAACTAAAGATACTATTGTGTTAAAAACGATGTCAAGGAAATTTTTCCAAAGCTCTTTACATCTCGAAGGATTTCAACCGACTTTATTTCAATGTCAAAGTTGTTTCCCAGTCTCTCATATGTGACACTAATATTACATGAAATGATGCATAATTTTTACATATCTTAGACCTTGAACACTTTAGACCTTTACTGCTATGCAGTATAGTCCAAGACTTTATAACATACTGATTGACAAACTAAAGCATCCCATATGCAAGGGAAAGTTCCTTAGCGGGCATGAAATAAATTTGCCAGCCTCTTGTGAAGTTATTTTCTTACATATATTAAGCTAATCAGCGTGATTAAAATTTCTGAGTTTATTCATATGGGAGGACTTGATAATATAAGTGCCGAATAAGATTTCTTCGAGCAATTCATTCGACGGAAAAGTGTAACAACGACTTGCACCATGACTTTGATAGACTTGACGTCCATGCCTTCGTGCCTTTTCTTTGCATGATATCACCATTGTTGCTACAGGTAAGTGCAATAGATTATACCGGAGAAAATAGGGTCATCTGGCATTTGACTAAGATTTATTGTATTCCGTTATGGACTTAACAGCGATTCTATAGAAATTTGATCTTTGAACGCAGTGCATCGTGGTTGAATGTCCATTGACGCCATCTCCTCCGCAGTCATCTGTTCTTTATCCTTGTTAAGTTCCAATTCTTCAGTTACATGATGCCTCATTTTCACTATACCTGGCGAGAAAAGTTAAACTGTCTTTCCAGTGATTAGTTCAGAGTAGTCAAGTTCTCAGTCTTTGATCTTAGTGGAAAACTGATTACTCGATCAGATGTGGCAGGCGTCGGAGAAAACTTTAAGACATTTGTTTCCATTGCTTAAAAATTCCTTGAGGATTATCTTTGTCTTTCAAATCGAAAACACTGTACAATCTTGTACATATCTTCAAGGTAGGGTGCCCCCTCGATAATTTGCTTTATGGTACAAGGTAAAGTCATTCAAGCATAAGCTTAATGGCCGTGAAAATGACGAATGAACGATCATGCCCTCGTCGAATAGAGGAGATTAACGTAAATTTTTGGAATATTTAATAGAGTTCTTCACCCACCTATTTTTCGTCCATCAAGGGGACAGACCGCCTTTAACAAGACAGCATATGGCCTCAAATCTTTGCAAAGCTTTGAAATCAAATTCATAAAATGCTGTTGCCTAATTCTTTCAACTGAAGAGATCGAAGAAAACATTGGGTTGCACGACATAATCCCGAAAGAGCATTTTTAATATCACCATTACTTTCAGAGTTACGGCATTTAAAAATTTCTGCTAGTTTTGAAGTTGTGACTTCATCAATTTGCTAATTCGTAAACCATAAAAGCTGCAGACTTCTTCTCGCTACCATCTTGTAGATCTTCAAACACTGAGTATTTCTTCAATCGCGTATTTCGACTTTCCTCAATTAGACTGCGTTCACACGATACCGGCACATTTCAAAAACGGTGAAAATGTGACGGCTGCCAATTGAGCTAGCGTTCGCACGATACCGGAACAATTTGAAAACGGTAAGAAATTAGATGACAAAAACTCGTTGCAAGACTTTGATGCCAAATAAGTGTACCTGCTACCTACACCCTAAGAATCGACCAGTCTCGTTCCAAAAGCGTCTAAAAATGTTCTATTTTTCATCATTTTCGGGTGTTTACACGATGCCGTTTCCAAAATATGCCGGTTAGAGTTCCGTTTTCAAAATCTACCGTTTTCAAAATCTGCCGGTAAAATAATGTGCCGTTTTCGTGTGAACGGGAGGCCTATCCGTTACATTTTTCACCGTTTTCAAAATGTACCGGCATCGTGTGAGCGCATTCTTAGTTTACAATTTATGGTACTTTTAATCTTTGTCAAAGCTTCCGACACCTCCTCTTGTGCATCTTTTCATAAACCTTAGAAACGCTGTAGTTTCAAGAATAATGAGGATATCATAAATGCTCTTTCTGCAATTATGGGGAAGAACATAAAATTCCCTTCGATCTATTCAATTGAAAGAATTAGGCAATAACCTTTGACACGTTCAATTTTAAAGTTTTGTAAAGATTTGCTGGCCCTGTGCTTAACAAGACATGGATTACGATACACAAACAAAGTTCTAACGAACGACAATAACAAGAAATTGATTTTTACTCTACTCTACTACTCTACTCAAGGACCTTTTCTCTTCTCCACTTTAACTGACCTTCATTTGCTCTTAATGTTGATTCTAGAAAAAGGATCTATAGAAATGACTGACAAACATACCTCAAGTGACAAAACTTCCAACGCTGACAGACATGACGAAACGTCAATCCCGATTGACTTGACTGATGCACATGACATTAACGCTGAAAATACCGTAAAAGAGGTGGATGACGAAATAGGTACCCTGCAAGAGAAACCAGGCGAAGGCATACAGGCAGTCGCTAGTGAAGTGGTAATAGATGAGCAGATACCGGGAGAAGCAAGTGTTCCTGATGCACTGATAACTGATGCTGAGGCAACTGACGAAACAGCGATCGTCGACATGGCATTGTCGCTAGACACCATGGCTGCCAGCCTGCAGAAAGCGTCTGACGAAAACATGGATGTGGGTATTGCCCCCCTGCAAGCAAGCTCTGCTGGTGAAAGAAGTTCCGAAGTAGATGTTACATCCAGCAATTCGCAGTCAAAAGACAATGATGGAAGGATGAATTCAGCAATATTAGGCCCAACAGATAAAGTCAATGGCAGTCTTTGCGATTCCGAGGCTAAACAACATTCGGAGAAATCACAGTTGCTTGATGATGATGAGGCAAGAGTTGTTGACGTTGGAAATGAAATGACGCCCGAGATACCATCTGACACAGTGAGAACGATAGGCGAAGAAATAATAACTGGAGATGTTGCTACACTTTCCGAGTCGAGGCTCGTCGGTGACGAAGATATCTCAGCGGATTCACAGAGTCCGAGATCACGAATTGAGGATGTAATCTATATGGATGATGTCAGAACTGCTCATGTTGTTGATAATGATGCTGATAAAGAATCAACAGAGGACACTGTTAAAGACACTTTTAGAACTGATATTGCGGACATTACGACAACAAACATTACTGAAAATTCGGACAAAATAAAGACTGACTTACAGACTGATAGAAATGATACTGATAAAGAAGAGACTAATCTAGATACAAAATTGTAGATTTTGTGTTTGGGGGGACAAAAAAACAGTAGTTTGGAAGGACTCTGGGTAACTTTCTATCATTCTGTAACTGGGTAACTTACTATCATTCAGACTTGAATGCAGCTAAATTTAAACCAATCAAGGTCGACTAAGTTTATTATCATTTCCAGAAGTACTTAACTTGCTTTCTTCCGTTTGATTGCGAATTTATGACCTCATCATATTGCCAAATCATGAACCAGAAAAGCTTCCTTTCAAGCACATAGAACTTCAATGTTTTTGTGAATAGTGCAGCTAGTTTGCTTGCATTGATTCAGAATTTACAATGGTTTTAATTTTCTACAAAGCTTAGCCAGATCAAAGTTATCCGTGCAATTATTTCGCCATACTTTTTCAAAGATTGGTATGACAAACGGGTAGAACTGACGAAATTTTTGTAAGAAATAAGAAATAAACGTAATAAAGGAAGTACAAAGACCAGCAGACTTTGCCATCGTTTTCTCTTGTTTTTGTGATTTTCGTACGTTCAATTATTCTGGAAGCTGAGCAAAGCAAGTCACTGTCTTCGCGTAAAGCATGCTGGTCTTTGTACTCCCTTTAAAGGACAAGTTCGGAGTTGATAAAATTATTGTTAAAAAGCAACCTTACAAACTTCTGAACACCAGTCGTGAGTTCTTTCTAAGTTTTGATGCCTCCAACTTTCATAAATTGGTTAATAAATCTTCGTAAGTTAGGCCAAATATCGTCGCCAATTTTTATTTTGTACGTGTGTGCGAAGGCTCGATAAGGAGGCTAGCTATGTGAGTGGTATACTATCAACACATTTGGCAGCCTCGTTCTGGTCAACGTGAAGTGACGTCATAGAAAATGACGTCATTTCGCATTTCTTAGCAGATTGAAATTTGTTGTTTCACAGAGCAAAAAGGGAAGAACATTGAAAAAAGTACTACACACTATTCACAACTGTGTAATCTCTTGAATAATCAACAATTATACCAACCCCGGACTTGTCTTTTAAGTCCTCAGAACCATTTTATAAGGGAATGACAGATCGTAATTTTCAAGACGTTTAGTAGCGGCATCAGCTAATTTTAAGAACAAGCAAACTGTATGTTAGACTACAGTAATAACTGTAAGGCGTAGAAATTGTAAATATTTTCTAGATGTTTATATAAATTCTAGTTAACTCTTTTCCTTCTATTATGTGTAATAGTGTGTAAATATGCGAATATTTTTAAATGAACTGGGTGAGTCCAAAAGGCCTGATGTGTGAAAGGCTGCTGCTCCCTGAATTTTTTAGCTCAAATGTTTTATAATGTCTCATTTAATAGCCAGCATGTTCAAAGTTTGTTAGAATTTTTCCTGGCTGGATCAGCCACTTCGTTCAGACTTTACAAGGGGTATTTCCAAAGAAACCCCTTCGAGACGCACCTTAAAAAGGTGCTAAAATCACGTGGAAGTTTCCGTAATATTTTTACTTTACAGTAATGACTTAAGAATGCTTTAGCATGAATTGTCCTCTTGAGGAATAAGAAAGTCTTTCCCTAGTATTAATAACTTATTCATGGGGATTCCATTCTTCCGAAAGGACCAAATACATGAATGCAAGTAAGTGTCATTATTGCTAGAAGGGAAAACGAAGGACATTTCGCTCCTTGTATTCAATCATTTTGCAGCTTTTCGAAAGGATCTTTCTGCTGAGTATCTCCCATATCAACGGGAAGGAATGGCCGATTAAAGCCGGGTAAATTGCTGCACCCATTTGGATACATCAGGAATGAAACAAGACAATTTTCAATGCCATTGCTTTGGTATTTAGGGAGCAGCATTTTTTAAAGCGCTGGGTTTTTTATTTACTCACCCAGTATAGCCGTGCACAGTAAGCATTGAATTTTCATTATTATCATTATTATTCTAACAACCATCACATCTCATATTTCTTTCGTCTTTCCTAACCAGTGCATAGAGAAAAGGAAACATCACCATTGTTACCAGCCGAGTAAGAAGTTATTTTCTTGTTTTTACTTTAAGTTTATTTCGCCCATATATTTTTACCATTTCGATATTCATACATGCGATTTCCTTAATCTGATGAATTTTCACAATATGTTACACGATTTCGACATTGTTTCACAACACATCTAGTACCATCTCGCGGGCTGAATGATTCACAGGGAGCCCCCTTAAAAAGTAGCGAAAACCGGACACAGTTCGTCCTCTACCCGTCCTCTACCAGTGAGACACATCAAGCGAGCGCTAACTCGCTCCGTTCTTCTGTCTTCATTGCTCCTTCGCAGATGCCGCGCTCGCTTGATGTGTCTCATGTCTCACTGGTAGAGGACGGGTAGAGGACGAATAGAAGACGGGTAGAGGACGAATTGCGTCTGGTTTTTGCTACTTTTTAAGGGGGCTCCCTGTGAGTGACCGAGTGGCTTCTACAGTCTTCGTCTGGTGACTGAAGTTAAGCTCGGTCGAGTATTTAACCTCAACGTTGAAGCGGCTCAGTTTATGCCCAACGGGTCAACAGACCTAACTTCAAACTCGTGTGAGCAAAATGCCGTTTCAAAAATGTGTCGGTTAGAGTTCCGTTTTCAAACTCTACCGTTTTCAAAATCTGCCGGCAAAAAATATGCCGTTTTCGTGTGAACGGGAGACCTATCTGTCACATTTTTCACCGTTTTCAAAATGTGCCGGCATCGTGTGAACGCTGTCTAAGATTGGGAATATCAACCATCAAATTTTGCTCATTTGTATTTGCTTTTATGGCCTATGAAGTCATTGGCTACTTCGAGAAAGCGGACTGGGTCACACGCGTGAAGGCAAATAACAATTGAAGCTCATCTGTTTCTTAAAATCATTTCAACAATGTTTTTCTTTCAGAGGAGAACTAAACCTTAAGAACAACAAGTTTCAAGTTGAGATTTAGGTTTAATGACATAATCCAGCTTTTGCAATGACCTGGCGAAACCATACTGACTTCATTAAATCAATATTCGTATGAATACCCTTAGCAGAGATCTCTAAGAAATGACCTGGGATTCCATTTTATGGCGCGTTTATGTATCGGATTGACATTGGATCATGCATTTTCATTTCTATCTTTTGTTCATTGTTATGATCATGACGTTGTTGTGGATCTGTTCTCCTTCGTGCAACAAAAATATCCCTTCCGTTCCAATGGGGTTCCCACCTCACCCCGCAGACATTTTGATGCTATTCGACAGAGTTTTCACAGTGAAATGTTGTTCCTGTAATCTTGCAGTTGCTATTTTATAGATCTTTGTTGTCCTTGTGAACTGAGTTCATGCAGAAACGGAGATTTCATCTTATCGCACGAGAAGCTACTTAAGACCTCGACACCGTTTCGCGCAGTTATTCCTTTTATTAGGCATTATTGTGATATGAGGTCAGTGATAATTGCATTGAAACTTCGCTTGTTATGGGTCTCCATCCAAAGTTTCCATCCCCAAACGCACTTGATTCGAATTTGTCAGCTCTGCAATATTTTTTATTTCAAACTTTTGCAATCATTCGATCTTCAAACCCTGACGATAACCTCCAACTTTGCTCTTTGATGATCGCTAGGATCGCAAGTTACGTAAGGATTGCTAAAAATTGCGACTTGGAATCCTTGCGATCCTTGCGGTTGAGGTAGAAAAATGCAACCCCAGAGGAAGTTGTATACCTCCCCCCCCCCAATGATTAAGAGGCCTTTAGCTGAGCCTCCTTTGTGATTGCGAAGCTATGACGTAATGCTTCAAGACAAAGATGGCGTGCCTCGCTTATTACGTCATAGCTTCGCAATGAGAATCTTTATCATCTTCCTGGAGTCCCTGTAAAAACTTTCTATCTCAGCGATTCTTGCAATCCTTGCGTCAATCCTTTTTCAAATGGAAACCTTTTTGCCCGAAGGATCGCACGAATCGAAAGGATCGCAAATCATAATTTTCATCGATCCTTGCGTCCCT
This sequence comes from Aurelia sp. 4 Dawson et al 2005, assembly GCA_964019985.1. Classification (NCBI taxonomy): domain Eukaryota; kingdom Metazoa; phylum Cnidaria; class Scyphozoa; order Semaeostomeae; family Ulmaridae; genus Aurelia; species Aurelia sp. 4 Dawson et al 2005. The sequence continues at coordinate 17,895,712 of OZ026499.1, forward strand.
TGCGACCATATGGAAACCAGGCTTTAAGAGTACGCAGTAATAAGCTGTACACAGTGGACTACGTTTCATTGTCATACTTGCTGAATTAGAGAAATATTCACCCGTGTCTTGCTCAGTAGATGTCGGACGAATTCAGCATAGAGCTCAAATCTTTTAAACAGGTGGGTGTAAAATTCTATTACATTTTTCTTTGAATTAAAGTGCTTGAAAGGAACTTCAGGTAATTAGCAATAGATTTGCCGTGGCAATTTCTTGATACCTTGACTACTTTCAAAATGGTGGCATTTATCAATTTTGAGGCTGTGACGTCATCAAATTTCTAAATCCTTATCCAGAAGAGCAACAGATTTCTGCATGCAACCATGTTGTAGACCTTCATAAACTATGGTTATCTTGAAGATCGTATCAATTTCTCTTGATTTATTTAAGATTTACGATGGTTTTGATTTCTTCAAAATTTTCGATTAATTTTTGCAAAATAAGTCAAAATGCCGCCATTTTGAAAATAATCAATATATCAAAAAAATTGCCACGGTAGATTTACAGCAAATTACCCAAAGTTCCTTTCAAGCACATGAATTCAAAGAAAAATGTGATACAATTTACACCCACCTTTTTAAAGATTTGAAAGATTTGAGCCATATGCTCACATTGATTTTCATCTCGTACTTAAAATGCAAACTAACCCATTTCCGAAATTTAGTTGATAAAACATGGCATTGTTGCGATGCCCAACTGATAGCAAATAGCTGATAAAATGTTCAAATGTGCGGAGACGCCTTCATAAGATAGCTTAGGCAATGTAATTTATTTTCTCTCTTAAGGAAACATCTGTAATGAACCTTTTCACCATTAGTATTCTTCAAGCAGACGTCTTGCTCGTAGTTGTGCTTCGCTCCCCTAAGTTGTTTTGCAATTCAGGCTTCCCGTTCAAATTTTTCGAAAAACGGATGGGACTCGGAAAATTAAAGATAATTCCCCGCCATTCACTGCAGCCAAACGTTAAACCTGTTATCGAAACACATTCTCTAACACATAATCCAGAAAACCGAAATTTTGTTTTCGTCAAATTTGTCATGATCTTGAGAAAGATACATTTCGATTCAATAGTATCATGCGGACTGTTAAGTTCATTAATGATACAAAACGGAAACACTTCCACACAAAAATGATACAATTACAAAACCCTGTGCTTATCTTTATCAAATGAAGGAAAACCCAGGAGCATGTGGAACGTGCATTCTTTGCGATCTATGAAGTAACAGCTTCCGCATGCTGTTCTGATTCAGCTGTACAACAACAGTAGTGTCCCTTATATAAGAAACATGAATTTAAGAAACACCAGACCTTGATTTGCAAAATAATACACCCTCTTATAAGAAACTGGTGCCGAGGCTTGTTTCTTATTCAGAAACTAAGTATATAATAGAAATTTGTAAAACATAAGCTCAGCTTTGCAGTTGAATCAGACTGAACATATTTAAACGAAAACAAGAATTTTGCATGCAAATGAGGCAAAAAGCTTTTTCTGGTAGCGAAAATTTACAGACAAAAATCAAAATAATGTGTTTTGTACGACAGTCATAGAGCTTGTGTCTGAGTAGTTCATTGATACTGCATGATTTTTCTAATAAGAAACTTTAACGCTGATTTGAAGTTTACATCTCATTTTATAAGAAACACATCAGACCTCAAATTGAAAATGTTGTTTCTTATATGCCGGACACTACTGTACACTGAAAGCCAATAATTTCGGACGAATGAATTTCGGGCAAAATATTTTTGGGCAAGAAAGTTTGGGACGCTTTTCACAACATAGGGCTCAGATCTTCTAAAGGGTGGATGTAAACTTCTATTCCATTTGTCTTTGAATTAAAGTGCTTGAAAGGAACTTTGGGTAATTTACTGTAAATCTACCGTGGCAATGTTTTGATATCTTTTTTAGTTGGCGGCATTTATCAAAATGGTGGCATCTATCAATTTTGAGGCTGTGACGTCATCAAATTTCTAAATCTTTAGCCAGAAGAGCCACAGATTTCTGCTTGCCACAGTGTTGTAGACATTCAGAAACTATGGTTTTCTTGAAGATTGTATCGATTTTCGTCAAGTAATTTAGATTTACGATAATTTTAATCTGTTCAAAATTTTCGATGAATTTTTATAACAATAATTAAAATGCCGTTGTGAGATTTTGTCTCCAAAATCTTTCAGTTGATCCCGTGTCTTATACGATAAGTTGTTATTTGGTAATGTTGTTTTGGTGACTATTCTCTTTAAGACGCATGCAATAACTTTATTCTAAAATTAAACTATTGCATGTGTCTTAAAGAAAATTGTCACCACAATGACATTTCCAAATTAGAACTTATCAAAATGTCGCCATTTTGAAACTAATCGAGATATGAAAAAATTTACACAGCAGACTAACGGCAAATTACCCAAAGTTCCTTTGAAGTAATGCAATTCATAGAAAAATTTGATAAACCCACACCTTGAAAGATTTGAAATATTTTAACCTTATGCTGCTTTTTCACAGAATTTTGGGTGTTTCTAGATAAATTTTGGACGGCTATACATCTTCATAGTATCAGCTTTTTCGCTTATGTCGTGTAAAGAATATCATGCATTTATAGAACGTGCTTCATTTTAGCAGCTCTTGGTCAGAAATTTCGAGAAAATTCTTTGCAAAATCACTTTGAGAGGTCCAGAATTGGTTGTTGGAAAAAGTATGTGAAATTTTTAACGGTCTTTTGCCAACACAAAGGTTGTTTGAAAACGGCATGTGTCATGCAGACAGAGGGCTAGCCGACCATACTTTTGTCGGAAGGAAATTCCAGCTGCGTACCAAAAATGATACCAAGTCTATTGGCACATATTGTCTACAATTGGCACACATTGTCTACAAATGGCACACATTGTCTACCAATGGCTCACATTGTCTACCAATGGTTCATATTGTCCGCGCCAGCCGCTTCCTAGACTGATTTAATTTGCCAACACTTAGACATGTAGTAAATACGTTTGCTAAGCTTAGGGGTATCGGAAATCGCGCTAAAAGGAAGGGTTAGCGGGAAAGCGTACAACTATCATAAGATACATTACTCGGAAAATGTTTACTTGATTGGAAATAAAAGACACGTGTAGCCCCATAGAAGTAGATTTGATCAAACATCCTGCCATTTTGAAACTGTATAACAAGTCATTAAATTACCTCGAACGAGATAATGTGGGTTCTACTACTGTCAATAACGTTATATTTTATTTGATTTCATATATTGTTTTTTAAAAGCATTCCTCGATCTGAAATTTTATTTGTCAAAGAATTTTAGAATTCGCTAGACATATCTCATGATAGGATTGTGTATTTTTAATCTGCATTAAGGCTGTTATTAGAACCACATTTCACTTGTTATGCGCATGTGGGCTGCAAAGGTCATTCATAGTCACGTTTCCTTTTGTAAAACGTAAAAGAGGTGATTCTCTGCTCCCTGAATCTAGGTGGGAGTCAACTTTATTGAGATATTTTTCGAAGCCTGCTGGATGATTCAAACAAAGTTTAGACATTCGGCGGGCTAAGGAATAATGAGTAAATGGCCGATTTTCAAAACTGAAATAATAATCTGTCATTCAAAGGCTAAGTTAGAACTCCAATTGGCTATCATAGGATCATAACATCATTAGAATCTTTTAGTAGCAAGACGCGGACGTCTTTGAAAACGCAGTTACTTTTTCATGTTGTTAGAGCATCCTAATTTCCTGCCTTTTCCCTCCCAGAAAGCTGCCTACAAACAGACAAATTCCCTAAGAACAGTTTGCTTTCTCGCATTTCCATCATTTGTGGATGTGCTCATATTGCATTTTGCTTCCCTTTTCGATGCCCCATTGATGCAGTACGGCCTTCCAAGTAACTTTTGTCATCAGACATCTGGTCTCTTAGCTTTGAGATTCCATCCAATTTGTTGCTGGAAAAAGTTTTCTCTGCAGTTCTTTGATGCAAATTGATACAGGGTTTCAAAATAACCGTAAATTGCTATAAAATTACGTACAATATTGGAGCAAAAAATATTCGAATGCCAATGAACGTGGTGATATGAAAGTATGCTTTGGTAGTGGTGTCTCCCTTGAAGCGTCTTTTCGATGCAAAGCTTTTCATGTTGACACAGTGCAGGAACCAGGCTAGAATCTAGAATTATCATTTTTCTCCTTGTTTTCTGTTGACAGAAAGCCTAAATGTTCTTATTTGTTTTGCAGCAAGTCCTCCGGGGTCGAATATACTGTTGGAACAAGAGGAACAAGTGACAGCGTAAAGATGCACAGTGGAGAAGGCGCTAACGCATAAAGGTAAGGTACGATGGAAAATCTCATGGGACAATAATATTGTTTTCGCGTGATTATGCTCGTGATCAGTCACCCTGGGAGAAATAATCTGCCTGTGTAGCACTGTAGGGTACTGGCGGGTTTTATCAGGCAGCGGGATATATCAGACACTTATAGCTTTCAAAGCCCAGTATTACCAATCATACATTTAAAATAAATGCCATCTTAGCTGCATCATTCATGGCCATTCTGCACCATTATCATTGTTTTGTGTACCTTTTCAAACACGATATAACAAAGAAAAGACTGATGCAGAGTGACTTTGGTGGCTTAATACTGCATTCACACTGACAAAATTAAATTAGCTTTATTTAAACCAGTTTAGATTTCAACCAATCAAATGACTGGATTCGTTGGATTTACCAATCAGAAGGCCCTATTTCAAAACCTGGTTTAATTCAAGCTGGATTAACTTGCAGTGTGAATGGGGCATAAGCCAAAGCTATTTCGTTGAACTTATTTTTGAAGAGGCATGAAATGATCGAAATAATAATGGTGCGGACAGGAAGAATAATAGTCTTAAAAGTTTCACCGAATTTTACGTTTGTTTTTAAATTTATGAGAAGTGGTACCGAGTTTTGGAAGCTAAAACTGTCTGATCTGTCCTGCTGCCTGACAAGCATTATGAATAACGCCACTTCATTCTCAAGTCATTCATGCAAAAACCTTAGCCAAGATCTTCAAACACCGGCTCCGCTACAAAAAGGTAACACTTTTGACAGGTCATGATAAATCATATTTCTCATGTCTTCCATTAGTCGTAAGGTTGCTTCCAAAAGAACAAACTACCATTTCTTAAGAGCCATTTCAAGACTTTGCAACATTTTAAGATTAGTTTCGTCTGTGGCACAAATGCACACAAAGAAATTTTCTTACCGTAAAAGCTCTCTTAAGCGCCCGTGGGCTTATTTAATTTCGGACCTTCCAGAGGGGGCTACCGCAGGGATACAAGGGACTCATCGTTATCAGTCTAGAATCAACGTACAATTTTATGACTCAAATACATAAATTCGACACAGTTTTTGCCCCAAACCATACTAAAATTAACATGCAAGGTTGTGTAGGTAGATAAATGGAAAATATTTGGTAAATTCTAGAATTTTGTATAAGTGGGGGGGTCTTATTTCAAATTTTGACTCAGAAGGGAGGGGCTTATTAGAGAGGGGGGCTTAATAGAGAGGGGGGCTTAATATAGCTTTTACGGCAATATAGCCATATAGGATGGTTTTCAAAAATGCTACTTTTTTTACTTGCTTGCTATGCTATGAATTCTAAATCTATTTCTTTCCAGATTCCTGCATTTAACTCTGATGAGTTTTATATAAATGGAGTGACCGAGAAGGGCGATTTAATGGAGTGACCGATTTTAGCCAGGAAAATTTCTAAAAATAATTGAATATGTTAGCTATTCAATCAAGTATTGTAAAACATCATTGCTTATATACTCAGGGAGCAGTAGCCTCTCAAATGGCAGTTTTTTTTACCCACCCGGTACTTTTTTACTTGCTTGCTATGAATTCTAAATCTGTTTCTTTCCAGATTCCTACACTTAATTCCGACCAGTTCAATATAAATGGAATGAAGCAAACAAGCATTCCGATACAATCATATGACATTAATAGCGAAGATAACACCATTTTTCGAAGGTAAACTCCAGGTATGAGCTTCTTCGTTTCCAACTTATTTCTTTTACAGAAAATATTAGAGTTACGCTCATTTTGCATTTACTTTTATACTTTAGTTTTATTGCTTATCGTATACAACTTTCTTACCTTAACAAGTCAGAAAAGTCTAACGGCAGAATTATTAACAAAATAGTGAAAGTTTCTTTGAAGCTATTCAATTCAAAGACAAAAGTCATTGAATTTTGTAACGACCTTCTTAAAGATTTTGAACCTATGCATGGTTTGACATTATCTTCTAGTTGCTTGAAGACAGACATTCGACTCCAGATTCTGGTTTATTCGTTGGGTTACACGAAATGCGATCACTACCGGGAATTGAGCAAAATGAAGCGAGCAGAATGGTTAAAGGCAGTCTGTCACGTCTCTCTCTGATTAGTCGCGACAAAGTCATCGCTCAGCACAGCAGATTTCTTTATGAACCTGTGTATCTGAAACAAAGGAGAGCAAACCGCCTTAACTTTCTACGGCCGTAGGAAGTCAGAGGATTAACAGCCATTGAAATTTCCTATTCTTTGCATTGTCCAAATTACCCAATCAAATGCGTGACAGACTGCCTTTAACCGCTGCTCTCGTTTTGCTCACTTCACTATCTCACTTCTCTGTAATTGAAGCCTATTTTGCGTGACTAAGTGAAGGAGCAAGTCTAGGCTATCCCTTGAAAGGATGCACTTAAAATGCAATTAAGAACTTAAAAAAAGTTTGTCAGTTTGTCTTCAAACCTTTCAAACTTTTCTTTGAATATTATCTACGTTCAGCAACCCCTCTGAAGTTTTCGCACTGAAATTACCATAATAGAAAACGATTCCATCAAAGATAAAATAATTCAATTGTGGCGTGAAGATTTGAAAGAAAATAGAATAAAGAAAGTTTCTTGTGGGGGGGGGGGCTCTCTACAATTGGGTCATATGGAGATGTGAGATGTGCGCCAGGAGAAGTTCTGTTATATCCACCCTAGAGTGCAGGTAACATTTCGATACTAAATCCCTAGAGAGCAAATAATGTTATGAAGCATTTGGTGTCACTGCAAAACAACTGAGCAAGTTTTATTTTAACCCAAGGATACAAAACAATCGGAATTTCATAGTCAAAACTATGTCCCAATCCCAGAACATCTGCAGAAACAGTGTACCATTTCCCGACTTTTCTTGCCGAAATTTTGCCCAAAACCTGTGCAAATGTCCATATACTCAGAGAGTGAAGTACCGACCTCTTGGAAAATTCACTGGTCGCGATATCTGTTTTCAGTTAGCAAAATGGCCTTGGCTTCAAGGATTAAATGATTTCATTGATTTAACCTGTGTTCCAGACCACTTGAAAAGTTTCAAGTGGTCTGGAGCACAGGCTACATTGATTACGTTCCCATGGGGAGGGGGGGAGCACTCAGCACATGCAAATACGGGGAGGTAAGTCCGATATTTTTAGCTTAGAAGATTGCCAAAAATGATATTGTTGGATCCAAATAAAACTGAAATTATGTTCATGACATTTTTTACATAAAAGATTGTTGAACTGATATTTCTGAGTTCGCTAGAGGCAATTTTGTACTCTTTTTGCATTGTTTTAGGATATTTTATGTTCATATACAGGTTTCTAAATTTAAAATGAGCCGATCTTTTTGGGTTGCAATGAAGCTGAAATGATATTTTTGCTGATTTTTGCGTTGCCTTAAAATTTTTTGGACTGACCACCCCCATATGCGTATGTGCTGAGTGTCCCCCTTGGATTACGTTAGACACAGGAAATCTGAATCTTGAATCAATTGTGTAGACTTGCTCCTAGTCTCGTTCATTATCTCATTCGGGCCTTCGCGGTCGGCCCTCTCCCTCCACTTTCGCGCGACCGAGTAGGTCCGAATAAGATAACGGACGAGACTTGGGGCAAGTCTATCAAATGTGCCGAAAACAAAATTGATAATAACAATGATAAATTTCTTATGGCGTTCTTTAGTTTAAATGATGTATAGGAATATTATACAATTTGAAAGTGTAACGCACGAACAAGTTTTTTATTGTTGCGAGTGAATAGAGTAAGTTTTATTTAGCTGAGTTGAGTTCTCTTAGCCTGTGTTCCAGACCGCTTGAAAATTCAAGTGGTCTGGAGCACAGGCTAAGTTCTCTTGAATCAGATCGATCTTACCCTAGTCAATTTTTTTTTAGAATTTTGAAAGAAAGAATTAAAAAAAATTTAGAATTTTGAAAAACTTTTTTTCTTTTATTTTTTTTTCATTTCAGATAGATTTTTCAAAAAATCCTAAAAAATACTTTGATCCAGGGTAGATCGATCTGCATATACAACCAGACCAAAATCCGTCCGCAGTGCAAACTTACTCAATGTCGAGAGAAGTTGGCGTCAGGGAATTTTTTTCCAGTATGATTCGCTCTCTCTGAAAGAGTTCGATCAATCTTTAATTGGTCGATTCATGATGGAGCCCAAAGGATCACGAGTGGGAACAAGAATCTACGTTCCGTTCTGGTACATGATTTATTACCTGCTGTAGAAATTAGAATCCTCTTTCTGGACCAACAATTGCTTTGAATTTAATTTCAATGTAAAATAAATCATGGGCCACAATGGAGCGTAGAATTCTCGATTCCCATACAAACCTCTTACCGGCATTTTCATCTTTTTTGGGCACAGGTGGCGGAGAATGGTTCAGTAATACTTGAACGATTCAGTAATAAATACAAATGTACTAAGATTTAATTATACCTGCTAGTTAACTGTGTTAAATTTTTCTTGAATCCTCTATTAGTTACACAGACTCCCATCTACACATCTCTGTGTTTTCGTTTAGTCAACCAATTGTAACAACACAACACTATTTGTGGCCTACACGTAAAAACAGAGATGTGGAGATGGGAGGCTGTGAAACCTTTCTCCTCCACCTGTATTTGGGGTGTTAACGATGAGTGACGCTACCAAATAAATTTTGTCATCTAAATACCCTATTCACCCTGACACAGTTAAACCAGCTTTATCGAAACCATGTTAAATTTAGCCAATGGAGTGAATTCGATTTGTTGGATTGACCAATTAGAATGCAGCATTCGATAACTTATGCTCCATTCACACTTGCAAGTAAAACCAGTTTAAACTAAACCAGGTTATCGAATGGAGCCTTCTGATTGGACAATCCAACAAATCGAAGCCATTTGGTTGGCTGAAATTTACCCTGGTTTAGAAAAAGCTGGTTTAATTGTGTCAGTGTGAATGCGATATCAGGTCAATTTAAGGTGGTTTAACTTGCTATGTGAATAGGATATAAGCTAGTCCTTGTCTGATAGATTAACATTCGAGTTTTGAATATCATTCACATACTTTCTAGTCAACAACCAGGCAAGCGCGTAAACTTTTTCTTGACTCACCCGAGCAGGGCCGTCGAGAGACGGCCAGGGCCCCAGGGCTAAGACCCCGGACCCGGCTCCCTGGTAACTACCCTGGCTACCCCCCCCCCCTCTTGACGGTCCTGCACCTGAGACATGTAATTCGAAACCTTAGCATATGCATGTAGGTGCAGTTCAACATTACATACATTATTTAGCTACGCTTGAGGTCGTTTAGTTTAGTTTCATTTCGTAGATTTATTTTGTAGTGGTCTTATTTCCTTAGCTCAGTTGGTCTTAGATTTCAAAATCCCAAGCTGTGCGCTGATAGTTTTTATAGATGTTCGGTAATGACGCATGTGAAATGAAGATAGCTTTCAAATTAGTTATGAGTGAGATTCAGCTGTAATGTGTTATCAACCCTTAAAGACATCAACCCTTAAAGACACACTGTCATGGTTGTGATTGGCTAAATATTGTGATGTTGAAATCAAAGACATAGCTTTGACCTTTGAGAAATTACCAAGCCTTTATGCTCTTGGATCATACTTTGTTTCGAGAATAAAGGGAATCAGATCATTATCATCTTCATAAATTTCACTGTACAGCGAAGTTACTGAACCTTGCCTAATTCTTTTCTTGTTGATTGTCTTGTTTATCCAATCAGTGCCACGACAGTGTGCCGTTAACCACATTCGCTCATTCAAGTCAATGAGAGAGGCCGTATTTGCTGAACAATTGAGGTTTTCTTACCATGATCATGCAAAATTTCCCGAAAGAAGCCAATTGCCATTCTGTAAGCTTGTCTCTTTAAAACCATTTACAAAATTCTGAGTGTTGAACAAATGAATCCACTTCTTTTCGTGTGGGACCTTTCGACATTTTTTGTAGATTAGTTTAACTTGCTTTTTGTATAATTTGAACAGTAACTTCATAATGAATAATAGTATTTCTGGATTGAATGTATCGTATTGCAAGTAAGACGATAGGCTATTTGTATTTGTCGAAAAATAATTCAAAAGCATACTGAATCGTTCTGCTTTTAGTTTTCTCCCAGGGAGAGGTACTGTGGAGCTCAGATGCCTGTCAGGCTAGGAATATCAAAGAAACGGAAGTCTTTCTGTAATGGTAATAGATGTGTTCACACGGAAGACTTAGACTAACAGTTTAAGTCCCTTTGCTTTCGGTTACAGTAAAACCCCGCAAACAAGAACATACTTTTCTAAAAAACAGACTGGCTAGGTTCGTATAAATGAAGTGCTTATGACATTTTCATGGTGTGTTTCTTATTGCAGGGACACTTGTGACTATGATGAATATATAGATTAAGTATACAGTGCGTTAAATAAACTTGAGGGTATAATGACTGCATTTAGATATAAGGAAAGCATGGCACTTTATTTGTCAACAAATCAGTTTATATCATACAACTTGATAAAAGAATTAGCATATCAATTGTTGGAAGTTTGCTTTTACTGATGTGATGAAATTTCTTGTACCATCTCATAAGAACATTGAAGTAAATCAGTCTATTTGTTGTTTTGTCTTTGGGTGTCTTTTTCCACAAAATCAGTCTGCAGGTTCTTATTTTGCTGTGTTCTTGTTTGCGGGGTTTTACTGTATTTAATTGAGTTGATGTTGTTGTTGTCGCTTCAGTGAGCCTTCGTGGTTCTGGCGACATATCATCATTTCAGGAAAGAGAAACTAGACATTTAACGGAATTATAGATATCCTTTTCGGGGGATTTTTCATAATTACCAGAATTATGGCTCAGATTTTCATTCGATTTACGGAGTTATGGCCCCAAAATCCACCAGAATTTACGGAATTATGGGTACCAATTTTTCGGGCAAAATGGCACGTCCCCGTCAGATGATAGGTCGAGATACCCTCCCCCCTCCGAGAACTTCGGTAGATTGTTTGTAGTGATTTTGTGCCTTTCAAATTTAACTCTTCCCTGTCTCGATGTATGCATGATACACTTACACACATACTTACACAAGTAACTCTGTAAAAGAAACCAAACTAACATGATGCCAAAATCTTTAGCAACTTGAGTAGCGGAAAGTACTTGTTTCAGAAAAGTTTTATGTTCTGTCAAGGAGAGGCAAAGCATACTTTCCCTTCTTTCATGTACTGTCTTGCTTGCCATCATTTTGTCAATGAGTAGAGAGTGATTTTCTGCATAAATTTGGCTGTGAAATGGCCCAGAGGGCATGGGAAGATCCCTGCCAATACGAAGGACGAAACCTGAGGAAATTTCTACAGAAACTCAAGTCCTCAAATATGAGAAATTTCAAACATTTCAGTGCTGGGTCTATTCATGGTTTCTCATGAAAAATATGTATACCCACTTGAATCGAGTCACATTCTACGCTAAATGGTCAGTTAGCATTGAGCAAGCACCAGTTTACACCCAAGCACACACCTAGTGTTAAAATAAGCTGAATATATTTGCACTGCTTTTAACGTTAATGGCGGCACACACTCGAACCTAACGACATCCATAAGGTTAAATAGACAGAAGGGTATACTTCTTTGTTACAAGATCAACATTAAAGATTTGATATAGAGATCCGATGCAAACAGCCGTAACTTTATGCGACTACATCATCTGATCAGGCTCTATCAAAAGCCGAAAATTGCAAATACACGTTTTTTTTATAAGAAACTGGTTTATAAGAAACTAGTACTAAGAAGGCCAAAATTTTAAGAAACTCTAGTACTATGTCTGAGAAGTACTAAGAAATTTTTCAAAATTAAAAGCATTGATTTTATAGCGAATAGATCATTGAACCTTCATTCTTGAGCAGTATTATCTAACCATTTGTGTTTTCAACATAACAGAACACTGTTTATTCCTTTAGGATGTTTTAAATATCAAGAAACATATCTGCCGCAGTGTTAGCGACCACATTGCTAATTCTGCATTCAGAAAATAAGAAACAAATTAAGAAACTTTTAGTACTAAAATCGACAAAATTTCATGCGAAATCAAGAAACTTTTAGTACTATGGCCTGATCCTAGTTTCTTATAAAAAAACGTGTAAGCTTTTAAGAGAGGATAGAATTAGAGAGAATTGAAATTTTGGGAGAGAAAAAAACACAATCCCAGTTTGCGCGGCTACTGCCTGGAGGGGTACTTCCATACTTGACCTGACACGGAATGTGCCGCTTAACAGGGTGCCTTTTAGTTTCAAAAATTATGCGAAGTTGTACACGTTTTTTTATATAAGAAACTTGGATCAGGCCAGGGTACTAAAAGTTTCTTAATTTCACATGAAATTTTGTCCATTTTAGTACTACAAGTTTCTTAATTAGTTTCTTATTTTTTGAATGCAGAATTATCAATGTGGTCGCTATCAGATATGTTTCTTGACATTTAAAACATCATAAAGGGATAAACAGTGTTATGTTATGTTGAAAACAGAATGGTTCGATAATATTGCTCAAGAATAAAGGTTCAACGATCTTTTTGCCATAATATTCATGCTTTTAACATTGAAAAGTTTCTTAGTACTTCTCAGACGTAGTACTTAAGTTTCTTAAAATTTTGGCCATCTTAGTACTAGTTTCTTATAAACCAGTTTCTTATATAAAAAACGTGTATCCCTTTTTGAGGATGGTGATTGATGGGGAAAAAGGGTTTCTTACACCTGGTAAGCCAGAAAAATATCCCTTTTTTGAAAATTCATAGCTGCAAGAGTACTTCACAGATTTGAATAATTCAAATTCTAGCTAAAAGCCCTAGCGAAGTTTTTTTGTGGTTTTTCTCGCTATCCCATCAGCACTAGAAGCATGGATAAATTTAACTTTATAAAATTTCATGGTTGCAAAGTGACTGAAAAAGGGTCAAAACATTAATCAAATCGTGAGGAGTCTCCTTGCACAGATTAATACACAGTAGGGGTTTCACCTCTCTCAAAAGTTAGAAAACATTTAGCTATAAGATGAGTACATAAAATGTATGGGAACCACATTTCACCCAGTCATAGAAGGTCACAAGTTCTTTCTTGCGGGTATTTACTGTATCGCAGACCCCTAAAGAATGTGTTTACGTTCCATCATTGTCGAAACAGTAAAGAGGATTAATTCTCGAAAGAAGAACTGCCAACGGCATGACTTTCTAGAGTTTCGCCTCAGAAACTGTGCCCATTTGATTGTAAGAACATTTTTTTATAGGCATTTGTAGGCGTTGATTTGACGTTGCCGAGAGGATATATGTGTTACAATAACATTTCTCAAGTAAACAACATTTCAAAGTGAAACCATTTATTGAGCGAGAATATATTGAGCGAGAATGTTCTTTGCGGCAGCCATCTTTGGCATCCTTGTTTTTGCTTGCAATCGGCTTGAGAAATTTTTTTCCTGAATTGTCCAACTGATTAGTCCCAGCAGGGCAAGAAAATCTGTTTAGCAGTTTGATGGAAGAATTAATCTTAGGAACCTTGTCATGTCTACAGCACACACCCATAGACCTTAACCATTCATCAAATGAATCACAATCTTTCTTCTAAATTCAGTGTTTCCTACAGCCCGTGCAAAATGTACATAAAATACCAATACAGGGTGTCAATCTCGTCCCCAGAGTGAGTTCGTTGCTCTACCTCTGAGATAGACTCGATTTTTGCCTGAACTGATATCGCCTCAGTGGAGCGATAACAACAACAACAATTCAACTCAATGAGAAGAGCGTAACTTGAGGGTCCTTATTTTAGTGAGGCTACCTCTGAGACACAACAGGCCATTCGGCAATCTGATTGGATGTTCGCGATTTTGCGCAGGGTAAACAGCCGCGGCATGTCAAAATTCAACGTAAAACCATATTCTTTACCATTCCGACCATCATTTGCAATCTATTTCTAAAATTCGAAGAATAGCAAGCCATTGTATTTTCGAAGCTGCGGTGAAAGTTTCTCGAATTTGCAACTTGGGCCCATTTTCGCTCCAAACCAACCGAGCTTCTATTCACATTAAACATACTTACCAACCCCAGATTATTGCCCAAATACCTTCAAAAAGGTTGAAATAAGGTCCTCAAAGTATTTGTTTTCAATTTCTCAATGTATCTTCTGCAGAATTAGCGCTAGAGCAACGGCCATTTTCCGTTGATTTGCGTTGCCTAGGAACCGTGAAATCCATAATGGCTTCCAAATGCACCCAGATTCTGGGCGCATTTCATCGAAGTGTACCAGGGTGTTCATTCGGCTTCGTGATCAGCGTATGACTGACGTAAGAGCACCCTGGGAACGAGGTTGACAGGGTGTCCAAAACAAACTATGCCCCTTTTATGTGGCTGCTGTGGAGGAGCTATAAATCAATCTCGATTTTTACACAGTTACTTAGGTCAGGCTTCAGCTTGGACTTAAAAGACCTTGTTTGAGTCAACCTGACTAGTGGTTGCTGATTTATGGCAGAGAAAAGGCAAAGTTTGTGGTTGCTTCAAAAACAGCACTTCCATTGTTGTACAGCAATGTCAAAATCAAGTAAGTTTCCAAAGAAAGGGTTCCGGTATCGTATAAAAATTTTCACCACATTTTCTATCTGTAGATGGAAAGTGTTCTCTTATAAATAGACAACACCGCTAACCCTTTAAAAAATTTAGCAAAAATTCTAATACGACCCTAGAACCCTTTCTTTGAAAACTTACTTGCTTTTGACATTGCTGGTGAAGGGCGAAAGTGCTGTTTTGAAGCAACCACTTATTTTGCCTTTCCTCTGTCATAACCAGATCTGACGGGTTGATTCAAACAAGATCTCAAAATCTTAGTTGAAGCCCAGGGCCGATTCCACCCATGACTGCCTATGGGGGTGAAGAACCAAAGTTTTCCGACGATAAAACCAGCAAAATTTGGCTAAATTTCGCAATCCAACCTTGAAATCAATGCAGTTAGTGAATATCAATCAAAATGATGCCATAAATTCAATAATTCCTATAGGAGTTCATGTTTTAACATTATTAAATTAATGTTTTTATTTATTATTTCTCCTCAAAATCCTCCGAAACTAATCATTATTTGATAAAGAATTCCGGGCAACATTTTCCGACAAATGCGCCCCCAGCCCCCATTGGCTTCGGCCCTGTTGAAGCCTGACCTATGCAACTTTGCAAAAATGGAGAAAATTGAATACACCACTTCGATTAAGCAGCCTCGTTTTGGAAATTTGTCAATATTCCTTCCTATTGTTCTTATCAAAATTTTGAGCCCAGATTCGGATTTATTACCCAAACATTAGTCTAGTTACGTGTTTTTAACATGCTGGCATTTGTGATATTGATTTTATGGCAATGTAAAGTTCAAAGTTTTACAAGGGATTGGACCGTCAAAAATCGTTCGGGGTGAAACTTTACACCCGGAGTCATTTTCACGGTCAAATCCCTTACAGATTTCCAAACTTTACGCTGCCATATAGTTAACACCACGACTGCTAGCAACGTGAAAACTTGTGGTTAGACTAAAGTTTGGGTGCTACATCCGAATTTGGCCTCAGAAATTTGATATGAAAGAATTTTGAATAATTTCCAAAACGAGGCTATTAATTGAAGTGGTGTATTTACAGCTCATCCACAGCAGCCACACAAACAGGGCACAAATCTTTTAGGACACCCTGTATTGGTATTTGATGTACATTTTGCACGGGCTGTAGGAAACACTGAATTTAGAAGAAAGATTTACGTATTATAATTGGGTCCACAAATCTGAAAAAAGGAAAAGTCATGGAATTTGGTGCGGATCTCCAAAATATTGGACACAATATTTGGGGTCCTCAAAAAATTTAGGGGTTAGTAAAGAAATTGTGGCACGGACCCTCCCCGTATTGAAAGTTAGGGAGTACCCCCTGGGGTCGAGTTGATTTCCTTCTGTTAGTACTTCTCCTGCGAAGGTGCCATTTTAATCCCCGCGCGTGGCGGGAGGCTGACATGACCTCAACTGCCTTGGAGAAATGATGCCACTCCACAGCCCGTGCATTTTGTTGAGAATCTGACAAGTGTTCGAACTTGCACAATAGCAACATAGCGACATAACGCCATTCAATCGACTCTCTCGTACAAAACTGTTGCTCGATCCAGACCCTTGCAAAAGATTTTTGTTTTTAGAAACGTAGAATTACACTGTGAAATTTCAATGCTATGCAAAACAGTTGTGTTTGCCATTGAAATTGATAGTCAACTTGTGGTAAAGTTACACACGTTTATTTCCTAATATCTTCATAGGGTTCTTCTTTGAGGGATGGGAACATTTGTAACTTCACACAGAGACAAAAACTCCACTGAATTTACTGGGAACTTAGAAAATTATTTTGAGATTGGAAAGAAGGAGGCTTTAATGTACTTACCAGTTGTTGGTCAATTTTGTTTAAAAATTTTGGTTTAATGTTTATCATTTATAGTTTGAAGATGGGAGGACTTGGTCAGGCCTTTTAGTAACCCCAACCGCGCTCAGTACGGAATATCATAACAGTTCCCTTTTCTGGTACTTTCTTCTATGCTGCCTGCACAGCTATACAGCTGGAGAAATGTGGGCCTAAGTATAAGCAAATAGTTATCTATAAGCATCAAATCAAACAAACCAGACTCGCTACATGTCGTAGTTTCGCTCTTTACTGAACTGATATCGACCAGTTCAATGAGATGGGACTTGCGAAAGTTGAAGATCTTTGTGGAGTAGGGCTAAACCTGTGTCCAAAAGAGTCTGGATCGAGCGTAACTTTTCTACATTAGGCGATTTGGCGTAAGCTTTGCTTTTCTCTTGACGCTGCCACAATACGTCTGGCGTTTTGTAGAATCTTTAGCTTTTCCAACAAGAGTCGTGGTCTGATCTGATTAAATTCATAATGCAGCGGCAAAAGTGTTTTGAAACGCCTTGCAACGGTTTAATCTAAATGAGAGCTAAAATGATGAAAGCTCTTTTCCTTTGCAAGGAATTTTTCTTTCATGTGACTGTCCCAACAGAATTTCCTTCACTATTGGCGCGCAAAAATATAGGCAACGCTGCAAAATGCTGAGCGGCTGACCAAAGCAATTTTGAAGCCTGGCAGTGGCGGAGAAGACAAATCCACGCCAACAATGGATGGTACAGTAAAGTTGGTACGCTCAAAATAAGTGTCCCGACTGAGGATAAACATCATTTGGTCTAGTTTACTGTAGCTATGAGATACTGTAAAAATGCTGTTAAGCCCATTGTATGTAGACTTGCTCCAAGTCTATTCCGTGGTTTATCAGCACTTGGGAAAAATTATTTTCCCAAGTGCTGATAAACCACGGAATAGACTTGGAGCAAGTCTAATTGTATGGGGCTTATTGCATTTCAAACACTCCAAAGGAGGGGGGGGGGCTTGAAGGGGCTGATTTACGAAGTCAACCCTTCCGCAATCTGAAATAGCTTCTCAGTAATCAGAATAGTGGACTCCTTCTAATTGTCCACAGCATGGATGGTTGGTGGTTACCCAAGATGCAAGCTGTAGTTCAGCATTGCGACCTAGATGATAGTAACCGTGGGGGCTACCAGGGTACCGTGGAGGGCACTCATGTTTTTCCGTACGGGGACGTGCCGCTGAGCAGGTTATCATTTTCAGGATTCCTATTCCAAGATAGGGTGTCATTTTTCTATAGCCAACTCAATGACAGGGTCGTATTTTTAATGATTGATTCCATAGCATGGTATTACATGGTATCGTTTGTTTGGATAGTAACATTTCTTAAAGATTTCTCAAAATTCCTAGGGCAGCACACAATTTTCTTTGAAGAAATTCCGGGACAAGGTATCGGTTTTGCCAATTTTACTCCGGGCTTGCTCCAAGTCTATTCTGTGGTCACTCAGCAATGAAAGGATATGATTACTTCTGCGAGGGCGTCTCCTTCGCAGCGTCTTCGCGTCGTCTACACCCCCGCAGAGGTAATTATATCCTTTCAGTGTTGATTGACCACGGAATAAACTTAGAGCAAGTCTGACCGCTGACTTGCTGATTACTTGCTGATTCCTCAGAAAATTCAACGCTATTCGTGTTTGATCTTCTAACATCTCTGAAGAATCCTATGTCACATGCGTTATTTCTTTTTCCTTTTAACGTAAATACGATTTATTTGCGTCTGTTGGTTTAACTTAAATCCAGTTTGGGAAACAAACAGAGGCTTCTGCACGAATAGGCCTTAATCCGGGCGGCATGGCCTGGAGAGATCTAATCAAGGAAGCCACGAGGCTGACTGGAAAATAAATAAGAATCCCTCGCTTTTTGCAAACATGCGTCTGTCACGATCATTTCTAGAATCTTCTTTTCAATGTTTATTGGTTTGACGCAAGCTTCTTATACAAAATTGGAATCCATAGGCTTAAATGAATATACTGCCTGGTCACGATTATTATTGATTCAGACAGTTAAGGTAGGTCACTGGTCGAAAATCATAAGAATTTTTCCAAAAAATTAATTTTTTGTTTTTATTTGTGTAAGGTATTTCAAACATTGTAGAATCTGAATTTGAAACAATTTTAGTGAAGAAAGTCCGCTGAAATGGAAATATTTCAAGTTTTATTGAACTAGGTAGGCGAAAAGATCTTGAAAAATCCAAAACAGAAAAAGATTTTGGTATTTTCTGATGGTTGATTTCTAAAGATTCCTTCCGTTGAACATGTAGTTCCAATACATCGTTCGGAAGCCCTGTTTCTCCTCTTTTCGACTATGAGGCTGCAGCAATCATATGGTCTACCTGTGAGCCATGAATGACAAATTTTCTAAACTGATAAAACAAAAGATTTCCGTTGCTATCTTGCATGGCAACAACTGCTTACATTTGATTGGGTGATATGTCCATCTGCGCCATCTGACTGGTTTCTTGAATCACGTGCTCACAACAATGGCGGCCCACTCCAACAAACTCAAGGCAATCGTGAATCATCATCAGTTTGTTTCCAATTTATTTGAACGTTCTACTCGAATTTGTGGTGTTTCTTGCATACAGTTGTTTCCCTTGGTTTTCAAATGGCCAGGACAAAGCAGAGATCGACGAACCCATACCTTGGGCGACGAAAGAGGCGTCGAATTATGAAGCAGAAACAAGAAGTCATGTCTACACCGCACAAGGTTGTTGATCCACAGGAAGGTTTCTCTTCTGCAAGTGCAAGAAAGATGGATTTCTTTGGAATAACTTTGGACAGCATCCAGAGTGAGAGAAAAAGAAACGAAGAGGCCGTCAATGAAACGGAGGACTGTTTTTTCATTGTACAATTATCTGCCTTGATCAGTCTTTTGAGTAAAGTCTTGTGCCCTAGTTGCAAATCTCCAAGTGTACAGTTTGAGTTGTCAACTGGCAATGCTAATGGCTTTTCAGTGAAAGGCAGGTTGTTTTGTACAACTTGCAGTGAGAGTATTGACGAGGATTATTTGTGTCAAAGAGTTGGGGGAGCAAAGTCGACAAGAGCTCCTTTTGAAATCAACAGCAGAGCAACATTGGCTTTCAGGGGGATTGGATGTGGATTTAGTGCTATGAATGAGTGGTGTGGTGTTATGAACATGCCCTATTCAATGAGCCAAGATGCTTACACTGCCCACCACAAAAAAATTCACACAGCAAGCATTGAGATGGCAAAAATTGTGCAATGTGACTCTGCTAAACCAATCAGAGATGCATACAAAGACATTGGTGTTCTTCCAGATAAGAATGGAGTCCTAGAAATTGCTGTCTCATTTGATGGTGCATGGCATAGGAGAGGACACTCCTCCCATAATGGGCTGGCATCAACAATAGACTTGCTGACTGGAATACCCACTGATTTTGAGGTGCTCAGCAACTTCTGTTTGAAATGCAAGATTGCTGCAGAGAAGCCAGATGATCCAGAGTGGAAGGAAAAGCATGCAGCAAACTGCCCCAAAAATTTCACTGGCTCTTCTAATGCAATGGAAGTTGAATGTGCTTTGCGACTGTGGAAACGATCAGAGGAAAAGCACAAGCTCCGTTACACTGCCATGCTGTGTGATGGAGACAGCAAAGCATTTGATGCAGTAGTAGCTGCAGAGCCATATGGCCCTGAAATAAAGATAGAAAAGGAAGATTGTGTCAACCATGTCTCCAAGCGAATGGGTACAGCACTCAGGAACATAGTTGCAACATCCAAGGCACAAAAAGATTCCTTATCAGGAAAAGGAAAGCTTACCCAGGAGAAGATCACCAAAATTCAAAATTATTATGGCCGAGCAATTAAGGACAATGCAAATGATGTTGAGCTCCTAAAGAAGCGAATCTTTGCAATACTCTTTCACCTCTCATCATCAGATTCAAACCCAAAGCACACTCATTGCCCACCAGGGGAACAATCATGGTGCTTTTGGCAAAGAGCAGTGGCACAATCCAAGGATCCAGGCCCGCACAAAGAGCATGATACTTTACCAGCAGATATTGGTAAAAAATTAGTGCCCATTTTTCAACGCCTGTCTGATTCAGATCTCTTGAAAAGGTGTTCCAGAAATAGGACACAAAATCCAAATGAGTCCCTGCATCATTTAATTTGGAAAATATGCCCCAAAGCCACATTTGCTGGCCGGCAGACAGTGGAAACAGCAGTTGCATTTTCTGTGTTCCAGTTCACTTTGGGTGCTTCATTCCGTCACACTGTCTGTAAGCTACTGGGGATTGAGCCTGGTGATTTCCTTCAAAGGTCATCCAGTGAGAAGGATATCAGTAGACTAAAGAAAGCAGAGAATGCTAACCAAGAATCAACCAAAAAACGAAGAAGAGCATTAAAATACAAAAAGAATGCAAAGGAACAAAAGAAACAATCCATTGAAGGGACAACTTATTCTTCCGGTTCCTTCAATGTACAAGTTGGAAACAGCAAATAAAAGTAAAACAATACCTCATATAACATTTAAGTGAAAAAACCATAGATATAAGTTGGTTATGACATGGTTTTATGGCCTTAATAATCATTCCTGACAATTCAGTCAACTTTGAACTGGATGTTAAAATTCAAACTCATTTTTCTCATAATGCGTTTTTTCACTGAGTACAAATGCTTAGTGAACTAACTTTTTTGCCAAAACAAATAGCAAAGGACAATGTTTATATACCATTTTGAAGCTAAAGACCTGAGGAGTGATGTAAAAGGCTTTATTTTGGGATCAAGTATGCCTCTTTGCATATATGAAGAATGCATTTCAGGAAACCCTCTTACGGAAAGGTAATTTTTACCATTTTTGAAATATTTTCGTGTGAAAAAGATATTTTGGAAAACCAATGACATTACATCACTCCCCAGGTCCTATGCATCAATTTGATATATTGATATCAAGTCCTGAGCCTCCAGCTGCAAATATCAATGTTCACTTAATGATACTACTCAAATCTCTTTGTTCCTTAGTTACCATGGAAACCAATTATCTAATCTAAAAATAGATTTTGAATTTGAAATCAGCATGTTGACTTTGTGTTGGTGTGTTAGTTTAAAGGAGATATCTCGAAAGGATAAGATTTTAGAATTTCGACCAGTGACCTACCTTAACAACTACCTCATTTCTACTTAGACCTGACCAAGTCACCGCGTAGTCACATAAGAGGATACTTCAGCGAGATACCAGATATCCAAAAACGGAAGGTTCTGTCAAAAATAAGGTGTTCGGCTCATGATCTACTTATCGAGATGGGAAAGCACAAAAATCTGAGCCTTGATAAATGTGGTGGTCATCATTATAGATGTGGTGGATACGTGTAGTGGGGATGGGATCTTACGTACGTTATCTTACTCTTGAGTACCGAATATTGTCCACCCATCCCCGCTTATTAATTTTTGAAAACCTCCCACCCGCTTTTATTCCAGCCCCCCTTTATTAATTTTTGGAAAAATGAAATGAGGTAAACAATGTATCAGTAACATCACTGTTTGCATAGCTGAATATATAAAAGATACGAATTTAGAGAAGAAAACGATTATTTAAATTTCTCCAAGCACCCCCCCCCGATTGTTCCAGCCCCCAATTATTGTTATATTGAACCATTTCCAACCCCCACGATTATTCTCACCCCCTGTTTAGTCAGCACTCGAGATAGTGGTGGATACACTTAGAAGAGGTTATTATCGTAATATTGGTGGGTGTGCGTAGCAAGGGTGGGATATCATTATCATTATTGTGGGATGAGCCTGTAACTCAAAATGTTCATTACCACCAAACTAGAGTGTTTTCATTTGTACTTTACTTGCAGCTGAAATAAGTTTGAAACGCTCGGAAATGCTAAGAATAAAACCAAATCATTGTACTTTGCACCCGGGACTTTGCAACAAATTCACCATTCGTGCTCCTGTCACTTCACGAAAGCCGCAGTTGTTGAACCAACACTCTCTCTCATACTTTACTGCTAAAAATTAGGGATGTGTTTCCCATCAGAGCATACATTTTTGGACAACCAATCAAACGAAACAAAATTGCTGTGTAACCTGTTAACCGAGTGGCTCTTTGCAAAAATTGGACAGAGAGCGTTCTTGTTCCTAGGCTTCTCTATGATGTCACGATTTCTCAGAGGATGCTCGAAAGAAGTTCTGACAACTTCTGCCAGAAGAGAGAAGGCGAAAGGAGGGATTCGTCTTGGTTGGGTCTGGTCCCCAAGCTCAGGGTAGCCTTACCTAAGTGTGAAGGGGATCTCACTCTCAAAATATCTCGCACACCCTTTGCAAAAGTCGTTTTGTTTTTCAGGAAAAATCGATCAAATTCCGTAAAAATCTCATTGTTCTGAAAAAATTCGTACGCTTTTTCGATTGCCATTGACCTAAATGGGTGCTGGCCACCAAAAAAGGATGATATAGGGCTTTTGTGGGTCTGGTTCCCAAGATGTCCTTTACCAATCATGGATGCTATGCAAGTGGGTGCGGCACCAAGGTATCCCTTTACCCAACTATTAATTTGTCTTTATCCCCGTACATGTAGGATTTTACAACATCAAGGTATAACATACAACAATCCCGTACGTCTCCTCAAATAAAATAATGATCAAGGCCGTAAAGTCAGCACAACGATAATTGCATTGCAATAAATAGATCAAGACCAACATATATAATCCTAGTTTTGTGAGAATCATCCCATTAGGTTTGTTAATTCGTTTACATTGATCCAAGAGTCGCTCGCTCCTTAATCCAAAGGCAATTCCGTTTGCCAACTATCATTCAATAAACAATCCATTTGTTTCACCCCTTGTTTTCAGCTCAAACGCTTCAAAGTCCCACCAGGCCTAGTGACGAAAAGAAAGCTATCATTGACGAAGATTTGGTTTGAGAGGTCTGGGAACCAGATTTTCACTCCACTTAGGCTGCATTCACATCGCACAATCTTTTGTAAGCGCGTAAACGCTCGTGCAGAAATCCGCCATACTAATCCCTTACAGCGTTCAGATTGCAAAATATTTTTGCGATCTGAACACTGTAACGGATGACTATGGAGGATTTCTGCACGAGCGTTCACGCGCTTTCAAAAGATTGTGCAATGTTAATGCAGCCTCAGGTTTCCGTCGGGCTTGTTTTACAGATACACCATAGACAAGAACATAAACCGTTTGATGCTCCCTTATTGTAAAACAGGAGAAGAAATGAAAACATCTAAACAAACAAACGTACCGGCCACATCATTAGTCCTAATCGTTTGGAATCAGCCTACTCTCTTAGCACGTGGCACAGCGCCCGGAATCAATGTGTGCGTGACGCGTAGGCCATCAATTCTTGGCCGATTTTGGAACAGTTTCATTGTGAGTCGTAGTTGTGGCGATCTGTCCATTAAGGAGGGAGACTGCAACGAATTCAATAATTCTAAATGAATTTGCCGAAGTCTCAACAAAAGTCTGTCTCCTTTCCTACTTTCTTTGGATTCTTGTTTGGGTACTGGGTCGACTTTATGGGCCTGGTATTTTGGTTAGGGAGTGAGAAGGCAGGAGGTAGACTTATGGCCAGGAGCCCCTTGTTTCCCTGTGCTCCTTTGAATTGATGATGGCTTTTGCGGACAAAGCCTGTCTCGTCTTCCCAACATTTGCTGTAAGCACCCTCCCCTTTCAGCCGCTTTTGGTTTCTTTCGTGCCGTGGGTAGCCCCACTGGGAATCACTTACTCATTTCCAGCAAAGCGCGTGTTTGATCAAGGTTGCTGATAAGATGAAATCGAAATTGCAAAAAAACACTGGCGCAAGAAATGAAGAGCCACGAGGGGCATTTCACTCCAAAAGGATCTCGCGCACTTCTGCCAAAGAATCCCTTTGCTTCCTAGAAAAATTCACCAAAACAATAAAGATCTATTTGTTCTGACAAAATCTTGTACACAATTTCAAAATCAGTAAAATACCCCTCGTGAAGCGCAGTAGACTCTACTGAGGAATAGGAAAGTTACCCCACCTTGCCAGAAATTATTTCAATCCCTTAAAGCCAACAAGTTCGTACCTTTTGATTGCAGTCTCCTTAGTCCAACTCCTTAGTCCCAAGAAAATATTTCCGATCGAATTAAACTGCAACTTAGCTTTCTCAGGCTTTTTTTAAATCTTTCGAAATTTGGTAGGGATTTCTGGATACCTTATGAGATCTCGTGGATTCCTGGGGGAATCAAAAGGTTTCTTGTTGAAAGATACATACTGAAACAAATATGTTTTCAGTTTTAAATGGGGTGTGCCCTTTTCACAGCATATTTCTTTTCAACAACATGCTTCTTTCCTGCCCTGCTCGGCCTAAATTGCTTGCATCCCAAATATTGCTACATTCAGTCAACTGGAAGCCAATTGAACTTTGTGAAATATCACCATTTCACAGTTGCTCATATCGCGACTGATATCATATCATATTGTAATAAAGAAAGCTTCGAATAATCCCCGCAGCCATGGTGTGAAAAGAAGGGTATCTTTGATGGCTTTTTTTGAAGTTCCGAAGACACTGTTCAACACAAGAGAGTATCGGTAGATTCTGACAAAAGTTTACATATATCTTTTGCCAAGCAACTATCGAGAATTGTCTGACCCTTCAAGCTTCCAAAACAGCGCAACAAATCTTCCTTGGCAAGGCTTCCTGTCGGTGGAGCCAAGATTTATCACCTGACTTCTATCAACACAAGTTTCCCTTGAGAGCTTCTTCCCGTTAGCCATAGAACAGACTCCATTCTTGTATTGTATTGTCTCCATTCCAAGGCGTCTGTCATCTACGAAATCCTTTACACATCGATAAACCAATCAGAAGCAGGCTTTCCCACGACCGGCCTATTGTGATGAAAATGGCCAACATGGCAGCACGCGCCACTTAACCAGTTGACCAATCAGATTCGTCCGCTCCCACGGTTCTTCGTGTGTTGAGATAGCTATTAACGAGCCTAGGAGAATTACCAGCATATTTTCCCACGGTGCTCTTAGCCAATAGGATTCAAGATCGGGGCTGTTGGCACGCGCCGTAGCTTGTCGGATATCATCAGGTTGCTTGAAGCGAGGGAGGAGAAAGCAGTGAGAACGGCAAACAGAGGAGAGGGGGTGAAAGCCCACGAGACCAAAACTGTGAATTCATACGCTAGAAGAACTCTGCATAAAGGTAGTATCGAAGGAGGCAACTTAAACAGAAGTGACAAATAGAATCGTTTCAGAGACATCTTGAAGAACAAGAAAAGCAGAAGGATGAACTCACTTGTAGAAAAGCATCCATTGAAAGAGAAGAGAAAGGTATGAATAATTTTACGTTGTTTTATAAAGCTTTAAAAGTGCCGGTTGGTTTCAGAAAGGGGTGGGTGATCAAGCTAAGTAACAGCTCTAAAATGGAAAAGACAATGGGGAAGAGGGCGGAAGACTGACGAACTTTGCGTGACCTAGCTATATCCGTTACTTTTAACACCTATGTGTTTCCATATTGACTATGGTGTTTCACTTCTTTTTTTGTGCCCCGTGGGGACCAGAAATGACTGAAAAGCTCAGAGTGGCTGTGAGCTTATTCCCAATAGACAAAATCGGCAAATACAGAAAGGTTTGTTGACACCTACTTCATATCAAGTGATCAATCTCTCGATAAAACTTATTTCAATTCGCTAACGCGTGCCAACTGAAAACAGGTGAAAACTTGCGCCATTCATGCATCAAGAGAGTCGTTACTTTCTCTCTGGATTGAAATCATAGTCGGGATTGCAATGTTTATGCATGAAAATTAAAAGAAAGGTGACGTTAGAATCGAGAGAAACGCTTTTTCTCGAGAAAACATCCAAGATTGATCAAGTTCCAGGGAGGAAGCTCTTGCTGCTTGCTTTCGACATCATTTCTTCCTTGCTTCTCTCTCATCTCTGCAGAATGTTGTGATGATTCAAAATCCTTGTTTACGTAAGAAAATGATGCTCTGAATTCAAATGGAATGTTACACGCTTGATTAAGATTTTAGATTGTCAAATTCAGTCCGTTCAGAAAATTCTACCGAGTGGAATCAGCCTGGAGTCTCCCTAGGAATATCCTACTATAACTTGGTCGCACGACACATGAAGCGCTTCCCGAAATATAAAAGGGATTTCGTAGTTATAATTCTAAATCTGAGGGGCACGTGCCCCGAGTGCCCCCACACCGTACCTCCGCCCAAAAACTTCAGTTTTCTCCAATTAACGCGCACTCGCTTGCGAGACAGATATGATACGAAAATGGAGAAAAAAAGCGTCTGCACCAATTTTGATCAAAGGAATAACAAAAGTTTATAAAAATTAACAAGATTAGTATCATGAGAGCCAACACGACGAGTGGACCTGCCCCATTCCTGCTAACGTTCTTGATCTTATCCTTCTTATCTCAGAGCCATTATTCTTCGCACGACTGTACTGAGCAGCAATAGCTGAGAAAGCGAAACCCAAGCAACAAAAGTGCAAGAACTGCTGGAAAGTGCCCAACCCTCATGATTCATCACATGACATGACGTGTTGTTTGCGCGGGAACAAGAGAGGTGTTGGCTTTGAATTTTGGCGGGAATACGTGAGCCCCTCAAAGGCCTCAAAGGAAAGTGTGTTGCAATAAGAATGACCGCGATGCTTGTTTGCAGGGAAGGCGCAGGGAAATCAGACTCGCCCAATATAATAATTTTGATTAAAAAGCGGCTCTATGTCATAAGAAATAATTGGATACTTTTGTTTCAAGAAGAAAAGCCAGCACCCCAATCAGCTGCTGCTTCCTATGGCCTAGCAATGGTGCTTTAATCTAAAGATTTGTCACAAACTGCTCTTGGTAATGTTGCGCCTGCAGACGTAACATGATGTTTTGAATTTACCTCATCTTTAGGACCAAAGCTAGAAAATGCATGCTGCACAATTCCTCCTCGGAGGTATCACATCTCTTTCCTGCAGCTGTAAACACAGCACCATGTTAATGCAATAGCCTCTCCTTCTCTGAGTCTTTTTGGAGACGTTGCTCCAACCTCCAGCCTTTTCGTTCCGGTTTTCCGCCATCTCTCCCTCTTTCTGATCCCGTAAATCAAAGGTGTCATTTCCAATGGGTGTTTTGCTACATTCATTGACCTTGTTACCTTTCTGCTGCAGGCAAACAAGCCGTTGTTGGAAAGGAAGAGAAGAGCGAGGATCAATGACTGTCTAACAGAATTGAAACACTTGGTCTTGACATCACTTAATAAAGACGTAAGTAACCGTGATTTGAGTCACTCTAAAAAGCTTTTACACTTTGTAAACAATTCTAAGAAATCACCAAGAATCCCATAAATCTTCACAAAATCGTACGAATCCCAGAAAAAACCTTAAATCTTCCAAGACCTCAAAAAATTCCAGATTTCGACCGTCGACGTCGAGAAATCATACACATGGTCAAAGGATCTTTCGACAATTCTGTGACAATTTCAAAAATCGTTTAAATCCTAAATCCTCAAAAATCTTCAAAATCTCGCTAATTTGTGACAGTCTCCAAAATTTTGAAATCTCGAGTCTAAAAATCTGACAAAATTCTTTAATTTCTTTGAAAGTCTGCAGAACACTGAGCCTTAAACACCCCAAAATCTCGCAAGCTATTTTTGAAGTGATTTGCCTCTCCCCCGGGGGATACATGTCCTATGGATGGATGGGGGTCTGCCGCCCGGTTTTCAGAAAACTACCCTCTTCTAATTACCGATAGTTGCCGTCATACCCACTTTTATGATGAATTCTTGCGGAAAACTACCCATTATTTACAATTTTTTGCTAATTTCTGGAAAGCCCACCCTTGTTTAAGGAAAATCTGGGGAAAGGGGGACCCTTGTCTAGAGAATTTTGGACCCAAAAACCCGCCCATATGGGTGGCACATACCCGTACCCGCAACATGTTATGTTACCCCCCCCGGGTGCCCCTCGAGTTACGGAAATGAGACGGTTTCGTGGTGAATTCGTTGCATTTGGTCGAACAAGACTTTTTCATTTGCACCACGGTGTCGTAATTGCATGTACAAAAAGGACCACATGGCGTAGAGATAGTAACCAAAGATTATGAAATGATAATTGATCATAAAACACAGATAACATCTCTAGTGATTTGTAAACATTGGATATTCACCATTAAGGAATGTTGTCAAAATTATCAGTTAGGGATCTGTCATAAAGAATGGAACAGAAGGGGGCGGAAGGGATTTCAAAATTTGTCGTTAAATTATGTAGCCCAATGCAAGAAACAAGAACTGTTTACTTAGCCCCTAAATGCCTGCAAAAATAATTTGATGACCCCAGGGTTTCAAAATTTAGAAACTTCTATACTGTACAGTTCAATTTTCTTCCTGTGCATCATGCTCTCAATACCGACTTTCTGCAACCTCCGGTATAAAGTTTTAAGAAAGTAAGGAATAGTTTGAAGATAATACTGTATTAGAATTGAGATGGAGGAATATGCTAATGATCAAGAGAGCAGTAAAAATGATGCTGGATCTCTTTAAAACAATTGTAAAATATTGTAAACATATGCTTTCATGGCCCATGCTTATCACTTGAAATATTTCACTAGCCCAACATTTTTCATCCAATAATTTTGCTGACCCTGTCAAATCCCTTCCGCCCCCCTCTGTTCCATACTTTATGACAGCTCCCTTATTACAAATATTGATTTTATTGCATTGAAGCTATAGTTGTTTGTCAGTCAGGAAATCTTTTTTCATAGTGATACTAATTTGAATTGTTGTGGTTTTCCTTGCCACATGTGCCCCAAAAATGCCAGACAAATACCAGGATACCTACCAGAAATCCCAGGGGGACTCCCTATTAGTAATTGACAGGGGTCCAGACTTTTTGGGGGTTTTTTTTAAATGTTGACTATTATATCTTTGGGTACGCTATTTGGTGCAAAATCGGTATATTTTTTGGGTTGCTGATGAGAAAATTTAACAAGGTGAGTGCTAGGCTGTGTTTTTTTACCAAAATATTGCAAGGAAGTTGCCGAAAATGCTATAAAACCTTTAGTTTTCATGTATCATTGAGCAATGAGTATATTTTTGGAGGTGTAAAAGTGTATATCTTTGGGTTTTTCAAAATATACTGTGTCTGACCACCCGTCACATACCAATAGAAGTCGCCCCCTGGGCCAGAAATACGACTTTGTGATTCCAGAATTTCCCCATATTTTAGCATTTGCTTTGTTTGTGTAGACTTGTGAAAGGCTTGCCTACTGTTATGGCTTTATTCAGGCCCCCTTGCTAAATGAGCCCTGCCTGACTCTGCCAAAATTTCAATACCATTTTGACTCTGCCAAAATTTCAGACAGTGCCAGACATCCGTTTCTGACACATGAAGTGCCAGCATGTCATGGGTTTAACTTTCACATTGGAGTGGAGCCCCTGGGAGTGGTAGAGGTTACCAAAGATTTTCCATGTTTGTATGTCAATTTTGATATTGTTCGAGATAGAAAAACTTCACTCCAGAATTTAAAAAAACTGACCAGGTAAAATTTTGGAGATGTCTCGGATATGAAACAGTTTTGTTCGCAGATAGAAGGGACGAACGCGAGGGGCATTTCACTTTCTGAAGAAAGCACAAGAGATTTTTCAGCACATAAGGACTTTTGCCGATTTTGAATGGATTTCTCTTGAAAACAAATGGATTTTGGTCAAGAGTGTACGAGAATTTTTTGCGAGTGAAATGTTCCTCTAAAATCTTACCGTTTTGAAAATCTCACCCGAAATTTTCAGAGTTTTTTTCTCTTGGCATTGGAACAGTTAACAAGCCTCCCTAAAATCCCGTTTAGAATCAACAACTCCGGAGATCTGTTTGAATTTTAAGTAATTCATGACCAAAAGTCGCCAAAAGAGATTTTCATGCATTGACCCTTTTACTTAGCGGTAAAATATTTGAAGGGGATTATTTGGATTTTAGATCTCAAGGTTCAGTAAAATGGAGAAAGCAGATGTACTTGACATGACTGTACAATACCTCAAAGCCTGTAAGGCCAGAAAAGCTAATGGTAAGCAGTGATCTTGTTTCGTTCAATTACTTCAAATTGATAGTTTTTTCTTTCTTGGACGCCTTATATTCGTTTAATGGCGTTTCAATCCCTTCCCATCCTCTATTTCAATAACTCTTTCCACATTCTATTCATGTCTTTTTATGGCAGACAGCCTTGGGCCAGAGAGTCTGATCTGCTGCCAGACCTCACCCGAGAAGGCTAGTTTTGACCCTTATAGATTCATAGGGTTTCATGACTATTACCGGAGTATTCGAGAAGCTTGCAGGATTTATAACGAGAGAGAGTGACTCTCGGCTGTTCAACCCTGTCTGTTTACATACTTGCCCTAGTCTATCTTATGAGGACCGTGCATCTGAACCAATTCCGTAGTTCCCTTATCATTAAATGCAAAAAGTAGAAGACCTAAACATATTCCCTGTAGAACTCAACTACACAAATTGCACCTCCCATAGCTTGGGCAAATGATCCAGGTTTCTTTACCTTGTTTCGGAAGATTTCGCCAAAGCTTCTTATTCTAAGAGAAATAAATTGATTTAGATGCACCCTCACCCTTCATCTTCAAATGCAGCTTTGTTGAAAAGCTATGTAACGCAAACTCCATGCAACACAGGTTTGCAGAAAGATTTATTGTTTTTGGCTTGTGTAGTTTGCGATGTGTTTCTATGATTTTTCTTCCAGAGGACAATGCAGTGAGCTTTCAGGCTGGTTTCAATGAATGCGCTAGTGAGATTATTCATTACATCATGAAATTAGATGACGTCGATCCAATGACAAAAGCGAAACTATTATCATATCTAGCTACAAGTTGTAAACTGTCCGAAAACATTCAAAGTACCACTTATGCTGAGAGCCAACCATGCTTATGCACGCCAGTCACGTGCTCGATCGGTAGCCAATCACCGTGTCGATCTCCTAGTCAGATCATCCCAAGTCCAACTGCTTCAAGTCCTTTGGAAACACATAGCCCATCAGCATTTAGTCCATTGATACCCTCTGTACCTCGAAGTCCTAATGAACACACTGTGTTTATGTTACAACCGGTTACACAGTACATGAAGTCACCTCCGCAGGCCAAATTGATTGTGCCGAAGTTACCACTACCACCATGCACAAAGAACGCTACAGTGGTTCAACCCAGCATCAAATCACAAGACAACCTGAGTAGTCAGCCAGCTGAAATAGTCAAGCGAGATGTTTGGAGACCTTGGTAGATAATAGATTTTATAATTGTAGGGATTTTGTAGATATTAAATTATTTTCAGATGAATTGATATAGATTTTATCAAATGTATATAATAATGTAAAAAGGATGTATAATATTTGAGTAGACTGACTGCATAGTAGTAGTTATCGCTATTTCAAAAAGTAACGTTGACATTGCAATAACTGGGACTATGCAGTAAGTTTAGTTTTTGAGATGACTCTTCCCAAGCTTGCTATCAAGCGAATGTCTGCGGTGACTCATTCGGTAATTGAAAATCCGTCCTGGACCATTCAGCAAATTTACATGAGCATTCGTAAAGGCTGATTTCCACTCAGTAGAATTTTCTGATTGGACAGGAAATCCTTTGTTTGTGTGTAAAAATGTTGCCGTAATTTGAATAGAATGTCACGATAGCTCTCTTGGAAGTTTTTCTTTCATTGCTTGCTTTGGGCTTGCTTTGGCAATGTCCTTGCAGCCCTAGCGTGATGAAGGCTTCGCTTTCCTGAAATTGAAATCCAGCGGTTTTTAATTGAGAATTTTGTACTCTGGGTACCAGAGCCAAAAATGAAATGATTAAAGCGGAAAAACTAGAAAGAAAGGGAACTCTCGCTGGTATCCAGGGTAGTAATTTTGGCAACTAACTTCTCATCGTCCGGGCAATACATTGCTTTGTTACAGAATAGTTTTTAAAATTCTGAATAGCTGGAAAGACGTCAAAGAAAAATGACGTAAAATTAGTTGGGTATACCTCTAGACGGAAAGATTACGTCAAACTCCTCCCACTTGTTTCGGATTTTTTAGAGCTGGCGCTACCACTGTTTGATGGCACTTTCAAAAGCAGCTTGCCTCTCCTAGCACCGAGGTGCCTGACTCCAGCCCACTTTATAGTTTACCTTCACTACAGTCTCTGATCTGACTTGCAGTACTAAAACCCCGATATTTTGTCAAGAATCCAGTATTATACCCTGGGTACCAGAGCCGCGAAATTTGAATGAAAAGAAATCGGTAAGAGGAGAGGAGAAAAGGAATTCTTTATTTTTTCTTTTTATTATGTTTGGCTCTGGTACCCAGGGTACCAACATCAGTTGTCTTTCCGAGGGGCATTTCACTCTTAAAGATTCTCGTAACACATTTGACAAAAATCATTTCGTTGACAAGAAAATCAGTCCAAGATCCGTAAAAGTCCATGTGTTCTGATAAAATTTCCGACGCTCCTTCGAACGGGTGAATAAAATGTATCTTCACTTCCTGTAAATAGTTAAAGTTGAATGTTGATCTTTTAGTACATTGTGACATCAGAAGGAAAGAAATAGATAGACGTGTCTTTCTATTTGGTGTACTCCCCCTGCCCTGCCTTTTTGCCGCTCTTAGCTTATGCAAACCAAAGAGTTCTCTTGATAAAATACTCTTGGCTAATAAACTATTTTGATGAATGGTATCTTCAGATTGCAAAACGACAAGTTTTTCAGCCTTTTTGCGGTAATTCATGAGCGAAAAGGGGCAAATAAGTCGTTTTTGTCCGATTAGCGTTAACCCCCTGTGAAAATTTTCATCTGATACAGAAAGGCGTTCCAACATTGTTTGATGCCTTGTCCCACTGTTGAGTTATCCGCCATTTTGTACGATTGGTTGATGACATCATTTTGTTTGTTTCCAAAGAGCTACCCCGGATCAGAGTATTTATTAGTTTTATTAGTATTTTTTGGATTTTTTGAAAAATCTAAAGTGAAAAAAGATGAAAGAGAGAAAGAGAACAGAAGGTAGGAAGGAGAAGTTCTTTCGTTTTCCCTATTTTTATTTTTCAATTTTGATTTCTCAGAATTCTTAAAATACACTGATCCAGGGTACCAAAGGGCCATCCACTCGACGAAATTCGAATGAAGTGCCTTTCTAAATATCTGATACGCCTTTGTTTTGAAATATTCACGAGGGCAGCAGACAGTGAACATGGAGAACGTAAGAACGCTGAGAGCTCAAATTTTTACGATACTAAGAAACTTTCAGCAATGGCTCAAATTCATAGTTTCTTCTAATAGGAATGCGTGCATGTGGAAAAGTTTTTATTACTCAACTCGGCTATTTCAGAAAAAGTTTTCATTACTCAAATCAGATGAAATTCTTCCTACAAATGTAACCTTTCAAAGATCCTGATCAGACACAACACAGCTGCAGCATACTTTCATACAGTATTCCATCCCTGAGGGGGGTGGGGGTGATTTTTTCAGCCGGCTTCTTGCCTCAAGATGACCACCAGCTGAAGACAAAAACTGGCAAAAAGTATACTCCAATAAGAAAGGAAGTCATAAACAACCGGCTTTGGAAAAATGCTTTCTGTTGATATTCGGCGTTAGAAAATGGGGCGAAAACACAGTTAAATGATACATACCCGGGAAAGAGTGCACATCCTAATAGCAAAATATACCCAGCACTGATTCCCCCAGGATATTATTCTAATAACTTACAGAATAAAATGTTAAAATCAGTGGATAGCATGAAAAAAAAGAGATATGAAAGAAATTGGGCACCAGTATGCTTTGCAGCCCCAGCAAAAGGTAGACATCCATGCTCCATAAAGACAGTTTAGCACGTCGTCGATGGGTGGACAGGGAAAACTCTCTGTAAACATTATAATGTTGACTTTTAGGTTCTTCTTAAAGGCAGTCTGTCACGTAACTGATTGGCCGCTACAATCAGAGCTCAACACAACGGATTTCTTTGTGAATGTGTGTATTTGAAACAAAGGAGGACTAATCTTCTTGACTTTCTACGGCCATAGAAAGTCAGAGGATCATCAGCCACAGGGTTGCCAGATGTCCAAAATGGTTGGCGGCCAAAATTGCTACGGTTGGCGGCCAAATTCGGCCAATCAAACAAAATGGTAAAAATAGCCAAATTTCGGCCAACTGTGTCCAGTAAAAGCGTAGTTGGGAATAGCTTTCTGTGCTAGGATAACTTTTACGCCTTCATCTTTGAAACATTTTCTTGTGTTTTACCATTTTTTGTCATTTTTACACTGGCAATCTTGAGATCTTCAATATGAATTAGAGCATCAGTTGTCGAAAAAAGTGTTTTCCTTTGTTTATTGGAGGTTAAAGACGAATGACGGAGATATAAGGAGACTTAAATCAGGGGCCTGGGCAATCTAAAAATAGTCTATTGTATTCCATTGTATTTGATGATCTCGATAGATTATCAAAACAACTGGACAAATGATGGCAGGAGCCCGTCTTTTGTTCTATTTTTAAACTAGAAGCTATATATCCGTCATTTGTCTTTAACCCACTTACGGCCAAAATTCGGCCAACTTTTGCGTTTTCGGCCAAATCATTCTTTGAAGGCCAAAGGTTTCAAAAAACAACCAGAATCGAGAAATTTGGCCGTCAAATCGGCCAAATGGCAACCCTGATTCAGCCATTCAAATTTCCTATTCTTTGTATTGTCATTATCACCCAATCAAATGTGTGACAGACTGCCTTTAATGTATATTGCTATTTTCTCTTGTAATTTATGTATATTTTAGACAGGCCAAACAGGCTTAGACAGGTCCTGGGTCCTTGACAAAAGCACACTGTTAACTGTCTATCTCGTTTAGGAGCCTCCCAGGAGACCCAGTGCACTGGGAGGGCCTTCTTGTCACCTGTGTTTTTTGAATCTCCCGCCGCCAGAACTAATCGTTCTGATTCGTTTCTCGCCTGATCAGTGTGATTGGAATTTGAATTCAAATAAGACAAAAGGAAAGTAAGCAAACAAAAGAAAATTCTGCGCCGTTGCTATGGTTTCGAACAATGCGAAGCCCATGATGAGTCAAAGATCAGCAACGGCTTCAAAAAACATGGCTGCCAAAATAGAGATGTGGAGAATTAGGCTCATCTTCTTTGCAGCTTTATTCTGCAATGCAGGATATTGCAACGCTAATTTAGCACTTAGAAGACCAATAGATGCTTACATTACATGTGGAAGCCCACCTGAGCAATATTACAAGACGTGGCAAGGTATACAGTTTACAAGAAATTGGAATGACTTTTCTTTGTTGATTTAGGCCCGGTACTGGCTGACAAAGTTTTTGCTTCCCGATTTGCTCGCCATAAACCAGCATGAAAAGTATTCATAAGATGTGAAAATGCCTTCCATTATAATCAAGGAAAGAGGCTGAAGATTGGGTGGTTTTATAATTACTGTAGCCAAGGCCCGTAAATTCAAATCATCTGACTATTTTTCAAGTTATTTCACGAGTCGCTTGACTTTTGGAAAGACGAGGCGATATACGATTTAAATGACCGTGGTAAAGAACGGGATAGAATTCCAGAAAGATGCCTAGAGAAGTCAGCGTGCATTTTTATGATATTGATTTTCGATACTCCATTAGAATAGCGCAATTTAGCTGTTCTGATCTAGGATGAGTCAGTAAAATAGAGCCAAGATGGAGAAAAGGAGTTTATTCATCTTGTGCACCTTTAATTGGAGATTTTGTTGAAATGAAAGTGCCATACTCTACAGACTGGTCTGCATACAGTCTATTCCCCAAAGGATGGATTGTAAATTATTGCCCAGATCTAAGAGACTAATTTAGCATGACTGATGTTTATACTGAAAAAATCATTTTCCAATGGAAGCTGAAGTTGATACATGCTATACACATATTTTATATAAGAAAATGTTTATAAGAAACTCAGCTCTCAGATCATGAAAAAAATGAAGAAACTCCAGGACTGGGAAAATATAGCTTAAAAACTATTTTTATAAAGAAACCCTTCACATATTTTTACTTGATTTCCACTCTTTTTCTTATATTGTATATATTGCTTGTAAGGTACTTTAGTGTAGTCTAAACATCGGAAAGGTTTTGAAAACCTCCTTTTTGAAATTTTCTTGTAGGAACAGGTAGTGAAGATGAAGATTGTTTAATAGAACCTGTAAAGAGACTCATAGGAAATTCCGAGTACTCAAAGTCTGACAATTTTAACTAATTTCAGTACTGGCAAACATTCTTACTGTATATACTTCCTTATAAAGAATATGTCAATGATTTGATTGAAGCTATACCCCAGACAGAGACAGTACTTTATGTTGCATAAGCAGATGGTATTCTGTTTGACTTCAAGGAAGACAAAGAAGGAAAAACAGGGTCATTGTTTTTCAACAATAATCAGGTGCACATCTTCCTTGTGCACTCAGCAATCTTTCAAGTTTGCAAGCTACAGATCTTCTAATCCCTTAACAATGTTTGTAGAAATTCTTTGACACGGACCTGTGAATATTTTTTCTGTTTTTCTACCAAAAAGGATGTTGGAGGTAGTATGGAGAAATTGCAAAAAAATTGTTCTTCCATTTTTAACTCTCCTAGCTTCTTGATCTCTATAAAAATTACTCTATAAATCTCTATAAAAATTACTTGTCAACTAATCAAATTCTCTCACTCTCCTTAGGTGATTTACGTCCAGTTGATAGAAAATCATTTATTTGCAATGCAAGCAGCCCTGTTGATTCTCATCCGCCAAGTTATATGGTTGATGGAAATAATGTGACACACTGGCAATCAAAAGCAGCTGTAGATAAAGTTAACATCACCATAGATATGAGATCTCCAAACCAAAAGGTATGATTTAAAGCAAGAAATCATAGGTTAAATTGATGTGGCATCTGACCTTGACATGTGGCTTGGACGTGATGTGGCCTCTGTGTACACGTTTTTTTTATAAGAAACTGGTTTATAAGAAACTAGTACTAAGGTGGCAAAATTTTAAGAAACTCTAGTACTATGTCTGAGAAGTACTAAGAAACTTTTCAAAGTTAAAAGCATGGATATTATAGCAAACAGATTGTTGAACCTTTATTCTTGAGCAATATTGTCAAAACATTTGTGTTTTTGACATAACAGAACACTGTTTATTCCTTTATGATGTTTTAAATGTCAAGAATCATATCTGCCGTAGTTTTAGCGACCACATTGATAATTCCGCATTCAAAAAATAAGAAACCAACTAAGAAACTTTTAGTACTAAAGTGGATAAAATTTCATGTGAAATTAAGAAACTTTTACTACTATGGCCTGATCCTAGTTTCTTATAAAAAAAACGTGTAGTAGCGAGTGAAAAAATTTAAACATGCAAGCTGCGAGTAGAGTATAAAAAGCTGTGAAAGAAACAAAATTAACAATAGAGCTTTTGTTATCTCATGGAAGAACCTTTTATTTTAGCAGCAGGTGGCGAGTTTGACACAATTTCATGGCTGCAAGTGGATGCAACTTTTCCTACCTGACTTGACTCCATGTACTCTCTACAAGTAGCCAAACAATGAAAAGACTGATAAAAATTATGAATCTGAGTACTGAAGCAAAAGTTGTATGTAGGAATTCTGTAACAAAGGGTATTGGATAATCTTTTTGAATCCCTGGAATTGTCAGTTATATTTTAACACCAGGGAATATTGATAAAATGAAGTTTATAATGATTGTTTTTGCTTGCCTCATCCTCCAATTTGTCATAAAGCTGTCCTTTCCAATGAATCAGTCCTTTTCACATTTTGCTCCTGCTTCCATGGTGCTATTCAGTGTTACAAGCGAGTAATGCCTATTCCAACATGATCCTTCTCCTTTGTGCAAAATGGAAATGCAAAAATGACCAGTTTAGAACAGGACAGACTTCCAGAGAGGGAAGAATCCAAAAATCCTTTTGAAAATAGCCAATTCCTAAATGTGTTTGTAAGGATCAAGAATATAGGCAATCTGCCATGAAAACAAAAGCTGAAATATGTTCGAAGAGACTGTTTCAGTATGGAGGCTGCTTCTTACAGGGGTGGCGCCAGCCTTGAAAAAGTGGAATGGACAAGAGACAAAATTGATGTTCTTATTTGAAAAAACCTTTGATCTACTATGCCCTTCACCTTTCCCTTCCCTGAAAAATCATATCATCATAGTCTGCAAAAGGTCATAAAATTTGAAAAATTGCATAATGCATTTTGAAGGTGTTGTTGTCCCCATTGTGGTTCAGTGGTGTAATTCTCTGACTTTGCAGCCAGAACAGCCAGGTGGACAGTGTTCAATTCCTGGTTATTATTACTATTACTATTATTAATTTATTCAAAGTTTGCATATACAATAGGCATATGAGCCCCCCACTTGAGCATCATGAGGCAAACTCAACCCAGCACTTGATATTCAGAATACAACTTCACCTTCATCTTTTCTTTTAGTTCCTCTTCATACGAACAATTGACATAACATTTGGTGCCTATCAGAGACCTGGCCAAATACGATACTTGAAGTCAACAGATGGTGGCCTTACATATACTCCATGGCATCATTATGTATCGTTTCCATTTGAATGTACATCTAAATTTGGCTTGAGCTATGAGCCTAGGCCTTTCTTGGTTAATTCAGTCCTTTGTGCAACTTACCCTAATTTTTTGCCAACTGCTGGGAATGAAACAGTAAGTATAAGCTCTGATTCGTTAGTCATTTGTAATTTGCAAATTTTAGGCTAATTTAGTGGATCCTATGTTATTAATCATTAGCCTATGCCCAGACCCATTATTTCAAATGAAGGAATAGTCTACAAAGCAAAGTGCAAAGGCTTGCTACCACTCCCCAATTTATTGTTATAATTCTATCTACAAGTACTAATTCATTCAAATTTTCTAAACAGAGGCAGTTTAAATTTTTCAGAAAGCTGAAAACCATGGTAGTAAGCTTTTGTTCTTTGTTTGCAGATCCTTATCATTTTGGAATAATGGGTCTTGGCTAATAAATCATAAACTTTTTGGACAGTACCATATGAGGATTAATGAGAAGGCTGAAAGAAATTTTGAACAAGAATTCTTTACTATGAATTTTGGGAACAAATTTTCTAAAATGACTCTACTATTTGAATTTCTTAGGGTTATGGTGTACCTGCATTATTATCATGTGTCTATTGCAAACTGAATTTCTTTGAAGTATCAGTATGTACGTAGCAGTGCATCTCTCCGTCTGTGTCAGTATTGTAACCCAATGTACATGACAAGATTCTCCCAACAATTTTCTAACTTTTGTACAATCTCTTTCAGGTTCACGTTGACATGTATGGGGGTAGATCATCAACTAACACTCCCCAGTTTCAGGTGAGTTTTAGAACATTCAACATTTTCAGTGATATATACAAAGACAGGACCATCAAGAAGGGGAGTATAGGGGGTGAAAGATCCAGGGCCCGTAAACATTTTACATCTTGAAAATTATGTAAATCTTTCCAATGCAGTTTTATCACAATCTGCCCAAAAGGATTATTTTCAAAGCGTCAACTTTGATAATACTATACATATTACAAAACTGTCATACATATATTTCTGTTTTATAGAAATTGGTTCCTTCCCAGCGAGTCAGTCGTTGGTGTCAAAAGGTCCTTGAGTTACTGCACATTCAGTCTCTTTGGCCTATTTAGTGGTTCGTTCCTAATGACTGTAGTGATGCAAGTGACTGCAGTGACCTGATGTGAACCAGGCTTTACTTCTCTTTTCATAAATTCAATCTTTTACATATACTTGATACGGAATCTTTATGCCAGTTTTTAAAATGATTAAGTCTTAAAAGGGGCGTATCCCTCATGTTCTGGTTGTCTAAAGGGCGTGGTCATCAAAAATTTCTTGGGAGACTGCACTCCCAAACCCGCTTGGGCCCGTTCCG
This sequence comes from Aurelia sp. 4 Dawson et al 2005, assembly GCA_964019985.1. NCBI lineage: Eukaryota > Metazoa > Cnidaria > Scyphozoa > Semaeostomeae > Ulmaridae > Aurelia > Aurelia sp. 4 Dawson et al 2005. The sequence goes on from OZ026499.1 coordinate 17,936,343, forward strand.
ATCGATCACGTCGGGGCCGGAGCGAGCTCTCGATGGCACTGTACAAAGAATCTGACGTCTGAAACTGCATTTTGTGATTACGTCATTGCATAAACAGTTGTCTATTTTCAGCTCCTTTTGAGTTTTGCCTTCCTTCTTCTTATAGACATGGCTCAATGCTACAAATATCAAATTTGAATTTACTGGTCTTTATCAAAAGTTTGATATCTTTTCAGCAAAGTGGGTAAGTATTGGGATCCTTGGAGCATCATAGTTTGTGAACTGACGTTTTGGTTTCGACTTGCATTAGAAGCAACAGTTATAAAAGATTTTACCCATCTGGATAGCTTAAACTTTTTGGCAAACCCGTTCAGCTGCTTTCAAAATTCTTTCAAAAATAAAGTTTTAATGTTGCTAGTTTTTATAAGACATTATTTCTGCGAAATCGCACATTTTTTCAGTGTCTTGAATAATACTTCTGATTTAAACTTAGTCAGATGGTCAACAGAGCACAATTGTTATGTTCACACATTTGATGCCTCATGTTTTTAAGGTTTGAAAACTATTAACCAAAGGGCGTTGCAACCTGTCCATGCAACCTGTGTCGCACTTTCATTCCGAACTTGGGCTTTTTATGATGTTTTTAGACATTTGTTTTATTATATACTTTGATGAACAGTAAATGGTTTTAATGATTTTGTATCTTTTATCCACACTTTGTAATATATATTTTTAGCGTTGGAATTAATTAGCTAAATACTTTAGCTATCAGTTATTTTGTTTCCAACGAAAAAGAAATTGATGATAATGATAATAATGATGCAGCAGAAAAGTAAAGAAATTAGGTCATTTTCAAAAGAGCAGGCCAAAAGTGGGAGTTGCCTCCTCTCCTATGTAATGCGTTCGTATCAGTGTTGCAATACAAGATTTTGAAATGTTGAAGTTTTTTATCGACTTTGTATATTTGTGTATTTGCAAAACACAAAACCATTCTAGTGGTCAGGGCTGTAGGATGCATCTCAAACTTCGGGAGGCACAAGACCTCAAGGGCACTTTTTTCATGAAGCCAAAGGGGCATTCCCTGCTGTAAATAGGGTATTCTTTTGTTCAATGCATAATCTAGGGGGCACATGCACCCAGTGCCCCTGGTTCCTGCGTCTAATGGTAGTGATTAAGGCCCCGTTCACAGTGCTACGTTTTCATATGAAAACGGAGTAAAACTTCTCCGTTTCTGCCTTGCGAATGCCAGACACATTGCTCCGCTGTGAAAACGGGCCTTTTCGAAAACGCTAATGAAAACGCATAAATTTGAAAACGGTGCGATTTGAAAACGATCCGTTTTCAGTGTGAACACCAAAAACGGAGACATTTGAAAACGCTGCGCATTCCTTTGTTAATAGAATTTTGATTACAATGGCATTCAAAGTCGCGATTGGCGCCTTGTTGACTGTCGTCAACGCAGGCTTTTTTTTGAAAAGGGGATTAACAGCATCGTTTTGCTAGAGCAATGTGAAAGACTATCGTTGTCATAGCGTATCTATTTTAAAACGGAGCAATGTGAACGGGCAGCGTTTTCATCAACAAAAACGGATAGAAATGAAAACGGAGCAGTGTGAACGTAGCCTAATTTGAAGATACTGACTTTTTAACAGACACCATTTCATTTGAATTATTATCTGTTTTTCCAAAGCATCATTACACAGTTCGTGAAATCTCAGTCACTGGATATTGTTTTTGCAATGGCCACGGAACGGGATGCACCATCAATAGTACCACTGGGATACGCCTTTGCCAATGCCAGAATAATGCATGTGGGCCACTCTGTGACCAATGTTGTCCTGCTTACAATCAATATCGTTGGAAACAAGGAAGTGGAGCACCGTTTGAAGTGGACCCAAATGCTGCTTGCAGAGGTAAACGATAAAACAATCGATAATGATGGCAAAATTTGCTTTTTCGTTATGGGTCACGTAACCGTAAAGGCTCGTTTTTATATGTCGCATTTCATCGTATTTCGTCGCATTTCATCGGAATGCCGGGTCTGCGATCAATAGAGGATTGCGCTAAAGATGGCGGCGAGGAATTTTTTACCGAGATGCACTGCGTTCGAATTACAAACCTTTAACGATTCTATAGGAATTCGATTAAAGAACGCAGTGCATCTCGGTAAAAAATTCCTCGCCGCCATCTTTAGCGCAATCGTCTATTAGGATTGATTCCGATATATGAAAACCAGGTATCCTAATTCATCCTAATTCGTCGCAATTCGTCGCAATTAATCCCAGTGAATCAAAAAAGTTTGTTTTCTACGATGAAATAGGACGAATTGTGATGAATTACGATTCTCGATTTTCATATCATTTGACGATCCCAATTATGGAAATCCGACAATTTACGATGAAATCCGATGAAATGCGACATATGAAAACCAGCCTTAAACAAACCTGTTATCTCTGTCATCTATATTGTTTTCCACACATGTCCATTTTGCTTGCACAGATTTTGGTGGATGGGGTGGATCCACAATAAAGTTACTTCTAAAAATCCACCAATATCTCTGCATATACAAAATCAAGAGTCCATCTTCAAAATTACACCTTAATTTTGAGAAAAGTAGTGGAAAATCTCTGTGATATGGCCTGTCAAAAGTGCTTTAAAATCGTTTTTTCGAAGGCAGTTTGTCGTGACGCAGCCTGTAGCCCCTTTAAAGAGATTTCCAAACACGACGATGAGTTTGCAGTGTTTCGAAGGAGGTATCTCACAGTCATTTCATTTTCTTACTAAATCAAAGAGCTGTTTCAAAGATAAACCCGCGACTTCACAAAGTTACAAACCAAACATTCATGTCTTCTACGATTGCTCGGAAATAATTAGATATGTAACAATCATTTTTTGCTGGCTTGGGGGAAGCCACCAAGCAAACTGCAAAATACCGCCGCAGACAATGGAATAACAATGCACTTGTATGTAAAATGTTGGTCTTTACAGATAATACAGTTTGGAGACGGAACCCCTTTAAGTTCATTTTTGCAGAATCTTTAGATCGGGGAAAAAGAAACCAGAAAGCTGATGTTTTTGAAAAGTCATAAATTAGACTTATGACGATGAGTCTCTTGTTTCCCTGTGCTCTTTGACTTTATGATGGTGCTTCAGTCAATAGAGACTCATAATATTACTCTGAAAAACCTGGCCCTATTTAGGCCCAAACTTCGCAGTTCCTAAAGTACCAATCAGATTACGAGATTTGTGAATTAAATTTAGATTCGATTGAAGAATTGAAAACACTCCCACAAGTCCATTGATGATTGAAGAAATAGGGCCAAGTTTTTCACTGTTTCATTATGAGTCCTTCTTGAGCAAGGTTTACCGCAGGGATGCAAGGGACTCATCGTCATAAGTATAGTCATAAACTTGCCATGAATATTTTTATGCATTCGCATCATTAATCGTCCTTTATCGATGTTCTATTTGAATGACAAGATTTTTCGGTATTCTTTTTTTGTTATCGCATTTTACAGCTCCCCATATCAAACTCGCAGACTCCCTTTAAAGACTTTAAAGAGGCAAAGGAGTGAGACAAACGCTTGAATAGAGGATTGCGCTAAAGATGGCGGCGAGGAATTTTTCACAGAGATGCATTGCGTTCGAAGTACAAATCTTTAACGATTCCATAGGGATTCGATTAAAGAACACAGTGCATCTCGGTAAGAATTCCTCGTTGTCATCTTTAGTGCAATCGTCTATTACTAAGTCGTAAAAACCATGAAAGCTAGAGGCTTCTTCTTTTTACTATTTTCAGACCTTCAAAGACTGCGTACTCCTTGTATTGATCTTTTTGATAGTCCTGAATCAGTTTACAACTTAATGGTGCTTTTAATCTTCGTCAAAACTCCCGACACCTCCTCTGAACATCTCTTCATAAAGCTTAAAACGCTGTCATTCGAATAATAATGATGATACTGGAAATACTCTTTCTGGAATGCAGTAAATCCCCGCGTATAAGAACCTACCAAAATAAGAACCTAGAGGCTGTTTTTCCTAAATCATGCACTTTGTAATAAAGAACCTGTTTCAGTTTGATGAAACACAGGTTCTTATTGCAGGGGTAGCAGAGTTGACTTTTGACTATTGTTATTCGGTTAATTTTGGTCCCAATTGGCTGCTAAATGTTGAGTCTCCTCTCCAATTAGTTGTTAGGTTCATACGAACCTTTCTGAAACAAATAACAGGGCTGAAAATCTTTTTTAAGACTCTGAAGGGCCTTCATGAGTCACCCTTCAAATAAGAACTTCTATACCCTGATATTAGCTATAGTGTCCTTGAAATAAGAACCTATTTCAGCCTGGCTCTCAAAAAAGTTAGTTCTTATATGCAGGCTTTTACTGTAATGGCGAACGGCCTGGAAGTTCCCTCGACGCAATTCAGTTGAAAGAGTTTGGCAAGAATAGTTTACATTTTCAGTCTGTCAGTTTTGCAAGGATTCAAGCGCTATGCTAGCCACAGTAATCTCGAACTTATTTCTTTAGCAGTGCTACCTCCTCTTGTTTTCTTATTGATATTCTTAATTGTAGCTTGCAACTGCCACAACCATTCAAAAGTATGCACCTACAATCAGACAGTTGCTGACTCAAGACTGAGTTTAAATGCCAGTGGATTTTATTCAGGAGGAGGTGTCTGCCAAGACTGCCAGGTATGCTTTCTATCTTCAAGTCATATCACTATCCGTTCAAGAAAATCTCCAGGCTGGAACCACATTTTGACTTTATGAAAGTTTTTTTTGTGTGTATCTAATCGATGTTTAAGGAATAAAGTAATAGTCTTAAGATAAAGCATGTTTTTATTCAGATGTGTTTGAAAATAAGCCAATCAGAAGTATCTTGGGCTAGATTTGTATTGTGGTAATTGTTTCTCGTTTAATGATTCTGCAGTATTTTTAAGTGTTTATGCAAGGTTCAAACGGCGCTCCCTGGTTCAAAGCTTGCAGTTGCAAAGAGAAAGAATCTAAAAATATGTGATTCAAGTCGATGTCAAACATGCGTTGTGAGCAATGGATAACAAAAGAGACAATGCTGTGCCTGAATGTCTTCTTTGTTCTGTTTATAGAGATCCTTACTTACCATTGCATATTTTAAGGAATGAGAGTGCAAGGGCGAACGAACAGCTTTACAATGCTAGATTTCGAGATGGTGTATGAATGTTTGCATATATATGTCTCACGCATCCTTTTCTTTGACTAATCGAGAATAATTAAAGCGATAGCAGTTTGATCTTTTCAGCGCATTACTTATGCTGCTTTATTATGTTACGTGACAATCATTTGTTGACGCTTTATCTTGGTCCTCAGCATAACACAACTGGCATAAATTGTGAAAGATGCATAACATACTTTTATAGACCAGCTGGAAAGAGTCGACTAAGTACAGATGTTTGCAAAGGTAAGCTTCCGAAATCACAACCCTTGAGCATTTGTTAGACGTTAGATATTGCCCTTTTCAGACGATATCCAGTTGTGGACTAAACCCCCTCAATAGAAAAGGACACATTTTGTATCTTTAAAGGGTAAGTCTGGGGTTGACAAAGTTATTGTTGAAAGCAGCCTTACCAACTGCTGAACACCGGTCGTGGGTTCTTTCCAAGTTTTGATATCTCCAATTTTCATGAATTGATTAATGAATCTTCGTAAGTTAGGCCAAATATCGTCGCCATTTTGTATTTTGTACTAGTGTGGGAAGGCGCGATAAGGAGGCTAGCAATGTGAATGGTATACTATCAACACATTTGGCAGCCTCGTTCAGGTCGACATGAAATGACATCATAGAAAATGACGTCATTTCGCACTTCTAAGTAGATTCAAATGTGTAGTTTCGCAGATTAAAAGAAAAGTACTACACACCGTTCACAACAGTGTAATCCCTTGAATAATCAACAATTATGCCAACCCCAGACTTGTCCTTTGAAAGTTAAGATTTTATAGAATAAACATGGTGTGCATTGTGAGAAGATTTGCCCAGGGGGGGTACTTCATAACTTCCAATACGAGGGGGTCCATGCCAATATTTGGGGTTTGAAATTTTACGTGAATCAATATTTGGGGTCTGTGAATTGCGATATGGACAAAAATTCAATATTTTGGGTCCACAAATCTGAAAAAAGGACGAATCGTGGAATTTGGTGCTGGTCTCCAAAATAGTGGACTCAATATTTGGGGTCCCCAAAAAGTTAAGCTTAATATTTAGGGGTCAGCAAAGAAATAGTGGCATGAACCCCCCCCCCCCGTATTGAAAGTTGGGGAGTAACCCCCCTAGGAAGATTTGTAAGTAGTAACAACACATATATGTAAATTTTAAGAATATTTTATATTATGAATATTGAGGCTTCTTGTTGTCAGTCTCTTTGAAGACCAACCCACAGTAGTTCAGGGCCGGCCGATCAGGGCTCGATATCTTTATCGGTGACTATTGCAAAATGAAAGCTAATATTTAATTATCAATTTATATGTAAATTTCAGAATGCAACTGCAACACTCTGGGTACAAGGAATCAAACAGGAGTGCCATATCTGGACTGCATAAGAGATGAAACAGTCAATGTATCTGGAATGGTATGAACCAACTTCTGTTTTACTTTCTTTATTTCGCTATTGTTTGGTTTCCCATATGGATCATGGGCGGTAGGAGACTACTGTGTTAGCCTAAAAGTGCTTAAATCGCCTAATAAAGAAATTCACTCATTCGAACTTACGATGCTGTGGTTGTCTTTTTCTTCTTCATTGCCTTCTGCCAAATATTTCCACCAATGCAGTATGCACACCACAAATGTGGCCATGTGGGCACCAGCTCCATGTTGCATTGATTCTACGCATAATTCATATCGAGGCACAGTGTTGAATCAATGTAACATGGCGCTGGCGCCCACTAGGCCACAGTTGTGGTGTGCATACTGTATTTGTGGAAAAATTTGGCAGAAGACAATGAAGAAGAAAGAGACAACCACAGCATCGTAAGTTTGAATGAACGAATTTCTTTATTAGGCGATTTAAGCACTATTAGGCTAACACAGTAGTCTCCTACTGCCCATGTATGGACTTGGCTTGGGACTAATTTCAAGCCCAGTCAACATCATGCCAGAAAAGAGTAGTATTCTGGCAAACAGAGCAGACACTGCGCACGGAAGTGCGAAAACTCGTAACTTTGAGCCCCGCTAGCTCCCTGCAACGGGTCCCAAAATTCGGCAGCATTTAATATCTTGTTCCTTGGGCTTTAAACTCTCGACTTATCGTTTCAAAAAGCTTATCCATCCAAGCACTTCCTTATCTCAGATTGCTCGATGACGTCATTTTACGCAGTTTCTGCTCTGTCATTCTGGCACGGATGGACTGGAATTTGGCTCGGTATGGACTTCTTTCTACACAGGAATCAACGTTTACTGATAGATAAACGTTCTTTCTTGTCTCTTTGGGAACTGGAAAGAAGTGTACAAGGATAAGCAAGATTCAAAGTAGACTTATGAAGATGAGTCCCTTGTATCCCTGCGGTAAACCTTGCTCAAGAGGGAATCATAATGAAACAGTGAAAAGCCCGGAGCAGGATCGATCGAAGCAGGATCGAACGACTGTTGTAGCTCTGTTCAACAGTCACTCCTTGGAAAGAAAGTGCGATGAAAACCACGTTAAGCAGACATTTAATCAACGAAACTTGGTTTAAACCTGAAGAAGGAAATTGTCACTTTATCTGGTGAGTGCAAAAGAAGTCTCTCAACGCTACATTTTCCATGTTTTTAAGACTAAAACAAACCAGAGAAAGCTTCAGCCACCTGCCGTAGCAACTTTGTTCAAAATCTAGTCAACTGCATCATTCGAATTGAGAATTCGACATAATTGTTCTCAGCCAAATCTCGCAATCTGATTGGTTCTGGAGATATTGCGCAGTTTGGGCCTAAACAGGGCCAGGTTTTTCAGAGTAATACTTTGAGTCTCTATTGCCCGAAGCGCCATTATCAAGTCAAAGAGCACAGGGAAACAAGAGACTCACCGTCATAAGTCTAGATTCAAAGTATATGTGCTATTTGGAATAACAGTAGAATCTCTATTTATTTCTTTTGATTTTATAGAAAAGGCTAAGAAGACTTTCTTGTTTAGAGGCCTCCATCTTTAGTATATTCTGCATGAGTTGCAAGCTTTGGAGTCATATTAAATGCAATGGGACAAGTGTGAATGAATACAACATTTTACTTAAGGAGGGTAAGGACAGTCCATGGTTATGTGCTAAATGCTCAATAAAGGAACGTGAAGAAATGTTCCCTTTTTGTAGTGTGTCTGATGATGTCTTTGCTAACATCTTTCTTTTGGATACCCCTTCTTTTAGTGACATAATACCAACATTTGATGTATGTTCAAGGCTTACAAAACTGCCAAATCTAGGTGACTATGATATTGATGAGCAGATGCCACAACATATTGACACCCATTACTTTTCTTTGCAAGAGCTGTCCAAATCTTTTTACAAATCTTCTGCAAACAAGGAGCTTTCTATTTTTCATTCCAATATACGTAGCCTTTCCCTCCATCTTAATGAACTGGTTGGCCTAGCAAATAACTTGAACCAAAGTTTTGATGTCATAGGTGTGTCTGAAACATGGGATTCTTTTGAGAATCCAATTGCAACTAATGTTGAAATTCCAGGGTATGATTTTGTCTTCACTAGGTCTCATAGCCAGAATGGTGGTGTTGGGATGTATGTTAAATCCAATCTATCAGCCTCACCAAGGAAGGATCTTGACTGCAGTAATGATGATTTTGAAACTGTTTGGATTGAGGTGGATCGCAAAAATGAGAAGAATTTGTTGTTTTGTTGTGTTTATCGACATCCAAATTCTAATATAGAGAGCCTAACATTTCACCTCAACGATATCTTGTTAAAAGTAACTCAGTCTAATAAACTTGCTTTCATAATGGGTGACTTTAATGTGAACCTTCTCAACTATAATTCAGATACTCAAACTTGTGATTTTGTCAATAATTTCTTCTCTAATAATTTCATGCCATGCATTCTTCACCCAACTAGAATTTCTGATCAAACATCTACGCTAATTGATAACATATTCACAAATGCAGTTGAATTCAATATTACCAGTGGCAACATCCTGACCCAAATTTCTGATCACTTTCCACAAATTCTAATTCTCAAGAATTTAGGCCTTGATATGTTAAATGCTAGTCATTATAAACATGATTTCACTAATTTCAATGAGGGAAATTGCCTTGAAGATTTAAACTCTATAAACCTTGATTTTATCAATGATAACACGTTAGATGTAAACTATAAATTTAGTAAGTTTTTAAAAGAGATTTACTCACTGTCAGAGAAGCATGCTCCCATTAAAAAGCTAAATAAGAAAGCCATCAAATTAAAAGCTAGGCCTTGGATAAATGGCAGAATCTTGAAAATGATGAGATTACGTGATAAAATCTTCCGCAGTCTAAGGAAAGACAACACTGATGCCAAGAAATCATTATATAAAAAGTTTCGCAATCGTGTTGTATTGGAATTGAAAAACAGTAAAACCGCCTACTTCCAAAACTATTTTCTCACCAATAAACAAAACATGAAACTCCTATGGTCAGGTATCAAATCTATTATAAGTGTAAAGACTTCTACCTCATCTTCAGTTAAAAAGATCAAAGATAACAATGGTAATGTCACCTCTGATCCAATACAGATGTCAAACATCTTTAATGATTACTTTGTTAATGTTGCTGAAAATATTACTGCTAAAATACCCAAAACCATTAAATCACCTCTTGCCTACATGTCAGACAGAAATCCAGACTCAATCTTTCTTTCTCCAGTCATGCATTATGAAGTTAAAGACCTTATTGCAGCCTTGAATCCTGCAAAGTCTGTTGGTCCTAACAGCATACCAATCAAACTACTCAAAATTCTTGGCCCCTTCTTATCTCCTTTCCTAGCTGATATCATTAATCAGTCATTTCAGTCAGGAGTGTTTCCTGACAAGCTCAAAGTTGCCAAAGTCATAACTATATTCAAAAAGGGTGATTACCAGCAGACTTCTAACTACCGCCCAATATCCTTACTTTCTATTTTTAGCAAGATTTTTGAAAGAGTAATGTATAAGCGTCTTTTTAAATTCCTAGAATTTCACAAGATTCTGTATAACCTTCAGTTTGGTTTCCAGGAAAATCATTCAATTGATCATGCTCTAGTCAGCTTGACTGAGACAATAAGACACAGCTTAGATAATAAAAGATTTGGTTGTGGTATATTTATTGACCTTCAGAAAGCCTTTGACACTGTCAATCATAAAATCCTACTGTCTAAGATGGAGCACTGTGGTGTTAGAGGTTGTGCTTTAGATTGGTTTAAATCATACCTTTCAGAGCGTGAACAGTATGTAAGCATAAATGGTTCTAACTCTGGCCTACTCAAAATCTCTTGTGGCGTTCCACAGGGGTCCGTATTAGGTCCTCTTCTCTTCTTACTTTACATAAATGACTTGCCTAATGTATCTAAAAGGCTTAAATTCTTCCTGTTTGCTGATGACACTAACATCTATTATGAGAGTGAAAATTTAAATAAGTTAGTAAAGATTGTAAACACTGAACTCAGATCTGTCAAAAAGTGGCTTGATGCCATAAATTATCTCTTAATGTAGAAAAAACAAACTTCATGATCTTCCATTCAATAAACAATAGAATAGATGAAAATCCTATTATTAAAATTGGAAAGAAGACCATTCAAAGAGCAAAGTTTTTTAAATTTTTAGGACTACTCTTAGATGAAAATCTTAGTTGGAAGTTCCATCTGAAGGAGTTGTCTAAGAAACTTGCAAGAACTTGTGGTGTTATCTCAAAGGTTAAGAGCCTATTGTCTCCAGATGTGTTGCTTTGCTTATATAATTCATTGTTCTTGTCTTTTGCCCAGTATGGTATTATTTTGTGGGGTAATACTTCTGCATCTTATACAGACCCAGTCTACAAACTTCAGAAGAAACTAGTTCAAATAATCTCTTCTCAGCCTGCTCGTTCTCACTCTGCCCCAATCTTTAAGTCTTTAGAACTTCTCAGACTATCTGATGTCTTTCAGCTTAAACTTCTCACTTTTGTCTTTGAAACTGTAAACAGAATGTCACCAAGCTGCTTTGATGACTTTTTCTTATTGAATTCATCCGTGCATAAGTATAATACAAGACAGGCTAGTAAAGGTGATTTGTTTCTCGCACGAAAAAACACCCTACAATATGGGATAAACTCCATTCGATATAGAGGAGCTAAGCTTTGGAATGAAATTCCGGTTGAATTAAGAAACTCTCACTCAAAAGCTTCATTCAAAACTAAGGTAAAGATCTATTTTCTGTGCCATAATTACACCCAGTGATTCACATACTATTCTTTGTGTATACCTTACCTTATCTTGTCTTTCTGCACCTGTTTTCAATAACATCATAATAATTCAATATCTTTTTAGTTAGGGGGTGCTCCCTCCTCGATTAGCCTGCCTATTGAGGGAGCCCCTCCTTTAAGAAATTCCCCTAATCTCACTGCAGCTCTCCATACTCACCTATTTAGTCTCTCAACATTTTGCTTTAATTATATCATCCTGTCCTGTTCTTCTTTCTATTTTGTGTGCTGTATTTAATTTTAGTTTATCATTGTTAATAAGATAGGTGGGTATGTTGAACTGTAGTGATGTATTAGATGAATTTTAAAATGAATGAACTGAACTGAAGTATAGATAGAAAGACCATCGTCTTCTGTTCTGCTCTGTGGTGGTGCAAAATGGGCTTGTGTTTATGATGCTTGTTCATTTTGCTAGGGTGCTGGTGACTGCTATTGTAAACAAAATGTTTACAGAAGACAATGTGATACTTGTCGACCTGGATTCTTCAACCTGACTGGTTCAAACCCTCTAGGGTGTCAAGGTAAACAAAACTTGATATTGAAGTCCTAGTGTAGACTTGCAACGTGATTGCTAGCATTCGTCCAATGTATTTAATTCCATTCTGACTATCCAGTTCAATGAGTAATACTGAGGCGCATGTAATGAGTGTAGTTCAAATGGTCGAATAACAAACGAGATTTGAGAGGAAAATTCAGCGACAAAGCAGCTTCGACCCTGTTAGTTCTTAATTTTGATCTTTGGAGGTTGGACTGGAGATGATGTGAATACTCGTGGAATTGTCTGCGTTGGTTGTGCTAATGCGGCAATTCTTAATATTCGATTGTGTGTATATATATACAAATCAATAGAGAATTGAAGGACTGAAATTCTTCCTTGACTTTCATTGGCCTACAGTTTGGTTGAAACATAGGAAATGTGGAGGGAAATGGAGAATGGCTTAGAAATCTACCAAAATTGCTTACAATTTAAGGCACCTTTTTTATTCTGAATTTATTCCTTTGAAGTTCTATCAAGATAAAATAAGGAACTTGGTTCTATCAATTCCCAAATATTGCAATTGTTGACTGCTACACATATTAACAAATCTCTCTGCAAAAGTCTAACTACCAATTTAGAAATTTCTCTTTTTGAAATATCTATAAATTTTCAATTTTCATTTTAAATGTGCTGTAATCAAAATAAACTTTGTTGACAACCACTAGGATTTGTTATCGAAGATACCTTTTTCTTTAGACTGCAGTTGCTTCTTGCCTGGAACTGTTAATGCCAGCAACGTCTGTACAGCAGATCATGTAGGAATTTGTCCTTGCAAGAGGAACACAGAAGGGAGAGCATGTGCTGTTTGCAAAGATCAATTTTTCAATCTGACTGCAAACAACACGAACGGATGCCAAGGTTGGTTATTTAGAGCTGACAACGGAAGAAAATTTTGATTGGTAAAAGCGCTCATATGTTAGATATAGGAATCATAAAATGTTATAAGGGGTTGTATCGGAACGAGAGTTCCATGTTCGATACTGTCTGGTGCATGAATTACTTGCCGTTTACATTTAAAGGGGCAGGGTCACGTTATGTAAACAAACTTCTTTCGAAATGACGATTTTGCATTATTTTTGATAGGCCATATCACAGAGATTTTCAACTGTTTTTCTCAAAATGAAGGTGTTATTTTGACGATGGACTCTTGAGCTTCGTAGACAAACAAGCGAAACACTCATATATTGTACGATTGCAGAGATATTGATGAATTTTTGGAAGTAACTTTCTAGTGGGTTCACCCCATCCACCAAAATCTATGCAGAACACAATGACCACGTGTGGGCAACAATGTTGATTATAGAGATAACCGGTTTGTTTACGGTTACATGACCCTGCCCCTCAAAGTTCTATTTCTGAAGCAGACAATTGTATTGAATTCATATTTCAATGACAACAGGATCGAATATGGAATCCTAGTTCCCATGCAAACCCCTTGCAAGCTTTTCCTTATATTTGAGTCTAGAAGATGAGTGATTCTACGATCTTCCCACAACTAATTTAGCCTTTTACTGATAGATAAACATTTTAGTTTTGAATAGCGACCCACTTTTTATTCTACATCCCCCAAGCGTGTCAACTTTTCTTTGAATCTCCCGGATTCATCGTTTTATCCACAGTGTTAAGGACGATGCAGATCCATTTTGACCAATAATGTTGAATTTTCAGAAATTTGGGGTCATAACGATTGAAAAGGTAGCACATTTTAAAGGACACTCACAGGAACAGAATTCTCATAGCTCAATATCTTGTAGATTGCAGCTGCGATCCAGGTGGCCGAAGTTCGCCAATTTGCAACAAGGTTTCTGGCCAGTGCATTTGCAGGAGTGCTAATATAACTGGAAAGCAATGTGACATGTAAGTATTTCATATCATGTTATGTGATATTCTGTAACATTCCGTTCTGCAATGCCTTTGGTTGGTACCGAAGCCTACCGAAGAGAAATTTTAGATAAAGAAATCATAATGATAATACTAATGCAAGAAATACTGGTATTACTAGGATTGGTCCTGATACTTAAAAGGACAAGTCCGGGGTTGACATAATTGTTGATTATTCAAGAGGTTACACTGTTGTGAATATTGTGTAGTACTTTTTTCAATGTTCTTCCCCTTTTGCTCTGTGAAACAACATATTTCAATCTGCTAAGAAGTGCGAAATGACGTCATTTTCTATGACGTCACTTTATGTTGACCTGAACGACACTGCCAAATACGTTGATATTATACCATTCACATAGCTAGTCCCCTTACCGCGCCTTCGCACACTCTTACAAATTTACAAAGTGGCAACGATATTTGGCCTAACTTACGAAGATTCATTAACCAATTTATGAAAGTTGGAGGCATCAAAACTTGGAAAGAACTGACGACTGGTGGTGTTGGTGAGGTTGCTTCTTAGCAATAATTTATCAAGCCCGGACTTGTCCTTTAAAGGTAATGTCTCCATGTAAGTGCAGCCGCGTATACACTTTCAAGATATGCTAACAAGATACTGACTAAGTGCTTCAAGGAGCGCACTGTGATTGGTAGAATTTAACTGATTATATGCAAACAAAAATTTATATTCTGAACGAGGCCGCCTGCTGTGGTTCTGCTCTGGACGCGCAACCGTTAATAATTCATCAGTCTCCCTACCAGATGTGGCTATTTCGTCGACCACATTGTCTTACTAATCCAATGAAATATCACAAGAATCATGTAAATTGCAAGTAGATTTGGCCCATGTCTTTCTCCTCAGTCCGTCGAGCCGTCCTCTTTTCATTTGTTCATGGATCTGTCATTCATAATTGGATCTGTCAGGCAGACGGAAGAAACAGACTTGGGGCAAGTCTACCCACAAAGCAGCAGAGAGATCTAAAAGGCATTCATTGCAAGTATCCAATCCAAAGATAAAATACCGGGAGAGTCAAAAAAAAGTTTCGGCGTTTGGAGAGCTGTGGAGTAAAAAGTATGTGACCGATATTCAAAACTAAAGTGTTAATCTATCACTCAAAGGCTAACTTAGATGATAAAATTTTGTTTGGTAAAATCAAATATCTTGGAGACCCAACAATAATCAAAATGCTTGTAAGGGGTTTGTATGGGAATCGAGAATTCCACATTCCATCCTGGTCCATAATTTATGTGGCATCGAAGTTTGCATTGCCAGTTTTGAGATGCTGAATTCGAATTTCGATAGACAGTAAATTATGGACCAGAATGGAATGTGGAACTGTTGTTCCCAAACATGCCCCTTTCCAACATTTTCCTCATTTCTAGGCTTGTAAGATGAGGGATACTACCAAACAAAATTTTCTCATCTAAGTTGACCTTTGACTGATAGATAAACATTTCAGTTTTGAATATCGGTCACATACTTTTTATTCCACAGCCCTTCAAACGCCTAAACTTTTTTTTGACTCATCCGGTAGTTTCACTTGGTATAATGATTCCCCGAGCAGGTTTTTATGCTTGTATATTGCTTCCAAAAATGGTGTTTTTCTGAATGGTACGATAATTTTGCATCCTCTAGGCCCACAGATGGTTATTTCTACCCCAACCTTCATTATCTAAACTTTGCAGTTGCAAGAATGGCTCTAGCGGTAAGTTAGTCGTGCAGTATGTTATTGAAGCAGACTTGGATGAAGTTTATCTTAGTAGGCTAGTAGATATCAGAATTAGGAACGTTGCAAGTAAACAAGATGCCGAACGGCTTGAACACGGTTGCAACAAGTTGAAAGCTGCCTACGATCGACAATGCAACAAATATGGAGATGAAGGATGTCTGGTTGAAATGTTTCCGTTTGAAATCCAGGCAATGTAATTTATGCTTACGTTTTGAAATTTAAAGCTGAAATTTTGGTCATAGGTCCTCTTGGCCTAAATCGTAAGTACTTTTTGTTATCAAAAATATTTTCAGATTATATCCAAGTTTGATAGGGTGCAAAATTCTTGCTATTTGATCATTTGTGCCGTAGTCATCACGAACTATGCTTCAGAATTCAAAACCTGTCATTTTTTAATTAGAATGCCTTTTGTTCCTCACTGCTATTGACGTCAGCTTTTTGTGAAAAAACGCAACACGTACCGCGGGATGACGGCAAACTGCCTTTTCTACACGGGAGACTGCCATTTTGTTCCTACCATGAAACAGTGTGCTAAAAGGAAGTCATGACACCTGAAGGCGAAGGAGAAGTATCTCTTAATTCACAGGGAAAGACTAAGGGAAGTATGTGTTAACCAGGGAGTTGGGATCGGGGAC
Organism: Aurelia sp. 4 Dawson et al 2005; assembly: GCA_964019985.1. Taxonomy (NCBI): domain Eukaryota; kingdom Metazoa; phylum Cnidaria; class Scyphozoa; order Semaeostomeae; family Ulmaridae; genus Aurelia; species Aurelia sp. 4 Dawson et al 2005. Next base: position 17,952,518 of record OZ026499.1, read on the forward strand.
AAACACAGCAAAATATAATATTCTGCGTTGTCTATATCAGAATTAGATATACGCTATGAAAATGATAGGGGTTCACATTGCTCCAGCGAAAAGATGTTGTCAATCCCCTTTTCAAAACAAAGCCTTTTGTTAATAGCTGTCAACAAGGCGCCAATCGCGACTTTGACTGCCATTGTAGTCAACAAGCTATTAACAAAGGAATGTGAAGCGTTTTCAATGTCTCCGTTTTTTGGCGTTCACACTGAAAACGGATCGTTTTCAAAACGCACCGTTTTCAGGTTGATGCGTTTTCATTAGCGTTTTCAAAGAGCTCCATTTTCACAGCGGGGTAATTTGAACGCAAGGCAAAACAGAGAAGTTTTAATCTGTTTTCAGTTGAAAACCGAGCAGTGTGAACGGGGCTTCAGTGTATCATGGCAGCATCCCATTTTGACGGCTCTAGCTTTCATCAGTTTAGTGTTGGTAAATTGTTGAACGTCGAAATCCTGCTTAAAATTCGGACCTTTGATCGAGCTTGTGTATTCGTTTGTCAATGGACCATTTGTCCCTTTGCAGTTGTAGAGACATCAGTTCCAAAGCTATGAGTAGATGAACCTCTTAACTCTTCAGATAATGCTGATTGTATGCTTGAAAACAAATATTCTTTTTCTTCATTTACTTGAAAAGAGGAATAGCCTTTGGTATTAGCCTTTGCATAGAAAAAGACCGTATCAACGGCTAGAAAAGAATGTTGATGTAGCCTTGAACTCTGAAACAATATTCAGTATTCAAGGCATTTTCGAATTTTTCACCACTAAAGATTCTTCACTACCTTGGCAGGTCAGACACTATTTTTTTGATGTCCGAACTCCCCATGAAATAACTCTGAAATGAGATGATTCACTCGCCAAACCGAACCATGCCCAGCATTATTTTTGTTATGTTCTAATATCATGTCTTTAGGCCCGTACTTCGAATTCTGAATTGCAATTGAGCTGCAGCAATATTCCGCCTTCCAAATTAACCCAAATTAAATGACAAACAAATGATACTTTGCTTGATTTTACTTGATGAGTAAATAATCTGATTCCCTAGTTATTTCAAGGGTAGTTAGGACATGACATCAATAGTGTCGGAACTGTCCTGGACTTGCTTCAAGTCTCGAAGGGGAGGGGTAGACTTTCGTTTACTGATCAAGAGCGAGACTTGAAGCAAGTCCAGAACTGTCCATGTTGAAACGTTTTCTGATATTACTGTAGCATTCAACCTTATCTTTCTCTTGCAGAACGTCTTCAGGGGCTCAGTAACTATTCCTACATTCCCAAACGGATCAAGCATTTACTACGTGGTCATCAAGTACAGGAGCATTGTTTCTGCACCAAGCAGCGCGTTTACAATAGCCATGCCTGCAGGCCCCTTAACATTTTTAGGCAACGTTGACTTGCTATCTTCTTGTGAAAGTACATGCTATGCTCTTGTGGATAAAAATTTCACCTTGACGACCTCATCATGGAATGCCTTTGTTAATCTAAATCTCGGTGATACAGCGGATTCCCGAAAGGTTACCGTTGAAAGTGTGGTTTTATTGCCAAGTGAATTCTATAATGCTGGTATTCTTGGAAATGAACGGAGTACATTTTTGAGCCGATGTGATGTCGTTAGAAATAATGTTACAAGAAGTGGAATGCTTGATCAAACATGTTTGAAGGGTGTTTATTCGTTAACTATGGGACTTCGTGGCAATCCAATTGGTAAGTTTGTTATGGAAGTAACTTTGACGAGCAGAAGCTGCTTGTACCAAAATCGCAAAAAATATGACTCGTTTGAAACTTGTTGTACATACTGCATTTGTCGGATTGGACTGAGCTGGCTTAAGGCCTATTGCCACTCAGAAGAATTTTCTGAACGGGCGGAATTTAGCATAGTAAAATATTCATCACACGTAACATTTTATTCAAATTCAAAGCGAGATCTTCTCTCGTAAACACTAGATTTCCAGTGCGCTTGGAAATTCCTTTGAGTAGAAAGCAGCTTTCATGATGCTTTGCTGACCACTCGTATTTTTCGCAATGAACATATTGGTTCAATTCAATTTTATGAGAAAATCCCAGTTGCGCATTGTGCAAAAAAATGCATAAAATCTTGATCAAGTTTGACAGTATCTCCTCACGCAGAGTAGCACAAAAGTACACTTCATAGCTATCGGAGTTCAAAACATTAAGCGGCAAGCAACGAGTTGTCTCATGTTGATTTTTAAACATTATAGCAATTTGAGGAGTTATTAGGGCCCTTTTTGATCATGAACCTGGCACAGACCTGAATTTTAGCTATATTTGAAAACCTGAGTTATTTTTCATGGGCCCCAGGTTTTTGACCCCCACCTGACCCCCCTCTCCTCGGCCCTGGCTATCGGAGCTCAAAACGTTAAGCAGCAAGATACGAAGCATGATCTGACTGCATACTTTTTGAAGATTGATTTTTAAACAACTTTAGTTTTTGGCACAGCTAGTTGTTCTATTCATGTGGAAACAGTCACTACAAGAGTTTCAAAGAATACTTAAAAGAAAACGAGATGTTGTATCGTGTTGTATCACCTATGTCACTTGAACAGCTCTTGGAAAGTGGAAAAACTTTGTTTGACAAGTCTTATTGAATATTAAATGCGTTGTAAAGTCACCATTCAATGGCAATGTGACAACGAACAGTTTGACTTTTCTGTTTTTTGACTCTCAGGATGACATGACAACAATATTCCAGCAGTTAAGATATTGCAAATTATGCGACGAATCCAACTAGTATAAATACTGACGTGGCCATTTAGATGAAAAATCTAGTAAATAATGATTAAGACTACGTTCACAAGATATCAGCACATTTTGCAAACGGCGAAAAAAATGTGACGGTAGCAGAATTTGAGCTGGCATTCTGACGATGCCGGACCAATTTTAAAACGATAGGAAGTTTGACGGTAAAAAGACTTTGCAAGACTTTGATGCCAAAGAAATGTATCTACATCCTAAGAATCGATCAGTCTCTTTACAACAGCGAGGAATGATCTGTTTTCATCAATTTCGAGTGTTCACACGATGCTGTTTCAAAAATGTGCCGGTCAGAGTTTCGTTGTCAAAATCCATCTTTTTCACATCTGCCGGAAAAAATTGTACCGTTTTCAAGTGAACGGGAGGCCATCTGTCACATGTTTCACCGTTTTCAAAATTTACCGGCATCATGTGAACGCAAACTAAGACATGATCAACACGCAAAACTTTAGAGTGTAATTATCAGAGCGTTTCGACGCGCAAACTCATGCCATCCTCAGACCTCATCTAAAAAATCAAAATACAGGCGCTGTTTTTATAACACTAATTTTGACCATTCTGGTGAATTAGCATCCCTGTTTTCATCAGTCATTTACTTGTCAATTCACACGTTTTTCTTCCAGAGTGTGGATGTAATAGCACTGGATCTCTTAACCTTATTTGTGAAAAGTACGATGGACAGTGTCCATGCAAACCAGGAGTGACAGGAAAGAAATGTGACAAATGTCTTCCACGATTTTACAACTTCACATCAAATGGATGTACCCGTAAGTATTACTGCATCATGTTACAGAAGTCGCAAGATCATTGGGGGAAGGGGGCTCCGTTCCTTAGACGCATTAAATCACATCCTATTCCCCCTTGTATTTGGAAGAGGCCTTGATAGCATCTTTTCATAATGTTTCGAAGATTCGTTGATTTAAATGTCTGGCGATCTAAGGGCATGTTTTTCTATGGGACACTTTGATAAATGTGATGAACATGTTGACCCTTACGTTGCAGTCACATCTTCTCGAAACAGCGCCCTGTGCAGCTCATGTTTCCATATCCTTCTCAGTATTCTCAGTAAAATAAATACTTTGTTGAAATTAGAGTGCTTTGTTTCCATTTTTGTGGTTCAAATTTTTAGTGCATGGATTTGTTTAAACGATATAGCGAAATGCCCTTGAAATTCCGGCATATTCTTGTGTGTGGTGCAGGTAAAAGAGAAATCTGCCGTTTCCTTTCAAAGCAGTTTTAGATTATTCAGGCAAAGCAAAATAAAACCATAAAATTTACTTGTTCCTCCAAGAAACCATGGCATAAAAGTGACTGAAATTACGTATATGATGACAACTTCCATAGTCATCACGATTCAATGAGATCTGTTGATATTTAACGTGTGGTTTGTTTTGTGACGGAACCACTCATATTTTTCAGCATGCAACTGCTCCGGAGATGACAAAGTATGCAATCAAGTATCAGGCCAATGTGTTTGCCCAGCAAATACTGTTGGAAGAACATGCAGTCAATGTGCTTCATTGCACTGGAGATGGAACTCAACCACTGGATGCCAGGTAGTGAAATTTTACTTTTCATATTTATACATGCTTATTATCATTTGTTATATTTTGTTGGCTTTACTATATTGAATTTGAAGTAAAAAAACTTGAGGTGGCACCAAAATTATGATCCCGGATGAGTTTACGCATTTGGCGGGCTGTGGAATGAAAATTATGAGGCCGCTATTCAAGTCTGAAATGTTAATCTATCGCTCAAACCTTAAGATGAGAAAATTTTGTGTGGTAAAATGACTCATTATTTAGACCCAGAAATTAGCAAAATGATGGTAAGGTCGATGTTTGGGAACAGAGATTCCACATTCTTTTCTATTCCATAATTTACTTGCTATTGACATTAAAAATTAGTTCTATTTCTGATTCTGAATCTGACAATGTAAAATTTAATACCACATGAATCATGGACCAAATTGGTACTAGGAATTCTCGTTTTCCATACAAACCCCTTACAGACACTCTCCTAATTGTTGGGAAGATGAGTTATTTTACCAATTTTTTCATCGAAGTAAGCCTTTGACAGATAGAGAGACATTTAAGTTTTGAATATCCGTAACAGACTTTTGCTCTCTTGACTCATCCGGTAGTTTGTGACGTAATTTGGCATCTTCTAATCTATTGTTATATCCTTGATAGATAATTGAAAATGAAACAGAGTGAATGGAAATTATCTTTTTCCGTTAAAGTGATGGTTATGTATTCAATTTTTACAAGATTTCACAAGAAACTCTCTTGAATATAAAAAAATGTTGAAAAACGTGATCAACGAATTTTTTATAGAATCATCTGCTTTGGAACAGCCCAAAATGTCTATCCTAAGTTGAATTTGTCTGCCAAGAGACTTTTATAGCAAAACAATTTAACGTAGCTGTAAGATCTGGAAATGGCCTGTTATATTTTGTAACCTCTTTGCATGCATGAACATAGTGTAGCTAACGAAATAAGGTCTTGCATTGATGTTTTCGATGTGTGTACATAGACCAGGTCATGTAGCTGCAACGGCTACAGAGTTTAACTCACAGATCCTACTACGTTCCTGCAAAATCCACGATAAGCCCACATAAACGTTGGGCATCCCCAACGCTAATGTTTAGTTTGAATTACATGGGAATAATGTCATCCTGTCAAATTGAATACTGATAAGAAAATCTTTGCATTTAATATGAATTTTATTATTGAGTTGTAATCAAATTTCTAGGCATGTAGATGCGATTCAACAGGATCTACGAATCTTCAATGTGATCTTGACCGAGGAAATTGCAGGTAATTTCAAAAATAATGCTAAATATAGGCTATCTTTCCTTTTTTGGTTTTTTTGTAGCTCTGTTGTTGTCTCGGTCAAGTGCATAATGTTCACCAAGGCAACATGTCGAAAGGGCAACAGATCAATTGAGTTATAGTTTTTTTTTCAAATATTGATTCATATAAACGAATCACTGTGGCGTTGCTCTGCTTTTTAATGCAAAGTTTATTTCTTGTGTGAAAAGTCTCCGTTCCCACTCATTAGACAAAATTGCCTGAGATTTGTTTACCTATACTTCGAGTCAAGTAATCAAAATCATGATTCTGTCAAATGTGCTTCTCATGGATAAAACCACTTTAATGTTGTTCGTTTTGTTGTGCAAAGTTCATTGCATGTGCGAAGGGACATCTTTGCAGCTCAACAGACTAAGAAATTAGTACAGTTTTCTCTAAACCCACCTTAAATCAAGTGATCAATCTTTTGATTAAACATGTTTTGAAATCAGTAGGTATTTCATTAAGTAGTATCGTGTTAAATCTTTCCAAGAGTATGGTCACATGATTTGAAATGGGTAAGACAAACGTTAGGAGCTGAATGTGTTGATCAACGATTTTTTCTGTAGCTGCAAATATGGAGTCACTGGGCAAAGATGCTCTGAATGTTTGGATACATTCACTGGCTTCTCGTCAGTTGGCTGCAGCACATGCAATTGCAGCACCAATGGAAGTCTTAGTGATATCTGTAATAAGACGACTGGCCAATGCCCTTGTAAGGTAAGGAAATATTTTGCTTATTTATCGATTGAGAACGATATCAAAATATGTAGATTTTGATCCATCTATCTAGGACAGATCTGTTTTTATCTATCCACGATAGATGTTAATCTATCTATCCAGGATAAATTTTTAATCACCTGTCTGGGATAGATCTTCCTTCATCCATCCGGGATAGATTTTTATTCATTCATCCAGAATAGATTTTTATTCACTTGTCTGTGATAGATTTGTATTCCTCTATCCAGGATCGATTTTTATTAACCTGTTTAGATCTTCCTTCATCCATCCGGGATAGATTTTTATTCATTCATCCAGAATAGATTTTTATTCACTTGTCTGTGATAGATTTGTATTCCTCTATCCAGGATCGATTTTTATTAACCTGTTTGGATCTTCCTTCATCCATCCGGGCTAGATTTTTATTCATTCATCAAGAATAGATTTTTATTCACTTGTCTGTGATAGATTTGTATTCCTCTATCCAGGATCGATTTTTATTAACCTGTTTAGATTTTTCTTCATCTATCCGGGATAGAGTTTGATTCATTCATCCAGAATAGATTTTTATTCACTTGTCTGTGATAGATTTGTATTCCTCTATCCAGGATGGATTTTTATTGACCTGCTTAGATTTTTCTTCATCTATCGGGGATAGAGTTTGATTCATATATGATCATCATTATGATAGATTGTTAGTTTCGGTTGACGGTGGTACTGTAAAATCTCTATTAAGCCCCCTCTCTAAAAAGCCCCTCCCCTCTGAGCCTAAGTTTTAAATAAGCCCCCTTCTCTATCAAACCCCCACTTATATCAAATTCCAGGAGTTACGAAAGGTTTTCTATTTAGCCAAGACAAGTTTGCATGTTAATTTTGATACGCAGTGGGATAAAAATGTGTCAGATGTATGCATTTGACTTCTAAAATTGTATGTTGAATCCGCAAAATATGGGGTAAAATACTGATGAAGCCATCATATATATCCTTGTCATCTCACTTTGTGAATAAGCCCCCCTCTCTAATGACCCCCCCCCCCCTCTGGAGTGTCAAAGATTAAATAAGTCCCCAAGGCTTAGTGTAGCTTTACGGTAAGTATAGAGGTTAACTATAAATAGGACAAAGAGAGGCCTATGCTTGCTGTTTCCCTCCAGCTATATGCGGGGTGAGTGGCCGAGTGGCTTATACAGTCTTCTTCAGGTGACTGAAGTTAAGCCTGGTTGAGTGAGGTAAAACTCCAGATGGGTGACCTCGGAGGCCTGACCTCGCAACTCACCTCGTTGTCCTTCGGAAGGGACGCTAAACTAGGGGTCCCATGCCTGGATGCGGCATGCATAGTGGGCCTAAATTAGCTTTCAGTAGCTAGAAATCCTGACAAGCCCACTCAAAACAAATTGAAAACAAACAAACAAACAATATGCCAGTACGTATCTACACCATCAATTCAAAGCTAATTTTAGACGATCATATGTAGCTCCTGAGTCAGCTATTTATGTCCGTCAGCTAACTTTAATGTTGGCAGAAAGAACTAAACTGGTTGTGATTATCTTGATAGTCAAATTCAATTGGAAGAACATGCAGTGAGTGCAGCGCTACATCATTCTATTTGGCATCAGTTCACCCTACTGGCTGCCTGGATTGTATTTGTATGGGAATCACAACCAACTGCAGTAGCAGTAGTGGCTTTTTTTATCAGGTTTGTGTAAAATTCGCATATTAGACTTATATCTTTTCGTCCCTTGTTTTTCAGCCTTCTATGATTTGCTGATATCACTTGGTCAAAAGGAACTCATAATATTACTCTTAAACGTGGGCCTAATTTAGGCCCAGGTAGACTGATTCTGTATTCACCAATCAAATCTTTAGAAATTAGTTTTCAACGAATCAAGATACGCTATTTAGGCAGTTGCTGTTGTTGTATACGAAAAACGGATGATGCAGCCTAGAGTGCTCGCAGATGCGATGGATCTTTGTTGCTTCTACAGAGGACGATTGTTGCCTCATAGATATGCATTTTGCAATTTGTAGGTCCAGAAAACATCATTCTTTGTACTGAAAGTTTTCGTTTCAATGTTCAAGCGCTTTAAACCAGACTTTGAAGCGAGTTTGTTGTGTGTACGAGAACTCCCGCTAGTGTAAGCCATTTTGAAAAATTGGGCCCACTGTAAGAGTGATGTTATGAGTCCCTATTGACCAAGTGATATTAGCCAATCAAAGAACGGTACGACACAAGGGAGGAAATTCGTAAGTCTAGTCGTACATCCCATTCATTCCATTACGGTCTTAGTATGTTATCGGATTTCTACTTAGCATTTTACATCAGAAATTTGGTCTGTAGCTAGCTCCTTATATTGTTATTTTTGAGCTTACGTGTTTTTGGTTGGGTTAATTGGTTTATGTAATATTTGTGGGTTTATTTACCGTAGTGTAGAAGCTCAATTTAGCCCCTATCAATTATAGCCTTCCCTTTAAAGCCAAAGTTTTTAAGACAGCTTTCCTCCCTATCAAGCCCCCCCTGCTAGTATCCGGTGCCAAGAGGTTACCGGTGGTTTTCTAGTTATTGTGCTGGAATGATTTGAATGTTAATTTTTCTATGGTTTTGAAATGCAACCGCATCGAAGTCGAATCTGTGATCTCTCCGAATTGTGTGTTGATTCCTTGTAACCTGACTTTCTGAGCAACCCCTATCCTGTAAATGAGTCCCTGTCTCTTAAGCCGCCGCCTGCAGTCTCCGTAATTATGTAAGCCCCCGGGCGCCTAATAGTGCATTTATAGTATATGAAGGATCGTTTTGATTTATGACACACTATATGAAATTTCTCCTTATCCTTGTTGTAGGAATCGTTGATAGCACATAGATGGAGGATTGGGAATGAGACAAATCTTCTGGTATTTGCATATTCCAATAGCACAATTGTAAGCTCAACTTCTGTTTATTGTCTCTCGATCAAAAATTGTAATACCCTTGGTTAAACCCATTTAATTCAAATTTCAAAGAGAAATTTATTAAGAAATTTCAAAGAAGTAACTATTAAGAAATTACACAAGATGCTTTTCAGTTCGTATCCACGTCCAAGTGTAGATACAGTTTCACAGCGAAATTTCCTGCCACGTCCAAGGTTCGTAATTTCAATACGTTTCCTTTGATTGAGCTTAGCTGCGGCAGATAAACAACTCTGTTATGCTAGGGAGAAATATTTAGGAGTGACGCTGAAAGAACATGTGCCTTATCGTGTGTTTGATTGGTACCAATTCTGGAAACGATAGACTTGGTAGACTCGGAATTTGTGTTTTATTTGATTGACTGTGTTTGTTTCAGGTTCATCCTTGCGAAAACGAGTCTTCCATTCGAAAAACACGAAGACACGTCTGGTGTTCGGCAACACTTAGCAACGCGAGCAAATTGGCCTCGTTTTCAAAGTTTGCTAATGAAAATGAGAATCTCTCCGAAGACTTCCAAACCTTCTGCCATTGGAGCAGAAGGTTCAGCGGCCCTTTCAAACCTGCCAGTCAAACCTGCCAAACCTTGACGAACCCTTAAATCTAGACTCTAGAATTAAATGATATTTACATAATTGTTCACCACCCTGGCAGTCGTTTGTCTGATTCTCTTTGTAAAATTCTCTTATTTCGTGCCATAGGGAAGTGGTGTTCAAAGTGTACCAGCAGTAGAAGCAACTATTGGAAGTCATGACGAACCATTGTTTTGGATGGCACCGAACCAATTTACCAAAAGAAGCTGGGTAAGTCAGAATCTAGTGACATTTACAATCTGCCTCAAAGTTCTTCTTACATAAAAGCTTTGCAGCAAACAAATACAACTGTATGTGGAACTTGTCTTCAGCCACCAATGTTTTGGCTACCTAATGTGTGTATTGAAGCCTAATGAATTCATCTTTGTTTTTGAAGAAGTTTGTCCAACTGTTTCTTAGTAACCGATCCCCCTGTGAGTTCAAGCAACTTTTCTGCACTCTTCGCATTGCACATGAAATGCAAGTACCTAAGGATACAAAAAGCATGAACACAGACAACTCTCCATCTTGGCCTAACTTCACACACACACAGCCAGCTAACTTTACACTATTAACATGTTTCGTTATGTTTAGAATTCGTCATTAGAGCTACAGTTGGTCCAGGGTGTTGGGTTAGAAAAGAACTGTTGCAATTATTCGATTATTCAATTATTTGATTAGAATATTATTTCTATATTTTTGGCTGTGTATGGTGACCCACGCCGCTACTCCTAATACATGACTTTTTTTTGTGTCAATTCTCGGAAAATTGAAAAGTAAGTACTTTATTTTCGGTTCCATTATGAAGTGATTGATTAGAAAATAAAAAATCTACAGTAAAATTCTGACAAACTTTTAAAATAGACTAGATGTGAAATTTGTATTCTGTTATATTCAGATGGAAAATTTTGGTTCTTGTTATTTGTACAATTTCATCTCTTTTATATGAAGTGGCGCGATTGATGACGGAAGAAAAGCCGAATTTCTTGAAAAATGAATTTCTTTTCCCCACTGTTCCTCTCTATGTCGTCATATACTTAAGGTCCAAAAGTCTATCTCAAGTAAACTATCACGTGAAAATTTCCACAAACAAAACAATTCAAGTGTTTTACGTTAGTCATTTTACGTTTTCGCAAATCTCATGTGACATCTCTCTGAGACAAACTTGATTTAACTCATGTCTCTTTTTCGACAGGTCAGTTCCTATGGCGGAACTCTTGACTTCACACTCAGATACACTGCTGTTGGAGGATCTCCTCTTCTTGGTGCCCAGTACATCATTATGAAGGTTAGCGACTAAATCTTTATCCAGCAACTAAAATGTCATTCCAATGTTACTATTCCAAGAGAGACCAGAAGCATTGCAATGCGACCTTGTTTATTTCTCTTGAACTCATTCTTGGGTCAACCAAGCTTACAAATTTTGAGCTGTTTAAGGGATCGTCTCCAAGTTATCGTACAGCTTTTGTACGAATTTATACGAATTCAATCGTATACGTGAAAAGGTATTATACGATTTAATTCGTGTAGCCGCACAAGAGATGAGAATTGTATACGAATTTTTTTATTTCTATACGAATTATGATACGAATTTGATACGATTTTGATACGATTTTGATATGAATTGTGTATACGAATTGCTTATACGATTGTGTTACGACTTGTGTTTACGAATTGCTTATACGAATTTGATACGAAATGCATACGAATCACATACGAATTGTATACGAATCTATACGAATTCTAAAAGGTGAAGATACGAATTAATTCGTATGAGGCTTATAGAATATCGTATCGATATCGTATATTTCTACGAATTCCCTACACGAATATGATACGAATATTTGGAGACGATCCCTAATGCTTCAGCATCATATGCATGCCAAGGAATAGAAATTGTAGATGTACTACAGAAACGTAATCTTGTTGTGTTCTGGCAAGTAAAATTTATTCTTTGCATTTGCAGGGAAAAGGTGTCACGATTTACCAGAATATCAGCAGAACATCAGGGAATATCATTAACGTACGGAGGATTCGAATGCACGAGGTAGTGCTCTTGTTTAAAGTGGGTGACTAGACTTATGACGATGAGTCTCTTGTATCCCTGCGGTAATCTTTGCTGAACAGGGACTCATAATGAAACAGTGAAAACCTGGCCCTATTTTCTGCAAGCATCAAAACCGAGAATTCTCACATTTACACCGTAACAATAGTATATAATTCACAAATCTCGCAATCTGATTGGTTTGGGCCTAAATAGGACGAGGTTCTTCAGAGTGATGTTATGAATCTCTGTTGACCAAAGCGCCATCATCAAGTCAAAGAGCACAGTGAAACAAGAGACTCATCGTCACAAGTCTAGTGAGTGACCTGGTATAACAGACGATATCTCATAAATCTATAGATAGCCAACATGTTTTCTTTGTCCTGTTTGTATACTGCGCCTTTTAGCTCAGCCGATTGATCTTAAACTATCCTGTGAGATCACTAATCGGCTTATTCTTTTTAGGTAAGGCCGAGATCTGCGGTAAAGAACGCCAGAGATGGATTTTTCAAATTGTGAAATTTAAAAGGACGACTTTAGAGACTCTCAAGGGAAGCAAATTCGAACGGAAAACAAGAAATCCTTTTAATCTAAATTTTTGAGACAAAAGCAACATTGCGTTGCAGTTGCCGTTGCCGTCGTGATTTCGTAAACTCCCTATTGGTCAACTGAATGGGCTCCAGCAGTACTTCAAATTAAAGAAATTTTTTGTAGCTTTCATTTCGAATCAGTGACTTCATTTTTCAATGGTAAATGTTTCTTCTTATTGATGACGAATATTACATTTATCGTTAGGATTCTTGGCGATATTCGAATGGCTCAGTGGTCAGTCGCTCTGCATTTCTGCTGGTTCTTGCAAAACCATCAGCCCTTCTGATAAGTGCGTCTTCATATGCCAGTAGCACAACGAGTCATACTGCAAGGTAAGGTTTTTGCTTACACTCCGCAAATTTGGATTGCTGCCTTCTGAGTTTTGGAGGCTGTGAATTTGAAGGATTAATCAAAGTCAGGGGAAAATTATCAAACAGACAAAATTTTTCCATCAATGTAACATGTAACACTTGGAAACTTTCTACAGAATAGGAGATTTCAATCAAAGTCTCAAGCAAAAGAGAGCTTTTAATGTTGTAACTCCTCTGGGAGTAAGTCTATAGCAAATTATGTTCCTGTTTGCAGCAGCGGTGGATCTTTAAAGTTTAAAGGAGGCAACCTTCATAGAGGGTGCCAATAGAAAAACGGAAGGAAGACAAAAATTTTGGATGCTTGATTAGGAATATTTGTCGGTTTTTTCAGCTAAAATAGTGCCTCAGCTGTATGTTTTTCACTCTGTGTCGTATGTTCTTTGTTCTTAAAATTCTTCATTCTTCATCTAATGGGAACATTGATTCAAGTCTATCTATATATGTCTTCAAAAGTTATCTTTGTCTGATGGAAACATTCAAATGAATATGTTCCTGTAACAACGAGAGGCGCGTTTCTTGCCAAAATGTGGGCTGAGATTTCATCCTGAAAAGAGCAGTTGCCCCAACTTGCCCCCTAAATCCGCCACTGGCCCGCAGTATCAAGAGACTGTTTACCCGTTTTTGCTTGATGATGTCTTTTGTAGGATTGGTGGCTTGGCAATAACAAATGTTCAGTCTCGTGTTTCGTCATCTGGTAGAGCATTACAAGTCGAAGCTTGTCAGTGCGGAATTGGATACACTGGGTCGTCTTGTGAGGTACGCCAGGGGTATATTTTCTTACGTTGCTTTATACGTCATTCAGGGCAAGGTTATGGAAAGTGCGATTGAAACGGATGGATAAATATTGTTGTCCCAGCAGGTGAATGAGACTGTTTAAACCTTACCTATGTAGAAGATTTAACTCATTCCATTCCACAGGAGATAACCAATCTTATGCAGGGTATTTTCTTTGTTCCTTCTATAAACCGCTCGGTTTGATCATGTTTGTTCCCTTTATCCAATCTTGAAATTGAGCTAACGACTACTATCAATTCTAGCTTTTCTGAACCATCGATTATACCACAACTTTAGCCACACGGGATTTGCGGGGTGAGTGGCTGAGTTGCTTATACGGTCTTCGTCAAGTGAGTGAAGTTAACCTCGGTCGAATGAGGTCAAACTCCGGATGGGTGACCTTGGAGGCCTGAGCTCACAACTCACCTTGTTGTCCTTCGTAAGGGGTGTTAAACTAAGGGCCCCATGCCTGGATACAGCATGCACAGTGGGCCTAAATTAGCTTTCAATAGCTAGAAATCCTGACAAGCCCACTCAAACAAATTGAAAACAAAAAAAGCAAACACTTTCTTCTTCAGTTTCCTTTACTTGTTACTTGTGTGGGATATTGAGGCGCTAGAAACTTGGAAAGCTTGTGTAGAAGGATATGTTAGAAGTCAATGGAAATATAAACTTGCGCAATTGGTTGATTTGTAATGTTTATTCACAGGTGGCGGAGAATCGTTCAGTAATACTTGCACGATTCAGTTATACTTGTAAATGAAATGAATTTTATCTCACCTGCCAGTTAACTATGTAAAATTGCTCTTGAATTCTTTATTACTTACAATGATTCCCATCTATATTTGTAAGGCCATACATTGTGTTGTGTTGTTGTAGTTGTATCAGAAATACAGTCTGAAAAAACAACTGCAACAACACAATGCATGGCCTAACGAATACAGATGTGAAACTGTGTAGCTGATAGAGGATTCAAAAGCAATTTTACATAATCAACTAGCAGGTAAGAATAAATTCTAACAAATTTACAAGTATTACTGAATCGTGCAAGTATTACTGAACGATTCTCCAAAACCTGTGGGTTATTCGCTTATTTGTTCATTCATTTCTTGCAGCGTTGTGCTTCTGGATACAAAAGATCTGATGTATCAACGCACAGTTACTTTGGAACCTGTAGACCATGTGAATGTAATGGTCATTCAAGCCTTTGTGATCCTGACACAGGGAACTGCATTGTAAGGAATATTGTCATGCCCGATTGTTGAATATAGACGGCGTTGCCTCTTGCATCGAGGATCAGAACCAGTTGGCAGGCCTCTTTAATGTGCGTGAGCACACAAGCACCACTCTTAGGCACAAAATACAACTGCACTTCAGTGCCTGGCATCTTAGCCTCTGCGAGGGAGAGTGTTATTGCAGCCAGAGTGATCTGACTGCATAGGCTTTTCCTAACAATTTGCGGGCAAGCACAGAATAGTTTTGATGACGCCTGTCAGTTGGGGTCCTCTGTAATATTATGTCCGTAGGTTATGTCAAGTTTCACTATGATGGAAAAGATTTCGTTGTGACTGATAGCAAATGACCTGTATGTGTCGAGAAAATCGATCGTTTTTCTTGAAAATCAAAATTGTAAATTTGGGCACTTTGTTGAAGGGGAGAAGTGAAATTTTCGCGTGAAGTATTTTACGTTGCATAGGAATTCATGGAAATACGTTGTTATGTGTATTTCTGCCGAAGGATACGTTATATGTCTTTCTACACAGTTATTTGTTTGCCTCAATACCTAATCAAGCTGTGACCATAGGCTAATAGATCTTAGAAGCAATACACATAGTGGTAAATAGGTTTGTCTATGAACACATATAAGACACAGCATCATTTTGTTGGCTATCCAGTTATTTACGGTGCATAAGGAACTGCGATTTGAATGTGATGTTTTTAAATCATTTTGTTCTTTACAAATGCAAGCTTTCAACCTGACATGAACCCTTTGATGTGAACGTGCGCCCATCCTCGAAACAGTTTGCAGAAACTTATTTGTCTCCATTTTTCTGATGAGCTGCTTGGAATGTTTTCCTTTCCCTTTCAGAATTGCCAACATAACACAACCGGTGATTTCTGCCAACTTTGCCGGCCAGGTTTTTATGGAAATGCTACGACAGGAACCAATTCTGATTGTCAAAAATGTCCTTGTGAAGCTCCAAGAACTACTAGGTAATATATTGGTTAAGAAAACTTCAATCGAAACAGGAGAAACTCCTCAGATATCCATGCACTGTGTTTTGCTCCCATTGATATAGTATACAGACTGTCATACTTTTCCGTGTTATTACTTATCATTGCAATCCTGGACCTGGAAGTTTCCTTGCACTAAAGTATACATTATGAGGTTTTACGTAAGCTATTACACCATTCACACTGGCGAACTAAACCAGCTCTATCTAAGCGAGGTTAAATTTCAACCAATCAAATGGATTCGATTTGCTGGACTTACCAATAAGAAGGCTCCACTTGACAACCTGGTTTATTCTAAACTGGTTTAGCTTGACAGTGTGAATGGGGTTTGTATCTTATAAGAATCCAACTCAATCTTGCAATGAAATGTGATTAATGATGGTTCTCTTCTTTCCCGTTTAGCGCACTTTGTGCACAAGATTTCAGTGGAACTGTACGATGTTTAAATTGCTCCTCTGGCTATGAGGGAGCTACTTGTGAAAGGTAGCGTGATGTCTTTTATTTTCCCCATACAATACGCTAGTTTACACCCCTGAATTACGTATACCTTAACTGGGATGAAGATTCTCCTCAAGAATCCATTTGTTTTTTCTCAAAACTTCTTGTTTTCCAGTCTTCTTCCCAGCCTCCTTGTTTAGTTTTTTTTAGCAAACTTCATTTTCTTTCCTAAGTGGAATATTGCATTATTGTAGAGAATGTTTACCCCTGCCTTATCACCAACCAATCGCCCATTAATTGATTAACGAAGTGATTGATGTCTAAATGGGTACCAACCAGCGGTATCAAATTAACTCAGTAAGCTGGATGCCCATTCGAGTTATACCTATAACAGATGGGGGTTTCCTTTGACTGAATACAGCCAACCTTTGTTCACAAGTCGATGTTTATGTGTGGAAAGTTGCTTGAAATTAGCAGCGCTGTCAATTTTTTTTCCTGTCTTACACCAAGTTTTTGGGTTTATATTTAAAACATTTAGCTTTAGAATCAAGGCTAAAAATTGCTGTAAGAGCTGAGATATAAAATTATTTGCCAGGTTCCAATTCTTCTCCTCCTCCGAATTTGATTTCTTTGTTTATTTCTCGACGTAGATGCTCCATTGGCTATTATGGTCAACCAATGCAATCAGGAGGAAGCTGTCAGCTATGCCAGTGTAGTAACAATTCAAATATTTGCAACACAACAACTGGGATATGCCAGAATTGCCAGTATGATACCTCAGGAGATCGATGTGAAAGATGTAGAGATGGATGGTATGGAGATGCCATGTTGCGAACATGCCAAGGTATGCAGCTACAATATCAGTATCTAATATCCGGTCTGGACGATGATCTGGCACTAAGATCATTGACCTTCAGTAATAGTGTACCATCCAGATTGTTAGGCACTCGCAATCTTACATGATCCATGTAACCTTGCTTTAAAGGACAAGTCTGAGGCTGGTATAGACTGAATACGATGAGTCCCAGCAATCGCTATTCAAAACGAGAGTAGTACACCAAACCGAGACCGTTCATCCTGGTAGTTAGGAGCGTCCGGCAGCCTTTCAATAGCTATAACTACGGCCATATGATCAGTCTAGGGTTGGTATAAGTAATGCTTCAAAGGAAACTTATCATCAAAATACTGACGCAAATTTTTACCTTTGTTTCACGTTTTGGGCATTCCAATGGCTGGCAGTCCCAGAAACGGTTTCACAATTTAGGCCACATCTCGTCTCTATGTCGTCATTTTCTAGCAAGTGCAGTCGATAAAGAGGCGTGCAGTGATTAAGAGGCGAGAAAAGAATTGGATAGCTTCGTTTTCGTTTGCGAGATATGACGTTATTTCGCTGAGATCGCTTAACTGAATGCGTGATTTCATACAGAGAAGGCAAAAGGTAGTGGCAGAAAGTTTTGTACGCCTTATACGAATTTGATACGAATTGCATACGAATCACATACGAATTGTATACGAAGCTATACAAATTCTAAAAGGTGACGATAAGAATTAATTGGTATGCGGCTTATAGAATATCGTATCAATATCATATAATAGTACGAATTCCCTATACGAATATGATACGAATATTTGGAGACGATCCCTTAACAGTATTATCTTGTATTTTTCATCAATCATACCAACCCGGACTTGTCCTTTAAACGCGGAAGCCAAAATCTTATTTAAATAAATGCCAAAATCGTGTTACGAACAGCTCTCCGAAGTCCTTCGACTGCCATGAATTCCTTCAGGTCCAGTTCTATTTACTTCCAGAAAGAGCAACATGGACAGCATTGGAATTAATCTGCCGATAATTTTTTATTATTTGTACATTGCGAGTAATCAAATACTTACGAAACAGCTGCAAAGAAACGGTTGGCATTTACCGGTATGTATGTAGCAACAAGAAATCTCACAACTTTTATTTGAGCATTTACAGCATATAGGATAATAGTCCACTTAGGAAAATCTGTTGGGTTTTCACCGGTGTAATTCTTCCAAACTTATATGTGTTGTCATTAAAATGTTTCTTCGTACAATTCTTGAAATATTCTAACTGATACTGTCACCAATATTCTCACCAAAATATAAGTAGACAGACGCATCACGTTTCGTAAATACTCTTCCGATTAAGGCATTTTCTTTCCTCATAACTTAAACTTTGTGCAGCGTTAATTTTGACGCATAGTGTGCATTGCGTATTCTGTGTCTAAAATGAAATTTACTTTCATGCATCGCAATGAAATTAATTTATTTGATCCACCCAGGATGCAATTGTGATGTTACTGGATCCTTCTCAAATGTTTGCAACCATACAAATGGCCAATGTAGTTGTAAGCCCAATGTCATTGGAATGAACTGTACCGCTTGTCAGGTAATTGTGGGAAGGACTTTACATCGAATCCATATCTGTTACACAACCGAAACGTTTATCTCTTAATTTTTCGAGAACTGACACAAGAGAAAGTCATGCTTTAGGGGTAGTGGTGATGGTCATCACACACACAGCCAAAAGTCTGGACTTCCCATTCTAATTGAAGCAACAAATATCAAAATAGTTTGATACTTCTTTTGACCCAACAACCGTGGTAATTCTAAACAAACTGATAACGAGACTGACTTGGCTGCATATGAAATTAGGCCAAGATGGAGAGTTTTTAGTGTTCTTTCTTGTTATATTCTTAGGTACTTGCATTTTTTTTCGCGGAAACCAAAGCGTGAAAAAAGATTGTTTTGTACTCATAGGGTAAAATTACGGTTATTGAGAACAATCAGAAAATTCCTATAAAAACAAAGGTAATATTATTAACCAGTAATGATAAATCAGTTGTTGTTTGCATATTGAGATTGGTGACAAAAGTGGCCTACTTAAATTTGCGATTGTCAGTTTGATAGGTTTCGAAGTTTACGGACCAATGGCGGAGATATGAGGCAATTTAAATCAGAGGCCTGGGCAAGCTAAATATAGTCTTTTGTGTTCCATTGTCTTTGATGATCTCAAGAGATTATCAAAACAATTGGACAAATGATAGCATGCCACAATCTTTCGTTCTATTTTTAAACCAGACGCTGTATATCCGTCATTTGTCTGTGATGGAAAAGTAATAGGGAGACATGTTTAAAGCTTCCTTCTACAATCCCGTTCTCCAACCAAATATTTAACTCTATGGAGCAGTGTAATTAGCTGGTCGTGAAAACCCATCTGACCATATGACTGGGTGGTCGCAGGAAATTTTTAGATCATAATGCCCTGCAGGAAATTTCTCATAGTATATCTGTTTTCGTATAAAGTGCACTGCTTTCTCATTTTCATGATGAAAATTACTTATAAAATCAAGAAAGTTACCGAACATGACTGTATCTCGTGTACAGTTTTTATTAATATTGTATACAACAAGAATGAAATAAGTAGAAAACTTGATGTTCTCTCATGCCTCGTAGAGCTTATAAACGTTTAACAGTTGGTTTATCATAAGTATATTGAAGCTAACCAGTCGATTGTTTGTTTCAGGCTAATAGTTATGGCTTCAATAACTTGACTGGATGCACATTGTGTAACTGCAATCAGCTTGGGTCTCTGAGACTTCAATGTAATGAATCTGGAATTTGTGAATGTCAGAACCACACAATGGGGGCGAAATGTAATGCTTGCGTGCCTGGTTATTTTGGATTGCCTTTGCAGAGATGTACAGGTGTTCTGCTTATTTATGATTTTTTTTATTATTAAATATCTATTTAAAGTAGGCTAAAAACGAAAGAATAGTTATATTACAGCTAGTCAAGGCCTATTATTTACAATATACATTATTTGCAACTATCAATAAATATTACAGGACAAATCATAGTTAAAAAGAAAATCTATCCTGTTAGAAACCCAAATTTCGGGATATATACTTTGCAGAGCCTACAGTTGCATTTTCCGCCATTCCAACATCTAATTTGTTTTTTGAAGATAGTAATGCGTATGAGCAGCTTGTCAAGATAACGTTTTCAATTCAAGTATTTACTTTTGAATACTTTTTCGGCAATTTTCTAGATTCATATGATAACATTTTCTTGTTACTTCTGGTTCAGAGTTCTCGTACGCTTAACGTAGATAGATTTTCTTTGCTTTTTGTATCAAGGTGTTTCATGGTAGTGTATAACTCGCGCTGTTGCAGGCGTATCCAGTAGGGAAACTGCCTAGTTGTATCAGCTTAATAACTTTGATAGTCTATCACTACTCTAAATCTTAATGCCAATCGAAGCTTTTGTGTCACTGCAAATTCTGAAAAAATTGGTTGAAGGAGCCAAATGTTTCAAGAAGTACCAATCTTTCACGAAGTGTACGAGTAAGTGAAAATGAAATCTCTCATTGGTTGAAATTTTAGATTACGTCATGGCAGCAGTTTTGCTGTGACAAAGTCCTATCTCCCCTTGCATCCTTATTGTTTTCTAAAAGGATAGGAACTTTGAATTGTATTTAGATAGTTTCATATCTAATATGAGTCACAAAAACCATAATACAAATACACTCACGCTCTGATTACTTTCCTCTGAATTTTCGCTGACCGTCGGCAGCCTTTTCAGTGAGAGCACTGAGGAGGCTGCCGACGGGTAGCGAAAATTCCGAGAAATGTAGAGAGTGTAAGTGTGTTTTTATTATGGTTTTTTGAAACTCACGGTAGGCATGAAACTACCTAAATACAATTTATGTATAACGCACTGGATCATATCAAATCATTGGCTCCGAAATGAACTTTAAATGATTATGAGAGAAGCTTTGAAATACTGATAAACACAGGTTCAAGCTAAATTTCTTCTACAAATCTTTGCGTGAATTCTTTCGCAGCATGCAACTGTAACGGGACAGGAAGTCATAATGAATCATGCTCAACGTCCTCTGGTAATTGCTTTTGTAAAATTGGTGTGCAAGGCAGACAGTGTGACAGTTGCATGAAGCAGTACACCAACTTCAACGACTCTGGTTGCACAGGTATACAAAGTTCAAAAAAATTACTTTTACAAAGGTCTTGACATGTTTAGGACTGACGAGGTGATCTTATGTATTCGTTCAATGTTTTTGATCTTATGTATTCGTTCAATGTTTTTGATCTTATGTATTCGTTCAATGTTTTTGATCTTATGTATTCGTTCAATGTTTTTAAACAAATTTTTGTTTTTCACTCATAAAATTTGAAGCCGAAGGTCTCGTTTTGGAAATATTTAAAAATTTCTTGATACGAAATTTTAGAACACAGATTTGGATTCAGCACCCCAAGTTTAGTTTAAGTGAAAAATTTTCAGATATCTGGCCATAAAAGATGTGGTGGTTATCTAAATTAACACCCTTTGATTGTCTGTTTTCAATCAACATGGAGATTTCTCTAGCCATCATCATTAAGCGAAGTGATTATTGCTAATCCGCCGTGACATCCCAAACAAGTCTCTTCTTCCAGCTTTCTCTGCTCCGGGGGGGGGGGGGTATCTAGACCTATCATCTGACGGGGATGTGGCAATTTGCCCGAAAAATTGGTACCCTTAATTCCGTAAATTCTGGTGGATTTTAGGGTCATAATTCCTTAAATCAAATGCAAATCTGGGCCATAATTCCGGAAATTATGAAAAATCGCCTGAAAAGGACACCCATAATTCCGTAAAATGTCTAAAAATTGTGAAAAAGATACCTATAATTCCGTAACGGTTTGAAAAAAGTACCCCTAAAAATGGCACGTCCCCGTACCATGAATTGTACTTAATAACCCCCCCCCTCGAGTTTCTCTGTCTTGAGCATGTCTTTAAACCCAAGTCATATTTTCTCCTGTAATGTCTTTGATATCGTCACATGGTCGAATACCTTCACTAGTACATATACCTAAATATGCAGGCCACAAATGCTGTAGAGTTAGCATTCGGAAAACAAATCTATCGGTTGTCCCAAAAAATTAGGCAGAATCGGTCGACCCTGGTGATGATAACATAGTGCGAATCTCTCCAAAATGCTTATTTAAAAATACCTCAATAGCTAACTTCTAACTTGAACAAAGCTACCTCGTTTGCTGATATTAGTGCGTTGAGAGAAAGGATATCTTCAAAGGATAAATTTGACCTTTCATCTATAAATCCGAACTTTGACGTTTTTGCCTAAGCAAATCCTTGAAGCACAGTAAATTAAATCAACTAGATTTGAAGCACAAGGAGAAAGACTAAAAATGGCACAAAAGATGTGTTGTACAAAATATAATTTACGTGGGACTTATAGTAAACGGAGCTCCGAAGTCAGCTTTATTCGTCTCAATATCAACAAGTTATTCTACACATTTAATTAATCCATGAAAGTAGTCCCTTGAGCATCAACACAGCTTTGCACCGTCAAATTATTCCTTGAAAAGAATACACCTTTTCAACAAGGCGGCCTAGTTTTGGGATTTCTCAAAATTTCTTTGGCCTGCGTCATATGAAATTTCTGACCCCAGATTCACATTCAGCACCCTAATTCTAGTACATTTGCAAATTTTCATGACCTTAGTAATAGCGATTCTAATTTTATGAGGATAACAAATTTGAGAATTTATAAGGTATTTGACCATGAATAATGACTGAGGGTGTAAAGTTACACCCCGACGATTTTCACGCTCAAATCCCATATAGATTCTCAAATTTATTATCGCCATAAAATCAAAATCGGATACTCTAGGAATATGAAAATTTATCACGTCCCATAGTTCCCATTTTACACGCATTTTTTTATAAGAAACTGCTCATAAGAAACTCAACTCTCAGATCGCCAACAAATTAAGAACCTCTGGTACTGGGAAAATATAAGTAAAGGAACTATTTATTTCCAGAAAGGAAATCCCTAGCATATTTTACTCTATTTTCACTTCTACTCCATATCATTTAACTTGGAGAGTACTTGAATAAAGTCTAAACATTGGCAAGGCTTCAAAAAACTTTGTTTTGGGATATTCGTGAGGGAACAGGTAGTGGACATAGAGAATGTTATGGAACCTTTGAGAAACTCGTAAGAAACTCTGAGTACTGAAAATCTGATAATTTTAAGAAACTGTCAGTACTGGCCCAAATTCTTAGTTTCTTATTAAAAAATTTACGTGTACATGCGCCTAAGATAACCTGGATATAGTAATATATCGTGTTTTCTTTGGTTTTTTTTCTTGCATCCTTTACATGTAATTATTACTGAAATTCTGTTCTAGCTTGCCCTGGCTGCTCTCAATTGCTGCAAAGGAAGATAAATGTGCAATTGACAAACATACAACAGACATATGTCAACCTTCGAAATGTTCAGCTTTTGGCAAACTTAACACCGTCACTTCTTGCTGCAGAACAAAGATATAATGCTACCCAGGTAATTTCGAGATACGTAAAGGCTTCTGGGTAACCGGTATACAATGCGGCTCTTTTTATCGAGGTGGCCTAAAGCCTGGTATCCATATAATCGCAAGGATTCACAGAGAGTTGCAGTGAGTCGCGTGAGTTGCAAGGACTTGCAATTATTGTGACTTGAAAAAATGGTTTCCATATAATTGCAACGGATCACAGCCAAATTTATTTGCATCAACTCTCATGCCAAATTTTGAGGGTGAAAGTGAAATTAATCCTTGAGAAAGTAGACTCATTATCGCAAGGAGTTGCAAAGAGTGTCAATAGTTGCAGCTGCTTCCACGGATCGCAAGGAGTCGCAGTAGAAAATTTTCTTTCTCTGCGACTGCTTTCGACAGCTATCGCAAGGAGCTGCAAGGAGTCGCAAACAAATGTTTAGCTGGTTTCCATATTATCGCAAAAAGTCGCAAGCAAACTTGATCACTTTTATTGTGCCCCCTTGCGAATCCTGTCATGAAGTTAATTTCGTTCTCTCTTACTTAGATCTCGAAGCAACAGTTTGACAGCCGGATGGCAACTCTACAAGCCGGAATAAATCGAATCAAGTCAGATTCTCTGTCAAGATCAGTCTATGGCTTGCAGAACAGGGTAAGGAATTATTACTGTTTTAAAAATGTTCTTTGAAATATGTTTGTAAAAGATTTTCATAAAATTTAATTTGGAGAACAAATTTTAAGTGAAATGGGAATTGTTTTACTCTTGCACCAGAAAGTTTCTTAAAGGCTCTGTACAAAGTTAAGAGCTTAGGTTTACAATAGCAAAAGTGTAGAACCATTCCGTTCAAATTGAAGTTGCACACGCACCGTAAACGATGGACAGCCAAAAGAAATATTGCTTTGTTGGCATGTTTTCTGCATTGCATTTGGAGACAAGCTTACCTTCCTGTGCACGTTGTTTCAATGGTAGTTTTATAATTGAATTACTGTACATAAGATATTTATAGATAGCATATATTTGGGCTTGAGTTCTGTGCTAAAAATTCTTAGTTGTGAGAGCCAAAATTGTTGCCTCACTCTTAAATTTCTCAATGAATTTTCGTACACTCGCAGACAAACAAAATGGTAACCAAGAGTAGCAACATGATTACTACTTCATCAACTGAAAGACAAAGAATACAACAGATTCGTGCACAAGCCGAGCAAGCTGCCTTGAATGTTCTTTGTAAGTGGACTTTGTTTTCAAATTTGCTTCTTAAATGTACGATTTTCGATCGGTCAGGCAGTGATTAAGAAACTCTGTTTACCACGTCCGTTCGTCAAAATATACCAAACAATTTTACGAATCATTCGACACAGAATTAAACGCAGAATATCATAAAAACTCAGTTTATTGATTTGATGAAAGCATGAATGAATTATCCTAGATTCTAGGGGAAATCAACCACCCTTGCCACAAATCTTTTTTGTACCACATCTTGTGAACAGGAGGCCTTCTCGCACCAATTCTTAGGCCATTTTCAAATTTTGCCGATATTTTGTGAATGTAGTCTTGGAACTGCACAGACTTTGCTTCCTTTGTGCGTGTGTCATCTTATTTTATTTCGAAAAACCATAATACATAGCTTCTAACCAGATGAAATAAGAGAAGCAAATCAATTTCGAAAATATTTACAATAGAAAACAATAATTAATTTAAAATAACTAATTTAATAATGATTAAGATGCCACACTATTTTAATAATACTAATTCATGGATTTCTTTTTTTTTATTGATTTTGATTGACGTTGTGTTTTTTCAAACTGACATGCATAGCAGTTGGATTCAACTCCATCCCATTGTTTAATCAATCTCTTAAAAAGGTTTATATTTTGAGCAGACTTCATTTCGTTCGGGAGTCCATTCCATATCTTAGGCCCCAAGGCTCTTAGACTATTAGTACCATAATTTGTTTTATTAAGTCTGTGATCCTTTAATGACGTTCTCTCTCTTTTTTAGCTGCAAACACATCAATTCAATCAATCATTACAGTATTACAACAGCTAAAAATAAACAGTGCGCGAATGTTGGCAGATGCACAAGGTTTAACTTTAAGTTTTTATCATCAACAAGAACTTTCATTGGCTCAAAGCAACGCTTCAGAAGCCCATTCTATACTCCGCAGCGCACAAAATTCAAGTACTATGGCTCTTTCACAACAAACTACAGTCAATGCTACTGTTGTGAATGTGACAGATTTACTCGCAACAGAAGCGAGTCAAAGAAGGAATGTCACTACACTTCGAAATGAAGTTGCGTTACAGCAAACACGATTGGAGCTGTTGCAGCAAAACATTACAGCAGTTCAGGTTAGTTCTGTTTCCCTTATGATGAAGTTCGTAAGCAAACCCCTCGAAGTCGTTGTATCTGAAATGAACTTCATAGGCTTAATAACAGAGAACAGGAATGAAGCACAGATTAGCATAACATTTTAAAATGCATTGAATAACCTAACTTTTGCTCGATTTCTTTGATCAGATAAAAGAAAATATACATAAATGTAGACAACAAAGGTGACTGAAATTGGCCAAGTAAAATGGTCTCGAAGGATTTCAGACGGGCTTTAAAAGGACAAAAAATAAACTGCATATAATGCAGTTTTTAACCTTTAATCCACACACTTGAAAAAAGTCGAGCTGTAAGGTGTTTCCTTATTTTTTGCCAACGAGTTTTGAAAAGCGAAAGTTTTTACCAGAAATCTATCTAAATTTTGTTGTTTGTTATCTCATTTGTGTATTGTTTATTAATTTGATTATTGAGTGCCATTTATGGTAAATACCCCCCTGATGGTTTGTCTTCTTGCAATACGGATGGTAATGGTGCATCTTAATGTTAGTATTTTGTCCAAATCAACCCAATCAAATGCATGACACAATGCCTTTAAAAGCTATTTCATGTCTCTTTTATGTTAAACAGAACATCATCAAAGCAACTAATTCCTCCGTGACAAACATCACCGCACAAGCTGATACATTACAGATATATTCATCAAACATTAGCAGCATTTTAACGCAAACTGAAGCTGTACTCAAGGTAACTTGACAACTTTTTATTCTTCCCTGTCATAGCCATCCAGTAACCCAAAACGGGGGACAAATTCGAAGAAAGTTTTATCGTATTGCAACTCTGATTAGATATTTGCCAACCTTGGTGACTGAAAGCATCAAAAATGATTGTTAGTGCGATAGTCATACCCCTTTCTAGCCTGCATGCCTGATACAAATATTTGCCAACTTTCATTGCTTGATGTGAAAAGTAAGATCCAAGTTGAGGTTATTCAGTTAATCTTATTAAATCACAAATTGCCGTTTTATACCTCTATCAGAGCAAACTGACATTGACTTTATATTTTCTTACATGTCGTCGAAACGGTGATATTGCAGTGTTTTAAGTATCAATTTTACACAAACCTTTCATTCCTTCTTCAAACATTAAAGGGTTATTTGAAAGATAAATCTTTACAATTAACAGACGAGCAAAGCCAACATTCGTCTCTCTTAGAGCTGCTGGAATTTAAGTAGACATTTAACCGTCACTTTTTGACCAGACAAACTGCAGAAAACAATGGATACGTGCCTGAAACAGTAGCGTTCACGGATTTGCTTACAGGTTGGCGACAGAACCCTTTTAAAGTTCTACGGGTAGAGCCAAAAAAAAGTTCCCACATTTGAAAATTCATAGCACAGGAGTAATTCATAGATCTGAATAATTCAAATTCTAGTTAAAAGCCGAAAGATTGAAGTTTGTGTATGATTTTTCTCGCTGTCTTACGAGCACTAGAAATGAAGGTAGATTCAGCTGAACAAAAATTTCATGGTTGCAAAATGACTGATTAAGGGCCTAAAACATTGATCAAATTGTAAAATTGACTCTCAAACAAATGAACAGATTTTGAATTCCATTGCGATAATGTGCAGATGATATCTTTCCCACATGAGAAATTGCATTTTCTTTATTGTTCTGTGCGAGGAGACCTTTTATGATTTTTATAAATGTTTCAGGCCATTTTTGAGTCATTTTGCAGCTCTAAAATTTTGTAAAGTTACATTTACCGATATTTCAAGTGCTCGTAAGACAGCGAGAAAAATCACAAGAATACCTCGATCCCTCAGCTTTTAACTAGAATTTGAAACATTGAAATCCGTGAAGTACTTTTGATGCTGTGAATTTTCAAAAGTGTGAAGTTTTTTCTTACTCATTCGGTATTTCTTATGTTGATTTTGTCCCTTTCAACCTCATAGGCTGCAAACGAAACCATCAACAATGCTAGTGGCGTTGCAAACTCTCTGGTCATACTATCCAGCCTTGTATCCGATGTACAAGGGAATTTGACAGCTGCCCGTAGATCTGTTAGTCAAGCTACTGGACATGCAGCAAACCTTACCACTCAAGCTGGCAACCTGACGAGGTGAAGAGCTTACTTATGATTTTTACAAATATACCAATTTGTGTTTTGAAAGTTGGCCCTTGATGAATGCAAGGATTCATACAAATTGCACAATACTTTTAAAAGTCTTAAATTCTTTTTTTCGCAAAAAAGGAAGGGCCTCTGGTCGGTCTGACCTTGTCAAATTGAGCGTGAAATTGTTGCAGTTTTGAAAGAAATTCATCTTTTGATCAGATTCTCTGATAATCTGACGTTGCTACTTCTGGAAACGTCTCTTCGTTTCTAAACGCTGTTGTAATAAACACAATAAGCCCGAAACTTTTTTTACTAAAGTGGAGAATTATATCAGATTTTCATATGTGAGAAAGATCTATGCTTAATTTGAACAATCCATGCGCCTAGAATCAAAGAATGAAGTACAACAAAGACGGTCCTTTTCTTTAAACTTTCTTGAATGCATGCGAATAACGAACTTGTTAGATATGCGTAGGAACATGCAAATTTTTGCAATAGGAATCTTCTTGTAAAGGATGGTAACTATCAATTTCTTTCATTTATAGTACTTTCCAACCAGCAAAGACGCATGCCTCGAATGCTGTTAATGCTGTGAAGAGGTATGAGGAAGTATCACGATTGATCAATCAATCGATGGTATTATCCGCACAAGCAAACAGATCAATTCAAGAAGTTTTAACATATGTAAGTCGTCCATTTGATCTTCCGTTTTAAAAGACTGTTTTGCAGTAACATGCTTTGAAAGGAATTATGGCTGTTGGCAGAATGGAAACAAATGCTGTTGGTCTTTATTTGTTAAGAATAGTGTGGGTTCTGAAAAATGATAAAAATCATCAAGTTTGCCTTCCATTCCAAAAAGTAGGGTCTCGCTCAATCAGAATTTTTTGTGATTCTCAGTTATGTCAATCGGTGAGGTTTTTACGAATTGATTAAGACACCCTCACTTCTCCTGATTTACCTCCTTTAGTTTACAGTTTCTCGGTGAAGTAACCAGTTGTAGAAAGTTGAGCGTATTAACTCAAAGAATTCATACCGCTCAGCGTTTTTTGTGTTGACATCTTTTTATGCAAGATATGCGCTTTCTGTGCGTTGTATGCTTTATTTGATAATCCATCTACCACAGTGCACCCTCATTATTCCACAGCAGGATTATTTTCTTGGTAGAGTTATTGTCGAGGTCAATTCACTTACAGTGTGCTTTAAAAAAATCAATCACTGTGAAATTGTAATTTCTTGTATATTTTTTTTACAGTTGCAGAGATCAGGGAATCAAAATCTCACCGCCAAGTCTTTAACGTCACTGACACAAAGCAATCAAGTGCAGGCCATATCAGTCAGCCAACAAAGAGCTTTACAAGGTAATCTAGCTTGATAAGAGTTATTCAGTCTTTTCTATCAGTTAGCCGGTTCTAAGTTTCTACTTCAAGACTGTGGAATATCTTAAAGGTGATCTGAAGCGAAAATTTTTATTGATTCAAATTAATGGCACTGTCGAATGATACGGACTCCTGTTTAAATTTCTTTGATATCTCTTTTTCGTTTTCAAGTTATCCACTGATATTAAGTTTTAGTTGATGACGTCATTTTGTTTGCAAATTGCTAGGATGCTATACTGAAATATAGCTGTATCCAAGCTTTGAAAGGCTACAGTTCTCGGAGACATTTAAGCTGATCTGAATAAATGTAAAAGAAATTGTTTCATGAACTGATATGATGTTTAGAAAGGTATGCCAATTTAAGAAATGTTCTTGGAGTCAATTTCCTTTCGAAAACATAGCCAGCCTCGTACATTTTCATTACTTTTTGCAAACAAAATGACGTCATCAGCCAATCATACAAAATTGTGTATAATTCGAAAATGAAACAAGGTATCACAAAATAGTAAACGACATTCTTTATCATTCAAAATTGCTATCCATTTGCATCAATAAAAATTTTCACTTCAGATCACCTTTAATGTCAGCTCTTTGTTGATCATTTCTATGATCTGTGGAACTATCCTATCTTCTTCTGCCTTCTCGCTTCCCAATATATTCAGTTTTGCTGCTCCTCGCCATTCTTGCAATGCATATACCATCTTGCATCTCATCACTAAACTTCTCTCTTACTGTCTGTTATCTCAAGTCACGGAAAATTTTTAGTTCATGATCTAATCAGCAATCATTTAGCGTGCAAAAAGAGTGCTACTGCATGCCTCCTTTCAATCAAACTTAGATTTAGCAAGGTTTTTATGAAATTTTTATGTTTCACAGTGATCTGAAAGATATTCAGAAGGGAACTACAAGCACACTGTCCACTGGGACCCCGAACCTTCCGAATAAAGTAAAGGAAAATTATTAACGTTGATGATCCAAGTAGGGGCGCTGGAGTCATTGTATGGCAACGGGCTCCAAAGGGGAATGCAAGGGCACTCTAACCGGAGGCGAGCGAAGCGAGAGGGGGTCCAGGGGTCCTCTCCCGGAAAGATTTAGGCCACACCCTTTAGATTGGAATAAGATGCTGTCAGCGATACTTTAATTGATATAAATGATGTTCTCTCTTGTCACCATGGATAATAAATTTTATTTTCATTTTTTTATTTTATAAATGTTTACCTTGGGATACAATTCAGTTTAAAAATAGATTAAGCACTGCTTCCCAATTGTCCCAGCAAAAAAGCTAATGAGAAATAAACCTATTTACAATAATTTCTAATTACATGGCTATAAAACGTTACAATGATCATGTTAAAATGATCATTCGATTTTTAGGGTTAAATTCTTGATTTTCATAAGGTCGTATTTAACGTTGTTAAAGAATTACGTGGTTGCATTAAGAGTACTCTTGCCTCTTTGCCCCTCTTAAAAAGAGGCGGGAGGGACGTTCCCCCTCCCCGCGCCCTCCTCTCCGGCGTTCCTGGATCCAAGTTTCCAAATTTTTCTTTATGTTGATTGAACCAACTTTATATGCCTATCCTATGGCACTTTTAACCTCTCGTACTCGAATCTTTGCCACTAAAATCGTATCCTTTTCATAGGTCTTCAAGGGAATTTATCACAAGCGAATCAAACATACCAATCAATAAAAACCATCGGCAGCACCGTCTCTGCCCACTTCAATACTTTCTTGTCGATGCTGAACACATTGTCACTCAGTGCAGAGTATGGTAGAAGACCGCATAACCTGGAGGCTGCAACAACAGCAACAAATCAGATTTCTAATGGTGTTGCTAGTAATAGTTCTTCTACTGTTGCTGAGTCTAAGGCTTTGGCGGGGAATCTGACAGGAATGGCTGATGTCATTATGAATAGCAATGGAACTGCCGTTAATGCAGTTCAGATGTTGAATGCAACGTGGGTGACAGGTAACAAGTTGTTGTCATGTTTCTTGTGGTATTTTCATGGGTTTGCCTTTTTTGTTGCATAAAATTCAAGGCCCTTCTGTCAATGGTTACGTCACATAAATTTTTTCTTTTTTTATTCATAATAAATTAGCATTAAAAGAAACTGAAATACATTAATACTGTACTGCTCTTGGTGTAAGAAGACACAACGTCATCTGGCCTGCACCAAGAATGTCACTTACAATTTTCAAATACAACTTCAAAACTAAAGAGAACTACTGGGAACAGGAAAAGAAAACAGGAATAGGAAGCAAAAATTAAAGGAATATAAAGGGACTGGCAGTTCCACACCAAACTCAAACCATGCTATGTGTCTAACTCTTGTGTCGTAGGTCTAATATCAGTTTTGTACCATCACATCGAAACTGATGGTACAATGAAGATGGCAGTAAAGCACTAAACATAAGTTTTTGCAAGATTGGAGAAAATGAAAACTGTTTGATTATCCTCGCCTCTGAATAACCGAAAGCACCAAGTTTTGGCCTTCTGTTAATAAACTTCTAAAATTCCAAGTTTCTAAAATCTTCAAGTTTCTAAAGTCACCTTTGATTAACTACTCTGGTTACTTATTGAGTATCAACTGAAGGCAAATTGGAAATGTCACAAAAGAAGGTATATTTTCGTAAATTTGCTTCTCTGAGTGTACAACAAATGACAAAGAATTTCCAAAATACAGTCGAATTTGCAGCCATATCTTGCTCACTTTCAATCACAGTAGATACCCTCAAATAAGAGACATAATTTAAGGAACTCAGATACTGAATTTTTGAAAAGAAAATGGACATAACTTATTATTTTTAAACAACAGGCTGAAATTGAAATAGTATTTCTTATTCGTTTGTTTGTTTTTTTTGTTTTCAATTTGTTTTGAGTGGGCTTGTCAGGATTTCTAGCTACTGAAAGCTAATTCAGGCCCACTGTGCATGCCGCATCCAGGCATGGGACCCCTAGTTTAACATCCCTTCCGAAGGACGAGCTATCGAGCATTAGAGAAACTACTAAAGAGGTCGCTATGTTTGTAATGTTTTTTCCGTGATTTTTGTTACAGCAAACAATATCACAAGGAAGCTAAATAGCTCATCGAACTCCACAATGGACGATGTAAACCAAATTACTGGATATGTACAACAATTTAACAATACATTAAAGCCAGCTATTGAAGGCCGTCTTGCAAGTATTCAGTCAAAACTTGCTGCATTGAAGCTACGAATTGCAAAGGTGTGTTTCTCCATGTCATTTCTAACAGATTGTATTATAGGAAAAGTGATCTCTTTCGATTTTGGTGGATATGTGCTCGGAAGGGGTTGACCCGTCAAGTACTCTCTTTCAAAGCTGGCTGAGCGAGGACGGAAATAACACTTAAACAGGCCAAAGAAACAGTAACAAATGAATGCTATTGTTTGGAAGAGATGAGGAGATGTTGATAAGTTAAAGTTTTACTGAACCATATGAATGTAATATCTGTCATAAGTTATTCATGCAAATTTGCCCCTATTTCTCTGCGTTTGCCAGTCTAAACGATGTCACCAAATAGATGAGATTTGCCATCAACGAAAATCACTAATGTGCAGTTATCTAACGGTTTTGACGGACTTTCCCTTTTGACAACTGATAACTTGACAGCACAGTATTTGTTAACTCTTAATCTATGTGTTACAAAATTTTGAACTGAATATAAAGAGAAGCCTGACAAGGATTTCAAGATGTACGTGAGAGCTCTGTTTGTTGACAATGGTATGTTTGTTCTCCTAGATGCAAGCAGCTATCAAACTCAATGGCAGTAATTCTGTTTCATACAAACCAACTGTTGCAGCTTTGTCCAGAAGTACTTACAGCGAAATTCAGCTGGATTTCAGAACAAGACAAAGCAATGCATTCTTGATGCTATTCGGCAATTCATCTGCCACATCGATGGTAAGAATTTATTGGTTGCAAGCTAAAATAGCTCTCAAAAGCATGCATGCAAACATGTTTGTCGCATGCTGGCCCAGGGGGGACTCCCTATTAGTAAGTGACAGGGGGGGTCAGACATTTTTTGGGTTCGTAAAGCGCTGTCTAGTATACCTTTGAGTACGCTCTTTGGTGCATGATCGGTATTTTTTTGGGTTTGCTGATGAGAAAATTTGACAAGGTGAGTGTTAGGCTGAGTTTGTACCAAATTATTGCAGGGCACTTGCCGAAAATGTTATAAAACCTTTATTTGTCATGTACCATATGAAGCTATGAGTATATTTTTGGAATGTCCTAAATTTAGTATATTTTCGGGTTTTCACAAAATATACTGTCACATACCAATATTGCAAGTCCCCCCCCCCCTGGCATGCTGACAGTGGCGGCTGGCACGCAATATAAGATGGTACTAGGGAAACAAAAATTTGTGAGCGAAGCGAACAAATTTTTGCCTCAGACCAGCTGGGGGATGGGGGGCGCTGTGAGCCCCCCATTGGGGTCCAGGGGCAAAGCCCCTGGGAAGCTTTGAAGTTTTAAGAAAAATTGGGTAAAGGATTGTCTCAAAAATGCAAGCAAAATGCCTTTCCCAATAGATTTTCGAGAAAGTTGGGAAAGTAAATTTTAAAGTTAAACATAGCGGAAAGGACAACATTTTACAGATGAAATTGCAAGGACAATTTATCAGGAAATAATGTTATACCTCCTTCTTAAAAAATGATGCTACTTTTTTCTAATGAATGAGTTTTTGCAAGTTATTCCCACGACGCCGGTTGCATCACTGAAACCTTTCCACGGAAATGTTGTGAGTCATGTCGATCGCTGGCTGCGGCCATTTTAGAGGCTTGTGAGCAACACATTTGGAAAGTTGATCACTTGCGGCACCCAGCCCATCACTGGCTAGCCGCAGTTCATGGAGGTACCAGAAATGAGATTCTAGTAGCGTGGGTTTCTCGTTCCACTTGTTGTGTACAATGCACAAAAGTTCGCATTTTTCATCAATCATATAACAAATGAAAACATATAGAGCAATTTGAATGGTTCCATTTACACCAGGAATGTATAGGAGTTGGAAAACAACTTTCAAAGATTGCTTCCCTAGTAGTAGTTTATAAAGAAGAAGGCAAGTATTTTCGCCATGCATCCATGACAAATCCTAACATGCATTCTCACAGTCTCGTATCTTACCATTGATTTCTATGAAAGGTCTGCTGCTCGTGAGTAAAATGATTAAGTGACCCTGAGCTGACGACAGCGTCAAAATATGCGGAACTCCAGAAAGGTTAGGTTGCAGGTCTCTGAAATTCGGTTCATTTACAGCAAAATCGTTGACATTCGAACTAGTCACTGCCCAGAAACAAACACAGACCTAAAAACTTTGTAACGTACTTTCAAATACCTTAGTATCGGTTCAATAAAACAGCAGAGAACATATTGAAAAAACAGTGGTTTAACATGCCATTTGATACTGCTGAAAGTACTGCGGGGTCGATTTCGTAATCTTGAATTGATGTGTTATTTGACGGCCACACAGCGTTACTAGAACGAGGAATCTAGTACTGCGATCGATTTTTGCCATTGTTGGGCTTACGTTTACACAAAGGATTTTACGTCATGACAAGTCACCAATCACAATGGGACTGCTTTCTGCAGTACCAGATGAATGAGGTCTAGTACCGTGGAGTACATAAAGGATCTATTTCAATACGACTCATTCAACAAGGATTAATAAAAGCAGGGTCATGCTGAGATATTGGCTCTAGTGTGCGCTGCCGCTCTTCCTTCTGTTTGTTTTTATGGCGAATTCACTTTTTTTGCATTGTTGACATATTAGAAATTAAAACAAAGAATTCCAAGCTTTCAAAATAAAATGGTACTAGACTGGTACCGCTGGTACCGCTGCCAGCCGCCACTGCATGCTGATGTATGGGTAGATTGCTGCAGGAAAATGTGCTTTGAAGCAATCTGTGCATCAGCTTCCGGAACACTGGCTGTTTTCATATATCGTTGATTCAATAGTTTGTAACATGTGTTTTAGAAAGGTTTGTTTCAAAGTATGGTATGGGAGTAGAAAATTTGTTTTTCACTCCTTCACCTCCCCTCTATACAAGGCAATTGCAAAAATCGGAAGATTTAATTAAGGACAGCATTGCTTCTGCAGTCCAACTTTTGCAATTGATTGCATGCACGTGATTTAATCGCTTCATAATAATGTAAAGATTTTCGAGAATGTAAAACAATAGATTTTACATTTCACATGTCGTTTTCGCATCGAAGTTATGTGATTTATTAGGGAGCTTATGATTATCATTTCTAATGCAAATGAAATAGTTGTATTTTCTTGTTTCTTCTTAGGCCGATAAGATGTCACTGAAGGTTGTTAATTCGAAGGTCGTATTTGAATACCGTGTCAACGGAGTACCACGCAGTCTTACAAACTGGGAAGTTGGTGTTTCAGATGGTCTTTGGCGCAGGGTGTATGCTACTAGGTAAAAGTTCGATATCTATTTAAAGCTTCGGGCAAATCTTTTTCTAAGTCAATCAGCAGATGATTAGAAGAATTTATATAACAAAATATAACTGCAAAACAACAAATTTAACGTTTCGCATGCCCGTAAAAGACCCATTAAGCCCCCCTCTCTATAAAGCCCCCCTCTCTGATAATCCCCTTCCTCTGAGTGAAAATTTGAAATAAGCCCCTCACATTATCAAGCTCTCTATCAAGCTTATATAAAATTCCAGAATTTTATACCAAATATTTCCATATATTTGGCTACATAACCTTGCATGTGAATTTTGGTATGGTTTGGGATAAAAAACTGAATCGAATTTATGCGTTTGAGCCGTAGAATTGTATGTTGATTCCGCAAAATATGGGATAAAAGAACTGAAAAGCTGCCAATTATATATCCTTGTCACTTGATTTTGTGAATGAAATCAAATCAGCCCCTTGGGGGCTTAATAAGCATTTGGCAGTTAGCAGAAGAATGTGGATGTTGCATCTTTAGCGCGCAATAGTACCGTAGCGTTTCACTCCACTATTGCTTATCATAAAATCAATGCCTATCGATCTTCTCTCTTCAGGCAAGGGGACTTCAGCCGCTTAACTGTGAACGTTTTATCAACCAATTACTCAAGAACCTACAGCTCATATATAGGTAGTGAGGCTGCATCAATGACGTATCCAATAAATTCTATGATATATCTTGGAGGACTATCACCACTAGACATGGTACGTTGTTCGATTATATTTGCTTTTTCAGGGCCGCGGAGAGGATTTATGGGCCCCGGGTCAAAACGAAACGTGGGCCCCTGCCCGCTGAAATTTCTAGCCTTTTTGGGGAGAGGTCTGGCAATCAGTTGCCAGATATGGCACAGATATTCTTGATTTTTTTCATACAGACAGAGAGAAAAACTAAAAGGGATTTTCTGGAAGGTAACAATCGCAAAATGCCATGCTGTACGTAAGGACGTCGCTTGCTTCCACATAAACACTTTTTTAGATCTCATTTGCATTTAAGAAACTGAAGTCTTAAAAAGAAAATAGGCACTGTCCTGTTTATCACCAGTGATGACCACATAGCATAATGACGCAGCCTAAAATTAAGAGAGATGGATAAACAAAACCTGAGCATAGGACAGATCTTTTCCTGATTCAGACAAAATTGATAAACATTGTGTTGCCTTTCTAGTTGTTTTACTAGTTGTTTTACCTTTCCTCGTCTTGCAGGTTAACTCTACAGTCGATGGTTTCAATGGATGCATAGACAATGTCCGAGTAAACAAAATACAACTTTCTCTGTGGAATTATTCAACGAACATATTCAAACCAGGATTCTGTAATTCAAGTTCATTGTAAGTATACCGATCACTGAAAGAGAATTCTTACTTACCACATTAGAATAGTCTCCCAGCATTCTTGCGTACCACATTAGAAGAGTCTCCCAGCATTCTTACTTACCACATTAGAATAGTCTCCCAGCATTCTTGCGTACCACAGTAGAATAGTCTCCCAGCATTCTTACGTACCACATTAGAATAGTTTCCCAGCATTCTTACGTACCACATTAGAATAGTCTCCCAGCATTCTTGCGTACCACATTAGAATAGTCTCCCAGCATTCTTACGTACCACATTAGAATAGTTTCCCAGCATTCTTACGTACCACATTAGAATAGTCTCCCAGTATTCTTACGTACCACATCAGAATAGTCTCCCAGCATTCTTAGATAACGCATTAGAATAGTCTCCCAGCATTCTTGCGTACCACATTAGAACAGTCTACCAGCATTCTTACGTACCACATTAGAATAGTTTCCCAGCATTCTTACATACTGCATTAAAATAGTCTCCCAGCATTCTTACGTACCATATTAGAATAGTTTCCCAGCATTCTTACGTACCACATTAGAATAGTCTCCCAGCATTCTTACGTACCACATTAAAATAGTCTCCCAGCATTCTTGCGTACCACATTAGAACAGTCTACCAGCATTCTTACGTACCACATTAGAATAGTTTCCCAGCATTCTTACATACCGCATTAGAATAGTCTCCCAGCATTCTTACGTACCACATTAGAATAGTTTCCCAGCCTCGTGATTGCCCTCCTACGTTTTATAGCTCTCCATTTGTCTAGAGTGCATGGCGTCACAGCTAAAAATACGATTCTTTCTTGCTTTGGGTAAAGCAGCAGAAAATGAGAGGGAATTAGGTAAATAGCACATACACATGCATGTAGACTTTCGTTCCAAAGCCAACAGTGCGTCTGTAATTAATATAGCAGATACTTCTGCAGACGCTAACTTGAAATACCTCTCTTTTCATGCTTGAACTATATTTGTATATACTATTACAGGGTTATCAGTGATTTAAGATATTGAGTCGATTCTATCTGGATACCTGCTTTCAACGACGAAATGTTTTCATTTTAGATCAAGTCCTAGCTCCTTATTGATGTCAGGAACATCTTTTTCTGGCAGTGGCTTCATTCAACTTGCTATGGGAAATTTCAGCATACGTAATTATTCGCGCATTCAGTTTGATTTCAGAACGTTTCACAGAAATGGAACATTGTTTGCTGTCAAAGATAAGAGCAATGTATGTGTGTCAATTTTTATATATATCCTTTAAATTGCCGAGTAATATGTTATGTTGGGTAGCGCAATGCATTGTGGCTCTTGTGCCGCTGTACAGATTTAAGTTCGTAATGGTATTGCTCAGTGAGAGGTTGAATGATTGTTGAACACAAAACACAAGCATGCAACTTATAACCTTTGCACTAGTAACCTTTTGAATTTACTGAGCACGAAACCAGTTTCATATGGAAAATGATTCATTATCCTTCAGGGGTGCCATGTTTTGAAACACTTTGTCTGGCTCGACAGAAAGTTCGGCAACCAGTGCTAACTTTCAGAGATCAGTTAAACTTTGGAAGGATAACATTTTCTGATGCAAAGTATACAGGTAAAAAGTGCTTCAGAATTTCTTCAGACATATCTTTGTACAATAATTGATATATAGATGGCCTTATGAATTAATATTTGTGTATGATTACAGCTGGCTTTAATCAGTTTGAATTAGAGCTATTTTATCCAAATCCAGCTGCAAATAATGTCATAACAGTAATATGTAATTGATACCAATGACTTTTAGAATTGTTTTTAGAGGAATGCATCGCTAGATTTGAAGCTATTGCTTCTGAAATAATTGGTTCTTTCATTGTGATTTTTTCCCTTCTTGTAGAGTATTGTGTACTCCATTGCATTGGTTAATGGAATAGTAACATTTGACACACCACGTTCAAGAGACAGATCTAGGGCTAACCCCTCCTCAGGTCGTATTTATTCCGATGGTAATACATATAGATTGACATTAGAGAGATCATCCAACCATGTTCATATCTCAGTGGTTTCAGTCGCAACTGGCACTGGTGCAGCTCCTACGATTGTCAATTCCGTTCAACCAGTCTTGGCGGAAGGAGCTGCGATGTATTTTG
The DNA here is from genome assembly GCA_964019985.1 of Aurelia sp. 4 Dawson et al 2005. Classification (NCBI taxonomy): domain Eukaryota; kingdom Metazoa; phylum Cnidaria; class Scyphozoa; order Semaeostomeae; family Ulmaridae; genus Aurelia; species Aurelia sp. 4 Dawson et al 2005. Next base: position 17,991,977 of record OZ026499.1, read on the forward strand.
GTGGAGTTAATGATTCTGAGTAAGTATAGAAGCAAAACTGATAATAGCAGACGTTTCGATCATGAAGTTCTCATCACTGTTTACAGTCACAGGACTACCAAATATTTATGGGATGGAAGTTATAGAATGAATGTTGCATAAAATTTCGATAAAACTCCCCGAGCTTTCACTAAAAATAATGCCCCTCCATAGTGACCGTGGCCCAATAAAAAACCCAAACAACTTTAGACTTTCTTTGTAAGCCGAGACTTCGAATTCAAATAAAAATGTAATATTAAATTCCAGTTAACCCTAAATCTGAGCATTTTATTAGTAAAGTAAAAAGTAGAGCAAGGCCTCCACGTAAATTGAATCCTTTGGAACACTTTGTCTGATTCCATAAAGCAGTTGGACAACTACTGCTAATTTTAAGGGATCAATTAAAGGATGAAAGGGTGAAAATTTCTCGTATCAAATATGGGAATAAAATGTTCTTGCGGATTTACCAGAAATGCTTTCAATAGTGCATCAATTGTGGTTTATCTTTTGTGTAAATCGTTGGCTTTGGTTAGTTCAAATTATAATTGTCTTATTTGGAAACCAATTGTAAACATTATAATAATGACAATAAAATACTTTGAGATAACCCTGTCTACAATTTATTCAAACATTCTCCTAAAGTCTCAAAATTCCGTGAAAAGTTGTTCTTTGGTTGTCACTGCTTTCTTAGAAGCTACCCAAAAGTTTGATCTTTATTATCAATATGAGTAACCCCATATGACGGTAATGCTTAAAATATTTTAGAAGAATAACGATCATCTTATTGTCTCTAAATCGTGAGCAATTAGTTATTGCATTCAAAGAATTTATTCCAGCCTTAGCTGTAAACTTTTTGATCTTGTCTGCGAGGAATGGAAGCATTGTTTAAGAGGCTGGATAAGAAACCGTAGGGAATTTTTGTTTTGGCTGTTTTCTTATGAGCTGATTTATTGCGACTGTTCAACGAAAATTCGAAATAAATGCCTCATCTTGGGAGATAAGCTTTTGCATTTTGTTCTGAAACAAATATGATCTCCATTTGTTTTGGGTTTGCTGTGATGTAGATGGATTTCCAACAAGTATTTCCATTTGATCCTCTATGCAAAGATCAGCCTGTTGCTGGATATGAATCCTTCCTTTTGAATTTAACTAGTTAAAACGTATAACTTCTCCTTCCAAAAAGTGATATTTGATGCACAAGCCGTGGATATGTTTACGTATTTCTTATCCTGACCCTTTAATCTGGGATTTTGAGTTATTTTTAGATCTGAAGTAATCTACTTCTTTCATTTTACAGGACTGGACAATTGAATACTGCATACAGATTTGCAGGCTGTTTAATGAATATTTTCCTAAGCAATAACAAGACTCGGAGGAATGACATCATAAAGTTGAATGATGCTTCCATGCTCCAATATTCTAAAGGTGTCACATTTAATGGCTGCCTCAGTCAGGTAAGCGTTTTGTCCCTTTTAAGACTCAAGACTGTTTTCATTAGATTTACCCGCAGAAAACAGATGCCTTGTGCAGTATAGTGTAAATTGTTCGAGCTTGGTTTGGTTTGAGCGCTATTACAGAGATTTTTTGAACCAATTCTTTCTTGCATTCAAATTGAATTTGCTCATGAAGCTTTAACGTTAAAAACCTACATTTTCATCTAAGTTACGTTTTTCAGTGTTTTAGCACACAGCATTGCAGCTTTAGATACTTGACATACAAATTTGTGAATCTTTACCCAACCTGTATAATTTTGCAAGTAAAACACAAAGTTTTTGGCTCAACATCTATGTGCTCAAGAAAGAAAAGCATGGAGAAAAACTTTTCTTGAATATGAGTACACGTAGTTCCTGTAAAAGATTCTCCATGAGAAATTCAATTAAAAATCTTCAGTACATGCTGGGACAAAAGTATTAAAGAGGCCATTGGCTTTAGTCCAATAACTGAATAGTTTTTTTATTTTCACAAGCCTCTTGTATTGCTCGAGCCGTACTTGAATGATGCCTTGACAGGTGCATCACTTTGTGAAACGTTATTGTGAAAGAATTGACGAGGGCAAAACATAGTAACATCAAGAATGTAATTAAACTCTAAAGAAGCCCTTGAGAAACTCTGAGTTTTTAAAATTTGAGGATTTCAAGAACGTTTAGTGCTGGATCACATAAATAGCTTCTCATAATGATGTACTTGTCGTGTATATACAGCTAATAAATTTCTTTACGAATTATAATGAATTTTATCGTTTGCAGGTTCAAAATGGTATAAGATTCCTTGGTAATGGTTACGCATCGGCTACAACGCCATCGCAGAGGTTGACACAGATGCGCATTGTATTCAGATCATCTGAACCAAGTGGAGTCCTCTTCTATAGTCAGTACAAGGTCACTATAATTCCTTTACTTGACCTGTTATGTTGCTCCAGAAACCTAGATGGAAAAATAGCATTTATAGCCATAAAGTTTGTATAAACATTTAAATAAATAAAGTAATTTGTACTTTGAACAGAGTATAATGAATTTACGATGTTTGGAGCTAACCCCGAGAACAATTTGATAGTTGGCTTAGCTCGAAACGTTGGGAATTTACTTTATTCAAGTTACTAGAAATATTGTACAAATATTGTACAACACGCCTGCAAATAGATTATTTGTGCATGTAAAGTTTGTTTTATCATCAAGCTGCATAAGTTGAAGTTTCAAAGCCATAGCTTTCTTTCCTAATGCAGGCAAATAATAACAGATTTATTGAAAAAGAAGATAGTTTCTACACGCTTGAACTCTTTAGAATTAGCCTGTGCAATCAGATTGTTTTTATGGCTATAGGTTAGTCATTATCTTTTGCTCCTTGTGGTCGCGTCCTTGTAGTGTTATATAGTTTGTATAGTAATTAGAAAGTATGGTGGGATGTGTAAACATATATTGCAGAATTTTATATAGATAAAAAAGACATTGTTTGTATCTTCAACAATTTTGGAGAAACGGCTGGATTCTAAGCCACAAGTTTGACAACTGTTTAGTCTAAACACACGAAAGCTTACTGCAGGCTGATGAAATGCTATGACTCACACCCTTTGCTTACTAAAGTCTTGTAAATCCGCAGTCCTGAGTTGTTTGATAATTAAGGCATAAGAAAGCTAATGTTTGAGTGAAATTTCTATGTCTTTCAACTTCTCAAGCTGGTGTCTCTTAACAAATCTGCTCTGGTGAAGGCCAACCCTCCAATGAAATCTGAAATCTAAACTGCAGTCTGCAGCCAAAAAATTTGGTTTGACAACTTTGTCCTAAAACCAGCGTGATTCAGAGTGCCATTTTGTGCTGCTGAGCTCAAGGTTTGTGTCTGTTTTTGTGCCGACAGCCTTTAAAATATTGTATTCTTTCGACAGGGAGCCAAATTCTATATTTCTCTTTATCATGGAAATATCTTTTTGGACTACAAGAATTCATCAAGGAATGCAAGAAATGTTTTATACACCAGAACACAAACCCTGAACAGTGGACAATATCACACACTTCAAGTCGTATTCTCAGGAACAACACTGTAAGTTTTCCCTCAGTGATGGCAGTATTTATTATTAGACTGATAACCGAGGTCTCTTGTTTTCCGTGCAGTAAACCTTGCTCGACATGGACTCATCGCAAAGCAGTAAAAAAGATATCCCGCTTAGCCCCTGGGTGAGTTTGAATGAAATCTTGATCGTTTTGGTTGCCAACAGAACGCCAAGGTTATATGTATATCCCAGTTGAACAAAGCGATGAAAGTCAAGTCAAAAAGTAAAGGGAAGCAAATAATGCAAGTAACTACTTCGTGGTCCTGTGTGACTCTCGATGGCTCTGAATTGCATCACTTTTTTATATATAATCCATGAAAATAAGCGCAAAAATTTACAGCTACTGTGCCTGTCATGGCGGGAATAGACACTAGGTCATCGGAGTTCCCACCATGACAGACACTCACAATTCAAAATTTTCATTTTTCTAGAGAAAGAAAAACAATATTAACGTCTGTCTCACATTTGATGCCAGGCAAAGATCCCTGCAAGGCTTCAATGCGTAAAAAAATGAGTTCAAGTCTATGAGCATGGGACCCCCATGTGCAGACAAAACAGCCACTACCCCCTGCCACCCGCGCCACCCCAATCGGGATAGCAAGCGAGAAAACTAAGTGCAGCAGCCATCCAGCCACACAGCAGGAATCCCATCCACCGATTACCCCGCACCCGCATTGTATGATAAAAAATATTTTTTGAAGTGCATCACTTTGCGCTGCTGTATTCAGCAGTTCTTCAAGAAAACGATCTTGTTTGCCTGAGACCCTCTCCTTTGCCACAATTATTGATATCATTTCTTTTTTCAGAATGAGTTTGATAATAAACGGACTAACACAGAGTATTCAGTTGGAAAGTGGTCTTGCACCAAGTGTTGAATTGAATGGGAGATTATACGTAGGTGGTGTACCCTCAACGTTAGCCAGTGCATTAGCTGAGTTTCCTGTAACTTCTGGCTTCAAAGGAGATTTCAGTCAAATCCAGATAAATGGAAAAGAGTAAGTAAAGCTATACTAGGTTCTGTTATGCATAGGGTATGGCTGATACTGAGTACTGGTCCCTTTAATCCCTGGTACTGATATCTTTTGATAGGCGAGGGGGGGCATTCAGCACATGCTCATGCGGGGAGGAAAGTCCGAAGTTTCTGTGTCTGAATATTGCTAAATGTGATATTTTTGTGTCCAAACTAACTGAAATTATGACCATGATATTTTGGGGGCATAATTCACAGTTAAACTGATATTTCTGGGTTCTGCAGAGGCAATCCTGCCCTTTATGTGCATTGTTTCAGGATTTTGACGTTTGTTTAAAGGTGTCTAAGAATAACATTAGTTGATATGTTTTTTTCTATTCATATAATATTATTAAAATACAGATCGTACATTCTACTTTACTACCCTAATCTCTGTACTACACTACGGGGACGACACCATGAGGAGCGAAAGACAATGACTACCCCATGGCCAATACATAAACATGCACAACATTAAAGAAAGATTGAAAGAATGTAACTAAACAAAATAAACTAATTACGAATACAAAGAAAACCGACAAAAAGTAGGTGCTAATGTATGGGAGTTTGCTGCAAGGGAGCATCTAAAAGCGCTGTGAAGCATTAATGAATTTGAGGGTTGCCTTAAGTAGCTTAGGGTGGCAATGGTTAATTGCTCGTCACCATACGAAGTGAATTTGAGTAGAACTTCATTTGAATGTTTGAATGAATGTTGACATGTTATGGTTGCCATGAAGCTGAGCTGATTTTTTTGGTAGCCAGAAACTTTCTTTCTCGGACTGACTCCCGTATACGTATGTGCTAAGTGCAACCTGGGTTTAATACCTGGTAGTGGTAGTACTTATTGTGGTACTGAGTATCTGCTCGGTTAAGTAGAATGCAGAAGATCTTCAATATCTTATTTGCATCTTATTTCAAATCTTTTTTGATGGATTGGTTGGAAAGCGCAGTTTTATCATGAATCGTAACATTAGGACCACGACGAACATTATTTTGAGGATCATTTCAGAGAGGATAAGCCAATATTGTAGTTAAATCGACATTTCCATTTAGTTAAGACAAATCCAGTTGTAATGTTGTAAAGTATTAGACCAGGCCATGATTAATGAATGAACGTTTCGAGACGAGCTTGTCTCATCTTCAGCTAAATAAAGTTACACGTGTGAGGTTTTATAGTGATAATTATTCGGGAGAATAATGCTTAATTAATTTTTTTGATGGGATGTCAGATTTTTAGTTTTAATTGATACGTTCTTCATGGTCCATTTGTCCCTGGTACTGCCCATAAGGAACTTTTGTACCGGGTATCTTGGTGTCTGGTACTTGGCCTTTGGTATAGTGGTACATTTTTACCTGTCACTGTTCTCAAAATGGGTTTTGCTAATGGTGTAAGTAACTTTGAGCTTAATGAGATATCAAATGCTTCTCCTTACTAAAGCATGTTACACAAGTCTTCGCATAAAGGATCTCTGGAAAAGAATCTTAAGTTTATTACAAAGTAGCACGAAATTGTCACGAAGAATGAACCTCACGGAAGAAAAGCCTTCACCACAGCAATTTATTTGATTTGCTACTCTTTTTGGCGATGGTTTAATCTGTCAAATAAGCAAGAAGAATTTCATTTTTCTGCTATTCAAAACAGAAGTGCTAAGACTTTTGAAGTCTTCTTTGCCTTTTTCGTTTATGTAGATGAATTTAGAAATGTAGTAATTTTATCCAGGGCGGCCAAAAACAAGGGAACCGAGAGACTTTTTACGTATAACGGAGTAATCAGGAGAAGTCCGTGACTCAAACATTGTTCGGTAGCTAAATAGCCTGGTTTTATCCCAACCATCCCTAGTCATCCCTATGATATTGCAAAAACAAGAATTTAGTGAAACAAGACCCAAATCGGCAGATCTGAAAGCCGTCGAAAGTCATTTCAGCAGGTTTAAGAACTGGACATGTTCATCAAATCATTATTTTTGCGTGTTGACGACATCGCTAAAACATCCAAAAATACTAGAGATATAACCAAGCCATTATGCTACCAAACAATGTTAAAATCATTAATTCTGTTGATTACTCTATCACATATCGAAGATTTTTCCCGTTCACTTTTTGCGTCACCCAGTACGTTCCCTATTCGTAAGAACTTATTTGCATGTTTCACCTTTTTTCCTTGACAGTTATGTTAGAGAATTGTTGACGAACAGTAATTCGGTGTCATTAGCTGGCGTTCCAGTTTTGCAAGTTTCAAGACCGACGCCATTACCAACAACTCCTGCACCTACGACACTACCGCCTACATGTGCCGCCGCCAGTGGTGCGCCACAATTTATAAATACCCCAGGATGGATTGGACTTGGAGTAAATTCTACACTTGGTGTAAGAGCACCTAATGAACAAGTTGTTCTTGGCTATATAAAGAAGAAGTAAGTACTGTACAATAAAGTTTATTTAGCCGAAAGAATTACCCTCAGCATGGGCTTCAAACCGTTAAAGGGGCTAGGTCACGTGATGTAAAAAACTTCCTCGATTTAGCAGTGCTTTGAAAGCCAATATCACAAACATTTTCCATTTGTTTCTTAAAATGAAATGTTATATTGAAGATGGACCCATGAACTTCGTAGAGAAATAAACGAAACGCTCAGGTATTGCCAGATTGCAGAGATTTTTTAGAAGTAAAATTATTTTGATTTCACTTAATCCATCAAAACCTGTGCAGAACACAATGGGCACATGTGCCCAACAATATAGATTATAGAGATACCAGGTTTTTTTACGGTTACGTGATGCAACCCCCTTTAAAAAGACTAAGGTAGAATGGCTGTCACATTCTTTCTGAATGGCCTGAAGGGCCTTTAGGTACTTTACTATAGTTCTACCACAGCTTTTTTACGTTATTAATATTTTCAGTGCTTTTTTTAGCAAAAATTCAAAGCAAAGTTTTGAAAAGATGTAGAGTCATTGCAGCTTAAGATTCAATGGAGGAAATTTAGTAGACTTTTCTTTGGGTCATGTGCCAATAGGGGTTGGTCTGCCCTGCCTTCGGAATGAACCACCGACGTTTCTTATGCTAAACAATGTCGTGAGAAAAGAGTAACTCTTATGAATTCGTCCAAAATTTTTGAAAGGATGACGGTACTGTTGCTTATACCTTACAACGGCTGTTCGTTGAAATTACATCAAGACAGTAAGAAAACCACAGTAGTTTTTGTCTGTCTTTCCATGCTACTCTCAGGCCTTACACAGTGGACTTGCTGCGCTGCTCAATTTTGGATGCATTTTTCCCTTTAATTCATTCTGTTTATAAGCGTTTTGTAAGATGCTTCAATTTGCATCGATTTTATTTCATTTTTACCTTCATTCTAGCTACCTACTGACGATAGAATTTCGTTCGTTCAGTCCATACGGAGTCATTTTCTTCGCTACGAATGCAAGTACAAATGGAAGACAATTCATTTCATTGGAATTAGTAAATGGCAAGCTTATTTATCAATTCAATTCAGGAGGTGGTTTGGTTCAAATGACGACAACCGGAGATTATGCTACTGGAACTTGGACCAAGGTAGTTCATTCTTACTCTGACTTTCAGACCCAAGATAATTACCAGATTTTTCTTTGTGTACAATTTCATAAAAATACAACAACTGCAAAAGGTTACAAAAACGATGCCACAAGGAGAATGGAAATACATCTCAGCCCTGTCGCCATTTAACATAAGATTATAAATCTAAGCATGAAGGAATACATTGATTGATACGAATCTAAGGTTGCATTTTCAAATGGAGGATTTGTCCATGTATTCGGGGCTCGCAGCAGAAATTCATAAGCGCTTAGTTGCGTGAATGAATTTAAGATTAGTCTTTATGAGACCTTTATTAACGTCAAATTGTAACCTGCCATTGACATACAGAGCGAGTTCAACCACCAGATTGTCAGGACTTTCGACAGTTCAGCTTCTCATCCACCTGGTCAATAAAAAAACTTAATAGTGTTGCTCTAAAGATGCCCTAGTGGGCGAAACTAGTTAGCACTGGAAGAAAAATAAATGCGCAAAAGATCAACTTGATGCCTGATTTCTTATGTTGCTGCATCTTCCTCAATCGTACACTTTGTATTAATAGTGTTTGCCAAATTTACTGATGCAATCTAATTCGCAAATTTTTTCCTCTTGAAATTTCTTACATAGGGAAAAGTTTAACTTACATATGGGAATTTCTACTTCCTTTTTGTGACTTCGATCTTTCCCTTCAAAAATTACGAGTTGATTTAGAAGAGTCGTGTTTGTCAAGATTCCCACAAAAGGCCTTCAATCAGCTTTATATTCACGTCATGAGCTTCTAAATCATGACAATCATACTGTTTCTGTATCAACAATCAAAACCAAGTATGCACTATGTTAGAGGGCAAAATGAACTTTCTGTAGCTTTTGTGATTCACGATTTAACGATTTGATGACGTGAAAACTTCAACATTAGCAGAAATATAACGGACGATGGTTGTATCAAAAATGCCCCTTCTGTGGCTGCGTTCACACGACACTGGCACAATTTGAAAACTATGACAAATTTTACGGACATTTCGTTCACACGAAAACTCCACATTTTTGCCAGCAGATTTTGATAGCGATAGATTTTGCAGACGGAATCTAACCAGCACATTTTAAGCACGGCATCATGTGAACAGTCACAAACGATGAAAACAAATCATTTTCGACGATGTTAAAACGAGGCTTAATTATTCTTACAGTGTAGATGCATTTCTTTGGCATCAAATTCCTGTGGAGAATTCAAGGAGTTTTTACCGTCAGACCTCATACTGTTTTCAAACTGTGCAGATATCGTGTGAGCGCTAGCTGTTGTTCCCGTCACACTTTTCACCGTTTTCAAATATCGCTGGCATCATGTAAACATAGTCTGAAATGATGGCGAATCAACGGTATGTTCCCTTCGAGAGCGCAGGGCTCAAATGGGCTCAAATCTTTCAATCTCTTCAATCTATAGAAAGGTAGGTGTATATCTCTTTTAAATTTTTCCCTTCAAAGGAACTTTGACTGATTTGCTGCAATTTTGCCCAGGAAATTTTGGTATATCTTGATTATTTTCAAAATGGTGGCCTTGTGATCATTTTTGCAAAAGTTCATCGAAAATTTTGAAAAAAATCAAAATCATTGTAAATCTTAACTTAACTGAGGAAAGTTGCCACAATCTTCAAGAAAACTATAGTTTATGAACATCTACCATATGGTAGCACGTTGAAATATGTAGGTAGCCCTTCTGGTTAAAGATTTAGAAATTTGAAGACGTCACAGCTTAAAATTGATAAATTCCGCCAAGAACTTTAACTTAAATAAAAATGTAAAGGATTTTACTCCCACCCTTTTCAAGATTTGAACCCTATGCTCCCTTTGGAGAAATGTATTAAAGAAGTATTAGAGATATTTGAAAGAATGAATAACAACTTTTTCATGAGTTACTTCAAAGTTTAGCAGACTCGATGCCTTTGCTAATAACATCTTGAGCTGCTTTCTGCTGCTTGTTATACTTGCCCCACGTATAACATTCAGATAAACTTATTTACAGATGACGAAATAGACTTTGGGCGAAGTTAGTTGCATGTTGGTCACAGGATTGTTATTCAGTCTCTTCGTTACAGGTGTACTTGTTAAGAATGGCGCAGTTTGGAGCAATATTAGTACCAGACACAAAAGAATATAGAAATAACAGACATGGAAATGGTTTTGTGGAAATGCAACTGGAATTCCCATTCTACTTTGGAAAAATACCGGATGGTCTTACTACCTCAATGCTACGCGTAAGTATTTATCATTCTTCTGCCCCCAGTTTCAAAGATCTGAACATGTAAGAGTCTCATAAACAAAGAAACTTTCACAGGGGATCCGTCATAAAATTTTAGATACGATTTAGATGAAATTTAGATAAAAATTTGAATTTAGAGAAAAAGAAGAAGTAGGATGCAGCTCGTTACGTATGATCACAGAAACTGTTTCAAACCGCAAATAAATCCCTTGTTTTGGATATTTCTACCGCTGTTCCTCCTTGTCAAATTTTGTATACTAGCTGTTATGATTGTGTCATGCCATTTTCTTATTTTTCATAGAACCCAAGTGGAAAGAATTCCTTCCGTGGCTGCATTAGAGCTTTTACCGTGCAAGAAGAAGTTCGAAGCTTTTCATTTAATTTGAAGTAAGTTCATTTCCTTCATGGTCGTTTGATAAAGTAATCTCACAAAAAGGTCAGCCATAGACATTTCGACATTTGAGGCGGAAGACTGGGGAGAGCACTTCGTTCTGGTAAATGGCGGACACAAATCTGGTAAGGGATCGACTCCAAATTATCGTATAGCTTTTATACGAATTGATACGAATTCAATCGTATGCGTGAAAAGGTATTATACGATTTAATTCGTATAGCCGCACAAGAGATAAGAATCGTATACGAATTGTTTGATTTCTATACGAATTATGATACGAATTTGATACGATTTTGATACGAATTTGATATGAATTGTGTATACGAATTGCTTATACGAATTGCTTATACGATTGTGTTACGACTTGTGTTTACGAATTGCTTATACGAATTTGATACTAATAGCACACGAATCACGTACGAATTGTATACGAAGTTATACGAATTCTAAAAGGTAACGATACGAATCAATTCGTGTATGCGGCTTGTAGAATATCGTATCAATATCGCATAATACTACGAATTCCCTATACGAATATGATACGAATATTAGGAGACGATCTCTAAATAGCTACACGGAGCTTCCACGAATGACAAATTTTCCTACACATAAATATTGGATTACATTCAAAGTTTAAACTTAGAAACCTTGAGAAATAATTACATAAAAGGAAGTGGAAAGAATGACTCACATGCTTCGTAACCTTTGGTCAAGGTTGCTAGGGGTAAGCCGTGAGCGACAGAGTGTACTGACCTTAAATCTCGAAAAACTCTCATGGTCGGTGCAGTATATATCTCCAAAATGCACCATAATACAAAAAATACGCTTGCCGCAGTTCGCAAGCAATGCAAATGTGATATCATGAGGGTTTGCGTGGACTTAATTGGAGCGGTGCGATGACAGCAAATAACTCACACCCTGTCTTTTATTGCCCTTGTCATTTTTTCTCTATTAAACCCCCCTCTCTAATAAGCCCCTCCATAAATCTTAAGACATCTCCCGAGGGAGATATTTGGTCTACGAACATATGAAGAGGTGCCGCTAGTAAAATCTGAAAAAGTACCCTGACTTGGAGTCGAATTCCCTAAAATGATAGCCTGCCTCGGAGAATAGTTTTCAATAACAACAGCTGGTTTTTTAATTTTTCCGCTGTCTTTGAAATTTGATAGAAATCTATCAGAAAATACAGAAATTTTGCCATCCAAGCAATTTGAATCATACTTGTAAAATGCAAATGGCATACAATCACGTTGCAGAGTCAATCATGAAAAGCCTGGATCGAGGGGCAAATCACTTCTCTAAACAGCGTACGTGATTTTTGTGATTTTGAAATCACATGATTTTCTTCTGTAATTTTTGTGATATTTTTGTGATTTTTGGTGACTTTTTCGTGTGATTTTTCAGCAATTTTTCTGTAATTTTTCAGTGATTTGTGATTTTTGGTGCTTTGTGTATGTGATTTTTTTGTGATTTTGTGATTTTTGTACGTGATTTTTTTTGTATTTCAAGGGAGGTGTACGAAAAAGAAATCAGTGATTTGCCCCTCTGCCTGGATCCTGTCTTGGAGCTGACTATAGAGTAAGAATCCTGAAATGATACTCTGTTCAGCGACACGTCCCTGTATGGAAAAGCGTATGAGTGCCCCCCTCCACCCGGGAGATCCCCTGGAGAAAACAGACATTGTAACTTTTGCTTAATTACGATGTTTGCAAGCGTTTTCTACTTTATCGAAAAGTTTCGTGTTATGTACTATACTTCGCACGCTGAATATTGAATAAAACGTGCTATCATTTATTTTTCCAGTACACACAATGATTCAAGTGTGACAAAGAATGTGCGACAGTGTTATCAGTCAGTTGTGCCAATGGTTAGATTACTTGAAACGGGATATATTCTTGTTGGTAAGTTCTTCAATTTTTCATTGTTTGAATTTGGAATTGAATAGCAGTTTCCTAGAAATGTCCTGCTACTACAGGTCACAGCTAGTCTTTAGGTCAAGAGAAGAACATAGATATTGCTCACATGTGAAGCTAGCTAACCAAAATCTGAATTCTTTAGTTTAAACGTTCCTTCCAAAAGCATTCTTTCTCATGCCATTTTTTAAACTCAACCATCTTCTGCACTTAACCAAAATCAATAGATATTTTACTGTAATTAACAGCTGCCAGACTGAATTTTTAAATCTGGACTGATTTGTATCTTAAGTTACTGGACTAGCTCTAATGGATTTTATTGCTCTTTATTCCGTAGATCGTAATGTACAAACAACATCATCGTTTTCAATCGCCATGAGGTTCAGAACAACACAGAGAACTGGCATCTTGTGGCATTTAACAACTGGTGGGTCATCATTGATGCTGGAACAAATTTTTGGCCAGGTAAATCTTTCATCAATAAATTTTTTGACGAATAATCTTCTGTAGGCATGTTGTACAATGTTTTACAAATATAAGTATATGTATTTAGAATAAAGTAAATTGTACCTAGAGCAGAGTCTGATAGATTCAGGACGCTTTGAATTATGTCGTCATGAACTCATGCCGCCATAGGAATATGAGAATATGGACTCCTGTTTACTAGAGACTCGACATCAAATTTTCCAAACGCATCATGCATTTTTTCATAAGACTTCACCAGCGTAGATTTAGAGAAAGAAAGCAAAGGCGATTTGGTTTCAATTCGCTCCGATTTGAGAAAATTGTGTTTAGATGAGATTTTCATGCCTGCATCATGGAAACACAACAGTAGCTCATACCAGCACCCGATATGAAACTCGTGCCGGAATAGTTTCTTGTCGGGTCTCATGCAAAAAGGTGAAAAAGAACGTTTATTTTTTGTGCGCGGTACCTCGTTAGGCATATGTAAACAGGCAATCATTTGAATATACGGCATCAGCTGGCTGGACATTTAATTGAACCAGTATGTGAAATAGATGAGCTACTTTCTCGCCAGTTAAACAGAGTTATAGAAAGATTTAATCAAATTTCTCATTCCATTTTTCTTGCAGTTTCCTTTTTCACCTGATCACTTTTTTACTGCCATTAAAAAATTTCTGGCACTGTTGATGCTGTTGTCTTTTTTTCGATACGGGGTGAGTGGCCGTGTGGCTTAAACAGTTTTCGTCAGGTAACTGAAGTTAAGCTCGGTCGAGTGAGGTCAAACTCCGGATGGGTAACCCCGGAGGCCTGACCTCACAACTCAGCTCGTCGTCCTTCGGAAGAGACATTAAACTAGGGCTCCCATGCCTGGATGGAGCGTGCACAGTGAGCCTAAATTATCTTTCAGTAGGTAGTAATCTTGACAAGCCCACTCAAAACAAATTGAAAAAATCAATCCCTGGTTTCTGTCATGGACCTTGAAAGTGGCGACAACAATAGCCAAAAAAGAGATAACATGTGCCATGCATATTGGCTGAGAGAGACCTTTTTAATTCTATAAAAAATAGCTTTCTTCCTCAAAAGCATTTATCAGTTCTTCTTTTCTATTTCCCAAGGTTGTACTTTCATTGTCTGTTGGAGCCACAACAAACCGATTGGTCTGGACAGACCCAAATTTACCAGTCAATAGAGCAGCTAATATGTCATTCGCTCTCTGCAACAATGTGTTTCATACGATAACTGTAGGAAGAGCTTCTACCAACTACACAATCACTGTTGATAGTAATGCTGCAGTAACTAGGAACATTGGAACGACAAGTATTACTGGCACACTTTACGTTGGAGGTAAGGAGCGCTTTAGAAGTAGAGTAATTTCTCTTCAGTGGCGGACATTCTTGGGAGGGCATCGGGTGCGATGGCCTCCAATTTTGGTTGCAACAAAGGCCGTTCGTTTCAAAGAATAGAAATAAACAAAACTTTTGAACTGAAACGATAGCTTGTAATTACCCCAAAAATCTGAAAAAATGTCCACTACTGTCTCTCTTTGTTCAAACCGATTGCAAAATCATAGCTTCTCCCAGGGAATTACAAGACTCTACCAGAAGAGATCAGATGAATGCTAACACGGCCAAGTCGAAATTGCACAGCAGAATTTAAGAATTGCAGAAGTAACAGGCCTAGATAAATTCATCTATTTGTCGAGAAGATTGCACAGAGTTTGGTGTCTCCAAAGTTGTTGATGTTTTTTTAAATGGTTCTGGTAGCTTGTGAACGTATTCTTAGAAATATTAGAATGCTAGCCACACCGATAAAGTCTGGACAGTTATATGTGCCTCAATTTGCCGACGTCAAAATAATCTTGAACTTCAAGAATCCCTAATGTTTTACATCTTTTTGACGTTGTGTCACAGTTATCTATGTGCCTGCCTGTTTTCAATCACGGAAGGTTTCGTTTCTTATGATTTGCAAACAGTCATTCTTTGGCAAGACAGCTGCTCGGTGACTTCAAAATGTACGAATCTTTCTATATGTTTTACGTGGCTTCTATTGACATGTAGCAATGAGGTCCATTAAAGCAAGTGTTCACACAAAGGATGGATAATTCAAGATTTCTGAAGTTTTCCGACCTCATCCGTGCAAAATGTGCTCATTAAACACATCAGCAGCGTGCTACGTACATATTCAATTTACTTTGTGTTTCTCCGTTTATTTCGATTTGACCGAGTGCACTCAAGGCGTGGAATATTTACTGCAGAAAGTCAAATGGCGTCTTTTCAGAATCTCGAATATTTTGTTTCATGAAATTTCCCCTTTGCTGTTGTGAGATAAGCATTTACATGCAATTTTAATGACGAATCCGTTGCAAGATCATGCCAAATTTTTACGTATTTATTGACCGTAAAAGCTCTATTAAGCCCCCGGTGGGCTTATTTAATTTTGGAACTTCCAGAGGGGGGCTTAAAAAAAGAGGGGGCTTATTAGAGAGGGGGGCTTATTCACAAAAATATGTGACAAGGATATATTTGGAAGCTTCTCACTCAGTTCTTTTATCCCATATTTTGCAGAATCAACATACAATTTTGTCGCTCCAATACATAAATTCGACACAGTTTTATCCCAAACAATACTAGAATTAACGTGCAAGGTTGTGTAGCTAAATAAATGGAAAATATTTGGTAAATTCTAGAATAAGGTATAAATGGGGGGCATAATAGAGGTGGGGGGCTTATTTCATATTTTGACTCAGAGGGGAGGGGCTTATTAGAGAGGGGGGCTTAATAGAGAGGGGGGCTTAATAGAGCTTTTACGATATATTCATTCTAGAAGTAACGATTGTAGCAATAGTTTGCACTGCTTGAGACGTCCTTTCACAGTATTTTTCATTCAAATCTAATGATCTCTCTTTATTTCATCAGGCTCACCTAGTGTTGCAAGGACTGGTCTTGTTGGTTGCATTCAAAATGTTGTTGCCAACGGACAAACGAAGGATCTAGCCTCGGCCGCATCCTCTGTGGATGCGAGGTTTGTTTATACTGGTTGCAGTGCAACTTAACAAAAGATTAGTAGACTCTGGAGAAGAGAATAGCTCAAATTACATTTTTAGTAGATGTTCGTAGGATTTTGTCATTTGTTTTTTTAGACATTGGCTTTCAGTTATTTCAGGCAAGTTACAAACGAGACAAAAGCATGAAATATCAGTTGTCAAAAGAGAGGGACATTCGTTTGCAAAACTACCAAAAATTTCGATCAGGAAACCAATCATAAAATGTGCGTTTTATGGAGCAAATTGATTTTCTGGGAACAGCGCATTTTCCAGGTAGACATTGCCTGACAGTAACTGAATTGCAGCTGACTGAGAGCTGTCTGCTTTTAGGGGTATGCTCGTGTGCCTTTTATAAAGAACTAAAAATTTGAACTAATATTGAAAGTTCCTTAAAGATATCAGATTTTGAGTTTCTTACTAGTTCTACTGTAAACAGTTTTCATTTTATTTCCTGTGCCCTCCTGAGCATGTCAAAATGAAGCTGTTTAGAGCCTCCCAATGTTTATTTTGAGCCTCCCAATGTTTATTTTGAATAGTATGATACAGGAAACAAGTGAACATAACTTATCACATGCTGAGGATTTCTTTGAATGGAATGAAAAGTTGCTAAATAAGTTTTTCTCAGTACCTGAGCCTCTTATATTTTAGTGTTCTCAGAGTTTGCTTTCGTACGGGCCATCTTTTATAAGAAGATACGTGCCCTAATTTCCCCCATGTAAATTACCCAGAGGGTAACTTCAATAGGCGAGTGACGGGGGTGTGCCATTTGATGTCTGAAATCGTACCCTAAAATTTATAAATTTTCGCGAAAACGATACCCCAAAGTTTACAGGCCATTGAAAATGTATACCCTAAAATTGTGACAGCCACCCAAAATTTTAACCATGTAAGTGAAATTTGATCAGAATCAATACCCTAAAGAGTTATTTTTCAAAAATGACAACCCAAAATTTATGACGACTTGTGATTTACCAAAAATGATACCCCAAAATTTATTTTCTGCTCGAAAAAAGGCACCCCAAAAAATGGCACATCCCGTACCTGCATATATGGTAGTTACCCCCCCCCCCCGGGCCGGGAGGGGGTAAATTGCTGCTTTGGTCAATGTAACGAGCAAATTGCAAGTGGAGAGAGGAGATATCGATATGCCAAGCTAATAATAGCCAAGAAAATGTTTTGCAATTTCCACTTGAGCAGGCTGAGTGGACTTGAGACGGCCCGTATCTTTTAGAAAGAGGCACTTCTGTTGGTAAAGAATGCCTTGAAATAGAACGATAACAGCTGACAATGAAATAAAAGAAATTTGATTTGGAAGTTTATATGTCATGGAACCGCTCAAGATATCAGCAGAAGTTATCACGGTAATGAGACAATGATTTTCAGTTACTGTAGACAGTTTTTTTACGAGGGGGCTTATTTTGTCAGAACGAAATGCCGGAATTCGAAAGCGTGAATTCTTTACCACTAAAAAATACTCAAGATTCGTGTAAAACTCCTGTGTCAATGTTTAAAGATTTCCTGTTTATGTCGTTGGTGTAGATTGGAAGCATGATTGTCTACTTCGTCTCTCATCTCATCCGCCTGACGGACGGCAGTTTTCCTTCACTGACATTTCTTTCCTTCTTAGTGATGTTTATTAGTGATGCTGACATATATTTCTTTCATAAGTCTGAACCTTCCTGCGAGGTTTCCTTGTGACTTCACATACTGTTGCGGCATTGGAGTTCTTGAGTGCGGTTAGCGTTCAGCTATCCTGTAAAGCATTTATTTTTGGCCCTTTCTGTTGGATGCTCACAAAATTCATAGCCCTCTTGTCAGCCATTATATTGATGTTCACTAAGTCATAGCCCTTCTAGTCAATGATTAGTGGAGATTTATATCTTCTCGCTAATTTGTAGAAGCTGATCAGTCCGTGCAACTTAATACCAGAAGGTGCTTAGTTTTTTAAGTCTTCCTATATTCAGCCGGATGGGGGGGGGGGGTAACTTCAGTTCTCCGTGGTACGGGGTTGTGCCATATTTTAGGGTACAACCCCGATTTTCTACATTCTCTGGATTTATGGGTATGGTTTTTTGTAAACACTAGTTTATTGGTGAACTTTTTTGGTCTTTTCTGGATTTATTTTTGTATGATTTTCACAAAATTTTCCGGATTTATGGCTGCTACTTTACGATTTGAAGGACACAACTTCGTATCTTGAAACCTCAAGTGACCCCACACCTCCCCCAGGATATTCTGTTATCATATTTTGATTCAAGATGTACGTAGATATAATTACAGCTGAGCTAGCATTTTAGAAAGATATGAAGTAGTGATAGTTTTGTACTATTTTTATACATTAGATATGAAACACCATAAAATCATCACAAATAGCTGTTTGAAGGATCTTCCTGTAACTTTAAGACTTAGCCAGTGCGCAGACTTTACTACAGCGCAGGCGAGGGTAAAGTTTGCCCGAATGCTCAATTCGAATGGTATCCTTTGACAATGTGTGCTGATCTGTCGAAGTAAGACGACTTCAGTCCCGAGCGATATCGAAGGTAAGCATTCTAAAGCTTGGGTGCTTTCAAGGCAGATCAAGCACACATATACGTTATGTTAGCTTTAGAGGCTGTGCGGAGAGGCTTAGAACATAACAGCTGCGGAAAGACAAGCATCACGATTAAAAAATGTGACTGCGTCAAATACTAGAAGTCGAGTCACCTAAAGGTCACATTTGTGAAAGGTTTTGATCATAAATGGAGAACATCGCTTGATCTTTGTGGCCTTTGAGTCATACTAAAATGGTAGTTGTTAATGGCGTGGCAAACTTGTCAAAAAAATCGTCCAACAGCGAAACATACATCATAAGCTTTTTGGGGTGTCATAGCGGACGCCCGTAATTAATCATAAGGCAGGCCATGTTTATGTAACATTGCTATCTGTTACAGGCATTCACAAATGAGACTCGTGAACTAAAAGAAGACCTCATGGGGAGTCGCGGATTTTGATTTTCCTAGATTGTTATAAAACTTCTCAAAGTATTTAGCCAGCATCATTTTACATGAATTGAAGTTGTTCAAAATCCAAGTATTCAAGGTGCCCACTTCGAACTTTTTCTTCTTATTGGCAATTGATTTGAGCCCGTTGCCTTCATGAATTTTATCACTCTTTAAACGCCACATCAAAGAACGATGTTGTTTCTTGATGCAGATTTAGTCGCAATTTTCTGGCAGTGGAATTATTATTACATTAGGCAAATCAGGAAAGATACTCTTCGTTTCGACGCCGTAAATCCCTTCAAATTTACAGATCTAACTTGCCTTAAAGATGATTTATCTTTGGTTTCAAAGCAAACTTCCACTTTGAAATGATTCCATGGGGTAACAGAGAATTTGATGTAAATAAATAGATTAGAATTAATCATTATGTAACTATAAAATTCATTTTGGGTGGTAAGACAAACACTAATCTCCCCTATTCGCAGTCATTCGAACCAGGTGACATTTAAAACGTCAAGAAAGCCAGGGATAAATTATTTGTGGTTATAAGATG
This sequence comes from Aurelia sp. 4 Dawson et al 2005, assembly GCA_964019985.1. NCBI lineage: Eukaryota > Metazoa > Cnidaria > Scyphozoa > Semaeostomeae > Ulmaridae > Aurelia > Aurelia sp. 4 Dawson et al 2005. Next base: position 18,011,701 of record OZ026499.1, read on the forward strand.
GTGTTATTCCTTTCTGTAAGTGGAAGGAAAAGGATATCGCGTGATCGTATGATCTGCTTGTAAAGTAGAAGAAAGGATGTGCAAAATAACGCTAACGATTTAAGGGGGAAGAGGCTAAAATCCAAATGTGAATAGGCTATCGAGTTGTCCTCGAGAGCCCGCTAGGGTATTCGCAATATTACAGGTAGGCCATGTAAAGGATTTTAATAGCCTCTGATGCCTATCACACGAATTCACGGATGGCGCCAGGGGAGGGCTAGGAGGGGGCTACAACTCCCCCGTAGGAGGCATCTAGCCCCCCGTCGGAGGCAATTTTGGGTCCTCGTCGGAGTAAATTTGGCAAAATAACGCACGAAAACACAATTTTTCAGTCTTTTAGCCCCCATGTCGGAAGCTCCAGACCCTCAGTCAGAAAATTTCTGGCGTCACTCCTGCACGAATTAGAAGAAATGACAACCCAAATTTCATCAGAGGCCCAACGCTACCTAACATGAACTAAATTTTTCTGATGAAGGACAGCGTTCTCTCAGTAAAGTAACAACGAAATTTGGTCTCTATTTTGGCCTGCAGGGTGTAACGATCGCACTGTTGTGTTATTTGCAATCATAGGTCACGTGCCTATTCGGCCTTTGGCCGCAATTAAATCAAATTTAAGAGAGCATTGTCACCTACCACGGGCCATTGCGGGGACGCTGCATGTTAAGCATATCTGAGAATCAAATTTTGCCTGAGCGATTGACTTGCCTCGAGGCTGTCACTTTCAGGTAGACTTATTACAGATGACGAAATTGAATTGGAGCAAGTCTACCTGAGCAGAAAATATACTTCAATTCAAAGCGATTAGCGAATGCAGACAAAATAAACTCTCTCAACCGGTAACTCAAAACAAACATAGCTGCAAAGTTGCCCTGAAGCCAGTAGGGCAAACTCTCGCCTGGTGCTGGCGAAAGGTGGTCTTTAAGAGAAGTTATGTACTCGAGAAGAAAGAAGAAGGGTGAATCTAATGTTCTCTCTGGCGGATTTTGTTTACGTGATTCAGAAGCGGAGCAGAGGGCGTTACAACTCCTGCATATTTGTTACTCAATTGCAAACAGTTACTCTTTCAGCTCCTGACTCAAAGTAACAAAATCCGCGAGACTGAACTTTAGATGTACCCTTCTTCTTGTGTTGTAAACACCTAACTTCTCTTAAAAACCTCCCTTCGGCCGCACCAAGCCGCACTGGTTTCAGGGCTTTTTGCGGCTATGTTTGTTTTGAATTACTGGTTCAGAGAATTTCTTTTGTCTGCTTTCGCTAATCACTTTGAACTGAGGTGTGAACCAAAGCAATTGATGCTTCTGTAATGCAAAATCTGCCCATGTTCCCTGGGTGACAATGGCCCTTTAAATCGCGTATGCGCTTTTGTTGGCAGTTCAGCTCGTGCACAGCGAACGTATCCGCAAGAGCATTAGATCCTTTACAGGCCAAGAAACCTTCCCATTCGGTCCTTATCCCGCCTCAACGTTCGTTCCAAGATCGCAAGATTCTAACTCTCTCTTGTACCTAACAAACTCCTTCTTTGAGGCAATGTGGAACAATTTGCCGGTATCATTAAAACACTGTTACTCGATCATAGCTTTCAAAAAGAGATGTAAAGAACACTTTATGAGTATTGTTTCATCAGAAAATTTTACCGAGTATGGATGGACAACTTGATATTGTAAACTTCGTATTTTATAGGCTTTTGCATTTTTAGGGATTTAGACATTTTAGCAATTTTTAATCTGTAAAAATTATTTTCCTTTTATTTTCTTTTTTCGTTGTAAACCAGGCTGAAAACAAGTAGTACTACTTAGCGCTGTTATTTGCGTAAAAGAATTATGCATACATGCATACATACATTTGAGAGAACAAACTCCTTCTGGTAAGACTGAAAGAGAGGAGCGAACAAGGAACATTAACTTCGACATATTTTGAGATTCGAAAACATAAAATTGACTTATTCCAGTTGAGACAAAAATGGCGGCTGATTTTATGTGGTGTTTGTTTAATCTTTCAGTTTTAAGTATTTCACGTCAAATGTCTTTCTCTTTTGAGCGGCTGCGAAAAATTTTTACTTTATTGAAAAAGATGACATGATTTCAAACCTTTCAATGATGTATTTTCCCAGTAAATTCGAGGGCTGGATTAGATAAGCGACCACATGTGAACGGGATCTATAAAATTTTAGACTGTCTGAAATCAAATTTGGCATAAACGGAAACCATCCATCCACAATGCAATAGTTAAACTACCTTAAGAAAACATTATTAAGCACCTGTGGGGCTTATTAAATTTCGGACACTGCAGAGGGGGCTTGTTCACAAAATCAAGTTACAAGGAAAACTGTGATAACTTTTCAGTTGTTTTACCCGATTTTTTGCGTTCAACAACCGATTTAGTGGCCCCCCAAGCGGGGCCTCTCATCACGCCATCACGTCAATTTTTTCACCATTTCACGCCATAACGCCGAAATGTTTTCCATATCACGTTCACGTGCACAATTTCTCAGTTTGGGTATCTTTTTCAATGATCTGATATGCACCATCACTATTTATTTTCATCAATGAAGTTTAAGCATAACTATCGCAGTAAAATTCATTCACAAAGATGGTGTCCCAACAAATTGGTGGCCCGTTATTTCGTCACTGTGATGGAGATGCAACTTCAATGGTTGATCTTCTAATGGGGTTTGTTTATTCACTTTCCTTCCATCTCAGATTCTCTCTGGTAATGTTCTACACGCCTACCATACACTCGTTGTGTTTTGTTCTCTTCTAATTTTTTCATCACGTCATAACGAAATTTCAGTCCTCCTTCACGTTATCACGCGCTCATAAATCAGCTTTCACGTGCACGCAGGCAACGTGGATCACGCCATAACGTGCGGAAAAGGCAACTTTCACGCCATCACGAGCAATAAATCGGCTAATCACGCCAGATCGCTTGGGGGGGGCACGATTTAAGGAGTCAAATACATATATTCGACACAGTCTCCATTCCAAACACTATCAAAACAAATATGCAAGCTGTCTAGCGAAACATATGGAACTTCGTTGGTAATTTCTGGAATTGATATTAGTGGAGGGGGGAGGGCTTAATAGAGAGGGGGCTTATATAAAACTTCGGCTTATTAGAGAGGAGGGCTTAATTCAGTGAAGGTGAAGTTACGGTCTTTCGCGCTAAGGGCTGTGGGATCATAGCGATGGAGCAGACTTAATCGAGCCTGCGACCCCTTTTCATGATGCTCAAGTGGTTTGTTTGTTTTCAATTTATTTTGAGTGGGCTTGTCAGGACTTCTAGCTACCGATAGCTAATTTAGGCTCCTTGTGCATGCAGCATCCAGGCATGGGACCCTTAATTCAACGTTCCTTCCGAGGTGAGTTGTGAGGTTAGACTTCACTCGACCGAGCTTAACTTTAGTCACCCAGGGGTGGATCCAGCCCGAGGTTGAAGGGGGGTAATTTGGAGAGGGGGTGCCAAAAAGAAAATGAACAGTGAGCACGCCGAAGGCGCGCGAAAATTTTTTGGGCTTCATTCAATTAAGTTCTCTGGTTTTTCTTGTGAATAGCACCTTAGTTTACGTGTTTCCCCCGCATTCAAAACGAAACACTGAAAAAAGAGTGCATTTGGGTCAGTATAAGGGGCGCTGTTCTTGCCAAAAAGGGGGCCAAAGCTTAGTTCTCATCGTGAAGGGGGGCAGTTGCCCCCATTTGCCCCCCTAAATCGGCCACTGCAGTCACCTGAAGAAGACTGTTCAAGGCACTCGTTCACTCACCCCGCACCGGTAATGGGGTCCTACCGGGTATCGAACCAACTCCACCTGACAGTTCTGGCTGCAAAGTCAGAGGATTACACCACTGCGCCACAACGACTTTAAAAGACATTGAAGCTGAAAATAATACAAATACAAACGGTAATACAAATCGTGTTCGATTCCAATAGATTGGTTTTCTTTTGTTATAGTTGCAGTGGTGCCGCCGGGGCTACAGCCCCCCCTGTCGAAGACATCTAGCCCCCCGTCGGAGGAAATCTGGGCTCTCGTCGGAGGAAATTTGGCAAAATAACTCACGAAAACACCATTTTTCAGTCATTTTAACTTCCCTGTCGGAAGCTTCAGCCGCTATGTCGGAAAATTTTTGGCGCCAACCCAGTAGTTATTGTAATTCATTTGTTGTTTATGGTATGAATGAAAGCTGAAATGAATCAATGAGGTATTGGTAGTATTGGTTAAGGTGGCTCATTTAGCCTTGCAATACGAGTGCGATTTGGTTTGATGGAGGTCCAGTCAAATGGCATTGGTCACCCAGAAGAGACAAATTTGATATGGTGGAATTCCTGCCAAAATTTGATCAATCAAGTTGAGCAGGTGACTAGACATTATAGAGATAAATCAAGAAATACAACAAAGACGATCCCATACAGAAAGGTCAACCAAATAAAGGAAAAAAACATTGTTTTGCCGGTCAGCCTTGGGTGTGAATGAATGATAGTAATTTATGCACAGTCTGGGTGTCTGGTACATCCATTAAACAGACAGGCACATGACAAACGCGTCAAAGGGAAGGACCGTTGGAGAATACATCAGTGCGGAACAGACAAGACGAAATAGAGACGGGGCAAAATAGAGACAAAGCAAGGCACATTCCAACAAAGGAAGAAGAGATACAAAGTATAGAGGGACAAAAACAGATGAAAGTATTCATAAACTGGAAGCAAGTAGCAAGCAAGTGAGTTAAGTAACGACAGAGACAAGACAAGTCAGACAGACAAGTCCACTTAGAGACAAGACAAGACAGGTTAGATAAAAGACAAAGATAGAAACAACTGCAAATGAAAATGGAGCGATATTTGGTGCTGATGTGTGGATTTTTTGGCACGCTGGCAGTTTGTCAGGGTAAGATACTTCATCATTAAATCCTTCGATTTCCTTTGTGAATGGTCGTCTCTTTTTCCTGTTCTGTAACATCAGTAGTTCGTTCGTGAGGCTCTCAGGTAAGACAGGCTTCTTTGTATTTTCCCGTAAAATTTACAAATAGCAAACAGAGATTACAAAATGATGTCACAGATAAATGGACGTACATAGCAACCCTTCTGTCGTTTTTTGAAGCAAGGGAACAAGACCGAAAAAAGGCTGGGAGCGTAGGAACAAGACCAGATAACGTAATGCAGTCGGTTTATAAGGGATCACACTCCAGTTTCTTTTTAAGGGAGCAGCGATTGATTTTCGAAATCCAAATCATTTTGCGGGTATTTTGAATTGAGTTGGATTTTTTGGCCACTTCCAAACCTTCGGAATCAAAAAGCTAATAGATTTTACACCATAATCTATTTTATGAACATGTAGATGTCGTTCTTGCCTGACGTGATGCTCCTCAGCAGTCATCAGCCACATCATTGTACCAAATCAAGAACTTCCTTTCCACAAAGGTCTAGCTTTATGAACAAACGTTAGTTATTTTCAGCTTCTTATCTTCTTTTGGTAACCAACTTCTATCAAGGTGACTGACGTCACTTTGCAAGACCTTGTGTGGGCTCGGGCAAGTCTTGACCATGTCAACCACAGCACCTGGTCGATTTTGGGACTAATGCCAAAAATCAGACTCGAGATTGAAAGTCGATTGCATCTGATCTCTGAAGTTGGAGGGATCCCGAGGGGTCTTGACATAAAGAATTAAAGACAATTTATTCATCCTGATTTTCTTATCATGTTTTATCGACTTACCACTCTTTGCGACAGAAAAAGGTGGGTGTCTGATATCCGCTTAACAGCGTCTTTTAATTCCGATATCCGTTAACCGAGCACACTTTTCTGGTCTGCCACAACCATAACCATGGCGATTCAGCAGCAATTTTATGCACTAAGATAAGGAAATGTCCTCTCACAGCACCCAAAGTCAGGCCAAATTCGCATATTCCCAAAACCTATGATAATTCACAACCAGAGAGACAGACTGGTCCAAGCTGATGGCTACCCCTGCCCTAACAATGATCATTCGTAAAAAGCGAGTCTGGGTAGCGCATGAAAATGTTGCAAATTCCAACCCAGGCTTAGTCCAGCTTATACCACGGCGGTGTATGAAGATCCAAGTCACTCTTCTGTGCCTAGATTTTATGATGAAGTTTCTCCAACATCTCTCAACTGTTTACCATTTTGGAAACCGTGGTTTTGTTATTTGGACGTAAAGTCTAACCGTCGTGACACAGCATGTCTTGCCGAAAGCTAATTTTATGGTAACTGAAGAGCGTTCTTGCATGAAATAATGAAAAAGTTTGAAACACCCCTGTAACCCAGGTAAATGTGCAGAAACGTTTATACAGATGCACATCAATAGAGTACAACTATTCAGTCATTTTCATCCAATTTCAAAATGTAAAAATCTATTTATAGGGGCTGTGCAGTAGGCCCAATCGAGCACAATCACAATGGTTAGGTACTTTTATGCGGTTTCACTGTATGCACTGGGGGAGGGCTAGAGGGGTTACAGCTAGCTCCCTGTCGGAGCAAATTTGGGGCTCTTGTCGGAGGAAATTTTGGAAAATGACGCGTGGAATCAGCATTTTTTAGCCGTTTCAACCCCCCTGTCAGAAGATTTCTAGCCACACCCCTGTTCGGAAATCAACCTAACATGAAGCTAGGCTTGATTTAAAACGATCTTCTTAGTGCCATTGTGTGGGCTCGAGCGAGAATTATTAAAATCGTCGAAGTTTCGCTCCTTGATGGGCTGAAAATCACTTGAAGCGGGGTGCCGTCATCTAATTCAATAATCAAAGCGAAAACTGGAACTGATGTAGTTAGTCTAAGCCCGAGGCCAGAGTGCGTTTTGATCGAGCATCGTGCCGGACAAATGTGTGAGTAACGAAGACCAAGTCATGTTTTGTAAAAATAGTCGTATTTTCCAATGCAGTGTCATTCATAGTTTCTCGTGCTAGTGCTGCTGACGTTGTTCCTCATGTAATGATAGAATTTCAAAGGTACGAAAACGTGAGCACGCTGTTAGATTACATAATCCTATCAAATTGTTTACTTCTTGTACGTAATTGTTACCTTTCCAATTTCTGTTGCTGAATGACTGGTTCTTTGGCCACAGAATCATTATTTGCATGTTTTTAAGAGTATTGTCACGCAGCTAATTGGCCCTTAAAAGCGATGGGATCGTTTTTTATACATTCAGTCGCAAGTTTCTTTTGATGCGTTTGCAAAACAGAAGGATCCATTGTTTCAAGGAGCCAATCAGTTGAGACAACACACCTTTAGATGTTTCCATCAACTATTTGGCATGCATGTGTCCCCGCAATTTCAAATACCGCCGTAATATTACATTTGCCCCCTGGCTAGAAAGTGTCAAAATGTCTCTGCACAATACTGTGCCTTTCTCACAGTTTTGGAGCCACAAAATGTCCCTTTATGAAAAGAGCTGTTTTCACCTTTGCCATGAACCGTGGTTGGGATTTTGCTGACGAAACCCAATCCTACAAAGTGAAGTCTTTAGAGCAACACTCAAATCCATTTGTATCTAAAAGTATTTGGATAGGAGTAAGGGAACACCAAGGTCGAACCAGTTAGCATATAGTTTAAGGGTACACGCGATTTTCGATAAATGATTTACTCAGTATCAAGTTCTACCAGACAGTCTATTTCGAAAGTGATTCACCAAGAGGGACCTCGACGACAGCTGTTACGCAGGACTGAAACCCAACTGAAAAGTAAGTTCGGCCAAAATGAGTATTTTCGCAATCCATGCACCTTTTGAGTAGATAGATTTCATTATCATTATTGATAGAGGGGATGACAGGGCAGTGGCACCACGGTACCAGGGGAGTGGTATCTGGTACAACGTTGTGTAAAGATGATGGAACCTGGTACCAAAAGTAGTTAGAAGTCGGGGTTGCACTTGTGAGGCATTTTGTACGGGGGAGATTCACAGCTTGTCTAGGGAACAAGGGAAGATTTTGTACTACAATATCATCAGTTGCTTTGGTTCACACCTCAATTTAAAGCGATTAGCGAATGCAAACAAAAGAATTCCTCTCAACCGGTAATCCGCCATGCCCAGCAGAATGCATTACAACTCTTGCATATGAAGCATTCAAATCTTAGCAGTTACTCCCCAGCTCCTAAATCTCGTAAACAAAATCCGCCAAACAGAACTTTAGATCTACCCTTCTTATTTTGTAATAAGCACGTAACTTCTCTTAAAAAGTACCCTTCACCTGCATCAACTGAGAGTTTGCCGTGCCGGTTTCAGGGAATCTTTGCGGCTATGTTTGTTTTGAATTCCCGGTTGAGAGAGTTTCTTTTGTCTGCATTCACTAATTGAGTTGGAACCAAAGCAACTGTTGTATTGTATTACAAAACCTGCCTTGTTTGTCTGGGGACTGATTTTGCTTCATTGCTTTCACCGAGGAAATCACTGTTGTAGCATATACTGAAGGGGCACTTAGACGGGGGGGGGGGGGGTGTTACGCACTCATTGATACACGTTTTGATAGCGACGGACCAACAAGAAGATGACATATACATCTTCTATGATCCTTCATCATGTCTCCCAACCTGTTTGGTCTTATAAATCGTTTTTTTACTGATAACATTAAGTAACTACAGTACATTCTTTTTTTCTTACTTTCATTTTTGTTGTTGTACCAGCGCCTCTAAGGGGACCATTATGGAAGTAAGGTCAGCTTGATTGACCCTTTAATGCTATCACTTCCACTGTAATTAGGGGTGTTTTCCTTTTACATTTTTAGCCTTAAAGTTTATATTACATTGTATTGCATCTAATTCTTATATGTTTTAGAATATCTTGTAAAGTTTTCCTTATTGTGGCAAAAAGATACATACATGCATACCTACATACCACCAAATAAACGTCCATAAATTTTTTGACTCAACCGATATTTGATTCGTTCCCGTTATTTGCAAATAGAGACTTTGCGAAACCAGGACAGCAACGCCAATAAGAACGTCATCTGGTATTCCACAAAGCAAGTATCGTTTCCATTTGCTACCTTTACTATATCAGCCACAAGGCCAAAATGAGGCATCCTATAACTCAGAGATGCCTGAAAGCCATCTTTCTTCTTTGAAGACAAGCATTTAAAAAACTAAGTTTCACTTCTGTGGACTCGATCTGCATTACAGAACGCCAGAAATGGGGCTTCCGAGGTGTGAAATTGAAAAAGACAACTTCAGAGACTCTCAACGGAGGCAAATTCGAAAGGAAAACAAGGAATCTTTTGCCTCTAAAGTTCTTTAATAAAAGTAACGTTCCGTTGCAGTTGCTGTTGCTGTCGTGGTTTCGTAAACGCCCTAATATCTTTTTAGGTGCTGGACTTTGTTGGCTTCGCAGGCTATCAGATGAAACATGTTCTGGCTTTCTTAGAGAATACAACGATGAGAAGGAATGCTGTGGAAACGGTGGTGTCGCATTTAGCAATGGTGCTTCTCGTAGACGCATTTTCTTTCATATATTTGTGCAGCGTCCGTCATGCAAACTTTGCAACAGTAAGTCACTCCCATGCTATATTGAATTTACATTGCCCACTTTCTTTGCGCATCTATTATCATCCATGAGGCCGTTCTTACTTTATTTGTGAAAAGGATAGTAGCTGCAAATTTGAAGTAATTTTGCTGAATTATTTGTAAGCCTACCTCTGATGAATTAATATGATTATAGCATGATTATTATGATCATGGTTACGATGATGATGATGATGATGATGATGATGGTGATGATGATGATGATGATAATGATGACGATGATGTTGATTTGAACCATGTTCTGTCGTAAGAAATGCTTTGCCGACAACTCTCACCGTTTTCCTTTTTTAAGCATCGCTTGGCTTGGAATTCGCCCTTCATCTTCAGGTATCAACATTGTTGAACGTTTTGCCTTTTACCAAGGCCGCCTCAACGAACAGTTCAGGACTACGTGTATACATACTTTTCTAAACGGGACTCCCATGGGACTCCCAGCTCTTAAATAGTAGAAATCTGACATTGGAAAAGAACATTTTTCTTCCTTGTACATTAAATTTTTCTACCCTGTTTCCATTCTTAATTCCTAGATCCGTGTGCAAACATTAAATGTGAACAAGGCTGGACATGCAAAGTATCTTCGAACGGTGTACCAGGCTGCAAATGTCAACCGGACTGCTCACAGTTCAGGAAAGGACCGGTTTGCGGTTCAGGTGGTCGGACATACGCCTCTGAGTGTCATTTGAGGAAAAGCTCTTGCAGACAAAACCGTGTCGAGGTGGAATATCGTGGACCATGCAGAAGTAAGTTTTTTCTTACTTTTACATGTTATCAATCAACAAAATTTGATGTCTATCCCGTGACATGAAGATGAAGTGCAAATCACATATAACTACTACTTCAAAAGAAAATTCACAAAAAGAAGCTAAGAAAATTCACAAAAAGAAGATAAGAAAATTCACGAAAAGAAGATTTGATGGTTGCTAATGTAGAGTTAGCTCAAGGATATTTCAGCTAACTTCATCAGGGAGGTCTTTATCACCATGCACTAAGAGTTGCGGCAAAGGATTATTGTGTCCAAATATGGCCTGTACTTGAATTTGTGAAATTTCAAATTTGGTAAGACTAACCCTAAGTTGTGTAAGTTTTCCATCAAGCCAATGCACGATTTTTCCAACCTCGTTCCCAGGGTGTTCTTACATCATACGCTGATCACGAAGCCGAATGAACACCCTGGCCCCGGGGGAGGTACTTCACTATAATTTCATACCGGGTTGTGCGCCGCAAGGATTTCTGCTACGACCCAATCCCAGAAACTTGGTCCGATATTGATACCCAGTCCCAGAATTTTTGTCAGATATTGATACCCAATCCCAGAATTTTTGTCAGATATTGATACCCAATCCCAGCATCTTGAAGAAGTAACAAAAACAATTCGACGTCAAAAGGATAAGGGATCGAGGGTTTGGAACGAAAATTTTGTCCCAAGAGGCCATTGGAACGAAGTTCTGATCTGAACACGTTTTTAAACACAAAAAATACTTGAAATGTGTTCATCTGAAACTGACCACGTGCTGCTCGAGGAATTATCCAGTTGTACTTTCATTCAGCACCCATAACCAGAATTTTGAGTATAACAGTAAACCCCAATCACAGAAATTTTCAAGTAAAAGTATATCCCAATCCCAGAATTTTCAGGCCAAAAACTACCCAAAACTGGCGCACATCCCCGTCTTACCCCATAGTGAAGTGGACCCTGGTACACTTGATCAAATTTGCCCAGAAAATGGGCAAATTTGGAAGCCATTATGAATTTCACCGTTTGCTAGGCAACACCAAGCGATGGAAAATGGCCGTTGCTCTGGTCTGGCGCTTATTCTGCAGAAGATCAATGGAGAAATTGAAAACAAACACTTTGATAATCTTATTTGAACCTTTTTGCAGGTTTGCAAACAATAATCTGGGGTCGGCAAGTGTGTTTAATGTGAAAATAAGCTCGGTTTGTTTGGAGCGAAACTGGGCCTAAGTTGCAAATTCAAACTTTCATCGCAGCTTCCAAAATGAAATGCCTCGTTATTCTTCGAATTTCGGTAAGAAGTTGCAAATGATGGTTGAAATAGGTAAAGAATGTGGTTTTAAGTGGAATTTTGACATGCTGAGGTCGTTTACCCCTTGCAAAACGGAGTTACGGCGCAAAATGGTGAACAGGCAATCAGATTGCTGAACGGCCTCTCGTATCCCAGAGTAGATGTAGAGTAACGAACTCACTGATTGAGATTGTGATTTTTCTTTATTAGAAAATTGGATCAGCCCATACACGGTATTTTAAAAACTGCTAGGCGTTTGATTAAATATGCAAATTAACGATACTTCAAGCAGGTGGGTGAGAAGATTACCCTGCCCAAAAGATTCTGAAGTAGTTTTAGACACCAGAATCTTACATTCCGTTGAAAATTCACTAGGTTCAAAGATCAAATTTAAGCGACGAATGATGCCCTTGAATCTAACTTTTTATACTTAAATCCTAGAGTTTCTCAAATTTTCGGCCATCCTCATACAAGAAAGGAGTTTGTGCACAACACAATGAAATTGGACTTCATAAGCCATACATGAAAAACCGTATTGACGTCGACTACTTTTGCGAAACGAAACTTCCGCGACTTGGAATAAATGCGAAAGTTTTGGAAATTAACATACGCGAATCTGCCAAAATAGGAAATTTTTCGGCAATGAATTTTCGAGTTTAGCGAACATATGATTCGTTGGAATAAAGATTCGTGAAATTTATGTTTTAGAACATTTCATGGGAACAAACTCTCAAAAATTTTATATTCTGGGAGCTTTTGCGATGCTATGCTTTCGCAAAATTTCACGTTTTATGAATTTTCGTGGAATAAACTTTCGTGAATTTCGACCTAAAACGTGAAAAATGCAAATCAGCGCTTTAAATTGCTTTTTCTTATTATCTTACAGAACACTGTTCACAAGTCCAATGCGGTAAACAACAAGTATGTGCAACGGACAGAAATGGCAATTCATATTGCATAGATACTCGATGTCCGTCTAAGTGTCCGAGCACTGTCAGTCGAGTTTGCGGTACAAATCAGCAAACATACACGAACGAATGTTTACTGAAGAAGGCAAGCTGCAGCAATGGAAGAAAATTCAATGTTGCCTATCTGGGTCCATGCAGAGGTTAGTAACTATGTTTGTTTTGGATACTGCGAATTCCCCCATTTGTAAATCACAAAGGAAAGGCGCTAGCTCTGATTGGCTCGCTGATGAATAGGACGAGTGGACCGTTTTGGGGAATATGCAGTTTCGCAAAGGAGAGATGAAAGGCGATGACCTAGAGATCGATACTGCGAGTTCCTGGATGGGCGTCTGGCTCTCATGGAGTAAATCCGAAAGACACTTTGTTAGAATTTCCACCCCTACAGTGGCGCCAAGGCGCACCCAACTCGCGCTTATCCATTTAATTGACTATTTTTCCTTTTCAGTCACTTTGCTTAGAGCCTCAATGCTATTTAGTCATACTCAAATCTATTGAAATTTTATCCTTGTATCTACAAGAAAATTCTGTAAGAACCGTTAATCAATTCTAGAGACACCTTATTACAGGCAGCGGTATTCTCTACAGTTTGTAATGTGGTAGCTGAATAAGCTTAACGAGTGACGAGGAGTTTCCTTATCACAAATTCTTTATTGTGATTGGTCAGTTATTTCTGTATTTGCAAGGTAGAATATAGTTTTGAGTCAGATTAGAAAAGAAACTTCACATGTAGGAGGAATGACGGTGTTATAGATCCTGTAAACCGTTGTGTAGATGTGATGTTATAGATGAAGTTGAAAATCGCAGATGGCCTATTTTTTCGAGTCATCTCTTCGGTTCGATGAACTGGCGCAAACAGACTTGGAAGTTCTGTAAAAGACTTTCATTCATAGTATCCCGAACAAATGCTGTCTGTCCGGAGTCTGTCTTGAATCAGATGTCACTTGAGATTTACGATAATGAAATATTACTGATATGCATAGCACTTTGTTGTTGTTGTTGTTGTTGTTCATTTATTTTATTTTCATTCATTTTATTTTATTTTATTTTATTTTGTTGTTCATTCACTTTATCCGTTGTTAATGGTGGAAAATTTCGCTATTTCATTTCAATACACAGCTTATTTCTTTTCGGAGACTTTAAAGGAAGGGCTTGAAGAGAAGGAACTCACCAGAGATGGGTCCTTATTCACAAAGTCAAGTGACAAGGGCATAAATGATGGCTGTCTAGCTCGTTTACCCCATATTTATTGATGCACGTTAGCTTAACAATTTTACGAGCAAAGGGCAAACAGTCGACACAGTTTTTATCTCAAACCATGTAAAATTAACATGGCAGCTTATTTAGCTAGATAAATAAAACATCCTTAGTAGCCTCTGGCTTTTTTATGTAAGTGGATGGAGCTGGAGCTTCATGGAGAGGAGGGCTTTTTCAAGGAGGGCTTAACGGAGAAGGGGGGGGCAAATAGAGCATTAAGTTGAATTCGCTTTATATTGCTCTAATATGTGTTATTTCTTAATCCCTAGCAAAAGCTTCTTGTCAGGATGTGAGATGTCCTGGAAGAACTCGCTGCGTATTGGATGTAAATAACAAGCCAAGATGTCAACGCTGCGGCTGTGCACTAAGTCGGTCTGGTTTGCCAGTTTGCGGTTCAGACGGAAAAAAGTATAAATCATGGTGCTACATGAGACGGCATTCTTGTTCAACTGGAAAAATGATCCGAGTCAACCCTTTGGCAAAATGTTAAAAGAGAAACTCAAGAAGTCAGTCATAAGACATTGGTACACCGACAAAGATGTGTAATGTATGCAAGGTTCATGTTTAAAGAGAATCCTTGAGTTATATAGAGATCTGGATTTCAACTCTTTAAGGCTAAAGCTAGCCTCGTTCCATAAGGACCCTTAAGTTACGCTCATATCGTTGAGTTGAATTTTTGCTGTTGTTGTCACTCCTCTGAAGGTCTTATTTCCCTGGAGCTGTAAAAACGGCAAAAAATGTCAACTCAAATCGGTGATGAGTTTGTGTAGCCGTCTGACAAGCCGTCGTCTGCTTGTCAGAATGTGACTCAGGCAATGGCGGTTTTTGATATTATGGCCGAACTACTGATACCTAGTTTTATACTGCATTCACACTGACACCATTAAACCAGCTTAAATTTCAACCAATCAAATGACTGCATTTGTTGGCTTGACCAATCAGAAGGCCTTATTCGAAAACCTGGTTTAATTTAAGCTGGTTTAACTTGCAGTGAGAATGGGGCATTAGGGTACAATAGTTTTAGAAAGCTGATTTTTAAGCATTTTGGAGCCAGTGGTCGTGAGAAAAAGTAGTTGGTGATATAGTCCCAATAGGCATTATATCGCTCCCATGCACTTCCTGCAAAAATTAGATGTCTATCATTTGATATCGACTTTACAAATTTCATGCGCAGTCTCAAAAGCCCCCTCCCCCTGAAGCTCTGATGAAACCAAAAACCTGAGGATTTCTAATGAGACACCTATCAACCCCACAAATCATGGCTTTTGCCAATGTGTCGTTTTCATTTGGTTGGACTAGGATTCTTTGCCATTTAGAGGGCCTTAGAGGGGTCAAAAATGGAAATAAGAACCTGTCCACTAAGTGCTAATATGATGGTTCCATCGTAAGATGTGGACCCTTAAAATATGAACCATCCCATCCAGACATACTGAAACATTGATTGTCTGAAATCTGAAATACCTTCGTATTGAAATAGATTGCAGCAATGCAGTAATGTAGACTTACGATGATGAGTCCCTTTTATATCTGCGGTAAACCTTGCTCAACAGGGACTCATAATGAAACAGTGAAAAAGCTGGCCTTATTTCTGCATCCGATCGATCAAATCATGATCGAACGACTACTTTGGCTCTGCTCAACGGTCACTCCTCAGAAAGAGAATGAGATAAAAACCGTGTTAAGCAGACATTTAATCAACGAAACTTGGTATAAATCTGAAGAAGGACGTTCATTTTCCCTGGTGAGTGCATGAGTCTTTCAACGCTGCACTTTCCACGTTTTAAAACCAAACAAACCAGAGAAATCTTTAACTACCTGCGGCAGCAACTTCATTCAAAATCTAGTCAACTGCATCATTCGCATAAAAAATTCGACAGCATTGCTTTCTGCCAAATCTCGCAATCTGAGTGCTACTGTTGGAATCGCGAAGCTTGGACCTAATTAGGGTCAGCTTTTTCAGAGTGATATTCTGAGTCTCTTTTGACGAAAGCGCCATCATCAAGTCAAAGCACGGGGGAAAAAGACTCTAGGTCATAAGTCTAGTAATGATGCAGGATACACAGGGGAAATTTGTCTTGTCATTTACTTGCTGTGAAGGCTGTATTAAGCCCCCTTCTATCAAAGCCCCCCTTCTGAAAAATTCAAGAGACTACCGACGATTTTTTTATTTATTCTAACTTACTTATTCATAAGGAGGGAGCTGAGAAGTCTTAGGGCGAAAATTTATTTGAACCCTTTTCTCTGGTTATTGTGAGAAAATAATCTGGCATATCTCCGTAAGTCATCGGTTTCACCGTAAGTCATCGGCATATCTCCGTAAGTGATCAGTCATCGCAAACCAGACGTGAAGGTCTCCAAACTAGTGCCTTGCGGTTTTCTGTTGTGAAACAAATTTTGCACTGTTCAAAAGTGGTAGAGTGATTTTATTGTGAAGTTTGAAACAGTGTACACAAAATATATTCATTCGTATATAGACTCTTTGTCTCAAATTAAGTGCTGTGACATTTCTGACGCAGGCAAGAGCAAGGGCTAATAATGCAATAAGTTTTGCATTTGAAAGAAGAACAAAAAACAAACCAGAATGGTTCTTCGCAGTGGCACCGCCAGGATTTTTATTGGATAGGTGAGACATGACGGTGTCTGGGGCAGAAAACTCTTCTTGAGCTGTGCTCTGTACTTTTGCTACAGGTGCGACCAACCTCTCTTTTTCAGATTGACGAAAAGATAAATGGGTCTGTTGAATAACATGAGTTGGGTGCTACAATTAAGAAACGACGTCCTGCCGGGAACCGTAGCCAACCTTCCAATCCCCAAAAATTTCCACGACCAATCTAATGGGCTCCACTGTGTAATGGGTAGCTATTAGGTACTCTCAGATTTAGAAATTTGAGGAAATAAAGTTTGAGGAGATGAAATAAAATGAAATTTGTATTTTATTTCATTTTCATTTCCTTCTCACTGGCATTTCCTTTTTATCAAACATTTATGTTCATTTTTATTCATTTTCATAACTGACCATGTACTCCATTGTAGTATTGTGTCATGAGATTAATATATATATATATATATATAGAAATAAGAAACTTATGATTTGCGAAAAAGAGGGTATTGGGCTCGGCAAACATTCAAAGTTCAGTATAAGAACTGGTCCAGTCAGAATTCTTTGTTGATCATTGTCCTATCCGAGCAGTTGGATTGGTAGAGTTTCACTTGAGAAAACGAGGGACTTCTGTCCAGGGACGTAGGAAGCATCTCAAACTTGGAGGGGCACGAAACTTCGAGGGCACTTTTTTCTTAAGAAAAAAGGGGTATTTTCTAAAAATAAAAAGGGCACTTCTTTGTTTATTGCAAAATCTTGGGGGCACGTGCCCACAGTACCTCCCGGCTGCCGTTAAGCAAACGAAAGAGAATGATCAATGAATAAACGAGGGACTCTTTTGGTATGGTTTGTTGCTTTCAAACATAATTGATTATTACATTGTCAGCTCTTCATACCGCCCTACCAATAATAACCTGTTTACATGTTAAAAAAAGAGGCTTGGATCGAGCGTCCAAATCTGGTAAATTTGAGAAGGAAAACAAAAGAATGACCCCCGTTCTCGATATAAACACTGCTAGCTGCGGCAAGAAATTGCTGCGGATTTCATAAGACTTTTCAAAGAGTTTTATTATCGACAAACTTGAGCAAAATGAGCTAGCAATGATTGAGTTTACACAGAGGTAAGATTTATTGGTATATTTGCTTCGTTTCTTGTCATTGTCATTCATTGCTAACTGACTTTTCTTTCAACTGAATAACAACATTTGAAAACAGCAAACTTCGATTTGCAAACTCGCTGAATGAAGTCCTTGCATGCTCGCACTTTCGAGCTGTAACTGTTACACCATAAAATCAGCTACAAAAACATTCATAACTCAATTTGAGGTGAGTTATCATTGATAAATGTTATCAAAAGTGTTCCATTATCCGAAGGAACTTCTTCCTATAGCAAGAATCTTTCCGAGAATGGGGGTTATGCTTTTTTCCTTCACAAATTTACCAGATTTGGACCCTCAATCCAAACTTCTTAATCTAGAAGTAAAGAGGTCTATTTGTAGCTATATAATAATCTATAACCCGTTCTATATTATCACTGAATATATGTTTTTATTTTACAGTGTCATTTATATCATAAAACTATATAGATTTTAGGTGTCGTTTATTTGCTATTTTCTCAGTTGTCGACAACGAAGGAACGTGATCTGCCAGATTTCTCTAAAACGGGCACTTTAAAAGGCAGCCAATTTTGCCGAAAAGGTACGTCAATGACCTAGTAATATCTGTCCATCCAAAATAGTTTCTTTCACAACTCCAAGTCATGACAAAAAAGGTAAGCCTATAGCCTTGCTTTTTGATGAAAAATTGGCACTTTCAAAAACACGTAATTTGGTAGAAAAGGTAAGCCTATAGCCTTACTTTTTGATGGAAAATTGGCACTTTCGAAAACATGTAATTTTGGTCGAAAAGGTAAGCCTATAGCCTCACTTTTTGATGGAAAATTGGCACTTTCAAAAACACGTAATTTTTACTTTTTGATAGAAAATTGGCAATTTTGGTCGAAAGGGTAAGCCTATAGCCTTACTTTTTGATGGAAAATTGGCATTTTCAAAAACACGTAATTTTGGTGAAAAAGGTAAGCCTATAGCCTTACTTTTTGATGGAAAGTTGGCGCTTTCAAAAACAAGTAATTTTGGTGAAAAGGATAAGCCTATAGCCTTACTTTTTGATAGAAAATTGGCATTTTCAAAAACCACGTAATTTTGGTGAAAAAGGTAAGCCTATAGCCTTACTTTTTGATGGAAAATTGGCATTTTCAAAAACACGTAATTTTGGTGAAAAAAGCAAGCCTATAGCCTTACTTTTTGATGGAAAGTTGGCGCTTTCAAAAACACGTAATTTTGGTGAAAAGGATAAGCCTATAGCCTTAATTTTTGATAGAAAATTGGCATTTTCAAAAACCACGTAATTTTGGTGAAAAAGGTAAGCCTATAGCCTTACTTTTTGAGAGAAAATTGGTACTTTCAAAAACACGTAATTTTGATCGAAAAGATAAGCCTATAGCCTTACTTTTTGATGGAAAATTGGCACTTTCAAAAACACGTAATTTTGTTGAAAAAGGTAAGCCTATTGCCTTACTTTTTGACGGGAAATTGGCACTTTCAAAAACACGTAATTTGGTGGAAAAGATAAGCCTATAGCCTTACTTTTTGATGGAAAATTGGCACTTTCAAAAACACATAATTTTGGTCGAAAAGGTAAGCCAATAGCCTTACTTTTTGATGGAAAATTGGCACTTTCAAAAACAAGTAATTTTGGTAAGCCTATAGCCTTACTTTTTGATGGAAAGTTAGCGCTTTCAAAACACGTAATTTTGGTGAAAAAGGTAAGCCTATAGCCTTACTTTTTGATGGGAAATTGGCACTTTCAAAAACACGTAATTTGGTAGAAAAGGTAAGCCTATAACCTTACTTTTTGATGGAAAATTGGCACTTTCAAAAACACGTAATTTTGGTGAAAAAGGTAAGCCTATAGCCTTACTTTTTGAGAGAAAATTGGTACTTTCAAAAAGACGTAATTTTGGTCGAAAAGATAAGCCTATAGCCTTACTTTTTGATGGAAAATTGGCACTTTCAAAAACACGTAATTTTGCTGAAAAAGGTAAGCCTATTGCCTTACTTTTTGACGGGAAATTGGCACTTTCAAAAACATGTAATTTGGTGGAAAAGATAAGCCTATAGCCTTACTTTTTGATGGAAAATTGGCACTTTCAAAAACACGTAATTTTGGTCGAAAAGGTAAGCCAATAGCCTTACTTTTTGATGGAAAATTGGCACTTTCAAAAACAAGTAATTTTGGTAAGCCTATAGCCTTACTTTTTGATGGAAAGTTAGCGCTTTCAAAACACGTAATTTTGGTGAAAAAGGTAAGCCTATAGCCTTACTTTTGATGGAAATTGGCACTTTCAAAAACACGTAATTTGGTGGAAAAGGTAAGCCTATAACCTTACTTTTTGACAGAAAATTGGCACTTTCAAAAACACGTAATTTTGGTGAAAAAGGTAAGCCTATAGCCTTACTTTTTGATGGAAATTGGCACTTTTCAAAAACACGCAATTTTGGTGAAAAAGGTGAGCCTATAGCCTTACTTTTTGATGGAAAATTGGCACTTTCAAAAACACGTAATTTTGGTTGAAAAGGTAAGCCCATAGCCTTTCTTTTTGATGGAAAGTTGGCGCTTTCAAAAACACGTAATTTTGGTGAAAAAGGTAAGCCTATAGCCTTACTTTTTGATGGAAAATTGGCACTTTCAAAAACACGTAATTTTGGTTGAAAAGGTAAGCCTTACTTTAAAGGTTTTTAGTAAGGTATAGCCTTACTTTTTGATGCAATTTTGGCGAAAAAGGTAAGCCTATTGCCTTACTTTTTGCTGGAAATTTGGCACTTTCAAAAACACGTAATTTGGTGAAAAAGGTAAGCCTATAGCCTTACTTTTTCATGGAAAATTGGCACTTTCAAAAAGACGTAATTTTGGTGGAAAAGGTAAGCCCATAGCATTACTTTTTGATGGAAATTTGGCACTTTGAAAAACACGTAATTTTGGTGAAAAAGGGTAAGCCTATAGCCTTACTTTTTGATGGAGACTTGGCACTTTCAAAAACACGTAATTTTGGTGAAAAAGGTAAGCCTATAGCATTACTGTTGGATGAAAAGTTGGCATATTGAAAAACACGCAATTTTGGTGGAAAAAGTAATCCCATAGCCTTACTTTTTGGTTGAATAGAGGTACATCAAAAATAGCCAATGTATCTTAAAAGGTACGCCTATCGAAACGGGGATTTCCAAAGCAGTCAATTTTTGTCAAGAGAGGTAAGCTTATAGTCTTATTTTTATTATTCCCATCGAAACAGAGCATGGCAGAGAAAGGAAAAAAAACAACAACAGAACAGTAAACATTCCAGAATTATCTAAATACAAAATTCTAAAACTGAAAACGAGCGATCAAGAGTTAACTAACAGCTAATGGAAATACTACGAGTAAATAATGAGTACTATTTACATTGCATAAGTCTATTTCTAAACAATTTTAGTATATAAAACAGTGCACAATATTGACAAAATATGAATAATACAAAGACACTTGACCTAGAGTAATAACATATTATCCTTTAGTAGAAACTAAAATGTGGGCAAATAATTCTAGATACCAAGATATACTGCCAAAATACAAGGAAGATTAAGAGCTGCCATCACTGTTTAGAAGAACCTGACAACAAGGATGTATTATGCTACGATGGTCATACTTTAGGAACTTTTATTTCATGGAAAAGGTAACCTTACAACCTTACATGTCTGCGTGAAAATGGGTACCTTCGCAAGCGGCCAATTCGGTTGAAAATGTAGCCTCAGTTTTTGCTGAGGCCTCTATTTTGGTCTTTAGTACTAGTATTCGTTGGTGAATGGTTCTGAAAGTTCAAAAGCAAGCATAGATTTGTGCAGCAATGTTTATCAGTTATCTAGCAAGGACAGTCCTACATATATTTATATTACAATGTTTGTTCATTTGACATAATTTTAGTTTCTGTATGTAAATGTTGCACTTTGTAAATGATAGACTAGACTAGGCAACTTTAAGCCAAAACCAAAGTTCACTGTTCTAAGCTCTTACTTTCGCTCACTCTCTTCACGGATATAGGGATGTCCAACATTTAGGGAGGGGGCATTGGATTTATCTTGCATGAATACGGCGGCTTCATTGATTCAAACTACCCGTGTGGAGCCTGATATGCAATGAATGGTGCCTGGCTATTGGGAGGGGGGGGGGCTATAGCTCTCCCACCTCCAATGCCTCCCGAGGCATGTGCACGCAAGAGACGACATATGCAGAGAAAGTTCTTCTTGCCCCACTTTGTGATTTTGTCGACACCCTTGAAGATGTCCTAACCATTTGGATGGAGTGAAAAGCTTTGGTTCGATTTGGAAACGACAGCTTACTAGAACTACGTTGTCACTCTAGCTTCATCTACTTCTTAACTTCTGCAATACAGTGTGCAAATACCTTTACACAGAGGCGAGGTCCAAAATCATCTGATAAATGTGTTCTAACACAAACACTATCATGAAACCTAACACTGAACAAATTGACTAAACAAAAATAATCACGTATGTGTAATTCGTAACATATCAACAAGTTAACAAATATGAAAAGACTAGATTTATGACCTGGAGTTCCTTGTTTCCCTGTGCTCTTTCGACTTGATGATGGCGCTTCGGTCAACAGATACTTATAAGAGGGATTCGAGATTCGAACCCGTGATTTCGTCATAATTCCATTGATGATAGAAGAAAACAGGGCCAGCTTTTCACTATTTCATGGTGAGCCCCAGCTGAACAAGGTTTGCCGCAGGGATACATTAGACTCATCGTCATAAGTCTGTGAAAAGACTTCATGAACGAACAGAAAGTCGATAAATTTACACATCTAACAATAGAATATTCCCAAACACGAAACATACAGTATTGTGGATGCAAAGAGCTAGTGGTAGGAGGACTAAATAGTGTTCCCAGTTCCCAATCACTTATCATCTTGAAATGTCTTTTCTGTTCTCACTACAGAGACCCCGGGAACAATGTATCACCCCTAAATCATAAGAAGCCCTGCTTCGTAGCTCCCCTTTGTGACTGCAAAGCTATGACGTAGAGCCATAAGCGAGTAATCGAAAGCGAAGCACGGATGGGGGTGATACATTTGCCGTTCAGGCAAATATCAGTTCAGGCAAATAGCCAAACTAAGACGCTGTATAAGTCTAGCATTTTCCAAGGATCACTATGATTTTTCCATGATGAACTATTCTACAAAAGAGTCTGGACTGAGTGAAATGTCTCTTTACTTCAATGCGAAAGATTTACCCTGTGCAAATTCGAAAATTGCTCAGACTGGTACAAAGAGTCTGAAAATATCGCTAATCCAGGATCTTTTCAAGAATAGCTGAAAGGTCTATTAACAAATCTCAATTTGAGTCAATTGACCGTCTGCATGCGTGACCACTACAGCGCAAGAAACAAATATAACGGGCTCCCTACTCTAATTGTAAAGACTGTTGTTTTAGGCACGTGTCCACTGTTTTCAGCAGTTTGTTGGGTGGCTTGGCCAAAGCCCAAAAAAGATGAAATGGAAGGAAAATTAACTGAGTCACACTTTTGTACCTGTTAAACTGAGGCAGTGTGGAGCCGTATTCTCTGCTCAAGCAAAATTCGATTTCAGTTAGCTATGAAGTAGACGGTGCCTGCAGAGGGCAATGAGTGACAATGGGGTCATTAAGACAATACAGTGTTTACAGCTATCTACTGTCGTCTCTCGTCGAACAGTATCACAAGAAAAATTACTCCTTGAAATTCCAATTCACACTGGGACTGGCTTCCCGTCCTTTTTCTTTGACTTTGTATTCGATTGTGGCAATTCAACATACCTAACATTGGCAGCATCTCCATCATTGTCATACATGCTCTTGCTTCTTCCATCGGGCTTCTCCGCACCATTTTGCATACTTCGGTCAGCCTCTGTCTTCCAATTGTCTTCAGCTCCTGAGGCAGATGACAGTGAGCCACGATGATTCGGTTCAATCAGGTTATTCATTTTGAGGCTTCCTTGTCTGACTTGATTCACATTCACATTCAGCGTGTCTGGTCCTTTCAGCAAAGTCGTCTCAGTCGCTTCTAACAACTTCCGCTTCATTTCATGGTAATATGATACTTCCTCAAATGCATCGGATACGTCATTTTCCAAGAATTGTACGATTTCCAAGAAGGAAGGTCTTGCTCTAGGATCTGTCTTCCAACAATTACACATCATGTTGTACAATCGATCAGAGCAATCGTCAGGTTGTTCCAGCACACCTCCTTCGACAACAAATCTTAAGACATCTTCATTTGATTTTCCAGGGTAAGGCTGAGCAGCAAGGGTAGCCATCTCCCACAAAACAACGCCATACGACCTGCAGAAATGACATGGGTATTATCAACCCGAAACTCAGGCTGCGTTCCCACGATGCCGGCACATTTTGAAAATAGAGAAAAATATGACTGTAAGACGGAAGCGAATTTGAGCTAGCGCTCAAACGATGCCGGAACAATTTGAAAATGATAGGAAATTATCACGCTAAAAAACTCTTTGCAAGACATCAGTTGCGTTCCAAAAGCATCGAAAAATGTTCTGTTTTAATCATTTTCGAGTGTTCACACGATGCTGTTTCCAAAATGTACTGGTTATAGTTCCGTTTTCAAAATCTGTCGTTTTCAAAATCTGCCGGCAAAACATATACCGTTTTCGTATGAACGGGAGGCCTATCCATCACATTTTTCACCGTTTTCAAAATGTGCCGGCATCGTGTGAAGGCTGTCTTAGTTTCATGATAGCTAAAGATTAAATTTTGTGACTGCCAGCGAAGTTTTCGCTCTGGTATAAGACGAAGCTTCAGCTCGTGAATATATTCACAAAATACTATCGGAATTAGAATCATCTTGCATTTCGCTACACCAATTTATGGGCAGTCATCTTGAAATTACAAAGAACACTGAAGAGAAATCAACGTTGATCGTAATGAAATTAGGTTGAACTATCCATGGTAGAAGAGAAAAAATACCGTTAGAAAATACCTACAAATATGCGACGACGGATATCTAATTCAGATGTTACTGGATGGTGGTAGGACACAATTAGGTTGAATAAGATCGGATTATCGGATCGGACCTACCTTGAACTGCAATGAAATTCTCTTCCTTGACATTGGCAGCCTTTTTCAGCCATATTTCCTGGCCATAAACTGAAGAGCTCCGTCAGATGTTGTCTTCGGAATGTTTAAGCCTAAGTCGCCCTTTGGCATCTCTCGCACACCATGAGGACTCACCAATAATGTACGGGATAAACCAAAGAGCGACTTGGGCCTAAACATTCCGAAAAGCAGATATGACGGAATCCTTCTGTCCAAGGCCACGAAATATGGCTGAGAAAGGCTGCAAATGTAAAGGAAGAGAAGTTTACGGCTTTTCAAGGCAGGCAAAGGATATAATCCAACCTAATTGCTTTCAAGGCACACTCTGTACTTATCGAAAGTTAAATGTCCAGCTTCTAAATAGCTTCTACATTTGTAGTCAGCAGGCAAAAAAAGAAAAATAAAATAAATGGTATTCCAAGTTTAGTTTATCCCTCTAGGGTTCCATCCAAGCAATGCCACTGATTTTCGTCAAAACTGTTACGATAAATTTCGTAAAAATCACTTTCATAAGAAATTGACAAAAATTTGATGAAAATGTTTTTGATCAGAAAGACACTTACCAAACATCAGAGGCTGTTGTGAAAATCCCATCACGAAGACTTTCAGGAGCCATCCATCGAACAGGAAGCAATCCTTTTCCACCTTTACGATAATAATCAGTTTCATAAACATCACGTGTCATTCCAAAATCACCGATTTTCACAGTGAAATCAGCTGCAACCATACAATTTCTTGCTGCCAAATCACGATGCACAAATTTACGAGCTGCTAGATATGACATACCATCTGCTATTTCTGCCGCCATTTGCAGCGTTTCAGCTAGATTTGGGGGTGACAGACCACCTCGTTCCTGTGTTAAAAAACATGATAGGTTGGGACAAAGTTTTAACAGCCATGGTTCGAGAAAATATCAAATTTTCCTCAAGAAGGTGGAAGTTGGCCAGTGGAAAGTAACATGGTGGTTAGCGCTTCTGCCCTTTCGAGAAAGTATCATCACGTATCCAATAAGTTCTTCATAATTTTGTTTTATCCTCGGGGAAAATTATAGAATAAATCAACAGAGATACGGCGATCAAGTCTAAGAATAAAGGTGACGTGCTAATCATCTTCCTATTTTCTATCTATCGAGATCACCAAAATAGAATGAAACCCAATAAGATTGCTTTAGTCTTCAATCTGCTCTGCTTTTAACCCTTTCACGCCCGGCTCAAATTAAGCTTAACAGGAAAACCTAATGTAGATTGTCGTTTTCCAGGGGGCATCATAATCAGTGATTCAGTAAGCAATAAATACATGCAATGTGCATAACCTTTCAAATCAATCAAAATTCCAAATGCTTTACCCCCTGCAAAATCTCAATGAATACTCTTGGGCCATATGGCCCTTCCGGGGATGAAAGGGTTAACTTGAATGACTCAGTTTGAAAACTTTGAGGCAACAGGCTAGACGAGGGTGCCTCATCGGGGAAGTAATTCATTGAGAACCCTCTTAAAGTGAAGTATCTCTTGTGCTGTGCATAAACCTTTGACAGAATCCCCTGAAACCTTGGCCTGAATTCCCTTGGCATAATTTTGATATCGGATTACAGCAGCATGTCCTGTGAATGTTTCTCGCGTGCTTGCTTACATTTCTTCATCCCGGCTCAAAACACATCAGGCATTGGCGAGGGGAGTGAGGGATTAATTTTGAAAAGATAAGAAATCATACCATGTTTTAACAAACCTTGTCACCGATTGTGGCTCATGATTCAAATACTTTGCTTACCTCAGGTCGCCTGCTCCTCAAGAACGTCTTCAAATCGCCCCCCTCCATCAGCTCCATAACAACAAGCGTTGGCTGTTCTTGCGACACCACACCAAGCAACCTAACAATATGGTTACAGTTGAATGCCTTCATTATGGAGGCTTCTTGCAAGAATTCACTGCGATCTCTGATTGAAGCATTTTCATTTACAGTCTTAACAGCCACTCGTAGCTTCGGTTCATCTTCTATGATGTCATAAGCAATGCCTTCGTATACCATGCCGAAGGAGCCCTTGCCAAGTTCTTTTATGAGTTCGATTTTGTCACGTGGTACTTCCCACTCATCCGGGATATAAACTAGAAAAAGGGACGAAAATTGCTATAAGAAAAAGACAGAAATTCTAAGAAGAATGACAGCATTTTCATCAAATTATCTTCAGGAATTAGAAATGAGTCTGCCACGCATAGCTCCTTTGGAAGGAAGATCCTGTTGCATGGTATCTCATTTGACCTTGCAGTTTACCAGAGGCTAAACCTTCTGCCTTAAAACTAAATAGATCTAAAATAAGTCAAGTTTGCTGGGAGGAGCAAAGGAGCTACAAGGCAGGGATTCCCTTGATTTCCTTCAGTTGCCAAAGCTGGCAAGATGGGCCGCGCTCACTCAAAAGACCTTTTCGCAATTTGTTGAAAGTGACTGAGGAGAGCGCGGCCCATTCTGACGGCCTTGGCAACACCAAAAAATTGGGGGCATCCTCTCCGCTTTGGTGATAAGCGTACGGCTTGCGTCTCGGATGCCTCTCCCTGCGACGTCGAGTTATTTTCGATTCATTTGCATCTTTCAAGAGTTGTATGATGCTTGTTTGGTATGGCAAATGTTTTCTCTCTCAATTTTTTAGGCGTCTTGCAATCCTTCCGGCCATTTCAGTATATTTGAGCCACTTTATTGCATATATTCACTCAAGTTTGAAGTGAAATTTGTTGATCTGTTTGGATCTGAATTGAGTACCTTCAAAGCCAAGGTCCCATAATTGCAATAAAGTGGCTCAAGCTACACTCACCAGTCGGTGAAATGATGACCAGGTGGCTGAATAATCCAGAGAAAACACTTATCAGACTAGACAGGTATCGTGTGAATCTTGAAAGTTGCAAATAGATCGAGCATAAGTCAAGTTTGCAGGGAGATGCAAACGAGCTGCAAGGAGGGGATTCCCCTGATTTCCTTCTGCTGCTAACGCTGTCAGAATGGGCCGCGCTCTCCTCAGTCTCTTTTGCGAAATTGCGAAAAGGTCGTTTAGATTTTACAAATTTGCGATGACAGAGACAAACTTCTTTTGGTAAGGCCAAATGGCAACAATGATCCTGAAAAGAGATGGAAATAGAAGTTTGCTATAAACAAGAAACACATGCCGATTGTGAGTGACTGTATCATCAAAATTACCTTCATTGGAATTTAGATACTCTGGGTTGACGGACGCATACAGTAAACCAGGAACTCCCATTTGTGCAGTCCTGAAAGATAGGAAGTGTAACAAATACATCAAAACATGGTCTTTTATTGAATTTCGAAAATTTTTCAGGAAACCACATTGTTGTTTGCAGATCATTTTTATGCAGTTATTCCAGCCTTGACTTCACGTTGAAGCGAATGAAAAATTTTTTGAAAAAACAACTAACACGAGACATTAAAAGAAACAAAATATATCCAGATCCAATGTTCCCGACAAACTCTGGCATTGATGAGACGAATACTTTTTGCTGCTCTTGGCTATTTTGATGAGCAGAGGTAAATCCTCGCTGAAATCTATGCACTTATACAATTATGTGGATGTGTAAATCTCGCAAATGAAGCTTTATTACAAACTTTATTGTTTGACGATAAAGATTTTTGAGACTCACTGAATAAACATATCCTTGAGCTAAGATTAAACTTCACTTTAAATATCATTTTTCCTTTCTTTTGCGAAAACTTTTCTTTCATAGACACCTCTGGGGGGCATTATGGAAACAAGGTTACCTCGACCTTTTAATGTCATCCCTGCCAGTTTAAACTGGGCTTGTTTTTAACTACATTTCAACTTTTAGATGTTTATCATAGTGTATATTTGTAACTAGAATTCTTTTTTCCTCAATTTTTATGATCCCCTCACAATCTTCTTATAGCAAATATTTACTTACTTATTTACTTACTTATCCATGTCATTGAGTGGCCGAGTGGCTTATACAGTCTTCGTCAGGTGACTGAAGTTAAGCTTGGTCGAGTGAGGTCAAACTCCACATAGGTGACCTCTGAGGCCTGACTACACAACTCACTCCGTCGTCCTTCAGAAGGGACGTTAAACTAGGGGTCCTATGCCTGGAAGCGGCATGCATAGTTGGCCTAAATTAGCTTTAAGTAGCTACAAATCCTGACAAGCCCACTCAAAACAAATTGAAAAAACAACTGGTCGTTTCGAGTGAATTCCTGCGGGGTAGACATATCCTTTGCACCCTGTGGTACTGCTTAAGTAGTATCGTATATTAGATTGTGCACAAAAACATAATAAAAAGGTACTATGAATTTTCATTGGAATATATGTAAAAACAAAATATCCACTCACTTCCTAACATGGATGTAGTACACAATCGTTATCAATAACAAAATGATCAGGAATGCTGCTCCACTTCCAATGCCAATAACAATCTTGTTTGAAGTCGGAGATGCAGCGGCCACTTTCTCTTCAATATTAAAATACGTATACGGAGTCCACGTGCTACCATTAGAAGCGGGAGTTATCGCGCGGATTCGTATTGAATAATTGCCAGGTGCTGCTCCTACTTCTATCAATGTAGTAGGCAAATTTCCAAGACGGCAGCGAAGTCTCTCCTCGTTCTGGTTATGCCTGTAGAAAAAAATAACCACGCGGTGTAGGAAGGTATCAGTCTGGAGGATTCAAATTTGTCCTCTTGGAATTTTCGTTCCAAGCCTCTAAGAAATCAATGGTGACTGGAAGCCCAGTTCCTATCAGCTTCAAATCAAAAGACAGTTTGCTAGCTGCACGAGTTTTAAGTCGGATTAAACTGACCACAAAAAACTTTCATTTTCATCCTTGGGTAGGTACTAAAAGACAGGTTTATACGTCCTTGCACAAAAAGATGAGCTGAATAAAACTGGACTGCATTGGCTTCCTCACCTGGTACGGATGTCATATCTCAGAACAATTCCATTAGGCTTTGGTGGTGCTATCCAACTCACATTATATGCATTGTCTTTCACATTGACCATGACACGCTCTGGGATACTATCTGCATATGGATCCGCGTCAGTTTGACCAACTGTACTTGCACAGACAACTTCTCGACACTCGACTTTATTGCACGGACATACCTGGAGGAGGACACGTATATTCTGTAAGTCATACTGCATTCACAATGACACATTTTTAAGTTGGCTTAACTTGCAAGCGTGAATGACGTTTTACAGTCCAGTCTTTAGATGCGAGTTTGGGTTTTTTTAAAATATAAAATAGGGGGCATATAATGAATTAATGGAGGGCCTTACAGACTTGAGAATATAAATTTTATGCTGTATTGCTAGGCCACTGCTTAGAAGCAATTTGAAGTAGGACTTTGTGCTTGTGCGAAACAAAATGTTGACAACGAACAATGGGATGCGGCACAAAAATGGGCTCATTGGTAAGTAAACATTTAGGGGTAATCTTTAATGGAGAGTGTCGTGGCGGAATTTCAAGCTTTAGGAAGAACAAACGCTTGGGTATGAAGACTGCCTCATATTGATTTGATATCTACAAATACCATTTTCAGTGGTGTAATTCAAATAATTACAGAAAATCAGCATGAATAAAGCAAAGGAGTTGGTTGGGAAAATGTCTATTTGTCATCCGAGAGCGCGAGCCGATGAATATCTATTAAATCAATGAAAGCCTGAATGAAATAGGAAGAGAACGAGTTAAAGAACCAGGAAGTGTGTGCGTGTACATGTGCGAATTACAAACGCATAACAAACTGTTCTTGTACTCTACATCTATATGGCTCCTGCCTCATATGATCAACCGAGGGGAAAATCACTCAAAAATAGCTTTCGAGATGTTGAAATTACAAAAGTTTCTCATATTTTTCAAAAGTTTTTCATACTTTACTGATATTTTCAAGAGATTGTCGAAAGATTTTCGAGAATTAGTACTATCTGTCCAGGACAGATTTTTTGGACTCATGAGATTTCGAGTATTTCCAGGAATTTCTTGGAGATTTCTAAGATTTTGTAAAGATTTTCATGATTTTTCGAGATTTTTGGGATCTCGAAAATAGAGCTATTTACTCCTCGTTACAGGCGCTTTCTACAAAACAACCATGACACTGGGATATATATTCCTCACGCAATGAATCCATTGTATTTCCAAGACAAAACATGTCTACACTAACCCTGCAGCCCTTAATGACTTCATGCTTAAAGGAAAATTTCCCGTCAGAGGAATTTTCCGAGCGGGCAGAATTTTAGACAATAAAAGGATAATCAGCCGTAACGATCTATTCAATTTCAGAGCGACATTTTCTTTCGCAAACGAAAGAATTTCTGCCCGCTCGGAAAAATTCCACTGACTGGAAATCAGCGTTAATGGCTATGGAATATCAGTTTCCATGCTGCCCTACTTGGAAATTCATTTCTCTTTAGTCGTTGTTAGCTTCAACCTACTTACTATTCAAAGAGCTGCTAAATTATCATATCAAAAGTTACGTTTATGCTCTCAATGTCTAAATTAATCCTTGTTTATGCAGTTATTACCAATGTGCGTGAAAAGTGCAGAATGAAGTAATGAAACAGGAACTGAAAGAAAAGCTGATGGCAAATGGCTACACCAACTTTTGTAAAAATGATACCCCTCGCTAGACTCATTTGTAGATCAAAACTGTCATGAGTTGGCGTTTTCTAGACAAAACGTGCCAAATTTTTGCATTCTATGGACCACAATCACAAAATATTTGGGTTTCTTAACGAGAATTACCTAAGTTCGACATCTCTTTGACCAAAACTGCCAAAAAGCATACCCGTGCCCAGATTAAAATCGACAAAAATTGCCAAAAAGTAAACCCTTAGCTAGACTATGAGTCAGAAAAAGTATACCCTTGTGGGCGGCACTTCCCCAGGTACCCTGTGAAAAATGGTAAGGTCATGCAAAGGATAA
This sequence comes from Aurelia sp. 4 Dawson et al 2005, assembly GCA_964019985.1. Lineage (NCBI taxonomy): Eukaryota > Metazoa > Cnidaria > Scyphozoa > Semaeostomeae > Ulmaridae > Aurelia > Aurelia sp. 4 Dawson et al 2005. The sequence goes on from OZ026499.1 coordinate 18,043,239, forward strand.
TTTTGCAAGACGAGGAACTGATATGAAAGGCAACGCAGGAAAGAAAATACAAATGGAAAAGGGAGGGATTGCTGATATGTAGAGAACTGAAGGTACACGGGGAAGGGAATAGAAAATAGGGGCGAAAGGACATTCTGGCGAAATAGGTGGGGAGATGGGCTGAAAAAGCAGAGTGTGGTACAACTAAGATGGTGTATCTTCTCGGTAAGAGCTAGAAGGAAATGTTTGAAAATGATTTTAATCATTACGTTATATCAGTAAAAATCCCATGTGAAATGTTCCATAGGAAACTACCTCGAAAAGACAGTGAATCGAGTCCAAAGCCAAGTGTCTTAATTGTTGGCAGCTTGCACAAGTTCTGTATTCTTAGACTGATTGTTATAGGTTTCTTTTCATGAAATTCCCAGACAAGTGAAGGGTATCAACGAATATCCAATAGTGGAATATCCAATAAGAGAATATGCATGGAGAGAGAAAGACGGGAACAGTGTGATTTGTAAGTTATTATCGTTATAAAAAGTCAATTTGCAAGCCCCTGCTCCTTCATCTAAAGTTAGAAGTAAACATATATTGATTTATTTTAAATTTTCCTACCTCTTACGAATGGATTATTGCAGTATTTGAAGAATATTTACCCTTCGTCTGAGACTTTCTTTGTTGTTAACTGCACTCGAGTTTGCATCTGTTCTACCAACAGTGCCATTACACATAGGTTGTGGTTGTCCAAGACAGCCCGCTTTAGTGCAAGGGCACACCTACGTAAAAGTCAATCATCCAATACGTCACAACATCTATACATCACGATAGACCTATAGACTTATTGCATGATCCCAGGTATCACAAAAACAACTACAAAAACAAAAAAAACAACAATAACAATGAGACCTTTTTGCACATTTTTACATTTTTGAAATTAATTGTTTGATTAAATTGCCTGGCAGTCAAAATAGTTTGAGCGTCCATTAGACAATCGATAGCGATAACTATGCATGTGCAATCTGACTAACACTGCAACATGAAATAAAACAACAACAACAACAACAACAACAACAACAACGATGACAACAACGACGATGGTGCTACTACGAAAATCATTTTGAAAAACGATTTTCCAAATAAACTGAATTAAGGCCCCATCCACACATATACGTACGTTTACGCCTTGCGTCTACACGTGATGGCCGTTTTATGTTACCATGGACGGATACATTCAAAAACGCTTTTCAAAGTGGATACCTTTGAATGCGCTGTTTTCACGTCTTCGTGTGAACGGTTATGGACGCATACTTTCGTAAACGGTGACGTCACAGGCTTAATATTCATCACTCGTTATCAGTTTTTTAGAAAATACTGTTTTTTGCGTTTGTATGTGGACGTAAATGCGAACAAACTTTTGTAAACGATGACGTCATAGATCATCGCGTGTGGACAGGCTAAAACGCTCCATAAACGATAAGTGGATTAGTGTGGACAGAAAAATTCTATCTTTTACATCATCATCATCATCATAATCTAAAAATTAACACACACCTCCAGTTGAGGTATGTGATACTTCTAACATAAAAAGAAAAATAATAAACTTGATGGGACTCCATGCGCCACCAGTGGCAAAACGAGAGCCCCATTTAAACATAATTAAAATATTACAATTTATTTTCTGTACAAAATGTAAACGTATACGTGAGGACAGGGCCTGTCAAAATCATTCCATGTTTGGCACAAACGTCATTCTTTGAAACCGTAGATTTTCCTCTCAATTTTCAAATTGTTCTTACTTTCAGATATTATCAACTGGTTTCTAATTTGAAACCGATATCATGTGTTTATTCTTCGTAAATTTCTTTTCAATCATGCACACTTTTTAAATTGCAAGTGCCTTTCACAACGGAACTCCGATGATCGGTGCCTATTTCTGCTATGTTAGACTGCGTTCACACGATGCCGGCACATTTTGAAAACGATGAGAAATGTGACCGTAGCAAAATTTGAGCTAGCGTTCACACGATGCCGGAACAATTTGAAAACGGTTGGAAATATGACGATAAAAATTCTTTGTAAGATTTTGATGCCAAAGAAATGTATCTACATTCTAAGAATCGACCATTCTCATTCCAAAAACGTCGAAAAATGTTCTTTTTACATCATTTTCGAGTATTCGCACGATGCCGTTTCCAAAATGTGCCGGTTAGAGTTCCGTTTTCAAAATCTACCGTTTTCAAAATCTGCCGGCAAAAAATGTGCCGTTTTCGTGTGAACGGGAGGCCTACCCGTCACATTTCTCACCGTTTTCAAAAGCTACCGGCATCGTGTGAACGCAGTCTTAAACACAGTAGATGTACTTTTCAGCCCTTCTTTCAATTCATTATAAAGAAGAAAAAAACAACACTGAACGTTAGATAACTTACCATGATTCTGTACTCCCGAAAATATTGCAGATTCTTGATGACGTATTTAAACGTATTGCCAGATACTTTGATATAGTTCTCAACAGGACGAAGGGTGGGTAGAGCAGGAGTCTCTACAGAAGAGGTCGTTGTTGTTTCTTGTATTTGAATCTTGCCCGTCTGTGGAGCTGTAGTTTTAATATCTTCCGATGGTTTTTTGCATTTACCCTGTAAAGATAAAAGCCCTGTGAGCAAACAATTTGTAACTTAAATGGAACCTTTTAATCATTTTGCATAGCGTAACCTTTAAATTGTAAGCGGTTTTGACAGAGACGGCCCTGATAATCAGCCTTTGCTGAAGGGTTACCCTTCTCGAAATGAAAGAAATGTATGCTGAAAAAACCCTGATACGAATAGAAAAAATACCTTTTTGATTGCTTCTTCATCACAAACTGGACCAGTCTTCATTGTGCCTTTTTTACTAGAAGATTCATTCTTGCCAGAATCATCTTCTTTTTTGCTAAACAATCTGAATATAATTGCGTCTTGAAGATTTCTGTTGAATATGGCGAAGTTTCGATCTTCGCGAACTGTGCGCGATACTTTCGTTTTTGGCCCACAGTCACATGTTACATTACGACGACAGAAGCCTGGGAGAGAACAAGAAATATCTAGTTACAAGAGAGAAAGGAATTATCAAGTGCAATGCGGACTATGTATCTCAAATTTTTATCTCATTGAAATCGGCTGATCCACTACTAGGATATGAGAGATTTCGTCAAAAAACCCATTCAACATACCTCAGAAATAGGCCTAAAGTTACAACTAAATTTTCGGCTTAGAGCAATTACTTTTACATCCTTTAGCACGTGTTATCTTTTTGGGAGGATAAAAGTGTCATCTCTAGGAGCATGACAACATTATCCCAGGCGATTTCACTGGTTCCAGGAAGCAATGAATTTGAAGAAAGATTTGCATATTATAAATGGAGTAATTCCTATCTTAATACCTATCTTTCGTGCGCGATATATCGACTTGCTTTCCTTCTGTTTGTACTTGTCCAACGAAGGCCCCATTTTAATTCCCGCGCGTGGCGGCAGATGGACATGACCTCAAGTGCCCTGGAGATCTGCCGTCACGCATGGCGATTGGAATGGCGCCTTCGCACGAGAAGTACAAACAGAAGGAGAAAAGTCGATATATCGAGCACGATATGATAAATTAGGATAGGAATAACTCGATTTATAATACGTACATTTTTCTTTTAATTTCAGTGTTTCCTTTCAGCCTGTGGCGATTTCAGCCTCCAAAGAGGTTACACGTGATAAAATGCGAAAATATCATTGTTGTGAGACAGAAATATTAGGAAAATTTGGTCGTGAATCTAGGCATACTTTGAGGGATTTTTGAAGGGGCCTTTTCCATAATTTCCCTCATAATTTCAGAAGGAGTGGCCAAGAATGCCGTAGATCTAAATATTGATTTGAAGAAGTCCACCATTATGTAATATATTTCGCCAATGCCATCATGTTAAAACCCAAGAAGCCGTGGCCTTTCAGACGGGCATCGTTATTACTGACTCACACAGTGCAGGGTGTCCCAAAAAATTGTGCCTCGTTGGTGTGGCTGCTGGGGAGGAGCTGTAGATTTACACAGTTGCATAGGTCATGCTTCAACTTAGAGTTTGAGACCTTGCATGAGCCAGCCTGACACGTGGCTGCCGAGTTATGGCAGAGAAAAGGCAAAATAAATGGTTGCTTCGAAAACAGCATTTCTAAGACTAGGGTTTCAAATCTTTAAAAAGCTGGGTGTAAAATTCTATGACCTATTTCTTTGAACTGAGCAGCATCAAAGACACTTGAACTATTTTACAGGAAATCTGTCGTTGGACTTTTCGGAAATCTTCAATATTGTCAGAATTACGGTGTTTTTCTTCCTTTTTAAGAATTCAAGAAAACTTAAAAAAAAAGTTAAAACGGTTGTAATTTCTAAACCTCTTGACGAAAGATCAAATAATTTGCAAGAGAACCATAGTTTATGGATGCCTACAATATGGTATCAAGCAAAACTCTTTCACTCTTCTGGTTTGTGATTTAGAAAATTGATGACGTCACATCGTAAAATCACCTTAAATTTAAAATAGGCTGTAATTTTGACAAATATTCAAGATTTCTGAAAAGTCCAACGGTAGAATCATAGAAAAGTGGCTAAAGTTTCTTCAAGTCATTCAGTTTAAAGAAACAGGTCATTGAATTTTACACCCGCCTTTTTTCGTAGATTTAAAGATTTGGAACCTATGCTGCATTTCTATTGTTCTCCAGCAATATCAAGATCAAGTATGTAAGTTTCCAAAGAAATGGTTCTGATGTCGTATCAAAAGTTTTGCTACATTCTTTAAGGGTAAACAGTGTTTTCTATTCATAAAAGAGCATTTTCTACCTTTTCAAAATGTAGTGAAAATTTGAATACGATGTCATGGTCCTTTCTTTTGAAAACTAACTTTGTTTTGACATTGCTAGAGAAAAAAAGAAATACTGCTTTTACATCAACAACTTCTTTAGCCTTGTCTCTACCATAAATCAGCAACCATGTGTCGGATTGACTCAAACAAGGTCTCGATCTCTAAGTTGAAGCCTGACCTACGGGATTGTGTAAAAACTGAGATAATCAAACCTGCAGCTCCTCCACAGTGTCACACAAACGGGGTAAAATTATTTTGGGTCAACCTGCAGATGAATCATGATCTTGGCAAATGGCAAAACTTCATTTTTACACGCTTGGTATATAGGTAATCGGAAAAAGATACTTTTTTTTCTATCAACATCAAAAAGATTAAAACACAAATTCGTTACATTCTACTGTGCCATCCAAAGCGGGGATAGACACAAGGTCATCTTGTCCCCACTTTGGATGACATTTACAATTCTAGTACTTCAGCAAGAAAAAAATTAGAATCCAGGTAGTTTTGTACCAAATAATACAAAAACCCTAAAAATTTTTAAACGTGAAAACCAATTAGGTTTATGCATCTCAAGGTTTAACTGATTATTTGGTACCAAGCTACCTGATAAAACTAACAATGGTAAGGGGAGGGGTCGCTGATGTTTACTTTCTGAATATTCAATCAAAGCGCTTTGTTGCATTGATGAATGAAATTGTTGCTTCTATTTTCAACTATGTTCAGATCTTTGCTTCCAAATAGAAGCAAACTGCACAGTGCATCAGAATCCAATTTGTCTATATCTAAACCAGGGATAGCAAGCTGGCGAAAGAGATCTCTACGCATCAGGTCAAACTGGTGGTAGTGCAGGAGAAAGTGTTTATTATCCTCAATGCCTCTCCCACACATACAAGTTGGGCTACTACAATCAAAGTTGTGTCGAAATCTGTGCTCATTCAGTGCGCTGAAATTCACACGCAGCTTTGTTAGCTTTTTGATACCTTCTATATCAAAGACATCATAAACAGTGTTTTTTAGGTGGTCTAATAATTGCCAGCAGCTTCCGTTTAAACTCGGATATGGATTGTAAATTTTCAATGTCATGATTTAGCAGATTCCATTCATAAAGAACATTTTGGAAGTAGGTATGCGAGAAACGAGTAGTTCTGCTGACATTCTGATCGCATGCGCGGGGATGTTTTAAGTTGTAAGATTGTTCTCGTTTAGGCGGTATTTCTGCAGAGAGATACCCAGGTAAATCTGTTTTCCGTAGGTTGTAAAAATTACACAAACGTCTGTACCACCTCCTATGATAAAGATCTTCCCCACCTAGTTCGTCATACAGTTTTTGCCTATTTGTGCCTCTCCATGCTTCCGTTACGGTTAATGCAGCATGATACTGAGTTTGTTCAAGTCGTTTTGTGACACTTAATCTCATGTCAGCATCATACCTAGGGTAGATAATATCACCATAGTCGAGATGGGGTCTTACATAAAGCTTGTAAACTTGATCAAGCACATTTCTAGAGACCTATTTAGAGATGTACCTTATTATTCCAATCCCTCTCCTTGCTTTGAGGATAGCCTCCCTGATATGACTTTGAAAACTTAACTTTGAATCAAGGACCATTCCGATGTGTTTGTGCTCCGTTTTTCTTTCAATTTCGTCAGTTACTAGTGTTAAGGGATCATGCAAGGGTTTATTCCTTTTGGTGGAGAAAATCACTTCTTCTGTTTTGTCCGCATTGAAGTGCATTTTCCATTGCCACGACCACAAGCGCAATCGCTCAAGATCCCTATTTAGTTCCTCACTGCTTCTATCATTCCGAACAACGGAGAAGATTGAAGTGTCGTCAGCAAAAAGCTTAAGATCACAGCGAACATTATCAACGATGTCATTTATAGAAACCAGGAAAAACAATTGACCTAAAACAGAGCCTTGTGGAACCCCTGCAGAGACGGTAGCCGATCTTGAGCATTTCCCATTCAATACAACGCGTTGCTGACGATCAGTTAAGAAGTTGTTGATTAAGATGAAGAGATCTCCAGATACACCACTACATTTGAGCTCATAAAGTAACCCCTCATGCCAAACTCTATCAAATGCCTTGGACAAGTCCAGAAAGACTGCTCGTGTTTCTTTGGAGGGAATTTCTTCAAAAGCACTGTAGATTTTTTTTCAGTGATGGATAAAAGTTGGTTTATTGTTGAATCACTAGGTCGAAACCCAGATTGATGTTGTGTTATTAGCCCTTGGTCACAAAGATGACAACAAAGTACGTCAAAAATGATCTTTTCAAAAGTCTTTCCAAAAATTAGAGAGATTGGTCGATAATTCTGCTTCCTCTGTTGACTTTTCTTTTATGAACAGGAATAATGTTTGCTTTCTTCCACATGGAGGGGTAGATTCCTGTTTCAAGGCATTTTTCAAAAATCAAGCACAGTGGTTCGACGATGGAAGTATCTAAAAGATACTTTAAATACGTAAAGGGGAAAAGGATGATCGATTGTGGTAGAGACAGTTTTTGAGAATTCTTTACCATGATCTTTTACTTCAGGAGTTAAGATTAATTTGATTGGTCGATTTACAATGAGACGAATACGATGGTGGTAAACGAATTCCTTGACGTCGTCATAGCAAATTTCTCGGCAAACAAATTCTATTAAGCGAAATAGACCTTCATTTGTCAAAAAGGAGGTTTGAATGGAGCGTCCAAATCTGATACACTTTGCCAAGGAAAACAAAAAAGCATGATCCCTATTCTCAGTTGATACATTGCCAGCTGAGTGCTTCAAATCCCCAAACAATTTTCAGAGGAGTGAGTTTGCAATGGTCCAGCTAACACAAAGGGTAGTTTCATTTGTCTTTTTTGGCCTTGTTTCTCATTATTTCATTGCTAATAACACTAACCGAGTGAAGAGCTATTCTTGCCAGAAGTTTCCAGTGCATCAGTTGAAGATTGACCTGTGACATCACGCGAGCACCAATCAAGCTTGGAATGCCAAAAAGAATATTCTTTCGGTTTATAAAAAATCCTGTATTGTGTTATAACACCATTGGGATCATCAGGAGGACTCCAAGTAACTTGTATCTCTGATTTTGACAAGAATGCAGCTTGTAGGCCAAGAGGTCTTCCAGGAGCTGTTTCGGAGAGAGAATTAAAAGTTGTAAGAGAACGGTGAGTTGGATAGGGTTTGTAGGGCGAGTGACCGAGCGGCTTCTTCCGGCTCTGTAAGGCAACGCAAGTTAAGGATGGCCGCATGAAGTGATCTTTTAGGGGCCTGAAGAAGCGAATCTTTTCACCGTCCTTCCAAAGGGTCATTAGGCTGGTTTAGCAAGAAGACGCGAGTCAAGAAGATGCCAGCATAATTCTTTTGTTCGAGGGTGTAAATTACAAAGAGAAATCAACTTCGAAACTTTTTCGAGTCTCGAGACTTATTGTACGTTCTATTCAGAAACTGACAACATGAAAAATATATTTTGAAGGCTGCACTGCAAAAAATAGGACGTCGAGACGGGAAGCAAAATATAAAACGAGCACATTCACAAATGATGTAAATGCTAGAATGCAAAGTATTCTTAGGGAATTTGTCTGTCTGTGAGAAGCTTTCTGAGAGGAAAAAGGCAAGAAAATTAGAATGCTCTAAAAACATTAAAAAGTAGCTGCGTTTTCAAAGACCTCCGTGTCTTGCAGCTAAAAGAGCCTATCAAACTAGGGAGTCCCATCATGCCTCGATGCGGCATGCATAAGAAGACTAAACTAGCAATAACATTAGGCCCGTTTTATAAGTCGTGCCGCACCGCGCCGAACCAAAAAAATTTGACTTCGACAGAGGTTCGACTTGGAGCGCCGCTGTTTCATAAGAACAAAACTTTTGTCGTGCCGTGCCGAACCGTAATGACGCATGCGCACAATACTGATTTTGGAAAATTTTCTTTCTAATTTCATGCATTTGAATACATTCGTTCGTTAAATGAGAAATTCGATATAAGGATAAACGTTTACTCTTCGTTACTCCATAAGCTATTGACATTACTGAAAAAATCATAGCTATTTCATGCAGGTGTGAGTATGGTGCGGCACGGCGCGACTGAAATTGATTTTATGAGTCGCACCGGGTCCACCTAGTCGAGAGGCCCTTGGCTTATGGTTCGAGTTAGTCGAACTAGGTGTCAAGTTGGTTTTATAAGAGTCGCGCCGAGCCGAACAAGGCAAAATTGGTCGAAATTCACTCGGTTAGGCACGGCGTGGCGCGACTTATAAAACGGGCCTTAGTTAGTGAGTGCGGCGTTTTGGGAAATGGAAAAAAGCTGCATCAACATGAAATTGAATGAAAATGAATAATAGGCACTACTGGTTCTGTTGACATTAAAAGATGCCTTCGCCTCCCGGATTGGTGTGAATGGGGCCTTGAAATAAGCTAAAAGTGTAGAAGGGTAAAAAGCATAATTAAATGGATGAATGAATAACCTACGACTTGCCACAATCCATAAAACAGTTTCCATTTCATCACCGAAGTTAAGCATGGTTGGGCCAGGTTGTTACTAGGATGGGTGACCACCTGGAAACATCCGGCATCGTAGGTACAGCACCTCACTAAGGTGCAAAATTGATACCTCGGTGATGAAGGCAATAGAAACATCAGAAGCGCCAATCATAAGGTTGCATCACAGGTGGCGGAGAATGGTTCAGTAAATAGAAGAATTGTTTGATAAAATAAAATCTATACTTACTAGCCAGTTAACCGTGTCTCATTTCTTTTGTCACTCCTCTCTTCCACTTCAGTTCAACCGCCACATTTGCTGTCCTTTTCTCAGGCCAAATGATGTTGTTGCTGTATTTTCCATCAAACTACAGCAACAACATCATGTGGCCTAAAAAAAGGACAGCAAATGTGGCGGTTGAACTGAAGTGGAAGAGAGGAGTGAAAAAGAAATGAGACACGGTTAACTGGCTAGTAAGTATAGATTTCATTTTATTAAACCATTCTTCTATTTACTGAACCATCCTCCGCCACCGGTGGTTGCATGCTGTGTACAAGGTACGCCCAAAGGGAGAAAAAAATGCATGAGCTGAGGGGGGGGGGTTAATAGAATTAGCGACCTTGAATACTGAATTATAGTAAAGGTGCTATGTAACAACAATAACTTTATGAATAAATAAAGAAAGGAATAAAAATGAATGAATGAATGAACGAATGAATGAATGAATGAATGAAAGTAACTGGTCATTATCCGCTACCAGAGAAGAGATGGAAGAAATTTTTAACAGTCATTTTATCACCTGCTTCTGAGAGTCGTATTTCTACTATGCCACTTTTTCTGACTTCACCATCAAGCACATATGTCTCCACGAAAAATGCATACAATGCATAGGGTTTGAGATTCATGACCTTATTCTTCATGAGTACTACTTTCTTGACACTTGTTTGACTGAAATATAAAGAGAACGATTCATCAATGGCTTCAGATAACTGCTTGTTAGCTGATAGAATACGACACATTTTGCAACATAGAATCAGCTGCTTTGACTGACACTGAAATTTTAGCAATTGGAAACAAAGGGAATTCTCTCGACCAGTAATTCAAAATAAACAGAAGCCATAAAGTTGCCCTGAAACCAGTAGGGAAAACTGTCGCCTTTTGCAGGCGACAAGAAGTTTTTTACGAAAAGTGATGAGTTTATAAAGAAAGGAGAATAAATCTGACGAGGTGCCTGGCGGATTTTTCTTGCCGCCACAGCTCTATAAAGCCCCCTCTCTATCAAACGCCCCTATCTAAAAGGTCCCTCCCCTCTGACCCGAAATTTTACATACGCCGCCCCCTCTCTATTAAGCCTCCCACTTATATCAAATTCTAGAAATTACCAATGACTTTCAATCTATTTACCTGAACAAATTTGCCTGTTTGTTTTGGCATTGTTTGGGATGGAGAATACGTCGAATTTAAATATTTGACTCGTGCAAATGTCTTGAATCCGGAAAATATAGGGCAAAGAGCCGAAAAACTACCACACATCCTTGTCATTTGACTATGTGAATAAGCCCCCCTCCTAATAAGCCCCCCTCCCTGAAGTGTCTAAAATCAAAGAAGCCCCACGGGGGCTTAATAGAGCTTTTGTGGTATGCGAAATAGAACAGCAGTAGAAGGCATTACAGTTCTCGCATATTTAGGGTTTAGATGAAACAATTACTTCCCAGCTCCAAAGTCAAGTAACAAAACGGTCACGGAGATCTTTAGATCTATCCTTCTTCCTTTGTAATACTGCTTTTGAAAACTACCTATACCTTTACCAATATTATTCTCCAATACTGTAAATGTTGCTTATGTCTCGTTCAATTCCTACTCTGACCATCCCCCAGGCAGTCCGAGGGTCAACAAAAATCTTTTGCGCAAATGCCAAGGGGCCGGGAAAATCTTTTTTGGCAAATGCACGGGGGCCGGGCACTGAAAACGTTTACATCCCCAGTCACTTTGTAAGGAAAAGTTCGCAGTATTGTCAAATGCCCCAAGACCTGGGAAAAACGGCGGTGAAATACCCGGGGGCTGGGAAAAATTTATGTGCCAATGCCCGGGGATGTCTGGGGGGATGGCCAGAGTAAGAACTGAACGAGGCGTTGGGAGCCATTCTACTCAGATTCTTCATTATTCATCAAGTCTCCAATGATACTGGACACTTTTTCTGACATTAATGACCACACTACGAGCTTACCACACAAAAGGGAATTAATTTGAAAATCATCAGTACTTTTTGTAGCATGCTTCAAAACCAGGCAGTCACAAAAGAGCTAAATTTTGCTAAATTTGAAACAAAATGTAATCAGCCACACCTGAATAAATGAGTTGGTCCTTGGTCTTGATCTAATTGCAAATAAAGAAATTTGGGGATCCGACTAGATTTGCGACGATTAGTCCCTTGCATCCCTGTGGTAACCTTGCTCAACAGAAGCTGACCCCATTTTCTGCATTCAGCAGTCGAATTATGATGGAACCACAGCCTCGAATCTTGTCCGAAGTTATCAGTTGCTCATTCGAATCGACTTAAGGGAGGCGAGAGTTTGGGCCTAAAAAGGGTCAGTCTTTTTAGAGTAATGTTATGAGATGAATTTCTGTTGACCGAAGAGCTACCTAGTCAAAGAGCACAGGGAAGCAAGGGGCTCCAAGTCATAAGTCTAGGATCAGCCTTGCATGGTGATTATCTTAGGATTACTCTTTTGGGACACAAAGTAGTTTACAACAACTTACTTCGAATTAACTTCTATTCTTGGTACGTTGACATCTATCTGATTCCACCTGTATAAAAAGAACATACAATTGATACTAGTGGGTCGAAGAGTATAGAGAATAAGAGACCCACATGAAGAGATCCTTTCACCTCTTTAATCACCCTGACTTACATCAATATCTTGCACATGTGATAAAGCAAATGAAAAACATATAAGCAACATGAAAACAGAATAGTCAAAGCTAGCCAAGGAAATAGCAGTTGAGATTAATGAAATTAATGTAAATTTGGCAACTAAGTTGCATCTGATTCGAAAGTTGCATTTTGGACTAAAAGATTGTCTGAAGGATACAAAACAGCATCAGATCTCCTAATACTCAAGCTCAACATGAGAGATTAAAGGAAACTACAGGACTAAGTATAACGAAAATACATGCAGACGATGCGGTAAACATAAGGAAAGAAAATACAGAATATTCATGGAAATGAAAGAATTTTGACATGAAAATTGCAAAGATAAACTATAACTCTAAAAAGAAAACTGTGAGAGCTCAAAATATTTTGCAAGTACTTTGAGTTCGTGTGAGGTTCAGTTATTCATTAACTTTGTTGGTGCTCCGGAATGGAGATTTACTAGACATTATATTTTTTGAGCTAAATAATAAAATATACGGGGTGACGGACAAAATGTCTCCCTGCTTCTAAAATGATTGCAGTAAAACTACTTGCGCCATAACCACGGACATTGATTTATCTAGTAGATGAAAGATTGAAGTATTTTTCATCTGTTCTTTGTTAATTTTCTAAATAATAGGTTCTGGGCAAACTCTGAAAGATTTAAGCCATCTAAAGCCAGAAAATGGTATACAACGCATCATCAAAGCTACGAGGTCCTTTTCTCAGTCAATTCAAAATCCATTTGAGAATTAGCACAACTATAAAATTATGAACTGAAACTGAGAAAGAAACTGACATTCCCAGGAGGGGGGATTCTATTGGTATGTGAGGGGAGGGTAAGACAAAGCATATTTTTGAAAAATCCAAAAATATACTTAGGACTTTTTTAGACTCCAAAAATGTACTCATTGCTTCATGGTGCATAAAAACTCGAGGTTTCAAAGCTTTTTCGGCAACTGCCCTGCAATGTTTTAGTGAAAACTCGGCCGAAGCACTCAATATGTCAAATTTTCTCATTAGCGACCCCAAAAATATACTGATCTTGGACCAAATAGCGTACCCAGAGGTATACTAGACAACGTTTCGCAAACCCAAAAAGCATCTGACCACCCCGCCACCCACTAATAGGGAGTGCCCCCACTGGGCTGAAATTACGATCCTATCTATTGTAAGTAGAGCAACGGAACGTAACCGAAGTTAAGTGCTGTTGTGTCTAAATCCAGCATGTCCTTTTAGCATACTTCTCGTCATTAGATTGTGGGCATCAATACTTACTTTATAGCACCACAGCTATCTTCCTTCTTTTCCACCTTTTTAGTATCTTTGGAACTGTAAAATAAAGAGGCAAATATGGGGATTATTGTCGTATAAACATATCTGCTTAAAGGCCAGTTTACACGATCATATTTACGTAAAATTTGCTTCACATTTTTTATGTGATCACAAAATGTGATCGTGTAAACGGGCTTCACAAGTTGCTTGAATTTATAAGAAGCAATTAAAATAAATCTCCTTTAATTTGCCATCACATATTTTTCATTTGACCAGCCTTCAAATGAAAAATCTGTGATGGCAAATTAAAGGGAATTTATTGTAATTGCTTCACATAACTTTAAGCAGCTTGTGAGGCCCGTTTCCACGATCACATTTTGTGATCACATAAAAATGTGAAGGAAATTTTACATAAATATGATCGTGTAAACCGGCCTTAATACAGCTTCGTTAAAATTATGGTACAAACGCATTAAGAGTAGTGTAAAAATGCGAAAGAAATAAATAATCAAACAGTACTGCAAATTTCTTAAAATTATCTGATTTCAAGTACACAGAGTCTTTTTCGAGTTTCCTAGAACAATCTATATGTTATGTTCCCGTACCTTCGTGGAAATTTCCAAACAAAGTTTTTCGAAGGCAGTCCAAAGCCCAAAATTACTTAAGTTCTGTCCAAATAACATGATACAAGATACCGGAGACAAGTGAATATAAAAAGTAAAAACATGCTGCCTTAGATAATAGCTCCTTGAATAACATTTACCATGGAGCACCGCGGACACCTTTTTAATTTGAACGAAACGTTTATTCAATACCACTCGCTCCTCCGGAGAGGTAGCTCGCTACGATCGCAGCACTCCTCCGGAGAGGCAGCTCTCTTTGCTCGCAGTTAAGGTAGTAGTATTGAATAAAAATTCCATTGGCCAAAAATCAAGGTCGTAGTATCGTATAAACATTTCGTTCGAATTAAAGGTGTCCGCGGTGCTCCATGCATTTACCAACACTAGAGTTTTTTAATCTTTTAGCGATCTAATAGTTGAGATTCTTATAAGTCCCTTCGCATAACAAATTTACTTGTTCTTCCCTTTCAACTAGATTTTCGCATATTGTTAAATACTTCTACAGAAATTCCCTTGTGGAGTGATTTTGATACTGGGAGATATTAGCATTACTTGCGAGCCGTATTTTTTTCTATCCTGGTTACAAGAGGCATTTCTATCTATTCTTATCATTTTTCAATTTGTTATTATTTGCTATGTTGAATCTGGTACCAAAGGTATACCTCTTTTTCAGTTCAAATACTTACATAATTCGATAATTGATGATGTAAAAAACATTTCGTGGATCCAGCGATCTCAGATGATTCCATGTGACTTCTACACATTTTTTGTTTGCGCTAGGATCACACAGTTTCGGATCTGTTATCTCTGTCACTGTTATGTTAAATTTCTTAAGATCACCTGGACAGAAAAATTGATAGATAGTCAGTACAAGCAAGAGCCCTAAGAAGATTTCTTTGAGGTCTAAATAAGTGGTGCTTTGAAATTGATCTTACTGAATCTTTTTGGTAACAGTAACGGGTGAATTTTGTTGAACAAAAGAATCAAATCTCCGATAAGACAAAGCGATTTTCAATTCTGAAGAATAGATTTCACACTTTTAGTGCACGCAAGCAAGATTTTCTACTCTTTCTAACAAAGGCAGATTTGCAATACAATAAAATCAGTTGCTTTGGTTCACACCTCAATTCAAAGCAATTAGCGACTACAGACAAAAGAAATCCTCTCAACCGGTAATTCAAGACAAACATAGCCGCAAAGTTGCCCTGAAACTAGTACGGCAAACTCTCGTTTGGTGCGGGCGAATAGACTCGTTTGTGGAATGCTTTACCTTCCTTGTGTTGTAGTAGCAGTTGTCTATCAAAACACAATACAACGTATGGCCAAACGAATACAGATAGAAGTCTATGTAACTGACAAAAGATTCAAGAGGAATTTAACACAGTTCACCGGCAGGTATAATTGAATTTTAGTACATTTGTGAGTCTTACTGAATCGTGTAAGTTTTAATGAACGGTACGGTTCTCCGCCAACTGTGTGTAAACGAGATAATTTCCGAGGAAGGCGTTTCGTTTCAAACAGTGCAAATGCATTCTTGTGATTTTTCTACAATGCAAAATAATTCTGGACAGTATGGATTTGGACTACAACAATGTCGGAAATAGTCGTTTTCAGACGTCTACAGATAGTGACGTATGACATTGGGCAACTAGCATGCATCGCAGCCTTACTGTGAAGGTGGCCTAAGTTCATACTACTTGAAAACAGAGTCTGATGAAAACAATTTGTGATATCATTCAAGTCAGCAGCAGGCGTGCATAATGTTCAAATCTGCCTGGGAACGGTAGAAATTCTCTGCAAACCTGCCTGCATAGCATTTTGTACGGCTTATGTAGAGAAGCCTATTGCCAGAACCAGAAAGCACATAAGTATCAAACAATGTGCTTTTACACATGGAGCAACGAAACGATTAGTCATATATTCAACCGCAGAACATCTTGACAAATTAATCCAAATTACTTGCAATTACGTTTCATAAAGAACTCTTTATGAAAAACTGCCTTCAAAATATCTCTCAGGGAAAAACTGCCTGGGAACTTTGCTCCCATGTTCCCATGTTTATGCACGCCTGGTCAGCAGAACTCCGCTTTAGCTCCAGATAAGGTCATATTTTCCTTTTGTGAGGCAACATTGAAATTGAATCGAAGCAAATCCAGGAAATCCACGAAAAACAAACTAAACGCTCGCAAAGGATCCTGGTTATCCAATAGCCTTTAATGTCATTTCTCATCTTGTAAATCAAGGTTCTAGAATAAATCACTTACATTCACCAAGATAGCCATTCTTTGTTTCCGTGACAGCTTTCGATTTGCTGCCTAGCAACGTCTTTTCAAATGATTTGATCTCGTTGGGACACAGATATGCGTTGCTATGGAAAAGCAGTCTCCCCTTGGTAACAGATAATGTCTTTGGATTCCATAGAGTCTTTAAGTTTGAGTTGCGGAACACCAACAGGGCCAAACTGAAAGTAAAACATGCAGTTTAAGTCTATTTGATTGTTAAGGATTTTAGCAATACTGAAAGTTATCAATAATCATCGGATTTCGACAACAGAATTTCTTGCAAATTTCTCAAGGGCTTAAAGGCAGTCTGTCACGTATCTGATTGGCCGCTACAATCAGAGATCAACACAACGGATTTCTTTGTGAATCTGTGTATTTAAGACAAAGGAGGGCTAATCTTCTTGACTTTTTATGGCCGTAGAAAGTCAGAGGATTATCAGCCATTCAAATTTCCTATTCTTTGTATTGTCATTATCACCCAATCAAAAGCGTGACAGACTGCCTTTAATAAGAAATCTTCACGGTAACTCATCTATGCCTTCGTGGCCATTTCAAAACAAAGTTTCGTGAAACACTTCGAATGTTTACACATTTCTATAGCACCTTCAGAGTAATACCATTTAGGGAAGAATTGAAGGTAAAGTAAACATATGCTGAAGATTTCCTTTATCAAAACAAATAGTTCATTAAAGGAAGTGGGCAACGGTAAATAGGCTTCTCTATAAATAGAACAAAGAAAAGGCCCAACCACAGTATTGTTTCCCTAGCTATCGATTATTAACAACACGTGTTGGCCATCAATTTCAATGGGTTATTTTTGGATTTTTCTGCTCTGTGCAAATGCAGGCTTTTAGGCCCCGTTTACACGATACCGTTTGCATTTCATATCGGATTGGGTAGGGCAATCCGATATGAAAAATTTCTCCTGTTTACACGATGCTGTTTTCATTTCATATCGGATTGGTTTCATGCCACTTTCAGAGCGTTTTCATTTGAAACGCGAAAACGGTATGAAGCATATCGATTGGTGCGTTCTCATGTAAACAGGAGGCCAATCCGATATGAAATGAAAACGGTATCGTGTAAACGGGGCCTTAGCCTTGCACAAACCCTTTAAATTATATTTCCCTAGCACTAGAGCTTCGTAGTTTTTTGGCGATGTGAGAGCAAAGTTTCTCTATAGTAAATACCTGTGTCACCAATATACAGTAAAACATAAAGTGATAGCTGTCAGTGACGTTTATACTTAAAGCTTTTTGGCACGGGAGGCAAACCATATTCAACTGTTAGGATACGTCATACAATTAAAGTTAATTCTATAGTTCATGTGAACAGGATATCGGATGTCTTTTCGATCAAACGCCATTTATAGGACGTCAAATGTTCGTCTCAAGTTTAAAATCCAAAAATGCCTAAAGCAAATCCACCGTCTCTCCATCACCGAAACACATTTGCTGAATGTGTTTTCATCTTGTGGGCAAGGGAAAACATCATGCAAGATAAGCCCTCGTTGAGAAACGATCTTTGAGAGATTATAGGATAACTTGGCAAGCCTGATTTTAGAATTTGATAACTGACATCCTGGCTGTGGCACAATGAATTCCCTGTTGATTCATGATCGAGGAAGTGTAGATATTCTTAAACATCTCGGACGGATTTTCATTTTCCTTCCAGTTTTCATTTTAAATATTTTACACGAAAACCTTAGTTGCTTATTCCTGAAATTAAACACGCTCCTCATTGTTTTGATGACTTTCTAAGGACTTCAGGGAAGCCCTTTTCCTCCAAATCCTTGATAGACCTTTTAGCTATTCTACAAAAGAGCCTGGATCGAGCGATATTTTTTATACACATTTATACGTGAGGTTCGAAAGAGTGGCGTTACAGCTTTGATCGCAGTGGTGCACATTCGAAAACTCTACAAATTGTAATGAAACATCGTTCGATCCACATTCGTTTTCAGAATAGCTAACAGGTCTATTCGGGAAATGCACCGTGCCGAAAAAAATGCGAAAAATACGCACAATGTATGCTGATTTTTAAGTGACAGAACAACGTTTGAAGCATTTTCATCGACCACTTACTCTTCTTTCTATAACAGATTGCGTTGGGTGACTTTTTCAGTCACCCGGTGAGGGTCATGATGGGGGAAGGACGTCGGCAGTTGGCAGTGCCTTGAAAAAGTAAAATGCCTTTAATAGCTGGCTCACTTGCAAAAATTAAGGTCTACACTCTTGTATACAAAAGGTGCCGTGCGTCGCCCAAAGAAGATTATAAAAGCTACCAGGCATCCCAAAAATTCTGTCCTGTTTCTGTGGCTGCTGTGGAGGAGCCATAGGTTAAATTATCTCGGTTTTTACCCGGTTACATAAGTCAAGCTTCAACTTAGAGTTTGAGACTTTGCATGACTCAATCTGAAACGTGGTTGCTGATTTATGGCAGAGAAAAGGCAGAATAAGTAGTTGCTTCAAAAACAGCACTTCTGTTGCCCTCCCACAATGTCAACACAAAGTAAGTTTTTTCAAGGAAAGTATTCTAGCATCGTATTAAAATTTTCCTAAATCCTTTGAGCGGTTAGCAGTGTTGTCCATTCATAAGAGAGCATTTTCTGCCTTTTAAAAGTGTAGGGAAAATTTTAATATGATGCCAGAACCCTTTCTTTGAAAACTTACTTATTTTGACATTGCTGGAGAACAACAGAGTTGCAGTTTTTGAAGCAACCATTAATTTTGCCTTTTCTCTGCCACAAATCAGCAACCACTTCTAAGATTGACCCTAACAAGGTGTCAAACCCTAAGTTGAAGCCTGCCCTATGGAAATGTGTAGATACTGAGATAAGCAAGCCAGCAGCTCCTCCACAGTAGCCACACAAATGGGGCACAATTTTTTTGGGACACCCTGCAAAGTTGATACTCACTCATTTTGCAGCAATCCAAATGGCCTGATTTCTCTTAAACTTCTAAAGAAGCTCAAAGAAGTCAGAACTTTTGATTCTCTGACTTCGATATATCCGTGCACTGTCTCTATTGATCCCAGGATTTTCTCCAGTTTCTCAACCATATCATCTAAAAAGATCAGACACAAGCATCACTCAATATGCAGTCAATGCTCAGATATCTGAAGGGTTACTCACTATCTCCAAAAGTGTACGAGACTCCTAGGAAAACGAAAGTAGTCCTGACGAATTTCAGGGATTTATTGGTAATAACGGGTATGCCAGAAAAAAGTTTTCGCATTCGAAAATTCGTAGCAAAAAGAGAACTTTGCAAGTTTCAATGCTTAAACTTTTAGTTAAAAGCGACAATACCAAAGCAATTTTGTGATTTCCCCCCATGTTTTAAGGGAGCTGTCATAAAGTATGGAACAGGGGGCGGAAGGGATTTGACAGGGTCAGCAAAACCATGGATGGACAATGTTGGGCCAGCAAAGTGTTTCAAGTGATAAGCATAGGCAATGAAGCAGTTTGTTTCCAATATCATACAATCGTTGTAAGGACTTTCAGCATCATTTTTACTGCTCTCTTCATTATTGACATTGCTTTCCATCTCAATTCTAATGCAGTGTTATCTGCGAGCTCTTCCCTACCTTCTTAAAACGTTATACCGGAAGTCGAATAAAGTCAGTATTGAGAGCAAGATGCACAGGAAGAAAACTGAACTGTACAGTATAGAAGTTTCTAAATTTGGAAACGGCGGGGTCATTAAATCATTTTTGCAGGAATTTAGGGGCTACGTAAGCAGTTCTTGTTTCTTGCATTGAGCTACATAATTTTACGGCAAATTTTGAAATCCCTTCCGCCCTCTTCTGTTCCATTCTTTATGACAGCTCTTTATGACAGAAAGTGCTAAAAATGCTGGTAAACTGGACTTCACGAAACTTTCCGAGTTGTGAAAAGTCTAAAAATGGGTATAAAACAATGGATCAAATTGTAACGAATCTCCTAACATAGAACAACAAACAGGGTGAGTGGCCGAGTGGCTAAAACAGTCTTCGTCAGGTGACTGAAGTTAAGCTCCGTCGAGTGAGGTCAAACTCCACACAGGTGACCTTGAGGCCTGACTTCACAACTCACTCCGTCGTCCTTCGGAAGGGATATTAAACTAAGGGCGGCCTGGTTCCCTGCGTCAGCTCAACCGCGTTCATTTGAGGGTACTGGGCGCCAGGGAAGCGATTTGTTGACGCCTGGACAGAAGCCCGCGAAACTTCTCGAACTTCTCAATCCTTATTAGGAAAACCGGTTAAGTGTAGCCTGCTTGCAGTCTTTCTTTCGTGTAAATTGAATTGTTCTGTGTAAATTGAAAGAACTTTACCACCTTTCAATTTCCCAAAAGCCTGGTTTTCATTAAATCGTAATTCATCGCCGATCATTGTCTTAGATCATCCACGATGAATTACGATTTAGTGAAAACCAGGCTAAAAGAAAGAATGCACGCAGGCTAGTTAAGCGTCCCTCTGTTGGCGGGCAAGATTTAAAGCATGCTTGATTTAAAGTATGCCACGATGACAAAAGATGCCCAGGCCATAGTTACGGTGCTTCGTTACAGTTTTTGTCCAGACGTTATTTTGGACCGCTTCCGTGGAGCCCAGTTCCCCAGTCGAAAATGATGCCAGGGAACCAGACTGAACTAAGGGTCCAATGCCTGGATTCCGAATGCACAGTGGGCCTAAAGTAGCTTTCGGCAGCTAGAAATCCTGACAAGCTCACTCAAAGCAAATTGAAAATAAACCAAGGCAATTTCACTCTTCTAAGGAGTTATAAGGAATAGACTTTCAAACAAATCCTGAAGATTTTCCATCCCATCGCAATAGATGTGCAGACAATCCGTCTCATCCATGGAAAATTGTACTTCTCAATTGTTCTTAGGGAGAAGCTTCTTTATGATTTGATCAAGTTTTGTCAGCCTTCTTCCAGGTATTCCAGAACAATGAAATGTTCGTACAGTCGAATATGCTTATCTTTCAAGAGCATAAACACGCAAGAGGAATTACAAAAAATACGTCAATTTTCTGCCTGTCAAGTAAAGTTCGAGCATTCTTGGTGCTATGGATTTCAAAACTAGTAATCTTTCTCTGGCTAGAAATAACAAAAAAATTCTTTCCGCTTGCGCCCCCTGTACAGTAACAGCATTAGGTTTACCGTAAACGCCCTATGAAAACCATCACGGGTTATCTAAATTCAAACAATGCAAAGGGAGGACTCCCTTTTAGTAGGTGATGGGGGGTCATGCACATTTTGGGTTTGCGAAACGCTGTCTAGTATACGTTTGGGTACCGTTTTTGGTCTATAATCGGTATATTTTTGGAGTTGCTGATGAAAAATTTGACAAGGTGAGTGCAAAACTGAGCTGTTCACCAAAATATTACAATGCAGTAGCCAAAATGCTATAAAAACCCCACGCTTTTACATATCATGAAGCACTGAGTATATTTTCGGGGCCTAAAGAGTCCAAAATTTGGTATATTTTTTGGGTTTTTCAAAAAAAGGGTATGTCTGACTTCCCTGCCACATACTAATAGAAATGTCACCCCCTGGATATATGACAACTTTTCAGGTCTTTTACCCATATTTTACGGATTCAGTGTACAACTTCAGACGTCAAATATATAGATTTAACAAAATTTTATCTGAAACCATATCAAAATTAACATACAGACATGTTTCGTTAAGTGACAAGAAAATCTTTGGTAGCCTTTGGAACTTGATGCAAATGAGGTGGGGGGGGGGCTTGATAGAGAGAGGTTCTTATTAAAGATTTTGGCTCTGACGGGAGGGGCTCATAAGAGAGAGGGGGGCTTAAAAGAGCTTCAGCTCAATAGAGCTTTTACGATAACTTTAATATTGTTGATGTTGGTGACGACAGAATGTTGTATGAATGGCTCCTTATGGTCATCTAGCCGTCGCAATCCACTTACAAAATCTAAAGCAATCTGATTCAACCGCTGATTATTCATCCAAGATCCGATCAAATTTCATCCAGAAAAATTGCTCTTAAAATTTTGATTGATATTGCAAAACACTTCATCGCCGTGGGCAAAGTCTCAAACTTGCAATCGTGTAGAAGCCCTAAAGTTTGGGGGTACATAACCTAGATGCAGCAGCGAAGCCGAAAACCTCTTTGAATCGATCTACATCCTAGAACTGGACAATTCCGTCTCGATTTTCTTTCTGTTTTCAATAAATTTCCTCGATTTCTATTATATCTACTTTGGATTTTTGAAGGAAAAGGTAAGTACTGAATGGATCAATAGGGTGTCAGCATTGGTAGAATGAAAGGGGGTAGGGTACGGCACTCTAGGGTAGGATTGGAAAGGGATGCATGGCCTATTTAAACTACCATCGCTTAATGGCTGCCATGCCTACACCATTACCAGGCGAATTTTAGCGATAGCTAGCGGCAGCAAATGCCAGTTGTCACGTTCAAAGATATCTTATACTTATTCAGGTTAAGTGAACTTACAAACAATTCAATAGGCTCTTACAAAGTGAAATAAGAAATAAAGTCCTACTTACTTGGTCCGGCTCTTATTTCTATTTTGATATCTCCAATAACAACTGTGCAGCCTTTGAGTTCATTGGCTCGATGAAGTCCATCAATTTTGTAAACTCGGCCTACCGTACCACACTCTATGAGAGAAAAACTCGAGAATGACACACAATCAAAAATGCTGACCACAGCTATGATGAACAAAATATGGGAGTTCCGAGGGTGCAATTTCTGCTCAAGTTAGCTCACAGGTAGCAGCGTATGGTTGTAGTAATTGTAAAAGTAAAATTGCAAACGAACCTTTTTTTCTTCCTTATCGTTGTTCTGTCAGTTATGATGTTCGTGTTGTCCTCTGACTCCCTCCATCAAAACTCTAGGCCCATCATCAGACCCATTCCCCAGACGAGATCTCGATTGTATTTTCCCAGGCATGGAGTTTTTAACTTTTTGGCGATCAGAGAGCTGAGTTTCTTATAAAAAATACGTGTATTCTTACTTATTTTTAGTTTTTTCCTGTATCAAACTACTCGCAAGATACTTAGAAGGCTTCGAAAACTTTCTTCTGTAACGTTCACGAGGTACAAGTAGTATACACAAAGACTGCTACGGAACCTGTGAGAAACTTGCAAGAAAGTCCGAGAACTTAGCACTGGCTAAAATTCTTAGCTTCCCATAAAAAACAATACGTGCATGCAGTCAGTTATGCTGAAAACATTGATAAAGAATATGAGCCCATGTGATTAAGATAGAAAGCTTCTACAAGGGAGGTCCTTAGAACGAGTTTAAGCAATTAGGGCGTTTCACATTAGAGGATTTGGATCTCTGATATTAGCTCACTGGGCTAAACGAGATCAGTGGGATGGCTCACGTCAAATTGTTTGTCGTTTCTTTTTCACCCAATGTAGGAAACCTTTTCGAAAGAAGTTTTCGTTAAAACTCTTCGTTATAATTTTTTGCTGATTTGTTTTAATATAGCCTGACCTATGTAACTGTATAAAAGCAAGATAATTGTTGATACGGTTCCACCACGGCAGCCACACAGACGGGGCAAATCTTTTTGGGGCACCCTGTACTAACTACGAGAGGGTCAATCTAAGTCTGCTGCATTAGATATCTGTGGCATGTGCCGTTTCGTTATGTAGCCAAAGAGCAATAGGTGCTTATGAATATTTTTGGCCTTTTCGTGGATTTCCATTCGCGCGCACGACAATTCGCGATCGATTTGCAGTCAGGGCATGCGTTCTTTGCTTTCTTTGGTAGCTCGATTAGAGCACGCGATCGCACAAAAATATAGAATACAGTCTCATATTACTTTTGCAAATCGATCGCCAGCGTTGTAACAGACCAAGCAGGGAAAGTTAGGGAACAATCACTTCTAACCAAGGGTACCTTGGCGGAGGATAATCCTGCACAATAAGAGAAAATTTCATATCCCATCTTGAACAAAGAAACAGTTTTCGTACCCCACCATCTTTCAGCAAAATGGTTTAGTGCCCCATCCAGAATTCTTCGTGCATAAGACATAGATAGATCTATGGAAAGATACCAAGTTGTCCCAGGCGATTCTCATACTGTTCAATAATTCATCATTTCCAGGTGCCTGTTAATTTTTCTTTCAATCTTTGATCAATGGACTTCATCCAAAATTTTTTCAACCTAAACAGTTTTGTACCCCATAAAAATTGCTCTTAGTATTTTCGTACCCCCACAAAATAGTGGAAAAAAGTTTCATACCCCTTTCAAAAATCCTCCGCCCTGGCTCCTATGCAGGAGTAGCCACGGCTTAATCCGTCTATTTATAGCAGTAATCTTTGATCATGTTATCTATTATCAGAGTTTGGAGAGCTCGGCTCGAAGATGCTTCCGCTTTACCTATTGGAGTTGAAAAGAAGTTGTGCAAATAAATGCAACATTTTTTTGCTTCAGCCTTCAGAATCAATAGTTCGAACGAGACAGGATCTTTCTTCATAATACTGACGTACAAAGTGCAGCTGATTCACCGTCATCCATAGCAGGGCAGCAATAAATAACGAAGGGGACACACACTCATGAAAATACCATGCACAGCTTAGCTGTTATGTTGTGTCTTAAATCTTTCTAAATGTTATTCAACACCTTTCCCGAAATGGTGACTTGACTATAGAAGATTTCTAGAGTCAAGTCACCATTTCTGGAAAGGTGTTCCTTGTTTCTTTGGTTTCGAACTGTGCTGAACTCAATTTTCAAAATGGGTGTTCTGGTTGTCATAACAGACGTGGTCTTTTAAATATTTGTAAAAAAATTTGCTCAGTTGATCATGGGTGAAAGATTTTCGATAACCTTACTTTTAAGCGCATCGGTCCTTTGAGGAAAATGATTTAGTCTCTCGTCCATACTGTTTTTCGGTAGAAGCAATCATATGCAAATTTTGACAATGACTATAAGAATTAAATTACCTTCGAGATCCCATTTGCTTTGTTTTGATACTAACAAGAAGTATGGCATTTGATAACCTTCGCTCAGCTTTTTAGCATATCATGTTAAATGGGCTCTCTGGTTTGTCGCATAACTTTTATCTTTGAAAGCTCACAAATTAATGAATTTTCGACCAATTTGCAAAATTTCTTGTCTCCAAAATTATTTCAGAACCTTGGAGGTACGGCTGTCGTTCCTTGAGCCTGTTAGACTTAACCCAAGTCTATTTCGTCATCTGTAATAAGTCTATCTGAAAATTATAAACAAAACATTTCGCTTTTCCGTTTCCTAATTTTCCATTTCCCAATTCTTCTTGATTGATGAATTAGACTTGGGGTAAATCTATGATCCTGTTACTTTTTGTTGTTTACGAAACAATGGCGAATTCTGCAACAATAGCATCCAATTGTTTTTATCAACACGCCAATTCAAAGAGATACGCGATCAGAGGCAAAAGGAATTCTCCAAGCAACAAATCAAAACAAGTGACGCCGCAAAAAACCAGTGTGGCTAAATGTCACGTTGTGCACACGAAAGGCGTTGGTAAGAGAAGTCATGAGTATATATTGAAAGAAGAGGGATTTGTCGAAACATAGGCCCTTTGTGGAATTTTTCAATTTGATTCAGAAAGCCAATCATTTCGTAGGAAAATATACTAAAACAGTTCTGCGAAGCTGCTGAATCAAATAAAGGAAATCTGCTAAAAGATATTTAGAAATCCGTTCTTCTTTTGATATAGCTTCACGAGGCTCTTTCAAATGTATCTCAGAGTGAACAACCCAGCCTTTAGCGATACTGTTCCAGAGCATCTTATGAAGCCCCTTTACTTTATTCTCACTTGTTTCCTGTATCATATTATTAGGACAGTACCTACGTAATTGGAAAGACTTCAAACAATTGTTTTGAACTGTCCAGGAAGGTTCAGGTCTGATAATTTCTTTAACAGAAGGCCAAAAATTTGTGATTCTTATATATGAAAAATAGGTTCAGGTTTAGCTACGAACCTCTAGGACAACGATCTGTTTTGCACTGGACACATTCTTTTTTAAAAGAGTCTCCAATATAGCCAGCTGGACACCTTCTGACACAATGACCTTTGTATCTATACTGCCTTGACTTCACGGCTAAAAACCAAAGATGATCATTTGGGCACTTTTGCCGGCACTCAAAATTACCAACCTTAAAGAAAAGAAATCAAATATCAAGATTTATACCCATTCTAGAGAACTAAGATTGCAAAAATGAGGTCACAAATTACAGTTGTTCCAATGTCAAGTTCATGTGCACAAGTTAACAGGGCCCCAGGTGGATTTTAAGGCCCAGGAAAAACTGTGAGATGTGGCCCCTGCAAGCAAAGCAGGCAGAAATCAGATGAATGTCTTACTTTGAGGCTTGCCGGACCCCAAGGCCCTGAGGCAAATTGCCACCTCTGTTCTCACTTTCAGTGTCACTCTCAGTGGCTCTGCAAGTCAATCTTTTCTGTACAAGGCGATTTTTGCTGCCTTAATATTTGGGGGGGGTTCATTCCCTGTTTCTACAAAACTACAAAGAGATATACTGTAACAATAACTTACATTGTTTTTTAGAAAATTAGCTTTTGAAGAATAACAATCCCAGTTAATCAGTTAGGAAATCATTAACAGGCAACCAAAAAGCAGAGGAAACTGGCAAATTTATAGGGTACATTCATAACAAGAGAAATTTTATTTCATTTACTGCTCAACTGATTTTCTCCAAACTTGTTTCAAATGGCAGGAAATATATTCTTGATTGACATGCTGCAGATGTCATGAATTAATTTTGCCAAGAAACAGCTCAGGTAATTTTGCTTTGAGCGTTAACCATGGATAGGACACCCAGTGTGTGTTTGAGATTTATATCAGAAGCAGGCCACCTTAACTTGTATATTAGGTTTTTTGTGTTTCAAACTTACTTTTACTGTCAAAACAACAAGTCACATGATTGGAAATTAAATGATGCTATTTTTGGATTCTCCTTTTTTTATTATGACACAGTGCAAGTTTCATTGTCATAGCTAGTTCTGAAGATAATTAGGGGGGGGGTGAAGAGCACCCCTGGTAGAAAATCACTTTCTTCACCCAGTAAAAATAGGGTTAAGGTGGCTCTGCACTTAAGGTGTCTCACTACCAAAAAATTTCAAAATAACAAAATGGTGAAGGGTGGCTGTATACCAAGTAAACATAAAAGACAAAAAACCAAATATATAAGTTAAGGTGGCCTGCTGCTGATATAAGTCTCAAACTGCTACACACTGGGTGTCCTGCCATTCATGGTTTGAAGCTGCTGCTGAAAAACCAATCAAATTTCTTTGTTACTTTATAAAATTACTAATGATCTTAAACTTCAACAGAAAAATTCCCCCAAAATGTTGTCCCCTATCTGTTCCTTCTTTGAGACCCTTCCAGCACGCATTTAGAATCACCACTTACCACATACATCCCATCAGGGCACTTTGACACACAAAAGCCATAGGGTCCACTTCGGTAATGCATACAAGCATGGCAGTGACGATTAGATCCTTTTACGGTACATCCACCAAGACATTCTTCATGACAACATTGGTCCATTGTCCCTTCAAGGCACCCTCGTACTCCGCAAGATGCCTTGCATACTGAAAGACATGGAAACTTTTAAATACAATTTTAAAGCAAAATCAAAAAAATACTTTGGATTTTCTTCCTTATTCCGCAACAAAAATGCTCTTTTCAAAGTCTTTCAATTGTTTTGGATGTATTACACACATTCATCTTTAGAGCCCTCAAGATATTTTTGTGTCCCTCAGAAGTGTTACACTTAGGCTATTGAGAACACAAAATACTAACAGAAGATTGAGCATAACGATTATATATTGCAATTAAGGGATAGATAGCAAATGCAAGTGAGCTGAATGGATAAAAGGCTTTTGTATGATGGATGATCGAACTAAAATGGGACATTGTGCACGAATTCAGAAGTGAGGAGAGCAACGTTTTGTAAATTGGCATCTTTTTTTGTTAATGACATACTAACATTCATCATCTATTTTGGATCCCCTTTCTGCATGCTCCTAGAAAAACCAACATGAGCTGAAAGGCCATCAATCAATCAATCAATCAATTGATCAATCAATCAATAATAGGAAACTTACACTTTTGACATTGTGGATTATCTTTCAGTCTGTTCCCAGGTCCAAAGCAGTGTTGTTGCCTTGCACTCCCATGACCGGATGGAGCATAACAGGAACCAGTAAGGCACTTGTCATAACAATTCTCATTGTTCTTATAAAATGTCAGGCCAAAATTCTCTTCAGTCAGTCCCTTGTCTAAAACAATTGACCCCCAGCTGATGGTCTTGATATAGCACATTTGATCATTTTGGTCAATTCTTACACCACCAGATTTTATCACAGTCAATGATGGAAGGATCACCCTCTCCAGTAAAGTCTGATAAATGATGAGAGAGTAATGTAATATTTGTGACGTTCCTCTGATTACCGCTAAGTTGGGAAATAAATTATTCATTGATTTAAACTCCTTGAAAAATAGTATTATTAGGAATCCAGTGACTTCCCTCAAGGCTGGAAAACTGGCAAATTTGATTGGTATGGCTTTTACATTGTATGTTGGTCTTATTATAATGCTGCCATGAAATGTCGTGCATCCCTCCAACAACTCACACCTGCTTGCAGCTATGCACTTTCCACCTTGTAACCATAACTGAAGTTTTGTACCAACAAAGGGTCTGCATTCTAAAAGAAAAAGAAGATTTAAAGAAACGTATTACTCAAATTAAAAGTGATAGTGAATGTGGACATAAAATGGGGGATCCAGGGGGTAAAATGGGTGAGTTTAATTGCTGCAAATGCTTGACCATGCTCGAGAAATTATTGTTTATTGAATCACCATTTGAAGGAAGGCAACAAACAAATGATGCAGGGTCATGGCTGGCAGCTCCCAACATTGGAACAATTTCATAAAATCAACCCCATTTAGGCAAAAATTTGCCTTTGGTCTGGCAAAATATTGGTAAACAATGGACTTTCTGTTGGGCAACCCCCCCCCCCACTAGAGTTTTCTTTCTGCACGCAAATGAGGAGGGGAAAATTTGAACAGTAGTACCCAGGGATATTTATCAAGTTTATCTAGATTTTTAAACATTCTTATTTTGCCCCAAGCTTACCCATCTTGTCCACTTAAATCCTACTCAGTCAGAAAATCTCTATCCCACCTCCAGTAACCTAAATTTGCAGTTTTTGGTATTAAGGCTTGGTAAATAATGAACATTTGCATTTCTTAGATGTTGGTACAAAACAAAAACCACCATTGCTCCAAGAATTTAGTGAAATGATCATTGGATGGGGTGGCAGCAAGGGAGAGCATAGAGGGGACATTGGAAGTATCTAGCCCCCCTTTTGGAGGAAATTGTGGGTTCTTGTTGGAAGAAATTTTGTAAAATGATGCACAAAACCTGCATTCTGTAGCCATCTTAGTCCTCCTGTTGGAAGGTTTCTGGCGTCCCCCCTGATTGCGATTTTTGGCATATAATCTAAAAGTTTCAATCAAGATGGTTGGACTGCCAAACAATGAACACTTGTTTGTGTGGTACAGCAATGGACTCGCACAAGTGACGTCATCGCATTCCTATTCCGAATCAGATGGTAGGGGGGGGGGGGGTGCTCGAAATCTCTCTCATTTCAATCCTCTTCCCTATATATTATGAAAAATCTTCTCTTATTGATGAAACGTTTCATCTTTTGCAAAACAACCTTTGCGATATGTAAAAACTGCCCCAAAACGACAATTCAGTGAAGAAATATGAAAGTTTTCCTCTGGATTTGAAGGAATCCGACATGCCGACACATGCATTTGATTGAGTGAAAAACTTGCCCATAAAATGGCATGTATGATACCTTTCACAGTAACAAACAAATCAATCAACAGACAATCCCTCTCGACGATATGAATATGAAATAAGCAAACATGGTTCGAAGACTCTTTCACGAAAGTCTTCGACACGGCTTAGCTCTCTGAGAGTTATGAAGTGGCTTCGAAGAGACCTGTATCTGTCTGGGCCTAACTAATTGCTTTTCCTTACACGCCAAATATTTACTCACTTTTGTATGGGTAATTCTTTCCATGTGTCTTCCTCATAAGCAATAAGAAAATGCCAATAAATGTAGAAAATTTTCTGAATATTTCCAATAGCTTCATCGTCTTGCTGTGGCTGTCACTGAGTTTAGATTGAGCTTGAAAACATTTCTCTCCTCATTTCTTCCCCACACCAATTCACGCAGACACCCTTGATTGGTTTTGACCGATGCACAAAAACATCGCTGAACTGCGGTTTCATACGAAGAATTAATCACTAAGGCTTCAATTACACGAGATAAAACAACTTCTGAGACATATCCCACATCCGATTGCACTCTGAAATGTTCAAATTTCTTTCGTACGAAGTGATCGCAATTCGGTTTCCTCGTCCGGTGAAGGCATCCGAATTCTTCAGCGGCATTGTCCTTGCTTCATTTGCATTGTATTGGTTTCGTCTGTTCTTTGATTGACAGATCATGAAGTGATTATTTGTTCTTCATTCCATTCTTTGCATATCTTTGTCACGTGATTTAGGGGAGGCAAAACAATCAATTTTCAATGAAACTTTTGCATCTTTGCTGTGGCTATCGTTGGGGATCTAAAAGCCGCAAAACTGTGAACAGTCGCACGTAAAATAGGGCAGAGGTCAAACTCTTTGGTTGCTAACATTTGCTCAGCAGCAATGGTAAAGAAAGTCATTGAAAAGTGTTGAATAAAAATCTAATAAAAATGCGTGATTTCATTGTCAATTTTTTGCCAACAATCATTCTAAAAAAGTTTAGGGATTGCAAGTTATCCTCAGCTAATCATTTGCTTTGAATAAGAGTTTTTACTTCAAACCTGAAAAAAGAACAGGGAGGCTGGCAGTTCATAGCCCTAGGGGGGACTTCTATTGGTATGTGAAGGGACGTCAGGCACAGCATATTTTTGAAAAACTCAAATATATACTAAATTTAGGACATTTTTAAACTTTAAACCCCAAATGTATACTCCTAGCTTCATGGTATATAAAAAATAAAGGCTCTATAGCATTTTCAGCAACTGCCCTGCAATGTATTGGTGAACAACTCAGAGTACTCACCTTGTCAAATTTTCTCGTCAGCAATCCCAAAAATATAGTACTGATTACGCACCAATAGCGTACCAAAAGGTATACTAGACAGCGTTTTACAAACCCCAAAAAATGTCTGACCCGCTGTTACTTACTAATAAGGATTGCCCCCTGGGGTTCATAGGGGCAAAGCGTCGCGAATTGTGAGGGTACAGGCTCAAATTAATTTTCGTGAACTTTTCAAGAGTCTACCGGGATGCTGCCACCAGTTTTGTAACCCATTATTTTGCCTGCTAAAGCCAATCAGCAAATTCAATGAAGATGAAGGATATTCGTTCCATATTGGTATCAGAGCTTCCCCAAGGTAGGATCAAAAGTCCAGTTGATATCAATGTTCTTCTTCCGACTTAACGAGATGAAAACTTCGAAGTGATGGCTGGTCGAAATTTGGATGAGGCAATGTTGAGAATGGAGAAAAAATCTATGCAGTTTGTGGTGGAATTTTTACTTTTGGAAACTCGAAGGACTCTGGACAAATCTACCAGAAAACCTAAATATTCTTCATGCAGTCAAAACAGTGTCTCTGTAAACGTTATCTTTTTTGACTTGCTTTCATTCTTTTCTCATGATTTTCTTCAGAGGAAGAAGTCGGTGCCAAAAGAATGAATTGTGAATTGTTTTACACTTGTTAGTTTTGAAGCATCAATTTCAGGAGAAAATATTATTTGAAATTGATTGCACTTTGCAGAGGAAAAAGTCTTCACTTACCAGCTTGATGAAGCATATTTAGGTTTCCCATCTGATGTCTCCAAACTAGGCCTACTGGTAGATTGTCCTTCGAATCTTCTCTCCAAAGTAAAAAGTTCAACATGAATTGTATAAAACAACACCATTTAATCAATGTTTCCTCTAGTCAAAACGGTGTCTTATCCCAGACGTCGACCAGCAATATCGTCAATTTCGTTCCCTTTCAGAATAAGGCCAGCACTCTAAAGTTTTAACTCAACTTTTGATTCTGGTAAAAAGAGAAAGAAATGACGAATTTTCCTGCCAAACATGCTTGATTTGAAGTCTTGGTTGGAGAGAACTGTTTGTTGCGTTTGTTCTGTTATGAGGCAAATTAGTGAAAGTACATTTCTGATGCCATTTTGAATCCGTCGTGATGCCATTTTGAATACTTTTGTGGATTTTTTATATTACAGAAACTTTGCGAACGAACAAGCAGTGTCCATTAACTTGTTATCTTTTTCGTTCTTCGTTAACAGTTCAAAGCAACTCCACCCTATTAGACTTGCCCCAAGTCCCGCTCGTCATCTCACTGCGCTCGAAGCTCACGTGAATTTTCAATTTTCCATTCAACTCAATTCGATTCAATTCCATTTCGGCAAACCAGTCGAATCTGCACGCAGGCTAGAGCAGAAGGTCTCCGAGGCCTCCAAAAGAATGAG
Source organism: Aurelia sp. 4 Dawson et al 2005 (assembly GCA_964019985.1). Lineage (NCBI taxonomy): Eukaryota > Metazoa > Cnidaria > Scyphozoa > Semaeostomeae > Ulmaridae > Aurelia > Aurelia sp. 4 Dawson et al 2005. The sequence continues at coordinate 18,076,168 of OZ026499.1, forward strand.
TCGAAATCTCTCGAAATCCTACCGAAAACAGAATAGTGACTAAGAGAATGGGCATTGGCAAAAGTGATTTGAAGTCTGCAAAGCCTACTGTTATCGTTACCGGAAGACTCGACCCCCTCTCGAACCAAAGGAAAGGAATTTTAGCCCCAACCAACTCTACCGTTTTCAGAAAATGTTCCAAAGAATACACTCTGGACGGCTGATTCAAGGGTTGACTCAGTCACTATTTTAATGATTTATTCTGGCATTCCTGCAAATTTTGAAAGATGCTGCAACGCAAAAAAGTAGTTGTGTAATAACACTCTTGCAAAATTAGTTGACACAAGGATCAAAGTTTTTCAAATATGTTTATTACAAAATTAGAAAATTTACAACCGTATGAAATGAAATGATACAAATATCACAGTACTTCAAAAATATGCTTCCAAAGATTAGAAAATTTACAGCCGTATACTATATGTACATTATTAATTGCCTAATACAATCGATTCGAAAAATATTCAGTAGGGTCAGCAGCGACAAAAGTGGGTAGGCTGGGGGGGGGCTGGGAGTAAAATGGGTAGTGCTGACTGTCGTAAAACAGTAGACGAATCAACATCTACAAGTAGATACTGGAAGATAGTAATTCAATGAAACTTTATCCATATTTTCGCTTAACCCATTTTACCCCAAACTTACCAGTTTTACCCCAGTAGATCCTACAAAACTTTCAAAAATGAAAAGTTACTACGATTAGGTTGAACAGAAGAGGATGGTAGGCTTGGTGTAGGAGAGACAGGCCAATGTGCAAAAGGGCAAGGCAGGGCAGGGTTAAAATCAACCGTAGCGTTCAAATCTTTCAATCCTCAGCAATTTCCTACAACTCCTCAATATTTAATGAAGCTTTGAGGTTCAAATGCTGTCTTCGCAAAATAACTTTCAATAGACCATCCATACTCTAAAAACAATTTTGAATTCTATTCTTCAAACTTTCACACTAGAAAGTTTTCTACACCGCAGATCGCATGCATCTGATCTTCTATCAAGCCTGGTTTTCATTAAATCGTGATTCATCGCCGAAGAGCATCGCCGATGATCGGCGATGAATTACGATTTTTTGAAAGCCAGGCTTCATGGAGAAAGAACTTAAACAGTGCTTAGGCCCAGTTGTTTCGGCCAAAACGGGACGACTCTAGCGTAACGCTATTTTGAGATCTTCCTAAAATTCGTTGCATGATAGAAATTAATAACCACTGCATTCTCACCTCAATCTAAATGCGTTCTTAAAGTATATCTCCTCGACTAACAACCTTCTTAGAATGGGTTATTTGAGAAAATCCCTTGCAATGACTGCACTTTTAGAACGGAGTGGTTGATTTAGAGAGCAGGTAAAATTTAGAATACATATGATATGGACATGTTCACCGTTGAATGACTTGTTTGCCAACATTATTGTCTTGATGTCCAGAGAACTGTGGGTTTTCACACGGGGATTCTTTTTTGACTCACCCGTTATATCCTTATGTATGTTACTTTTTTATTAAAGGCTCTGTATCATACATTTCATTACTAAACGCTCTAAACTCTACGAAAGAGGGCACACTGCTTTTGCCTCACAATTTTTGTTCTATACAAGAACTTACCACAAAAGCTTTATTAAGCCCCCCTCTCTATTAAGCCTCCCCACTTATACAAAATCTTAGAATTTACGAACTATTTTCCATTTATTAAGCTACACAACCTTGCAATTTACTTTTAGTATGGTTTGGGATAAAAGCTGTGTCGAATCTATTTATTTGATCCGTAAAATTTCATGTTGATTCTGCATAAAATACCATAAAAGAACTGAAAAGCAACTAAATATATCCTTGTCATTTGATTTTTTGAATAAGCCCCCTCACTAATAAGCCCCCTCCCTATTAAGCCCCCCTCTGGAAAGTCCGAAATTAAATAAGCCCCCCAGGGGCTTAACAGAGCTTTTACGGTATAAGAAACTGGAGAAAATCAGGCTCATCTGCTTTATGTGTTGTGGTATAGCTAAACCTTCAAGACAGTTAGCCTGCAGTTTCTTATACGTGAGATTTTGTGGATTTTTATTGTACATCGTTGATCATTTTAGAGATGACAAATGGAGCATAGAATTATCAATCCACCTTTTCTACAAAGCGACCTCGTTTTGGAATTTTTCAAAATTTCTTTAGCTTAAGTCATATGAAATTTCTGACCCCGTATTAACATTCAGCACCCTAATTCTAATTTTAGTCTAATTGCAAATTTCATGATCTTAGTGTTAGTGATTTTGATCTTATGAGGATAACAAATTTGAAAATCTATAAGGGATTTGGCCGTGAATAATGACTGAGGGTGTAATGGTTACACCCTGAACGATTTTGACGGTCAAATCTCACATAAATTCTCAAATTCATTACAGCCATAAAATCGAAATCCCAGACTCTACTCTGGGAATATGAAAATATGCAATGAGACTTAACTTGAGGTGCTGAATCCAAATCTGTGGTCAGAAATTTCGTATCAAGATATTCTCAAAACTTTCCAAAGTGAGGCCGTTCGTTGAAAGGGTGTGTAACAATAACATAGAATTATCAATAACAACGAATTCTTTAGATATTACGTTTGGTTGCTTGGTAAGTTCTGCAACATGCTGCAGTTCTATCTTACGATTTCAATAATCAAGCAACTGATCCCATTTGATGTTTCAAAGGTGGCCTGAAGCGAAAATCTTTATTGTTCCAAATGCATGGCACTTGTTGCATGATAAAAGATTTCGTTTAAATTTGTCTGATATCTCATTTGGTCGTGCAGCTATCCAATGGATTCCAGGTAGCAAGTGATGACGTCATTATGTTTGCAAATCACTAGGATACTATATGGAAATATAGCTGCATCTTATCATTGGAAAGTTACAGCTGCGAAGATTTTTGCAGCTTTGCTACACAAACTAATATGAGCCATCTCGTAAATTTATATGAATGAAGAAAGGCAAACTAATTCAAACCAGTTTTCTGATTCGATTCATCTTTGCAAGCCATAGTCAAACTTGTATACTTTCTTCGCTTTGTGCAAGCAAAATGACGTCATCAGCCGATCCTACAAAAAAGTGGATAACTCGAAACGAAATAACGCACCAAAATGATTTTAATACGAGTTTGGATTAATCAATAGTGCTATTCACTAGCATCAATAAACATTTTCACTTCAGATCACCTTTAACGGATGAGTAAAAAACATTTAAACGTTTGCAAGCCTGTAGTTAGCTAGCTATTTATCTGATCCTTCGCAGTGATTTTCATTTGAAGGAGCTGTTGCACAGTGGTGTAATTCTCTGACTTTGCAGCCAGAAGAAAAATCAGGCTGAGATACCCGGTGGGGTCCCACCATTTGAGTGTCATGAGAAGGGATCACGGACTCCAGAGGTGGAAAAAGTATGTGAAGCCGCGAAGCAACTTCGTAGGAAACTTGTTTCTCTTGAAAGACAGAAAAGTGGACAAGAAGGAAGGAAAGAAGGGAAACGGAGGAGAAGAAGAATATCGAATATGGAAAGGGGAAAGAAAGTAGGAACAAAGAGAAAGCAAAGATTTAGAATATAAAGTGGAAAGGAAGGAATGAAGAAGGCAAAGAATAGAAGGAAAAGGAAAGCAGTGTGTAACAACACGTAAGGCAATAAACCTGTTAGCTTGCTGAAACATAAATATAGCGGAAAACTATTCCAAGTGACTCTTGAAATTCCCAAGAGAACTGAAATATGTGTTATACAGTATTTAAAGCGAAATCTCGCACAAGAGTAAATCGATTAAACAACGGAGGGAAGAATTTTGGTATGAAATAGCTTCGCAAGAAGGCAAATATGCTTTCCACTTATGACCGACTCGATTAGATCTGCTCTATTTCTAAAATCCAAGGCCTTGGTGCTGAAAAATGCAACTTCACTTTCACTTTCACCTGCTAGCATGTTTGATCAAGGATTTTAGGCCTTTCTTCCTGACGGATTGCGAGGTTAAACAAATTTATAGAATCACGGATAACTGAGGAACCAAAAAACTGATTCAAACCAACTCAATTTCGTTGCATATCAGTTGTCATGTTACCAACACAGATGTAGCCAGTTTTGAGAAATCTGACTAATAGGTAACAGCCTACAGGCTTGCAAACATTTCAACTTGTTTTGCCTCATCCAGTAAATCAACTAGTACTTTACGGGATTCAAAGAATTCACATTGGAATTGTAAGTTCCCGAGCACTCTAAATAGGAAATTCGACATACCTGACGCTAGCGTCTCTATCCCTTTCCTCGTGAGCATACAACTCATTTTCCATCCCTTCGCATACATCATCTGAACCTTTCATAGCACGATCAGCTTCTGTTTTCCAGTCCTCATCAGCAACGGACTCAGACGAAAACGAAGCAGCCCCATTTTCTATCACAACATGAGGACTCATCTGGTTGCTGCCTGATCGAGCTTGGTGGCTGACTGGAACCTGGTCTGCAGCTTGGGCGCTCATCGCTTCAAGCAACTTCCGCTTCATTTCATGGTAATATGATACTTCCTCAAATGCATCTGATACATCATTTTCTAAGAACTGCACAATCTCCAAGAAGGAAGGCCTCGCTCTTTCATCGGTCTTCCAACAATTGCACATCATGTTGTACAAGCGATCAGGGCATTCCTCTGGTTGATCTAGCACTCCTCCATCAATTACAAATTTCAGGACATCCTCGTTAGATTTGCCAGGATATGGTTGGGTCGCAAGCGTTGCCATTTCCCATAGGACAACACCATAAGACCTTGAAACGAGAGAGAAGGCGTTAGAAGGGGCGCTCGAAAAAATTCAAGACGTTGAAAATTTGTAGCAACCAGAGAATTGAATGGGTTAAAGTTTTTGTCGCAGAGTTGTTCACATCTGGAACAATTCATCACAAGAAACGGTGGATGATGCAAGGAACATCACCCAATTCAAGTGATCAAGGTTATAAGTGTTCACTCACCCGGTAGAGTTCTCCAGAAGGTATTCTGTAGAACCTAAAAAGGGCTGGTATTCTGGTATTCAGCAGCACTTGCAGAGGAATTTGGCATTACTTGAAAAGGTCTCCAAAATACCCCTAAAGATACTCAAAAATACACCTAAAGTTCCAGATCTCCAGATTCAGATCTTACAGTATTGTGCATCCAACAGGACGAGAATTTTCAGCTGCACAAGAAATCGAGGCTATTGCCGAGACTAGTGCGAGGCTAAAATTCAACACAAGAACTCACCAAACATCTGAAGCTGCTGTAAAAACACCATCACGAAGACTTTCAGGAGCCATCCATCGAACAGGAAGCAATCCTTTTCCACCTTTACGATAATAATCAGTTTCATAAACATCACGTGTCATTCCAAAATCACCAATTTTCACGGTGAAGTCAGCTGCAACCATACAGTTTCTTGCTGCCAAATCACGATGCACAAATTTACGAGCTGCTAAATATGACATACCATCTGCTATTTCTGCTGCCATTTGCAGGGTTTCTGCAAGGTCTGGAGGTGACATACTGTTGTTTTCCTGAATTTGAGGGTGAATGATACATTTTAGAGATATTCCACAGCCAACTGCACCCACAGCCGTTTATGGACATGCTGCAATTTCAAGATTGGCCTCTGTGAAAATAGTCTGACTACAGTTGACTTTTATATCAGTTCAACTGATGCAGGGCGGATTCATCTTTTCTGCCTAGGCCAAATTTGATTTCAGCGAGTCTGAAATAGCAGCATGCCTGCAAGGCACCATGGGTGATAATGGGTCATAAAAATCATCAGTCGCAATCGTTGTAATATCATCTCAAGTTTAAGGAAGAACGTTTTTTCATTCATTCCCCAATGTTTCTGAAGTGACCATTTTGGTCACAATACTGCTTTTCTTTTGACTTTTTTTTGGGGGGGCACGAGAAGTTGTACGGGATGAGTCCGAAAATGTACCAAATCAAAGTACGACCAAAAAATGTTGGGAGCAGAAATTGTTTTGGCCATCGAACTTCCGTGCAGAATATTGCAAACTAGGTATCATTCAAACGAATTTAGCGAGTAGCGAGTGGAACTTTAATCTTGCAATAGTTATGAAATGTTAGTGACACTTTGATGACACTGTAACGGGGCCTCCGTCCTTTGGGAATTATACAAAGTGTTTTTCGTTTATCATGATACCTACCCCTGGGCGCCTGCTTCTCAAGAAGCCTTTCAAATCACCCCTCTCCATAAGTTCCATGACAACAAGCGTCGGCTGTCCTTGTGATACAACTCCAAGTAACCTAACAATATGGTTACAATTAAATGCTTTCATGATAGAAGCCTCTTGTAGAAACTCGATGCGGTCTCGAATTGAAGCACCTTCATTCACAGTTTTAACTGCCACTGGGAGCTTCGGCTGCTCTTCAATGATGTTGTGAGCCATGCCTTCGTATACCATACCAAAGGAGCCTTTGCCAAGTTCACGAATCAATACAATGTTGCTACGTGGTACTTCCCATTCATCAGGAACATAAACTGAAAAACAGAGGGGATATAGGAATTCAATTTCGACCACACATCGATCATATTTAAAATCCAATAAAATTTGAAAGAAAGTTTGAAGTTTAATTTCAACAATGCATTTCTGACTCATATGCATCCTTCATTTTCAATTGAATAACACTTTCGAAAGAAAAAATACCACTTTCAATTACTTCGCACACAAGATTGCAAGATATTCTTTCATCTTTAGCGAACATGCGTCTGTCTGATCAATAATTCAAGAAATACTACAGGCACAAAAACGTCCAAGCCTTGTTTCGGTTTTATGATGGGTGAGTCAAAAAAGCCCGAAGTTTGTAAGGCTACTGGTCCCTGAACGTATATAAGAAATGATATTTTTGCAAGATCTGAAGAGCTAGCTAACATTTTCAATTATCTTCAGAATTTTTCAGGGCTCAAATTGGTAATTCCTTTCTGATTCTGTAAGGGATTTTCGAAAAAGTTCTCTTCGAGAAGCCTTAAACAGCGTCCTAGAATTACGAGCAAGCTTCCCTGATATGTTTCCCAACTGCCATGACTTCAGTACGCTTTAGCACATACATTCCACTTAGGGGGGGGGGGGGTTGAAAAAGTCTTCTCTCTAGCACGAAGAACTTATTTAGATGGAATCAAAAGTTTTCTGCAGAGCATCTCCCATTTCGACCGGAAGGAAGGCCGATTAAAGCCGGGTACTTACTGAACCTAACTGGACACATCGAGAATAAAACAAGACCTATTTCGATATCATTGCTTTGATATTCAGGGAGCAGCATTTTTCAAAGGCCGGGTCTTTTTACTGACTCACCCGGCATAGAATGTGTTCAGTAGCGTGCCAAAAAGTTGCAGGAAAATGCTCGATGTACAAAAAGAGAGAAAGGCTGCTTTGGGTTGGTCTGTCAAAGGTCTATGTAAGAAATATGTGGTTAGTATTCGAAAAAAAGTATCAGACCAACATAAATTGTGAGCAGTGTCTGATGTAAAAACCCATCAGATAGTCTGGTTACTGTTTCTCTTTTACAGAAATTTGAAAAAACCATCAGTTAAAGATCTTACCTTCATTAGAATTCAAATAATCCGGATTGACGGAGGCATACAGAACACCGGGGATGCCCATCGATGCAGTTCTGGAAAGAAGAAGCACACCAAGTTAAATAATACCGGAAATTTAACAGATGCAGTGGAGAAAATTTTCGCAAACACAAACTGGTTCTGACTTTGAACGAAATCTTCTAGGCAGGCTTACGCACGCTCATTTAGCATTTACAGGGAAAAATTCTATTTCTGAACATACAAACCCTTACCCGCATGTTCCTAATTTCTGGGTCTATTATTATTATTATTATTATTATTATTATTATCGATTTATTTCAAGTTGGCAACTTACATAGCTATGTGAAATTAAAAAGCTAACTCAAGCCAACAAAGAGGGTCTAAAGATAAGTGCTTTTGTAAACAAAATGTTCACATCTAATTTAGCCATTGACGATGGATTAACATATATTTTCGAATATTGGCCACGTTGTTTTTCCCACGCCCTGTCAAACATGTTAACTATTCTCGCTCACCCAGTATATACGCATATTTTACAAAAAAAACTGCTTATGACTCTCAGATCGCCAAAGTCGAAAAGCTCCAGTACCGGGAAAATGTGACTTAAGAGGACTATTTATTTTGAAAAAGGAAACCCGTAACATATTTTAACATTATCTTATCTTCATTTGTTTTCTGCATCATGTTACTAGAAAGGTAGTTGAGTAACGTCTACGCATTGCAAAGGTTTCAAAAATATTGCTTTGAAATTTTCACGAGAGTGCAGCTAGTGAACATGAAGATTATTATGGAATCTTTAAGAAATTCGTTAGAAAATCTGAGCACTCAAAATCCTACAATTTTAAAGAACAAGGCTGGGGTCAATATGATTTATGATGAAATACGAGAGGCTATGAACGATGTATCATACTTTTTTCTACTATTTTCGCTTTCTCCTTTAGAAATTACGCAATTAATTAAGAGATGTTAGCAAAATGACGTCAAATCGTGCAAATGAAACCGAGGCTTTCCAATTGTTTTGTTGCCGCTTAATCGTTGCTGGCCCCTTTATTGCGCGCGAAAGCAGAAACATGGCGATACACCGACCAGATTGGGCCTAAATTTTCAGATCGTTCAAGGCATTGACAGCCGTTGAGAAGCTCAAAATGTGAAGTAAAGGTAAGCATTCGCGTCAGTGGTTGGCAGATTTGCAATGTAGCGTTAATCATGCCAACCTTGGAGCTTTCCTCTAAGAAGCCTTTATCATTGACCCAAATTTTTAGTTTCCAATGAATTGATACTTGAATAAAATAAGAATACTTACTTTTTGACATATGTGTAATAAACGATAGCCAGGACAAGTAATAAGATAAGAATGGCTGCAGTACTTCCAACTCCGATAATGACCGCGTTGGATTTCGGTGCTACTGTAGTTTCCTTCGCTTTAATTGTAAAGTCGACGAAAGCTGTCCAGGTTTGATTTTCGGCCGGAGTGATAGCACGGATCCATAAAGAATAGTTTCCGGGTGCGGCACCATGTTCAGCAAATGCTGTCACTGAGTGGCCTGGCTGGCAGCGATATTTTGCAGCGTTCTGATTGTGTCTGGAAAAAAATGAAACATATGAGTATTTGCTTGACGTTACATCTTTGATTATGATTGCTTGATGCCGACATGGGGCCTTGTAGTACCTGATTCGTTAATTAAATACGCTGAGAGCATCTCATTATTTTCGCAAGCCTCGTTTAAACAGGTTTTTGATTGGGGAAGAGGTTACTTGGTCAAGAGATTGAAGAAGTCTTCGATTCAACGCAACTTAACACATCGAATGCCAATGGGCTTGAGAACTGTTGCAAGTCTACATGCTCCCTTATAAGCATGGGACTTGATTTCCCATCTATTCTCGTTCACATTTCCCAGCTTGATTTCCAAGATCTCTTTTTCACAGATCTCTCACAGTCAGGTTCTCTCCACGGGTGGAAAAGATGCTTTAGTTTCTTGGACTAAAGAAGTCTCAGGACAAATTTCTTCAAGAAGCAGGAGCTCCAGAAAGTGTCCCCTTTTGATACGCCATGATTGCCCACGCAGAATCGCGATAGCGATTCCGTGTGGGTTTGTAGTCTGCCGCGGGAAAGTAAGTCTGTTTGAAAGTTCAGTACGAAAATATGTCAGCAAAAATTTCCACTACTTTGTATTATGATGTAAAACAATTCAGGCCTTTGTTCTAATGTTTTCATGACATCCGGAGCTCAATGACAATCGATTTCATGACAATCGATATTGTACTGGTCGACGAACAACCGTTTGTCTGGGTCTTCACAAAACTTCCGTTGTTTGGAAATTATTGATGTGTAAATGGCCTTGACATTTTGATTGGGGATTTGTTTACCATGCAGGCTTCAATGAGGATGCCCTGGCAGGAAGCCCGCCTGTGTTCTCGCTGCAAATTGAGCAGGTAGGTTAAGTTAGGCCAAACCAAAATTCTAGGTATTAGTATTTCCCTGTTGAATCAAATGAGGAGCTTGGTCTTGCACCGTGCGAGAGTACTTTTCGCTGTCTGTGGTCTCGTGAACATGTCAAAACAAAGTTTTTAGCAGCCGTTGCAACGTTTTCCTAATGTGATTCAGGCTTCCACTGAAGCGATGAAGCGTGGACATTAGTTAGCGATAGCTATTTCTAGTACACAATACATTGAATAGATTCTAAAGATTATTCATGACTACTTCGCAAGTTTCAAAAAGTATCTTGAAAATTTCATCTTTATAGAAACAGCCAACGTTGATCAAATAACATCTATCGAATTTTCTAACGCTTAAATTTAAGATGCAAAATGAAAGTTGAGCACTTGGAAAAGAAGACACTACACACCTAATTTCCTTTTCTATATTGCACTTCTTTCTTTTCCCTTTCTATCTTTCTGGAGGCCCGAAAAAACTGTCAGGACCATTTGTGCCGTTGTGCGGTATCTTTTCCATTCCTGGTTCCCTTGCTCCCTAGATTTGCTAGGTCTGCTAAGTCCTAACCCATTGCTAATGAGGATTCCTATCAGAGCCTTGAAAGTACCATAAGTAAGCATTTACTGCCTACCAAATTCATGAAAGGACCAGTCCGGGGTTGGTATAATTGTTGATTATTCAAGAGATTACACTGTTGTGAATGGTGTATTGTACATTTTTCAAGTTTTGCTCCTTTAATCTGCGAAACTACATATTTCAATCTAATATCAAGTGCTAAGTGACGTCATACAAAATGACGTCACTTCACGTTGACCTGAACGAGGCTGCCAAATGTGTTGATATATTATACTATTCACATAGCTAGCCTCCTTATCACGCCTTGGCACACTAGGACAAAATACAAAATGGCGACGATATTTGGCCTAAGTTACGAAGATTAATCGTCGAATTTATGAAAGTTCAAGGCTTGAAAACTTAGAAAGAACTCAAGACTGGTGCAGTTAGTAAGGCTGCTTTTTAACAATAATTTTATCAACCCTGGATTTGTCCTTTAAAAAATATACCTGGTCTGGACACCATATCGCAGAACAATACCATTCGGAAAAGGAGGTGGCGTCCAACTAACATTATATGAGTCTTCTTTAACGCTGACGACGGCACTAGGTATCACATCAGCACTTGAATTCGCCCCAGTTTTCCAAGTAACAGTGGCACACTTGCTGCGTGTTTGGCAGCCCCTCTTTGTGCATGGGCATACCTGAAAGAAAGTATAGAGAAAGTGATTGGTTGGTGAAAACAAAATAACTCCCAAGATTCCAAAGTAACGCCCAAGAAAATTTCTGATCCGAGAACTTTCCTTAATACAAGATTTTAATGAAATTTTTACGGTAAAAAGTACAACATAAAGTTCAACCATTTAATGAAAGTCAGTACATCTACATTATCAGTTGTAAGTACAGAAACATGAGAATTTGAAAAAAGATAGTCGCGAGACTAATTTCTCGTGGCAATAAGAGGTGAAACTACAAAATAAATTGCAGAAAACAACACACGCGTGCCTAAAACAATGGTGTTTACAGATTTGTTTACAACTTGGAGACAGAGTTCCTTTAAAAAATAAACAAATTGCATACCGTTATTTTGTAGTCTTGGAAATACGATAAGTTTTTAATGATAAATACGAATGTCTGTCCATCCACCTTCTCGTAAATTTCGTCGGGTAGTGGGAAGAAGAAGCCAGGGAACTTGTCTGGGGACATAGGGGCAATCTTTTGGGGGAACAAAGGAGATACAGCTCTTTTTCTTCTTGCAGGCAAGGTTGGTGGCTGGAATGGTGGTGTATTGCAATTATTCTGCAACGAGAGATAGCATCATTGAAGCATCTTTCAACGTGTATGACCTACAAACAGTTTGAAAAATTGGCGAACTGTGGTTATGTTAACCACCATCAAAACTGTTTTGTGTCCATTTGTTAGGCTCACGACCACTTCATTGCTCATAACAGAGTCCTAGTTATCGCAACAACAACAAAAACAACAAGAACAAGATCAACAACAACAACAGCAACATTTTCTATCAATAGCGATAACCACGAACAGTTAATCAGTCTACAAATTTGTGTCAAGAACCAAGTCAATGTCATGCATGGCATGTTTCAAAAAATTTCTTGGACGTTCGAAATATTGAGTATTTCTTGTCATGTGACATCAACAAGTTTTTCCAGTTTTCATTCATCATCAATCAATCCTAAATACACTTTTCAACAAAACCACTCTCAACAAAATACATTACAGCAAAACTAATAGTTAACAATACTGGCAAAAAGTAAAAGTTACTCTGTATAACTGTATTTAAGAGTGACTGGTTAAGCAGGAGCTCTCGAAGTAGATTAACTAATCGAGAAAGACCCCATTCAAAAGTGAAAAAAACAAACAATTTAGTTAAAAACGACAAACAGTAAGCAGATGCTGCAACATGAGCAGAAATGGCTGCTATAACATTTAGTGGCACCAGGAGAATATCAAAGAAGTGACTTCAATCTTGACCAAAACTGCTATTAATGTGGCACCGTGAATGAAAATTGGGAGAGTAATCAAGAGTGCACAACCAAAAAAGTGAGTGGATTGATAACCATACAAGCTAGTAGTAGTAGTTTTTAGAGCATTGAAGACGTCACCTCTGAGCTTATGACGATGAGCCTCTTCTATCTCTGCGGTAAACCTTGTTCAACGGGGACTCATAATGAGACTGTGAAAGCTGGCCCTGTAATATGCAGTCATCAGTCGAATCATGATGCAATCACGGCCTTTAATCTCAAATCTCGTCTGAATGTTATCAGTTGTTCGATCGAATAGAAAGTTCCATCATGATAGCCGTCACCGAAGCAATTTACAAATCTCGCAATATGATTGTTACTCTGGAAAGCTGAGAGTTTGGGCCTAAGTAGGATCAGGTTTTTCAGATTAATATCATGAGCCTCTGTTGACCGAAGCGCCATCATCAAGTCAAAGAGCATAGGGAACAAAGGACTCCAGGTCATAAGTCTAGTCTGATGAGTACCAGACCTACGAACAGCTGTAATTGGCTGAGAGTAATCGCATACGTTTAGCTCTACTTTCCCAAAATCACTCACCAGTCCTGCATTGCCAGAACATGGCTTCTTCGTCTTCTTTTGATCATCATCATCATCGTCATCATTTCCATTTTTAGGAAAGACATGACTTGATAATATATCATCGAATTGCTGATTAAAGATAACTGCATTTCTGTCCTCCAATACTCTTCTTGGTTCTGTTGTATTACCACAATTACAAGTGACATTCTTGGGGCATATACCTGATGCAAGAAAGGAGTTTAATGAGTTGCAGCATCGGCATGAACTTTACAATTACAATGCGTTCATGCACTGCTGGCACATTTTGAAGACGGTGAAAAATGTGATTGATAGGCCTCCTGTTGAAACGAAAACGGTGCAATTTTTGCCGGTAGTTTTGAAGACAGCAGATTTTGAAAATGTAACTCTTAACCGGCACATTTTGAAAACGGCATCGAGTGAACACTCTAAAATGATGAGAAAAGAACATTTTTCGACACTTTTGGAACGAAACTGATCGATTCTTAGGGTGTATTGGCATCAAAGTTTTGCAAAGATTTTTTTACCGTCAACTTTCCTACCGTTTCCAACTGTTCCGTCAAAATGTTCCGGCATTGTCCAAACACACAGTCTAAATGCATAAAAATGTTATTGATCCAGCCTTTCATCTGAATTTCTCCAAGGGAGCTTTATGTAATTTGCCATTATTCAAGAAAATGATCTTGATATTATCATTGTGGCGATGGTTCTTTGAAGATTACACGAAGTTATAATCATAAATAACGCAAATCGCTTTGAATATTACGTTAAGACGGCAAGACAGGATAGGACAGGACAGGACAGGAAAGGAAAGAGCGGCGCAGGGAAGGGCAGGGCAAAACAGCACAGGACAGGCAGGGAAGAGAAGGATATGGCAAGGCAGGACAGGATAAGACTGGGCAGTGAAGAGCAAACGAGAGCAGAAGAAAGCAGAAGTAGATAGCATCAAAGAAAGATGTCTAGCAGAAATGACTGAGGCAAAAAAGGAAAGACGAAGTATGGTACGAAAATGATCAAATTAGGGCAGAGCTGAGACAAACAGAGCAGTACAGACAAAAAGTAAAGTTTAAAAAATCAAAGCATTGTCAAAGAAGCGAAGAATGGAGCAGCACAGAGCAATATAGCTAAGGAAAGGGGAGGGCAAACAAGAGAAGAGTAGGGTGGAAGAGTGGAAGAGACAAGAGCAGAACAGGTCAGAGGAGGTGGTACAGCGAAGAAGAGATGACAGGAAAGAAGCTTTTATCGACGGGAATAAGGACTCAATCCTCGTACGTACCAGTTGAGTTATTAGCATCAACTGAGCTTGATCCTCCTCCAGTGGTACTTTTCTTCAGAATTTCATCACGTTCACACCAGTTGATTTTAGACTTCCAAAATGAGTAATCTACTTTTTCAAAACTAATTCTGTATTCAGTGATATTACCATGGGGGTTGTCGGGAGGTCTCCATGTCACTTCAATGGCGGAAGTTGACAGGTAGGAAGCTTTTACTCCAATCGGTCTTTCTGGAACTGAGAAAGAAGAAAAGTCAAAGTTGAAAAGTTTTGATGGAGAACAGAACTTTAACGTCACGTAAAGTAACAGAATCAATTGCCAAAATTTTGCAATGCATTTGAATTTGACAGATGCAGATCCAACTTATCCGTAGTGTAAAAACCTTACGGTTAAGCTGGATCTGCACTTAAGGTGGTTCAATACTAAGAAATCCTAATTTCGCAAAAGCAATAATGTACCTCACAACTAAGTAAAATAAATTCAAAACGCAAACAAATTATAGGTTAAGGTGACTTGCTCCTATCAAAATTTTCACGCTATACATCGATATAGAATTAAAACAAAACGAAAATAAAAAACTCACTGTCTTCTGAAAGCTGGTATTGAACCATTCCACTTTTCCTTTCATCTCCATTAGGCCGAAAGGTTTCAACAAAGAAGCTGTATGTTTCGAATGCCACGAGGTTTGATATGGTCGCGTTCAACGGTATGAAACCACTAAAACGATAGGTAGGAAGATAAACTTTTGACAATGTACAGACTGTCCCCAAAATCATAAACCATTTGTGTGGTTGATGTGGAGGAGTTTTAAGGTCAACTGTCTCGTTAGCTTCCTTCGTAAATTCATTAATAGTGCTGTTTAACTGTAAAACAACACTTCTAATTCTTTGAAAAATTCAGAAAAGTTGAATTCAACGCTGGAACCCTTTCTTTAAAACTCAATTGACTCTGACATTGCTTGAGAACAAAAACAGTACCTTCGAAATGCCAGACCAAGCAACTCACTTAGCTGTCTCTCAGAAGGGAGAAGGGACCCAAAAAGTAGGGATATCATGCATAGATACGGCATCGTGGTCTAAATTAGTTTCAAATGGCTAGAAATCATTTCAGCTTACTTTAAAATGAGTACACAAGCCGGCAGCCTTTGCCACCACTTGTTTTGGTTTTTATGAATTACGTACATTCAGTTATTCTGGAAGCTGTGCAGAGCAAGTCCTTGACTTCACGCAAAGCATGTCGGTTTTTGTAGTCCCTTTAAAAAGTCGTAAGTGAATGAACAAACGAAGAAAGTGATCATACTCACAATGTACCCGTTAAAGATGGTAGTTTGACATCCTTTTGACACCAGCTGGATAGAAAAGAAAATCGCTTAAGTTGAGGCTAAAACTTTTGAACATTTAAAACATCTTTGAGTTTCATATAAAGGCAGGCTGGAAAATAATCCAAAAATTTAGAGGTAAATAAAGTCGCTCTTGCAGCTTCATATGGCCTTTCACACTTGGTCCTTAACATAGTTGTAAACTATGTTTCTGGTATTGATACTTAAAATATCATTACATCAACAGAGACTTACGTAATGGAGCTGTATGTGCAGTTGTCCTGTGCAGCTTTTCTGTTGATAGGTTTATTAGCACTGTGAAGGAAATAAAACAAACTTAACTAGGTATTAATTTTTCAGTAATCGTTCAAAAGTTTTAGGTGAAAGGTGAACGAGATATCATCCTTCTTATTTCTGCATAGAAGTTCGTGGGTCGAAAACCCATGACTGGTGCTGGGAAAAGTACCACCGCTCATCTTACGGAAGGGCGAATCAATCCAAAATCTGGTACACCGGCGCAAAAATCCTAAAAAATCTCGAAAATCTCAACAATTTCGAAAAATTTTGAAACCTCAAAAACTCTCACAGAATCATAGAAATCCCAAAGAAATCATAAAAATCGTCGAAAATGTAAAGAAATCCCACAACAGTTCACCCAATCTGCAACACAAAAAAAATCGTGCAAAATCTCGAAAATCTTTGAAAATCTTGAGAATTTTGAAACCTCAAAAATCTACGAGAGATCTCGAGCACTCTTAGAAGTCTTGGAGACCTGTAAAATCCCAAAATCTCTTAAGCTATATTCTGAACCATTCGCTCCTCGCATCTTACAACTCTCCGCACACAGGGAGTATAAAAAGGCTAAAGGCTGAACAATAAGTATTTCTTTTAAACGAAAGGCCTAATATAAATGAGACAGTAATTTCTGAAAGCCAGCTTGTGTGTTTTAGTCTAATATATAGCACTGCAAATAGGTCACAAGCGAACTACAAGCAAGAAATAAGTCAGCATATGTCAAAATGCGTGTAGCATGCGACTCACATGCGGTAATTGACGATGTAAAATACACCACGTGGATCAATCCTTCTATCATGTACCCACGTGACATTGACACATTTGCCATCTCGTCTTCTATTGTTGCATGGGATTTCGTTCACTGTGATATTAAACATCTGATTACCTACAAAAAAGTTTTAATTTTGTTAATTTCATTCATTTTCATCCGTTTCCTTATGGAAAGATTTTTAGCTACTTCAAAGCTAATTTTGGCCTCTCTGTATGCCACATCCAGGGATGAGACCCCTAAGCTCAGCGTACGACAGCGAAGGGAGCTCCTTCGTCAGGCATCTGGAAGGTCACTAGTCACCCATCCGCATTTTTACCACACACAACCGAATATGACTTCAGTCAACTAAGGAAACTTTATAAGCCACATTGTCAATCACCCTATGAACAATTCGCTGTATTCAACCTTGAAAATCAAAGACGTCTTTAACATTTGAGATGTGCTAACTTTCAGTTTGTTGAGTATAAATAAGTAAAAATTCGTAAAAGGCGGTGAACTTCAGTGGTGGCGCTGTCAAGTATGGGTTCCAAATATTTAAAAGGTTAGTGCAAACTTCCATGTCCTACTTCTCTGAACAGAATGGCTTGAAAGAAAGTTTAGTTACTTTGAATTAATTCCATCGTTTGACATTTCAGGAATCTTCAATATTTTTCGACATCACTGCGTATTTCATGTTTCAAATTTCTTTGACTCATCCGATGTGTTTGAAAACCTCAAATCTCGTTCTCTCATCAGAAGCTTGAATCTGTTGTTTCACCAATGTAAACCATGTTAACGAACCTACGAAACGCCATCTTGTAGTTTTCCCAACAGCCTTAAAACAAAAGCTTGCCCACAACTTTTCTTAATAAATAATCAAAGCCTTGCTAGCCAAAACAACAGATATTCTTTTCAGATTAAGCACCCAAAGGTTTTGTTAATAGCCGGCGAAATTTATCACAACAACGATACCTGAATCTCATTGACAAAGGAAACGATTTTTGCACACTTACAAGCTGCAAGGTAACCATTCTTCGACTGCGACAGCGATATTTGGCCAACGAATGATTCCTTAAACTTTTCTATCTCATTTGGACACAAATATGGGTTGCTTTGGAACACTACAGAGCCATTTAATGTCTTAAATCTTCGAGGTGTCCATAAAGTCTTCAGATTGGGGTTTCGGAAGGCCAGCAAGGCAAAACTAAAAAGAGACACTATATGAGTAAGACATGGATTATCGAAAAAGATTGGGGGGGGGGAATCAAAGAAATAATACCTAGAAACAAAGATTTCTAGGCATTTCTGTGCACAAGAATGCAGATTTACTAAGACAGTTAAAAATTTTGCTAAGGGGAATATAAGATGAGTTTGAAGCTGCTTAGTATAAGGTCATGATATCTTCATTTAATTCTAATTCTTCGGGCAAAAAATATCTTAACTCAAAACCAATTCCAAACGTTAAAGTCCAAGAAAGGTATTGAAATTCCAACATTAAAAAACTTCGTCGAGAAGGAGTAAAACTACCATTTTCTACAAACTAAGTGTGCCAATGATTTAGAAACAAAACTGAAGTTTCACGATCATCATAAAATCATTTGGAATTTCTTGAATTTTCATGCAATTCGCCAAAGATATGTGGATGACGCTTGGTGATTTCAAAACATAAAACTCAGCAAACTCTGATCTGATTTCTTGTCTTTTTCGATTATTTTCTGAAGCACCTTCCATGGAAAATGGTCCGTATTCTTGGAACGTGATGACTGAATTAAATGAAACAAAATTTCACGATTAATTCTTATCATATACCTTCATTGTGAATTAATCGTTAATGAGACATTGGTTAATTCACAGTAGGCCTTTTCGCTGTTCAACAAGAGTCTCAATCGAACGATAGTTTAATAGACTTGATCACATGTGGTAGTTTCGCTTTTTGCAAGAGCTGATTTTTCTAACGATTTTTGTAAATTTTATCTACCTTCAAAAGACGCAACCAGGGCAAAACACTGCTTGAAATTTTCCAAACATTTTTGAAGAAATGTAGTCTCCAGATTTTCGGGTATAATTGCATGAATAGCCATTTAACATGGTGTCGAGGACTTATTGCTGGTGAAAATCGGTAAAACACTTAATTCCTATTTTGTTTCCGACTCGTTCAACAGCTTGAAATTCAACTTACTTCTGCTTATCGTTGATTTGTATCACCTCTAGATTTTTAAAGAAATTCAAAGATGTGAGCATTCCTGAGTCTCTA
The DNA here is from genome assembly GCA_964019985.1 of Aurelia sp. 4 Dawson et al 2005. Lineage (NCBI taxonomy): Eukaryota > Metazoa > Cnidaria > Scyphozoa > Semaeostomeae > Ulmaridae > Aurelia > Aurelia sp. 4 Dawson et al 2005. The sequence continues at coordinate 18,095,201 of OZ026499.1, forward strand.
ATCTCAACATAACCAGTGATATTACGGATTGATCCAAGATACTGTTCAAGCTTTGCCATCGTATCATCTGCAAGTAAGTCAAGATCGTTGAATTTGTATAACTACAGGGTAAGACAACAGAAAGAACTTCCTCTTGAAAATCTACTGCTCCTTGCGTATCAAGGCAAGAATATCAAAAATTGTCTTGTTTCATTGCTGATAAGTTAAGTTAGATTTAGCAATTTAGCCGGCGTCAATCGGTCATTCCTTCCCGTGGATAAAGACGAAGATCAAAACTTCCATGGTGTTCCTTCCAGACAATAATGACACTTACTGCATTGTCATATTTTTCTCCTTTATGGAGCCTGGAATTCCCAAGAGGATAGCACATGCTAAAACGTCTTCAAGTCATCGCTGTAAGGTAGAAATAAAGGGAGAATTTCCTGACACTGACAAGTAAATCAAAGAAACGGAAGCTAACTCTAACCATGACAAGTAAATCAAACGAAGCCAATATCTTTCCTAACTCTGGCAAGTAAATTAGACAAAAACGATGTCTCTGTCACTTACCAGGACCTGCTCTCACTTCTATTTTCATATTTCCTATAACATTTGTACATCCTTTTAATTGTCTTGCAGCAGAAAGTCCAGAAATCTTGAAACCATCTCGCAACTTGCACTCTGCAATGAAAGAGGGCAAGAGGAGAATGAAAGAATGAGAAACGGAGTCCAAGTTTTCAAATCGACATCAAATAGTGGTGTAACATTCTAAGACCTATTTCTTTGCACTGAATGTCTTGAAGGAACCTTTAATTAATTGTCTCCCGAGTGAGTCAATTTGCTGCAATGAGGATTGTGCAGAAAAATCTTCCAGGAAACTGATTTAAAAATATGGGAGTTTGTAAGATAATTCGTTGGACATTTTGAGTGAAACTAATCACGTCAAAATAGTGTGCTACATGAAAAACATGACAGAAGAATTCTTCTTTTTACTAATTTGACGATTTTTGAGATGCTAAAGGTGTCCCAAAAATGTGCCTCGTTTTCGTGGCTGCTGTGGAGAAGTTGTAGCTTTCATTGTCTCGGTTTTTCCCCCGCTGCCTATGTCAGGCGACAGAGCAGAAACTGCGTAGAATAACGTCATCGAGAAATCTGAGATAAGGAAGTGTTTGGATAGATCAGCTTTTTGAAGTGATAAATCAAGACTTTGAGGCCCCAGGAACAAAATATCAAGTGTTGCCGAATTTTGGGGTCTGTTGCAGGGAGCTAAGGGGGCTTACGGTTACGAGTTTTGGCGCATGCGTGCGCAGTTTCTGCTCTGTCATGTCAGGCGGAGGTCTTGTTTGAGTCCAGCTGATTTAGCTGATTTATGGCAGAGGAAAGGCAAAATAAGTGCTTGCTTCAAAAACAGCACTTCTATTGTTCTCCAGCAACCTCAAAATCAAAAGTAATGTTTGAATGAAAAGGCTCTAATGTCATATTCAATATTTTCAAATAAGGGTTGAAAGTGTTGTTTGATGGATAAACAACTGTATTAAAGACCCTTTGTTAAAATGCAGAGAAATTCTAAATCCAACGCTAGAACCCTTTTTGAAACTTATGTAACTTTCCTTGAACCTTTTGAGCCTTGACTGTGTCTGGGCTCTGAGTTCCATTGAGAATATGGACTAGAAAGTAGAATAAGAAACTACAAACCTCTTGGGCAGAGGGTTGATTTACATTCCCTGCAGTAGTTTGTTGTATTATCGCTTGTATATCCAGCTGGGCAACGTTCCACACATTCGCCATTGTGAATGTATTTCCTTGAAGATGGGCACCGAGTCAAGCATCCCAGCTTATCAACCTGCATAGACAATGAATGGGCGTCAAATACCAAACGTGCCATAAAGAATTACTTATTTCTTCGACAGGCAAAGATAACTCGTTAGCCAGGTCGATTTTGACGATGGAAAGTTAAAAGGAAAGTTTTAGAAGAAAAACAATACGTGCAGATACATAAAAGAGCGAAGTAATCAAAGCTAGGCATTGCATAACTGATTAGCGTTATTAGTAATACGTGTTGTAAGTAACGTAAAAAAAAGAAACATAGAGAACTCACAACAAATTTTCCTTTTGGGCACTGCTTCACACATTCACCTATAGGCCCATTTCTGTAGTGTTTACAAGCATGGCAATGGAAAGTGGAATTTGCCTTTGTGCATCCGCCAGAACATTCTGCACTGCAACATTTGTCTTGTGTGCCCTCAACACATCCTTGTGAACCACAAGATGATGTGCATACTGCAAAATTTGATGAGAACGAGTTATTTTCATGAAATTTAGGGATCGTGATTGATCATTTGATTTTCATCATAGTGAAACCCCTTAAATAGCAACGAATTGAGGAAAAACACTCGAAATAGCCGCTTAATTTTCAGCAGTGGGATGGCAAAATATTTTGTGGAATTTATGCTGCAAATATTAAGTGTCGAATGTTTGGATTCGTGTCCAGAACATCGAATCGTTTAACCGATATTCAAGTGTTCCTCACTACAAAGGCGATTTCACCTGCCAAATAACAGATTCCAAAATATCTGATTACTTGAACTACAGACGAAATATAGTTTCGGTGAAGGTTAAGTTTCTGTAGAGCATAGAAAAATCCGATCGATTCTGATGATCCCCTGACGAATGAAACATACTTAAAAAACTAATTAAGAGGAACATTAGTAATATTTTTGTCTGTAAAACAGAAATTTCCCTTCAAAAAGACTTCTGTTAAGTGTGGAATATTTCTCTAAAGTTGATCATGTGGAGTCTTGTTTACTAGCAAAATTAAAAACTTGTTTACAGCCTGGGTCACAAGTATTTCACACAGCTTGAGAAGGGGCCTTAAGAATAAGGAAATCAAAAGGTGGCTTTGACAGGACGTTTTTTGGAATTATTTAAACATATTCTTGGTCTAAAAATCTTTTTTACGGGAGACATTGTTTTTATTGGTCTAAAGAATCGATTAAACTGTGGACAGGGTTAAGAAATTCCTCAAGTCCATCTGACAAATCGCTTCCTCACATTTCCCGGATCCATCATTTCAACATTTCCTGAAACGAAATGTTGGAATGGTGGATCTTGTAACAGTGAAGGAATTGGTCAGATGGACTGAGGAAATAGACTTGGGGTATGTCTACAAGAATGCCTGTTCACAGGCTAAGAATCAATCAAAAATTTCCCTTAAACAAACTAAATTTGGCTCCAATGAAATGGATACATTAACAAAAAACATACATTTTTGGCATTCATAGTTGCTGCCATAACCAGGTCCAAAACAATATCTTTTCCTTGTGTTGTCATGGCGACGTATGGCAATGCATTTTCCATGACATTTATCATAACAATCTTCATTGTTGTTGTAAAATGAAATTCCAAAATTTTCATTTGTCTGTTTTGTATCTAATACAATGGCTCTCCAATGAATTGTTTGAACATAACACATCCTTTCATTATTGTCAATCCTCACACCCCCAGACTGAATCTGCATAAGGGATGGCAGAACAATCCGCTTTAAATTGGTCCGAGCAATGACTAGAGAATAATGTAATATTTGTTCCTGTCCCCTTATGACAGCTAAATTTGGGAACAGTCTTTCAACAGTATTCTGATTTGCAGATTTGTAAATATGTACAATGGCAAGATATCCTGTGATTTCATGAAGAGCAGGAAACCAAGCTGTAACATCTGTAGCTACACCATTACCAAGGGCTTCTCTGACTATGATACTTCCTTGAAATGTTGTGCAGTTTACAAGCCTTCCACATTTACTTCTCACTGAGCATTCCCCTTTGCTTACAGACATCAAGAGCCTTCCACCTTTACATACTAGAAAAAGAAATCATATTCCACATGTAGGTAAAAATGATTGTTGCGATCAGGTCAGTTTAGATGGCTTCAATTTTAGTCACCTACTCTATGCAGATGATTTGATTCTTCTCTCCAACTCAGCACAGGGCCTTCAGACATGCCTTGATAGACTACTCCAGTACTGTTCAAAATGGAATCTTAAAGTTAACCTGAAGAAAAGTAATATAGTTATCTTCAATAAAACTGGCAGAATCCCGAGGGACATAACCTTTTCTCTGGGAGGGGATGAAATGATGATTACTAACAAATACAAATACCTTGGAACAGTTCTATCCTCATCAGGCTCCTTCAATCCCGCTATCGAAAATTTAGCTGACAAAGCACGGAAAGCTTATTTTTCTCTTAGACCAGTCCTTAGCAAGTTTGACTTTGACACTGACCTCAGTTTAAAACTGTTTGACTCAATGTTGAAACCCATTCTAACCTATAATACTGAGGTTTGGTTTCAGCTCAGTCCACGCCAATTAAAAAGATTGGATCAGGTGAAAGATTACGAACAGTTTTTCTTTGACACTCACCTAAATGAAAGTGAATCGCAACATATGAGATTTTGTAAGAATACGCTTGGACTAAACAAGAGTGCTAGTAACATTGCAACATTAGGAGAGCTTGGAAGACTTCCATTGAAGTTGATCTGTTATAGGCAGGCATTGCTATATTTCCATAGGTTACTCACACTTGAAGACAGTACGCTAGTAAAGAAAGCTTTTAATGATAGCATCGTTGCCCACAAAAACGGCCAGTTTAGTTGGATTTCGTCAATCCAACATCTTTTCAGGTTATTCAATATGCATTTCGATATTCCGCGTCTTTCACTGATCAGCTGCAGTCGCTTCCGTCACATTGTTGACAAAGCTGTTAAAGGAAGCTTCGAGTCTTTCTGGAGAAAAAGAATCAACTCATCAGTAGGGCCCTCGAAATCAGGAGGAAACAAGCTTCGCCATTACAATCTTTTTAAATGTAAGTTCCAAGCAGAAACTTACACCAAACTAAAAGATAAAAGTCTTGTTAAGAGTATGGCAAAGCTTCGCTGTAGTAACCACAATTTGCGCATTGAGACAGGCAGAAGAGACAATACCCCTCCGGAGTTGAGATATTGTCGTCTTTGCAACACTCAGGAGGTAGAAAATGAACAGCACTTCCTCGTTGAATGTCGAAAATATGGCGTTCAACGCAAACAGCTTTTTGAAACAGCTGAAAACGAAGTTAAGTCATTCAGTACAATGAATCCGAAACAAAAGTTCATTTACCTCCTCTCAACAGAAAATATAAAGCTGGTGCAAGAAGTTGCTAAATACGCGAGAGACGCTTTTGAGTCTCGAAATAACAGCCTAAACAATGGACCATGACCGCAACAGCTACCTTTCTGCATTAGTGCCATTAATTTAGACTTAGTTATCAGTTCTTTTATTATCATTATATTCGTTTCGTTAAAAAGTTGTTAGTTCGCATTATCGCTGTAATTTTTGTTGCATTGTTTAGATTAATTAGTTTGTATTTTTGTTAGGACGACGCTCCGGTATACTGTGTAGCAAGTCTTTTTGTTAAAATGAAATGAAAATGATTGATAAACCCATTTAGGTATTGCATTGTGCTGCAGAGTAGCAACTTTGTGTCATTTGCAATAGATGAAAAAATTCATATTGGAAACAGCATTGTATGCATTGTCAGGTAGCCTAGGCATACATACATCATTTCAAAAGAAGAAAGGGTTCCAAAAAAGGTTCTTGGAAGAAGTTTTGCTTTCCGTTCTAAGCAATGGTTTTGTAACTTTATTTTCCTGGTTTTTGAACAGTTTCAGTGTGAAAGCGGTAGTGGGTGGTTGTTGTTTTATGGTGGAACAGTGTTTCTCATTGCAAATGTACCTAGGTCTTTGATAAGTAGACTGCTTTGCACAATAAAGCATTACTCACTCTTGTAAGGGTAAATTGTGCCACAGCAAAAGCTAGCCAACAAAATGATGGATAAAACTGAGTGACTGAATATCTTCCCCATAGTCATCATCAGTAATTGAAACATATTGAAGTTGCTCTATACATTCCTCTACTGCTTTGATATGACACGTTTTCCTCGCAGAACTCTGAAAAGCAAATCAATTGATCATAAATAAACTCTGAAAAATGGAAGATAGTTTTCTGTGGGTCTACTAGAGTCAAATGGGTAGACTGGGGTAAAACAGGTACTAGTATTGATTTTGAATGGAAGAAAACAGTACCCAAACTGACAAATTGAAATTCTCTTTGTCAAACTTGGTAGTTTGGGCAGTTCTTGCTAAAGGAAACTTAAGGACCAACATTTTTCAAGATTTGTTCAAATGTTTTCACCCTACCCATTTTACTCCAAATTTAGACCCATTTTATCCAAGAAGACCCTACAGAATTCTCTGCACAAAAGATCTTTACAGTATGGTATTTCAGAAAGACAAAACTACCAATGTCACCTTTCTGTGCATTCTGTGCTGCGCAAACCAGGGTCTATAGACTCAGACCCTGTCCTGACTGTTTCTGGCTTCGTTTCACGTGCAGAGTCAGATTCAGAGGTCAGTCAGAAGGGTTACACCACTACTGCACCAAAAACCTGTTATGGGAGGCTTAGCTAGGCTTTGTTTGGAATGGGATTGATAAACTATTCATGATTTGTCATGGTGAATTGAGTTGTGGTAAGGCAAGTCAATCGTGTAAGACCATGCTGTCTGAGGAGACAGGCACCACTTTGATCTTGTCGTGAGTGAGGCCTAACTTGATTGCTAACCAAAGAGGAACTGCCAAGCAGCCCAAAAGGCCCAACTCAACAAAAATGAAATCAAATACATATATACCATCTTCGATATGAGCATTGTTGGTCCGTATTTTTGCAGCATCATTATCATTTCAGCAAAGCAATAAATAGATTCCAGTATTGTCTTTGTATTTTCTTTGATTCTTGAAAAAGTTTTCAGGTCAACAAGATTTGTTGGTGTAGCAAAGAATCGCGCCATTTTCAAGGAAGGGAATGAGCAGCCACAACAACAATGAGGGATTTTCTGCCTCTCTTTGAAACGAAGCGCGGAAAAAAGGGACCAGGAAATCAGGAACGGATGGAGTCTGGATTGAAAATTTTGGGCGTCGACAGAACCAAAAATTCGTAGTTCTCAATCGAAAACGGTTGAAACAAGAATTAGCTTTTCAATTCTTGATTCCCTATTCTCCCAAGCCTTTTCTTTTGGTAAGGATAATTTTCGGCACAACAACAGAAGTATAACTGCTATATTTTCAGAAAATATGGTAAAATTACTATATTTCTTTTTCAATTTATGAATTATTTCTTTGAAGTCTTGCCTTCTCCATAGATGAATTTGCTCGAGCCTTGAATCACTCTTCCAAAATGAAGCACGAGATATTTTAAAACAGTGGGATTTTTACGGATTTTCTCCAGAGGATTTTGGCCTAAGGTGAACGAGATTTTGCTTGGAAGCATGCAAAGTACCACTGAGAAGACACAAGATACGGGTTGTAAAGTTGAGGAAGCAGTCAACCTAACTGCGTTTGGTCATACAAATTTCTCTAAGCACACTTTATCTATTAGCTGGTCTGGAAGATGTCTATTTCCGTTGCTTTTGGGACAGAAACTTTCACACAACTTTTTATTTGATGACTCTTTGGTTTTGTGGGTTTCAGTACAGTACAGTTCAATAGATATTGGTCAAGGAAATGTTTTCCCCATCATGCAGTGCTAGTTTGAAATACTCCCACGCTGATGGAGACAGAAAAATCACCTTGCAAATATAATCGAATTCATTATGGAGCGCAAACTTTGACAAAGGCAAACGAAAACAAAAATTTTTGGATGACAATGAATTGGGATTTTAGAGTTAGACTGGTAAACTGGCAAGAATTTCCCAGGCAAAAACATTCACGTTTTCCACGTGCGCTCATATTTTCCCAACGAAATTTGGCTCTGATCTTATGGTACTTTTCCCAACATTGTGCCAATTCTTACATTAAACATTTCGTGCACTAAAAGCCGATCTTTTGTGAAACTGGATTTCACATGCACAATTTGTAATAATCCGTCAAAATTCGCTAATACATCTTGCTGAGCTTCGTTAACTACAAGAAGGAAAGAGAACCAGAGTATTAAATAGACAAAAGACAAAAAACCGAGAGCCTCTTCAAGCTCAAAATTGACCTCTGATCACTTCTAGTATAGCTGCACGCAGATTGTAACCATCGAAGTTACAAAATTTCACTCCCGACTATTGCATTTTGGTCACGCAATCTTGAAGAACGCGGGGAAGTTAAAGTGTCTATCAATCCTTCCTTCCTCCCCACGAAGTGTTTATTAACACAAAATTTGCGTTATGTGTACGCCTTACGGTACGGTAAGAGAAACCTGCCTCCTAAATCTTAAGAAGTCTTTTATAATCAGCTGTATTGCACTTGACAGCATGAAAGATTTGCAAACTTCATAAATATATATCATAGTTTACATACCTCAGTTTCAGGTTACTCAGCATATATCTTCGTGTTCGTGAAGAAAACTGCTCTTCTGAATTTGGTTCTGCAGTTGTGTTCCCCAAATTGGTGTTGGGTGACGAAACAGAATGAGTTTTAGCAAAAGACATGCTGGAAAAACCAGACCCTACGACCCTGAGACCTGAATGACCCCTAGGACAATCAAATACTGTGTTTCAAAATATTTTAAGTTGTCATCCCCCCATACATAAAGTCATTGTTCCTATAACGCTTGTAGCAACTCATCAATATCCAACTATTTGCTCAAAGTTTGGTTTTCAATGTTATTGTTTACCTTGAGTGCTACATAAAGTTCACCCCAGCCAGTCGGGGATGAGTACTGTTCAATTGAATGCCATAAAAAGAAACACATTATCCTTCTAATTTGTTGTAAAATAGGTGCTTGACCCCCGACGATTCAATCGCCCATTTGTAGTCAAGTATACAAAGTCTGTGCTCTTTTATTTGCCACCACTTTTAACTAGCATTTTCAACAACAGTTTTATTTATGCAGCAATGTCGGATAATATCAAGAAAACTTGTGAAACAAATCAAGGCTGCCAGAAATGATCTAATGCTGTTTCGCATCATTTGAGGTAGGAAAAATTAGACAAGGCTAAATAAGTTCTCAAAGTTAAAATGATGGGAGCCAAGAAGTAGAGGTTATCTAATAGGCCAAAGAAAACACATACACAAGCTGTAGTTCCTCTAGCTAAGCAGTCTTTAAACACGCATGTCAAAATCATAAAAATACAGTCGGCTAATTTCAGGATTTCAGGCTTGCATATGGTCATATGCAGCTCTTGAGTTTGCTATTCATCTCCATCAACGAACTTTTAGTGACCTTTAAACTGAAGGATAAGAGATCTATGAGTTGGTGACATGATCTGTTAGAACTGTGTCAGAACACATAGACTTTATTCTGAGGGGATGACCTTTCAAAGCAGCCCTTCTAACACTCAGTTTAAGGTCACAGGAGTCATAAGGGTCTCAGGTCTAATGGGTCTGGTTTTTCCTGCATGTCTGAACAAATAATTTTTAATCTGCGTCAATCTCACAGTGATGAAATGACCGTTTTGTAAGTATGCTTATAATAACGAATCCTGTCACTCATTATTGCAACAAGATATGATGCCGACAATGGAACGCAGGCACAATCCCACGATATTCATATAATATTGACCATCTAAATGTGTTTCATCAGCTAATATTAGTTTAGGAAGCTATTTGATACTCTTTACATGCACAGGCAATGTACTAAGGTGTTGCTAAACGTGTCAAAGTTAGGCATTTTTGATAGTGGGAACGAACAGAACCGGAATTTGAAATAGCGGACCCCGGCTTAATGTGTTATTTCATTACTTCGCAAAACATGCAACACATTTTAGTGCTGTGTTTGGGTTTGACATAAACAGTGACGTATGATTCATTTTTGAATCATCACGAGTACGTACATATGTAACGAACAAATTGAGACTTTGCAGGAAATTTCTGCAACTTCCGACAGATTTTCAAGCAGTTCGCCGTTTTCCGAGCAAGCGAGACCTTTCAAACCTTCTATGACTGTGTGAGAACACAAGTAAATTCTTAATGATATCTTCACTAATTTTCCTTTGCCGTCGGACAAGATCTGTGCAAAAACAATTGCCTTGAGTGGAGGCAGAAGGCTCCTCCGGGCTCCTTTGCCTGGCATATCTGCAGCAACCCAGCTTTTTCCAAAAAGCACCATTTCTACATTACATATGATGATATCATAGTCAGCCCAATCTTACCTAGTTTTAAATAAAATAGTGTTGTTGCGTCCCCTGTGTGGCTGAAGCAACTTTGCCCCAGCAGTATAGCACACAGAAAGAATAGCGAACTATAAATGTCTTATCTATTTTCTGGCAATACAGGACTATCAACAGAAATTCCCTAACTATAACTGAATTGTTCTTGAAATCAAATAAGTTAAAAGCATGGAGTTATTTTTTGGCAGATTTTTCCGCTTCTTTTTCCTTCTGCTCTTCTTCATATTTCTTGATAAGGTTCTCTACCTCTCCTTGCGTCATAATGTGAAACTTCGTCGTTCCGTTTTCCCTTGTCAACGTCACGATTTCAACTGTCAAGAAAATTACGCATGATACAGCTACCAAGTACCCAATGGGATGGGAGAAGACTTACAGCACGAATCGCAAGGGTACTTTCTTTACGAATACACAGCTTTTCTATGTTGTCGTTGATTCCCTTGCTTTGCTGATCAAAGGGAATCATCGAATGCTTCCTTACACGACACATGGTGGCTAAACCACCACAGTACTCATGATATTCCTTCACATGTACTGATGATTGGCCATAGTAGCTATTTATGATGTCTCCCACACAAATCATTGTATGCCTGAACGGAACTGAATATCGCCCACAGTACACAGATGCATGACCCTACTCATGGTATGCACCTACGGTTCTCAAGGATACTTCCCCAAATAAAGCTTGGTATTCCCCTGCAGGACTCATGCCATGGCTCTATGGAATGCACTCCTACACAGGCTTTGGTAAGCCCTCATGGTACTGAATGTCGCCAAAGGTAAAGAATACCATTCACAAACGCATTAGTATTGTCTCGGTGATCCTTGGTTACTGATCATACAGCGGCGCAAAATGTAAGATCCCAGAGAGCGCGAACAGTGCTCAGGAGGGGGACTTATATTGGTTTGTGACTGGGGGGGGGGGAATCAGACACAACATATTTTGAAAAACCCAAAAATATACTAAATTCAGGATATTTTTAGACCCCACAAATATACTCATTGCTTCGTGGTGCATAAAAACTAGAGGTTCCATAGCTTTTTCGGCAACTGCGCTGCAATGTTTTGGTGAAAACTCAGCCTAAGCACTCAATTTGTCAAATTTACTCATTAGCAACCCCAAAGATATACTGACTTTGCACCAAATAGCGTACCCAGAGGTATGCTAGACAACGTTTCGTGAACCCAAAAAGTGTCAGACCCCCATCACCTTAATAGAGAGAGGGTCCCCCAGGGGAACAGTGTACACATTCTTGCTGAATTAGTACGCCGAAAACTCCTCCAGAACAAAGAATAATTCAGCACATACAGTTCTTTAATATAACAGAATAGATTTTCCCCATATTTTTCACCAGCATTTTATCATTATAGCAATATGTGTCACAGGTTTGCCAGATACATCTCTGAGATTCTGTTAACTGGTTCCCTTATAAACCTACAACAACGCAGTGCATACCAAGAAACACAAACTAACCTTTTTCTGTTGATAACTTTTGAACATCTAGAGTTTTACTGAGGACATTAATTGCTAGGCTCAAGGCTTCCTGGAGACTCATCTCTTCCTCCTCCTCTTTATATTCTTGCTTTAGCATCGAGATTGCTGCCTGCAAAGGAAAAATAGAGGAGGTATCAGCCGGGATCAATCAACGCTCACCTCTATTAGTTACGAGCGACAGGTTGGTCATAGACGTGAAGGTGAAGTTGTGGTTTTTAGCGCCGAGCGCTGGGATTGCAGAAGTAGCTTTAACGCAAATCGAGTCCACGACCCCTTGTCCGCGACCCCATGACACTCAAGTAGTGAGGCCCCACTGGCGTAACGGAGACAGCTGACGTCCTTGGAGATTTATCCATTTGAGGCCCCCAGCTAAAGCATTTGTAACTGATGTGATAGGAACATAAAAGTGCCATGCCAAGTTTAAACTTAGAACAAATAAGTTGCGCAGGCAAGATGAAACAATTGCAATGATTTACTGTCAACATATGCAGTGTCCAAGCCAGCATCAAGGCAAGGGCGAATCTGTGGGGGAAGCAGGAAAATTAGGGAGCCTTGGGGGCAAAACTCTATGGAAAATTTTGAGGACAGGTCCATTTTCACAAAACAGTAACTTTAAAAGTCTCACTCAAATGTAGATTCAGAAATAGATAACAAAAGAAATGTATTACTGAGGGCCCCTTTGGTCGGGGGTCCTTAGCTTTAGAACTAAGGTGCCCTAAACTGTGTTATGCCACCGTGAGGCCCTATCAGGTATGGAATCCACTCCGCCTGACCGTTATGGCTGCAAAGTCAGAGGATTACTCCACAGCACCACAACACGTTCAAGACGTCACATATTTATGTGTACATCTTTATAAAATATTGCACAAATGGTTCAGGGACCCAGGGAAGGGACTGAAGACATCCGGGACATCTGACAAAGTTCACCAGCTGAAAGACGAAAGGAAGGACGAAAAGTAATGCACATTTCAGGGAGAGGGTATGAAATTTTCAGAGAGAGGGTATGAGCTGGAGATGAATTCTGTACCTTTACCAAATTTGCTTTTACAGAAAGCTTGCTTTTCAGCAAGTAAGTCTGACATTTTTTCAATTAATTCTCAAATGCAACTGCTTTCTCAGTTTTCATCACAACTGAAAATGGCATTTTGCCTCATGTTCTGCTGTGACAATATAAATCTTGCTTAGCGTAACTTGAAATCATAACAGAAAAGTGGCCCTGTTACTAGATGTAGGGTTTTTAAAGCCACGGAGTAGACATGATATCTTGCTCCTTGTGGTATTGTATTTGTAGTATCATAGAGTATCATGTAAGTAGTGTAGCAAGTATCTTGTATTGTAAATTTTTAATTGATGATAAAAAAATAGAGGGGGTTTGAAATATTTTCCGCCATGTTAAAGGGGGTACCAAACTTTTCAAGCTACGCAGAGGAGGGCTACAAACTTTCATCAAATATTTTTTGATGACCTCCTCTTCAACATCCATTTTCGATCTTACTTAATAGTTTGAAAGTTTTTTGAAAAGAATTTCAGGTGCTTTGCTCTAAAATAGCTTTTTTAAAACCGTTGCTACCTTGAAAATTTCTTAACGTCAGCATCCTATTTGTCAGCATCACATTTTTCATCTTATTCAGTTTTCATTTGATTTTTAAAATTCAAACTAGCTGTCTACACAGATACTTTAATTCTGCTTCACAATCACTAAGTAATGCACTAGACATAATAGGAAAAATTCTTGATATGAAAAGATAACTTTAGAGGTACTTCTTGCAAAAACTGGGCAAATACCACAAGCAAAGTAGGTCCAAATGACTTACCACACTATTGTTTCCAATACACGTCGCTTTCCATCCTGAATAGTTACCACTGGGATCACTTTGATATAACTGGAAACCAGATCGTCTGTCCCATCCCATGTATAATAATGAGACACCAAACGGTCTATAGCCTGTGAACAAAAACGTGTATGGCCTTTGTCAGAAGGACTGTTTTTAGGTTGCTTGATGAAGCCATCAGAAAATAGAAGCCTGACTGAAGGGACTTCCACTTTTGTGGATTTACATGCTTAAGATTGCAATGTCATCAGAGTTTCACAAAGAGAAGATGTAGGGGGGGGGCATCAATTGAGCCTGCTCACACTGCTCTGTTTTTGTACAAAACGGAAATGAAAACCTCCCTTTTTGCAAGAGAGAAGAGAGTTCACACTGATCCACACAACAACACCACAAAAACAGAGCGGTTTTTGAAAAAGTTACCAAAAGTAGATTACCAAAATGGTGGTTTTCAATCCACTTTATCACACAAACACAAAAATGGAGGTAAGTTTTGAAAACGCTGAAATCCAATAATGACTTTCACAAAACAGCAACAATGTGGATGCACAAAAATGGACACCTTTGACTCTGTATTTATGACCATCTGGATCAATGTGAATGGACAAAAACAGGCGTTTTTTCCTAAGTATGAATTTCAGTACAGATTCAAAGCAAGGGTGCCTTCAAGGGTACAAAGCCTATTGCTCTTTTGTTCTACGCATGTCAGTGAAGCCCCAATTCAAGAAACCTCACCTCCAGCTTGCGTATACTGTTGTTTCAAATCACACAGTCTTGTGACAAGTTGTTCACATGGGATAGGCTCTTGATAGGTCAGTAAGTATCTGAAAATGAAGCAGGATTAAGTATTACATGGTATATAAAATGATAACAAGGTCATTGTTTGACAATGTAAACATCATCCCCAAGATTGACCTCCACTGCAGCAGTTTTGGTTCGCAACGTGTGTGTTTGCCTGCTGTGCATGCTCTAGCAGAGGATGCGCACAAGGCAAGCACACTGGTCACTGACCCAAACTACGGCAAGCGGAGAACGGCCTTTGTCAATGTGCTGTTCTTCCGCAAATGTCACAATAATATTGCATATCAGGGAAAATTTGAAACATAACATACTTTTGTGCAATGAGTCGCAACTGACGAGTTAATACATTAGCATCTGAGGTTATGCCAGCAACGCTGCAAGCCATGTCACTAGAAGAAGAAAATAACAAATTATGCAAAAGCAGCAAAGGGTAAATCCAAAATTCAGCTCCAACAGTTGATTGTTGCAATTCTATCAATTCACAAATCTCGAATTTGATTGGTGATTTAGGGATCTCAGAATTTACTTGATTGTAACCATGACCCAACGTGAATCCAGACTTTGACAATAGGACCCATTTGTATGACAGAATTTCTCGATAATTTCAAACCCTTTTGCATGAATTTCAGGAAGTTGCATGACCATGGCTATGAATTCTGCCAATTTGATGCAAGTTCTATTCAAATTCCTTCAGTTGTGACAAAAATTATAAAAAGCCACCCATTTACCAGAATCAAGGTTAAAACAGGCATTTATGTAGGGAATTTCAGGTGAAAAACCTACAACCATATGAGCGGCACCTCCAATATCACTTAACAATTGAGTACCCCCCTGGGCAGTTGCCAATGGAAAGAAAGCTTCTTTATTCAAATGTCTGATAAGGACTGTATGGCTATAATATAAAATCATTTTCAAAATCATGCATGGCTTTCATTGTTGCATAAAAGAAGATTATGCCTAGGTGAAAATTTTGACATCTTTGAATCAACTTTGGGAAAGTTTTGTGAAAATTTTAGACAAAGTTTCATCATGCATAAAGCAATGCAGTGAACTCACAAGCTAGAACTTTGAATTAAAGAACAGATCTGACGTAGGTTTTGATAAATTGAAATCTCACTACCCTAGTCCATTATTCCATTTGTGATATACTGCATTTTGTTTCGTTCTGTGTCTACTCATCTGATGAATCAGAAATTAAATAATAAGTTAGGAAGGCTTGATGTATAATAAATGTATATACATTAAATGTACATAGCATTTCCTACCATGGGTTTTGGGAAACATGGAAGTTCTTATTAGACTAATTACTGTTGTAAAGAATCAGAACTGCTAGGCCTACCTTTGTGTGTTCTCTGTTTTTCTATCCTCTCCGTTGTCTTGTCGATTGCTGCCATTTGCTTTCCTGACCGGCGATCACATCACCATCTTATTTTCCACTGTGGCTCCATACTCTCCACATTGAAGTACTGTAGCTGAGTGGTGAGTGGCCAAGTTGCTTAAACAGTTTTTGTCAGGTAACTGAAGTTAAAATCGGTTGAGTGAGGTCAAACTCTGGATGGGTGACCTCAGAGGCCCAATCTCACAACCCACTTTGCTGTCCTTTGGATGGGAGGTTAATCTAGGGGTCCCATGCTTGGACGCGGCATGCACAGTGGGCATAAAGTTGCTTTCAGTGCCTAGAAATCCTGACAAGCCCACTCAATACCAATTGAGATAAAAGCTCACAGACTGAAATGAGGAATTCCATGTTCCTAAAGCCCATGGTATATTCTTTATGGTTAAAAAAAGAAAATTAGCAGCAACTTACTCATGCAGTCTGTAGATTTTTTCTGAAAAAATATCATCAAGCAATTTGTTAGTATTCCTTCTCTCTGCAGCAAGAAGCACACCATCTTTTGCTAAAATTCCAAGACAAGTTCCTGCATGTCCAATGGCTTCCATTGCATACTCAACCTGAAACAGTCTCCCTGTGGAATACAAAAAGATCCTGTAAAAGTAATAATATATACATGTTGGGAGTCTTTGCAAGAAACTTTTATTATACACATACAGTGCTGACCTTACACATAGAAATATTTTACCTGCCAAAGATTACGTGTTTAGAAATATTTAAAAGTTTTCCATATTGCTGAAGACTTCTTATCACAAGTAAATAATTCTTGTGAATTTTATTTGCACAAGGTGTGAACAGTTACATTACTTTAAACTACAGTATATACATAACAGAAAGTTGCAAAAAAGATGGCAATCAGGAAAGTTTTGACCATAATTCTTTGCATGATGCTGAGACAAAGGATCATTTTGAAAACAATTTAGGCCTAATCAGCTAAGGTTTGCTCTACCCATTTCAAGGCATATGCTGATACTCTGGGGGGGGGGGTTAGCATTTTTCTACTATTTGCGCTCATGGCACAGCTTTGCCTTGCCAAGTTCATCGGTTACAATGAAATGCTCTGTGGTTGGACTTTGGGATTCCAAAATTTGGACAATGACAATTTAGTACTTTATCAAAATTGATGAAAGTCTTAAATTTTTGACTGTTGATAAATACTGTAAAACATCATGAGACCGACATAGATTTAATATATCAACATACCCTCTGGAGAGAATATTGTGGTTCTTGAGTCATATCGTCTTGACTAACGAGAAAAAATATATGGTAAATGATTAGGCTAGAGATAAAATTATTAGAAAAAAGGATTATTATATATATTTTTATATATATATATATATATATATATATATATATATATATATATATATATATATATATATATATATATATATATATATATATATATATATATATATATATATATATATATATATATATTATATATAATACTGATGAAGACGCAAGTCGAAACGTTTACCAGAAGTGTTTTTCTTTGAGCATCTATACTAATTTTAAAGCATCTTTTAGAATGAGCTTTTGAGAAAATATTTATATATATATATATATATATATATATATATATATATATATATATATATATATATATATACCGGGTGAGTCAGAAAAAATGTGGGGTGTTTGGCGGACCGTGACATCGCATGTAGTCACCCAATTGTCATAAACTAAGTTTTTTCCGTGCAGCCAAGAGTCTAACTTAGATCATAAACCTTTCCCCATCAAAATCAGTCACTTAATGCATTTTTCAGAAAACATTTTCTTTACAAGACCTTGCACGGGAATCTTGCAAACTGATAAAATCTTTCGCTGAGCCCCTTTTGCATTTTATCTTGGCAAAAATTACAGGTACACGTGCTATTATCAGGGGAGAATGGAATGATAAGGAGGTAGTATCTTCTCCCTTGGGATGCCTTATCATAACTTGCCATGTTTGGAGAATACGTTTGAAAGACATTGATAATGCGTACTTCTTTGTCTTGTGAAGAGGTTTCTTTCACGCAGATAAACGCTCTGTCGCAATGGGACTTCATGCAAACAACACTGTTTCTTAAAGCCTGATTCACAGAGTCATGCAGAAAGACTATAAAAGACAAGGGATTCAAACTCTGAGTCTCTGTCTTTGGTTCTTTCTGTACTATCTTGGTGACTTAAGCAACCTAGTGTGTACCAGGCTCAACTTTTTCAGTTCCCCTGACAATGCAACCTGTACCTGCAATTCTGGCAAGGCTAAACGGCTGAAGGGGCTTGGTCGAAGATTTCACAAGCTTGCAAGACTCCCATACAGGGTCTTACGAAGAGAATATTTTTTAACAAAGGCATCAAATGACCGATTTCGATTGGGAATGGTTTATGATCTACCTTAGACTCTTGGCTCCACGGAAAAATTTAGCTTACGATAATAGAGTGGCTCAATGTGATGCCACAGTCCGTCAAACGCCCCACGTTTTTTCTAACTCACCCGGTATATGTATATATTCGAGTCCCAGCTGTGGCGCATTTTAATTTTCTTGATTTTTCCTGAGAATTTAAAAAAATGTTTCCGTTTGCACCGAAAAAGGAGAAATCCTGGTTGCTCTCTAGCTGCTGAATATTTATAAAATGCGCTGCTTGAAAAAGGCAAAAGCCGAAAGCAACCTATAAGGTGCTAAAAATCAAGAAAATTAAGGTGTGCCACGGTAGTCTAATGGTTAAGGCGCTTGCCCGGAAAGCAGGATATCTGCGGTTTGAGTCCCGGCTGTGGCGCATTTTAATTTTCTTGATTTTTCCTGAGATATCAAAAAAATGTTTCCGTTTGCACTGAAAAAGGAGACATCCTGGTTGCTCGCTAGCTGCTGAATATTTATATACATACACACATATAAACTCAAAAAATACAACTTGGTAAACGTTTCAGCCAAAGCCTTCATCAGTAATGACTCTACTCTGATGAAGGCTTTGGCCGAAACGTTTACCAAGTTGCATTTTTTGAGTTTATATCAATTTCTTAATACAACTTAAAGATTGAGCTAATGAATACATATACATACATACATACATACATACATACATACATACATACATACATATATATATATATATATATATATATATATATATATATATATATATATGTATATATATATATATATATATATATATATGTATATATATATATATATATATATATATATATATATATATATATATATATATATATATATATATATATATATATATATATATATAGTTCCAATACCTAGGGGACCAAAAAACAAGATTTTGGTGTGTCTATGTTGGTATGCATAGTTGGGAGGTAGGTTAAATTTTCAGGCACGACACAGGTATGTATGAGTGCAAGTGTGATAATATTATGATGTATCCTATTCTCAAATGGTACAACTTTTTAGCCAATCACCCATACCTGCATATGTTCTGATGAATAAGATCAACGTGGCCAGACTGCAAAGTTTTTCAATGCAAAGAGAATATTGGTTTTGACTTTGAATAACTGTGCAGAAGAAATTCTATCACAAAATATTTCTGTGCGGATTCTATCACAAAGTACTGTATTTACGCACAGCATGTGGTGCACAACACAAAAGGTAAGATCTCCACTGTAGCCTTGATCCAAAAGCCACTTGACTGTATCTAATATTATTCTTGTTGTTGCTTCATAGAGCTGTCCAGACGAAGAGTAAAACTTTGAGGATTGCATTGAAACCACTCCATTCTGAGTGGAAACAAAATTTGCTGCTAGATTCAAATACCCTCCCTTCTCATGTTTCGTTCATAGATCTCATTGCTTCGTTCTTAAATCTTATTGTTTCATCCTTTAGATCACATTGTTTCATTCTTGAGGGGGGATTCTAGAATACAACATGCCATACCTAAAGTTTGTTGCAGAAATAATTGTTTTCATTTCCCCTGCAGATTATACACTAGTTTGATAGCTATCATTATGCGAAGAAGCAAGAGGATTGCTCATCTTCATTAAGTTGACCATGGATGGAATGGAATGGGGGACAAAAAATGGCATAAAAAGTGGCCTAAAACTGTCATACTTCTTGTAATGTATAAAGCTAGTTGTGCATGCCTGGCGGGCTATCTCAGTTTCCTTCAGTGATACAAACTGTTAACTTACCATCTTAAGCAACACAATCTGTACTGTTTTGCAACAATGATAGCTATTTCAACTTCTTCAGGAGTTTCAAATCACCACAGCTTTTCAGTCAGTGCTTTTGCAAATCATCAAAGGAAACCATGAGCAAGCATTCAGTCTCGATTTGGATATTAAAACCGAGGCTGGTTGCGCCATAATGTTGAAAATAAAATTGGCCTTGGAAAGTGAAGGAGAAGTGGCCGGGAAATTGTCTTTTGGTGGCAAAGATGAGGCAGACAACGATTGAAGACATTGCCAAGTTACAGAAGAATCCCAAGAATATACGAAATATTTGCATTCTTGCCCATGTTGACCATGGTAAGCATTTGAAACGGAAATGAAGAAAATCTATTGGGCCTTTTCATCATCATTCAGTATTCATTCATTGTTTGAGATAGATAAGCCTATGCCTACCTTAGATTTCTCTGAAAGCTAAACTTATATTACAGGAGATTACAGGTCCTTTCAACTTTTGATTTTGTTATCACTAAAAACTTTATGAACTCTTTTTTCCAAAGGAAAAACAACCCTTGCTGACTGTTTGATTGCAAGTAATGGAATTATCTCACCAAGACTTGCAGGGAAGGTAAAAAAATTATTTGAAATTAATGATATAAATAGAATCAAGCAAATTTGATGTAGGCCTCAGCCTGCCGATATATAACATGATTTGACAAGAAAAAATGTGCAAGATGTTTTGTCTATAAAAATTACATTATTGTTGGAAAAATTTCATTATAAAATCTAGTGGGGTCCACTGCAATAATATTTGCCATTCATTAAAAGATCTCCAAGATTAAGAAGTGGGCATTGGCCCTACAGTCTATACTCACTCCATTTGTTGGCTAATTGCATGAAAAAATCAGATCTTTTGTTTCAAAGATTTTTTATAGTGGTCCTACAGTAGTTTCTTTCTTTTCCATCTTTTCCATATCTTGTAAAAGTTGTAATATTGTACATTCCAATCAGACAAACTCTCACTTATTCAAGTTTCTACGCTAGCAGAACATTTGATTTCAATATGATGCTGCATCTCATTTAGCTATGCTTCCTTGGTCTGTATCATAAAAGCTGTTTTGTTCTTTTTCTTTCAAAGCTTCGCTATATGGATAACAGACCAGATGAGCAGCAAAGAGGAATCACAATGAAGTCTAGTGCCATTTCTTTGCACTATGCAAAAGGTTGGTTTCTAATCAATTACATAGATACCTACAGTATGCTGTTTTGAGGTATTCCTATCTTGGGTATCTATCAAATAAGAAGATAATTGACCTACCTGAAGATTATACTTATGACCATAAGTCCCTTGTATCCCAGTGTTAAACCTTGCTCAGAAGGGACGCATAATGAAACAGTGAAAAAAATGATCATATTTTCTGCAGTCATCAATGGAATTATGATGGAATCACGGCTTCAAATCTCAAACCCGTAGGAATGTTATTAGTTCTTCAATCAAATAAAAAGTTCACATTTGCTATATCAAAGTAATTCACAAATCTGACAATTTGATTGGTACTTTGGGAGGCTCATAGTTTGGACCTAAATAGGGTCAATAATGCTATGAGGCTCTGTTGACCAATGTGCCATTCATCAGGTCAAATGAGCACAAGGAAACAAGGGACTCCATGTCATAAGCCTACCTAAAGATAGAAAATTTCAACAAAGATAGGAAAATAGCTGTAATGTAGCTTCTGAATTACTGATTCCTGTTGTTACCCTCCTCTGTATAAGAATTTTTCTCATTTCATTTTTTGGGTCACCTGGCAAATGTTACTTCTTGTTTTGTAGATGGGGAAAGCTTCCTGATAAATCTTATTGATTCGCCTGGCC
Organism: Aurelia sp. 4 Dawson et al 2005; assembly: GCA_964019985.1. Lineage (NCBI taxonomy): Eukaryota > Metazoa > Cnidaria > Scyphozoa > Semaeostomeae > Ulmaridae > Aurelia > Aurelia sp. 4 Dawson et al 2005. The sequence continues at coordinate 18,116,864 of OZ026499.1, forward strand.
ACATTGACTTCTCCAGTGAGGTAGGTGATGATTCTTTGAAATATAACAAAATATGTTACAGTGTCATCATTGGTGCAGAAAACCCATTCCACCATTCACTATCCTTGTACCTTTTTACCCTTTTGGCTCTTGTATGCTTTTGTTTGTATTTTGAATAGAAGTGACGTTTTCCCCTTTATTTATGACTTAAGAATGCAATGTTCTCTTTGTTGTTGTTAGGTATCAACTGCTGTCAGATTATGTGATGGAGCCTTGGTTCTTGTTGATGCCGTGGAAGGTGTGTGTCCACAGGTAAGTCAGAATCAAATTTTTATTGTTTGTACATGTACTAGAAGCAGTTTTTAAGTCCTGGCCAAAGTTTTCATGAAATGCTTGCCTTAACACCAAAAATTTGATGTTTAACCTTGAGAAGACAAAACAGAATGGTATCATTATTGCCAAAAATAAACTGGAATCAGGACAAAGTCAAAGAAGAACTTTAATTTTAAGGGGTCAGCTTTTCAACCCAAACAAAATGATCAAGGAACAAAGGAAAATGTCCAATGAGAAAGGTTATCAGAATGAGATTTATTTCAAAGATATGTTTCAGCTGATATATAATCTTCTTCAGTTAAAAGTTAAACTGACTTTCAATGAATCTATCTCAGTAAGCACAAAGAAGTATTAGCAAAGCAAGTTGCAAATTGATAAAGGTGTTGAATTGAAAAATATGTTATATTTTGCAAATTATACTGGTGATAAAACTATTGAAAAGAATGATCAAGAATTATTGAAGAGAATCTTATGGAATTTAAAAAAGAATTTAAAAGAATTGTTGAAAAGCACCATTAAGAACTGTTGAAAAGAATTTTGTTGTTATCTTCCTACTTAATAACATTTATGGACAATTGTTACTCATTTTGGTGCGTTGCAATTTTTTTGTAGACTCATGCAGTACTGCGACAAGCATGGCTAGAAAATATTCGACCGTGTCTGGTATTAAATAAAATGGACCGATTAATCACAGAATTGAAACTCAGTCCACTTGAAGCATACCTGCACATGCAACAAATATTAGAGCAGGTAATGCAGTAATTTCTAATTCTTAGTTATTCTGTTGTGTGTAAATGATGAATCATGAGCCTTGTTATTAACTAAATAATATTATCAGTGAAGATTTCTGAAAAATATAGAATTTTCACTAATGTTTGCTTTTGCTTCATCAGAACCTGGTGTGTATACATATTTTGATACTTGATAGCTTTAATTTTTCAGCAAAGACTATTTCACTAAATTGTGTCTCAACTATTGTTCATCAGTAGCTTTAAAAGCAAACATAAACATTGTATATCATAATGTAAATCATCGACACTGGGTAGGAAGTGTAAAAATCTAAAATGTGCCTTGATAAAAGTGGAAGATAGAGCATCCAAGGTCTTTCCACATTACTCTCGAGTACCGAATAATCATCCCCCTGCTTATCAATTTTTGAAAAATTTTCCAACATCCCCCGCTCTTATTCCAACCCCCTCTTTCATAATTTTTTGGAAAAATGAAATGATACTACACATAATTTCTGAATAAACGCAAGAAGAAGTCTAAAGAAGTGCATTCAACAGAACCAGAGATCAAAAGTAAATGTATCAGTAACATCACTGTTCACATAAATGTGTAACAGATACGTGTTTGCCTAAGAAGAAGATTATTTTCTATTTCTCCAAGCACCCCCTCCCGATTATTCCAACCCCCCGATTATTGCTATATGGAACAATTTCTAACCCCCCCCCCCGATTATTCTCCACCCCCCCCCGTTTATTCAGTATTCGAGAGTAATTATGTTTCTTATCGTGGTTGCTCTGTGTCCTTCGTTTTATTGTCGGTCCAAATGAATTTCAAGTGCTATGGATTAATCTGCCTGATAGCCAGCCCAGGCTGAGGCAGAATTGGAAGAAGTGCACGAAGCCACGAAGCAGCTTCGCCGGAAGCTCGTTATCGTGAAGGAAGAAAGGGGAACAAAATAGCGAGCTGAATAAAGGGCGAAAAGAGGATGAAACGAGGAAGGGAGGAAAGGAAAAATGAAGGGAAAGAAAGAAAGGGACGAGGAGATGAGGAAGAACGATAACTTAAATAGAAAGGGGAAAGAAGGCTGGTGGAAGAACAAATTAAGATTGAAATGCTGAGAGGAAAGCAGGGAAGAAGGAAGGACAAAACAAAGAAGGGGACAGTGTTTGGTTATGTTCTTCTACGGCCACATGTGTTGTGCAGTAGTTCGGTCAGTACTTTGAAACGTAGCACAAGAAAATACTGATAGAACAATGGAGGGAAGAATTTGATGTTAAGGTCGCTTCGCAGCAACGTAGTTATTTTATCACCACTGGGCTAGGTTGATAAGATGAGCTGAATACCATCGACACCTACATATTTTGTTTACCGCCAAACCTATGCCCCGTTCACACTGCAAGTTAAACCAGCTTAAAATAAACCAGGTTTTCAAATAAGGCCTTCTGATTAGTCAAGCCAAAAATCCAGTCATTTGATTGATTGAAATTTAAACTGGTTTAGATAAACCTGGTTTAACCGTGTCAGTGTGAATGCAGTATTAGTCTTTAATTTGATAGGATAATTTTCAGTCAGTATATGTCATAGTTAAAACGGTTATGGGCTAGCAAGGTTGCAAGTATCGCAATTCATTCATTTTTCTACATGATAACGAGGCCCCCCATATTTGTACGTGAAGCATTATTAGGCTAATTTAGGCGCGTGATTTTGATATTTTCGACTCGTGAATTCGTGATCGAGGACTCCGTCGTGCAGCGTGATTTGCAAAAAATTTGGTCGTTATTTCGTGAAATGGACATTTAAACCACGTGATTGCGCCTTAAACTCTTACAAGAAATGCCGTTTTCCGACGTTGTGAAGGATATAGTTTCAAAAATTTTCCGAATGCAAGCCCCAGGACCCCCAGTTATCTAGTTGACTTGCAGCCTTAGCTGCAAAGCTTTTAAAATGCATGATAAAAACAATCTGCGCGCCCTGGTGTGTTGGAACTGGAGCATTCTTAAAATTTCTGCAACGTGATCGTGAAAATTCTGTTTTGTAGTCCGTGATGGCGTGAAAAATGCAAAATCAGCACGTGAATCCGTTATCCAGGGGTACTATGGGGGGGGGCCTCGATAACGCCTGCCTGTTCAGCCTTGCCTTGTTTATCTGATCAGGCTTGTCATTATTTTTTACCAAAGATGAAAAATATCTTTGTATTGAAGGTGAATGCTGTAACTGCCTCTTTGTTTACTTCACAAGTTATGGAGAAGAAAGCAGATGATGTAGAACAAACGGCAGAGACGGAAAATAACAAAGAAGACAGTAAAGGGGACCAAGTTAGTTTTCCTTGTCTAAAGGCTGATTTCCACTTCGTCGATTTTCCGATTGGACAGGAAACCTTTTGTTGAAGTGACCAAACGACGCTCTGAAGTTGAATAGAATGTTACGCATGACTAGCATTTTATTGTGTGAAATTCTGTCTACTCGGAAAATTCTGCTGAGTGGAAATCGGCCTTAATATCTGTGTTTTCAGGACAACATTGAGCTACTAGTAAATTATCAACCTTTGGTATACTCATAGGCTTATAAGCGATGGTATTGCGTGACTCACAATGAGTAGAAAGATCTGACAGTCCATATCGGGTGACCAAGAAAAAGGTGACCCCAGGAAATCTGTTATAGAAGGAAAAGTAATTAGCCGATTGAAACGCTTCAAACGTTGTTCCGTCCCTAAAAGAATACGTTACGAGTATATTCGCATTGTTTTCGGCACGGTAAATTTCCCGAATTAAGAATTTCGTGGAAAAGGGCTTGCTTGCTTTGTTTCTTCAAAAAGTTGTCAAAAACAGAGATCGAGTCATTTCAGTTCTGTAAAACAACGAGGAGCGTGTTTCATTACACTCCAGGAATATTTTTGGTGCCTAGCGACTATAAACTTTCTTTGTGGACACTTTCAAATGACGTACCTCATGTCTTGAAGATCTGAAATGGCTGTAAATCGACCCTCTGTTTTTGGTAACTTTATGAGGAAATCAAACGAGCCCTTTTCGGCGAAATCCTTAATTCGGGAAATTTACTTTGCCGATAAAAATTGCAAAAATACTCATAACGTAGGCTAGTCTTAGCGACAGAATAACATTTGAAGCATTTCAATCGGCTATTTATTTTTCATTCTGTAACAGAAAGCCTTAAGTCACTTTTTTCTGAGTCACCCAGTATAGAGTATCAAATCAATCAGAAGAGTTAGCAGAAAATGGGAACAACTCATCGAAAAATTGATGTTTATATGGCTTCTGAATTATGTCATTTACTGCTAAAGGTTGTTACAGTTGAATTTTAGCCTGAATTTTAGCGCATTCATTTTCAGTCAAAATTCTGTCAGAATGGAGGGCTCAGTGAAGATCATTGTCTGAAGCGTTTCTTGTTGAAATATGTCAGTAACAGTCGTAGAGACCAAGCCAGAAATAATTTTGGAATTTTCAGAGGTCTGATGTCCAGAAGTATAATCAACGGAGATTGGGAGACTAATGACATTAGCTTGCTGTCACATAGTTCTTGCTGTCCCTGTGGCCAAAAGTGGTTTTCTTCTTAAGCACCATTTTTTCCTCCTTAGGTGTACGATTGGGACTCTGGGCTTGTTGAGGCAGATGACTCTAACATTTATTTTTCACCAGAACAAGGAAATGTCGTTTTCTCAAGCGCTGTTGATGGATGGGCTTTTGGGTAACTCTCATTTATTTCTTTGACTGGTTTATTCATATTGAGCAATGACTGGTAAATGGATGGATTGAAGGTTTTGTTAGCTCTTTAGACCTCGGAATAGGCAAGGTGTCTCTCCAAAGACTGCATAGAAGGCATGGTGGAGGGGAAAAACAAGAAGAATGCTGAGGCTGAAACGACGCTTCATGGATGACGTCAATCCTTGAGTTGGATTACTGACCTTGAAGCATCAAACAATGCAGTCCAAAGCAAAAATGAGTAGTGGAAGCATGTTATGCAGTCATGCATCCTGCAAGGGGCAGATAACTTGACTTATGTATGCTAGATTAGATATCTTACCTGCTTTTCTTTAATTTGCAGCATTGGTGAGTTTGCCGCGATGTATTCAAAAAAACTAAATGTAAAAGCTGAAATTCTAAACAAGACCTTGTGGGGAGACTTTTACCTGAATGTGAAGACCAAAAGAATTATGAAAGGAGCGCAAGCAAAAGGAAAGAAACCACTATTTGTTCAGTTCATTCTAGAGAATCTATGGACTGTATACAATACTGTCATGGAAAAGAGGTATTTATTTATACTACAAGCAGTTTTATTAACGTTTATAAAGTGATTACAATACGTATCTTACATTCTTCTATACTACCCCAATTACTGGACTACACTACGGGGACGACACCATGAGGAGTGAAAGACAATGACCACCCCACGTTTCGTTTCTGTCTTGGTCGAATGTGACGATATGCTTGGACCACAAAAGTATTTTTGTTTTTTGTTGTTCCACTCAAGTCTCAAATTACTGCTTTATGTCTTTATATGTAATTTATCCCTGTTTTTGCTCATTGAGAAAAGGGAACACAAAAGAGGAAATTGGCTTGAAAAAATGCCATGCACTTACTTTGTCAAAGGACGGAAGGGAAGTATACAAATGGAGACCTGTTGGTACAAGACTATGCAGCATGAATCAATGAGATAGTCCAGCATTTTTCACTTTTGTGATCCTCTCCAAAGAGACCCATATATAAGAGCACTGCCTTTATATTCGGGTATCAGGCATGCCCTAGTATAAGCATAGAAGTGATGCCACTATATCTGCGTCTATACAATATGCAATTTTTCTTGCCCAAACCTTGACAAAATTTCCTTGCAGAGACAAAGATAAGGTGGAGAAAATTGTAGCAAGCCTCGGTTTGAAACTCTCAGCTAGAGATTCACGCTATACTGATCCTAAAGCCTACTTGCAAGCGATAGTCCGTCAGTGGCTGCCTCTTTCTGATGCTATCCTGAAGATGGTGTCGTTAAAGCTACCGAGTCCACTCGAAATGGCTGAAGAAAGGGTGGAGAAACTTATGTGTGGAGGATTGAGAAAGTTTGATTCATTACCACAGGAAACACGGCAACTGAAACCAGGTATTAAGACTTTTCGTACAGTTTGGAAGGCCTAGAATTACAAGATTGGATTAAGGCGTTCACATGAAAGATGGGAAACTTGTTACCCAGGGAGGCTGTACATAAATTATTGAAAGTACCAGTAGGTGCTGCTATATGGATTGGTTAGAAGTTCTAAATTCTCTAGAAATGGGTCGTTCTCCCTGAAAACAGTTGAAAATTCCTCAAATAAATGGCTACAAAGGCAAACATTTAGAAGTGATTACCACTTTGAAAGTAACACAAACAAAGCATTGCGACCCAAACATTTAACGGCAACCCAAATGAGAGACGAATTCTTGTTGGACTTGCTTGTGTTACACAATGTACTGCGAGCAGTTTTAACTCGCATAAAATCTTGGAAAAATTCCCAGTCTAATGTTATCAAAGTCGACCAGTTATTTTCTCTGCATGTGTACGTTTGATTTATTACGCTCGCTCCTGATGTAATTTTTAGCTTTTTATAATTGTATCGCCACTGTCGGTCGTGTCGTGTACTTTAGAACTTCAAAAGCTTTACTGAAATGCAGAATGTGACATTACTGGCTAGGATTGAATATTGATCCGTCCAAAGCATTTTGATAGGAAGGGGAGAAGGTCAGTATGCACCTTCATCGCTGAAGTTCGATTGGGTTTCTTCTTTTTTAGCTTTCGTGGATTGCATGTCTGATGAAGGCTCTCCAGTCATTGCGTTCGTGTCCAAGATGTTTTCAGTATCGCAAGAAGCTCTCCCAAAACATCGAAAACGGTAGGTAGACTTTTCCCATGATTTAATCTTGATTAAGGTTGAAGGGAGATCATGGGTCTGCTGCAATCTTTTATTTCAATGAGCATTGATTTGAGACAGGGAAAGTGGCCAATATGACAGACCAAACCGTAAATCCATATTTGTAGAAATGAATCTTGAATGAGCACGGGCTGTAGGAAACGCTGAATTTGGAACAAGATTTATGTATGATACATCGAGTTATTCCTGTCCAAAGTTTTCATTTCGTTCATGATACATCGACTTGTTTCCTGTATTGCTACCTACTAATAAGTTAATTTTTGTCCACCCCATCTTCAACAAGGTTGCATTCTTATCTTAAATTTGAAGCACTGGTTTTTATATCATTTCTGTTTAATTTTTAGTCCACTGACGCAGGAGGAGATTGAGATTAGACGCGAACTTGTAAGGAAAAAGCATTTGGAACTGAAAGAAGCCGCTGCGCAGGAAAGTGAGAATGCACAGGAGCCTTCCTCCAAAGAACCAAATAATACACCGTCAGAGTCTGCACAGGGTGGCGAAAATGATATAGAAAAGGAGACCATTCCTGATAATAATGACACTGAAGAAGAAGAGACATTTATTGCATTTGCCCGGATCTTCAGTGGAACGATACGAAAGGGGCAAAAGTTATATGTGTTAGGCCCAAAGTATGATCCTGCGAAAGGACTAAAACTAGATAGTACCGAAGGGAAAGCAGTTGATTTTGACTCCATCAATAGGTGAGGCTTTATTTTTTTGTCATACATTTCACATACATTTTGTTCAAAATATTCGGTTCTTAAATATGAAAAATAAGATATATACTAATGATCAAAGTATATATTTTATCAACAAAAATTTTCAGCTGCTAGCGAGCAACCAGGATTTCTCCTTTCGGTGCAAACAGAAACATTGAATAGATATGCTGACACATAGTATCGCTACTAACTATACTAACATATATACTTAGGACGTAGGCCTTAATCACCGTAGTCTCTCGCATAGGTTCCAAATCTTTAAATCTACGAAAAAAGGCGGGTGTAAAATTCAATGACCTATTTCTTTAAACTGAATGGCTTGAAAGAAATTTCAGCCACTTTTCTATGATTCTACCGTTGGACTTTTCAGAAATCTTGATTATTTGTCGAAATTACAGCCTATTTTATATTTCAGCTCATTTTATGATGTGACGTCATCAAATTCTAAATCACAAACCAGGAGAGTGAAAGGCTTTTGCTTGATACCATATTTTAGGCATCCATACACAATGATTTCCTCGAAAATTATTTGATCTTTCATCTAGAGGCTTAGAAATTACGACAGTTTTAAGTTTTTTTCGAAAATTTTCTTAAATTCTTAAAAAAGAAGAAAAATACTGTAATTCTTAAAGTATTGACGATTTCAGAAAAGTCCACCGGCAAATTTTCTTTAAAATAGTTCAAGTTTCTTTGAGGCCATTCAGTTCAAAGAAATAGGTCATTGCCTTTTACACCCAGCTTTTTAGAGATTTGAAACCTATGCTGTAATCTCTGAAACCAAACTGTTAATTATTTTAAAAGAACAACAGCCGAAATAAACATGCAACTTGGGAAAAATATTGTTGATTCCTGCTAGGGAAAATAAATTAATCTGAGACCCTGAAAGGACAGACGTAAGTCAGTAGCTGCAACAAAGAGAAACGATGAAAATCCAAAAACGCGTTTCTTCGTACACTTGTCAGCTCGATTTGTGCGAAGAAGTTGATATGCTATTCATTGAACACCAGATGCCAAACAAAGCCCTTTAATTGTTCCTTTCTCGTTTACACCACAACAGAGAATCAACAGATGCTGGGTTCGATGCATTTGAAGATGTGGATGTAACAAAACATATGGCATCATGTGAAGTCGGTGATCTGTATTTAATGATGGGAAGGGAATTCGAAAATCTAGACCAAGTGCCTGCTGGAAACATCGTTGGTGAGAAATCTTCGTAATACACTTTGGATAGCATAAAGCTTAGCAATGTGACGAAGTTGGATTAATCTGACTTTGCCTCGTGCGCAGCATTGAAAAATCGCGTCAAACGTGATTCAGCTGTAGTCTTTTCTCAGTTCTTTTTCAGTTTCATTGCAAGGCTTGCAAGCAAGTAATAGGAAATTGGTGATGTTGAGTGTGGAGGCAACTCTATAGCGCTATGTTTTTTGCCTCCACCTTAAATTTGATTTTTTTCTTCGATTTTAAATTTGTTTACGCGAAAAGAATCTTTTTTATGTTGAGTTACAATGCTTGAACAGTTGGTGGAAGAAGTATTTTAGGTGAAATATTGGTCCCATTAGCATAAACATAAAATATCTTAAATAGATGAGAAATTTATCTGAGATGAATCGAGTAATATTGAAGAGTCTGAAAACATTATGGTGCATCCTATTGAAGCGTAAACTTCTGAATACGAAGGTGTGTCTCTTGAAAATGTCCTCAAGTGAATGTTTAACCTTGGAGATTTTCTGTTTTAATCAACTTTGTTAGTTTGTTCTGTCTGACTTTCACATAAGGGATCGTCTCCAAATTATCGTATACCTTTTATAGGAATTGATACGAATTCAGTCGTATACGTGAAAAGGTGTTATACGATTTAATTCGTATAGCTGCACAAGAGATGAGAATTGTATACGAATTGTTTGATTTCTATACGAATCATGATACGATTTTGATATGAAATGTGTATACGAATTGCTTAAACGATTGTGTTACGACTTGTGTTTACGAATTGCTTATACGAATTTGATATGAAGTGCATACGAATCACATACGAATTGTATGCGAAGTTATACGGATTCTAAAAGATGACGATACGAATTATTTCGTATTCGGCTTATAGAATATCGTATCAATATCGTATAATACTACAAATTCCCTATACGAATATGATGCGAATATTTGGAGACGATCCCTTATACGAATTTGATATGAATTGCATACGAATCACATACGAATTGTATACGAAGTTATTCGAATTCTAAAAGGTGACGATACGAATTAATTCGTATGCGGCTTATAGAATATCGTATCAATATCGTATAATACTACAAATTCCCTATACGAATATGATGCGAATATTTGGAGACGATCCCTTATACGAATTTGATATGAATTGCATACGAATCACATACGAATTGTATACGAAGTTATTCGAATTCTAAAAGGTGACGATACGAATTAATTCGTATGCGGCTTATAGAATATCGTATCAATATCGTATAATACTACAAATTCCCTATACGAATATGATGCGAATATTTGGAGACGATCCCTAATAAATCTATTGTAGCTATAAATGGTCTGAAGAAGCTCATCCTGAAATCTGCAACAATTTCAAGTAGCCTTGCATGTCCAGCATTCACTCCAATGCCATTCGAAGTACGCCCAATAGTGCGGGTTGCCCTTGAGCCAGAACAACCAAGCGAACTTCCTGCTTTGGTGAAAGGATTAAAACTATTGAATCAAGCAGATCCATGTGTTCGTGTTCTTGTTCAAGAAACAGGTAAATATACACTTTATGAATGTTTAGCTGCACGGAAAAATATGTAACGACTTTTGTTTAACTTTGATTACCGTAAATTAAAATATATTGTGAAAAAATGAAAAATATTTCCCTTTCTGGGACCAGACCAGTAATGTTAAAAGTTCCTGCAAGAACACAAAAGTAACAATATCAAGCGTTCTTAAAGAGGTCATGTTCCAGCAATAGGCAATTAACATGTAAATGGTGTTCTATAAATGCAAAAGAAACATGTGAAAAATGAATTTGGAGGAAGTGTGGAGCTGATTAAGTTGAAAACTCATGAGCAAAATAATCTGAATTGTAAGAGGCATGACGGACAATAAAATTCTCCAGTTATCTCATGTTTGCTGTATACAATATTCATAAAAACTGTACACGAGAAAGAATTTATGTTCGGTAACTTGCTTGATTTCTAAGTAATTTGCTTTATAAAAAAATGAGAAAACAGTGCATATAATACAAGAAAAAGATAGATTTTGGGAAATTTCCTGCAGGACATTATGAATTGAAAATCTCTTGTGACCGCCCAGTCGCATGGTCATGTGGGTTTTCATTCCCTAGGTAAACAAAGACCAGATAAAAATCGAGTGAATGAAAAAACTCGATCCTTTTGCCAGTTTAATGGCTGTTGATAGAATTTACAGTGACCTATCTTTATAACTTTGCTGCATGGTAGAAAGGCTAAGTGAGGTAACGAAATTTTAATCGTTGAGAATGGTCTTTCCATTCCAAAGTTATAAACAATATTACTAAACAAGTCTTTTTAGGATTGTGAAAAGGCCCTCTATCGGAACAATTTTCTCTAGTATTTGTTAACTCGTAAGTGATAACCAATGCTCAAAAAATCTTCTTTTTACATAGTGCAGCTGTACAAAACATAAACAAGTAAATAAGTAAGATATATGCACTTGGACGCGAATTGAAATAAGTACGCCATTTCGAGCATAGCTCTTTATCAAGCAAAGAAAACTTAGTAGAACCGACACTAATCAAGCAAAACCGATGTTCCTTTGCCAAAGAATTGTGTATATACTTGAATTATGGAAGGAAATGGTAAATTTCTTGCAAACAAATCTGTGAGCTACTTCGATCAATTTCACTGCTTTGTTGTACTTTTATAACAAATTTAATCTGTGTGTTTTTAACCAAAAAGTGATCTGTGAAATGCCTGACAGGACTAATGTTGTTGTTGTAGAATCTTCAGAATTCATGTACCGCTATTTCAGTTTAAACTTTTCCTGCTTTTAGGTGAATATGTGATTGTTACTGCTGGAGAGGTTCATCTACAACGATGTTTGGATGACCTTCGAAACAGATACGCTGGTATCAAAATCGCAGTATCGTCGCCAATCACGCCATTCAGAGAGACAGTTGTTGAACGGCCTAAAATAGACATGGTTAATGAGGAAATTACGAATCAAAACACAACTCATCATATACAAAGATTGCCCGCGTTTATGTTGCGTGAAATTCAAGCTTGGAATGAGACGATTAAAAAGGCAGACGAGGATTCTCGTGATTTATCTGAGCTAAGTAAGGACGAATTGAAATGGCTGAAACAGACTGATGAGCGAAAATTGAACAAAGACTCAGATTTAGGCCTAATTGAAGCAAGAACGGCGAACAGATTGTCATGTGTTTCGATACGAGCAATTCCCCTTCCAGCTACCGTTGTAAAACTATTAGAGTCTAACACAGAATTGATAAAAACTGTGACGCAAGTTTCCTCTGTTACGACACTGCGAGAACGGAAAGAATTGCAATCTGCCTTAACGTTAAACACTAGAGAAAAGATAAAGGATTTTTACAATGAACTGAATGGAGCGTTTGAAGTATCAGGACAACAGTGGAATGATGCATGTGATTTGATATGGTCATTTGGTCCTAGAGGAATAGGTCCAAATGTATTGTTAAATAAAATACAAAGGTATAACCGGCCGTCAGTTTGGGTTGGACTAAAAGAAGAATCAGGTATGCCCATTTGTATTTTCTTCTCTATGTGAGCCCCAGTCTAGCAGATTTACAATTTTGCTTCCATTCATCTGAAGAAATATGAAAGAATCTGTTTTCGAGGATCGAAGAATACACACTGGTTAGAGTTGCCAACAAGGTCTTTAAAGTGTTTCTTGTCCATTGGGAAAAAAATCTCAACGTAACTTACCGTTTCAAGATTTTGCCAGCAAAAATATATTTCTTATTCAATAAGTTTTGGTAGCGACTTATAAGGAATTTCTTTCAGTGTTGAACTTTTGAATGTTATTGTCCCAAATGTTCTGATGAATCTACTAATTGTCGAATTAATTTTTGGAAGGAAATCAAGGAAGTTTGACAGACATTCATATTATCAATGACCTCTAAGAATTCAAACATTGTAACTCCTTTAGATGTTCAAGCAATGAACTTTGTGTCGCTAATGGTACGTTAGTGCAGGGTACTCAGCTGTGCTTCCAATTGCACGTCCTACCAAATTTCTTTGAAAAAGATAAAATGTTTTATGTCCGTCTCAAATTAGATGTCATGTGAGATCTGCAATAACGCAAAAATTACTCATGCAATACTCTACAAGCGTTATATTCGCAGGGGGTTTACGTGACCATGGGCAATAATGCACCGTGTTTGTAGCTAGGAAATTAAAGTTTGTTACCTCGATATTACTGTTTTACTTTGCTGCTTTCTCTTCGGCTGAAGCCTAATCAGTGCTAGGAATCAAATTCAGATGGCTCTTGCGCGTCTGAACAGTTAGTTTCTACACAGCGTTTATCCAAACTTCTTCTTTCGTTTGAAATGAGGAGGAACGCTGTGTAGGAGCCAACAGTTCAGACGTGCAGGAGCCAATTGACTTTGATTTCTAATACTGGTTAGGCTAGGGCTAAATGGTAAACAATGAAGAAAACTATGGTAATATCGAGGTAACAACTTTAATTTCCAAGCTACAAGCATGGGCGTTATTTCCTATGATGTAAAACTATTTTGAGACAGACTTTGGTTAGGCTGACCAGATACTGCTTCATTTAACTTGTAGATTTCAGTAGGATAGCAAGTGACTTTACGCAGGATTCGATAATCAAATCGTAACAGAATCTCATCTTCTTCGTTCTTCACCTTTTCTAGGACAAGGTGGTGAGACATCAGAGTCTTCTTTTGGTGAAATTTGGGACAATGACAACAGCATCGTTAGTGGATTTCAATTGGCTACATTAGCTGGCCCTATGTGTGAAGAGCCAATGATGGGAGTCTGTATTATTGTTGAAGAATGGCTGAAGGAAGGAGAAAATGCAGATAGATCAGAGAAGGACATGAACGCAGAAAACCGTACTAAAGATTCAGTGGGGCAAGTTAAAAGTGGTATTCAGGACGCGGAGGATTCTGGTGTTAGTCTGTGTAAAGAAGGAGAAAATACAGTTCAAGAAGACGCGGCCGACCCTGGGGAAAACAGCACATCTGAGAATGAGTCGAGAACTGCTAGTGATAAACAAGGTATTACTTCAAAGAGGCCAGCTATTGACACTTACGGCCCTTTATCAGGACAGTTGATATCCGCTGTGAAGGAAGGATGTCGTCGAGCATTTATGTCTCAGCCAATGCGACTGATGGCTGCGATGTATTCATGTGAAATACAAGCAACTGCAGAGGTGCTTGGGAAAGTTTATGCAGTATTAGGAAAGAGAGAAGGAAGGGTTTTGAATGAAGATATGAAAGAAGGCACTGATATATTCAATATTACATCAGTGTTGCCTGTTGTAGAGAGTTTTGGATTCTCTGAGGAAATTCGCAAGAAAACAAGTGGGTTGGCTAGTCCTCAACTGGTTTTTAGTCATTGGGAGGTAAGGTTTGTTTACATGATTTCTAAATTAGGACTGCCGTACTGGGTGTTTCCTTTGTCCGAAATTCTTAAGAAGTGATAATACTCGACTCGACAAAAATTAACACATACCATCTGAAAGCAGAATCTATCCTCTTTCCAATGATATCGAGGTTGGGCGTACTTGTTGAATTATTCATCGATTAAGGTATGATTTCATAAGTTTGGACTATTTGAGCTTCCGGACAGTGATAGAACATAACGCAGAATACTGATAGCTCATGTCGCAGAATTTTATAACAGTAAACATTCGTTGTGACGCAAAATTGTACCATTCGGTCGTTTGAAAATTGGCCAAATAAACCGAAAATGTTGAAAGTGCAAACGTTAGCACGTTAGCTTCAAGACTGACTGACAAATCAAATTAAGGTAGCCAATTCCTGGCAGCCAATGTTGGGGGGGGGGGGTGTTGGCGTTACGTTGCACGAGCAAAATCTCTAAAAATGATACTAGAGATTCTTATACTTATCATATGTTTGGGAATTTCACTATCGTAAAAAACGACTTAAGAAGCAAACAACTTTGCAAAGTTACATAGCATAAGGACCAAATCCTTTGGTTTAGGTTTGCTATCAGAAGGGTTACCCACTGTCAGACCGTTCAAACAGGTAATCAAAAACTGGAAAGGTGCAAAATGTACTAGCAGTATATGCTGATAAGCCAGTTTTCTTTCCTATTATCTTGTATGTAATTTGGCTGTAAAGAATGTGAATAAACTAATAAGACCATTTCAATGTGCACATTAAGATTTTGAAGTATTCTTGTCTTGGAATGCTTAAATTGCTGCAGCCTCTCCGACGATGCTAAGATTTATGTTGCATCATATGTAAATGTAGTGACATGAGAAAGCTCTTTCACAAGTGATCTGCTTTGGCTTAATTAATTTGTGAAACTCTTTCAGGCAATTGATGTGGATCCATTCTGGACACCAACCACGGAGGAGGAGTATCTTCTTTATGGCGAAAAAGCAGACTCTGAGAATCAAGCTTTGAAATATGTGTTGAGTGTTAGAAGGAGAAAAGGCCTCTATGTTGAAGAAAAAGTTGTAGAGTTTGCTGAAAAGCAGAGAACTTTAAAGAAGAACAAATAATTTGTCGTGCATTTGTTGCTATAAGTATCGAGGAGATTGATAATCAAAGTAAGATTCTACCAGTTCTCGACATCGTATTTTCTACCTTGCAGTTACTTCTTTGCAGAGTTAGGAAAACATGACTGTCCCTCAGCCATGACTGGAAGAGGGTCTCTAAAACAATGTGAATTTGGGCAAGAAAAACACGCATCATTTTACTTGCTAGGGCCACTCTATTCACGAAAGGCGAGGATGGTGCAAAGATCTCTCTTTTCGTAAAATGTTGGAGTATGTCTGCACCAGATTATTCACAGAAACCCCTACGTTTCAGAAAATACTCTTTCTGAATAGGTACTCTTTGGAGCAGAGGTACTCTTTCTGTCTTATGAAGAAGATCCATTCAATACCAAATTTATGGAAGTATTTTGTGATCAATTTTGGTGGCTTTGCTGGCAGAGCTACTGCAGCTGCCTAACTTTGAATTCAACGAGATGAGCAAACACTCTAGGCTTTATCAACAAGTGCAGGTGCATTTTAAATAAAATTTGCCTAGCCATTGTTAAAAACCGTGGATTTTCGTTTCCCTCCCCCTCCCCGACCCCATTGCAATCTTGTTTTGAGAAAATTGGTCAGGGTCGAAGAGGAAAGCAGCCTGGGTACAAGAATTCATTGACTTCCTGTTTCATTTCGAAGAAAGCAAAGCTAAACATTGATACGAGGCTCTAGTTAATGGCTGGCTTGAAATCGAAAGCAGATGAATTCCAACTTATGTGCACTGCAACGGCCTGCTGTTTTGCTATAACTGCTGTCCTCTTGGGAGTTTATTTTACGGTATTTTGATTTCCATATTTTAAGTGATGATTGGAAGACATGGCTTGCGAATAAGAACCATAGCTAACATCTCTAACTTGAAGTATTTCGCACAAAACACAACGAGGTGTCGTTTTACAAGGCCAGGTGTCGCCGTAGCAACAACGGTCACTGACATTGGATATTGTGTCTGGCCATTTTCAATTCTCAAGGTGATTGTCAATTTGTATTTTGCCAAAGAGTGTGTCTTGAATCAAGTTAACTTACAGCTAATGATATGGAAGCTTCTGTTGGCGATCGATGGCGATGCAGACTGATGCATCCTTACTTGCATTTGAAAATTTAGGCCTGTGACGGGCTGTCTGTTTTTGCTAATCAAACATCACCTAAAGTCTGGAAAGTTTTGACCTAACAGAGGTTTCTGAAGGACAGCAATGCCATAACTTGATTTTCCAAGACAATTTCACCAAAAAAGAAGGCTGTGATGAATTTTTACTTGGGGGCATTGCATTTTGTATTACAGTTTTAAATCTTGCATAATATTACATGAATCTTAGAAATCAAATAACATATAATGCATCATGGTAACTTGTGGTAATAAATCCCATGACACCTTGTGGGAATGACTCGTAGAGCCCGCCATCCGCCTTTCAAAAAGGTATCCTCTCCCAATGGCCAGAAGTTGCCTTTGGACCCACCTTCGCGACAAATTTTGATGGGAACTTACCCATTTTAGACAAATTTTCAGCCAAACCCACCCATGCTCAAGGAAAATCTGTGAGAAAAAGGACCCTTAATTAGAGAATTTTGGGCCTAAAACCAACCCATTTGGGAGGCACATACCATACTACCAATATGTTAATCTACCATGTTGCCACCATCTTCAGCATCATTGGAAATATAGTAATAGGATGAATACCTTTTGCTCTTGCCCAACAGCTCATCAGCCAATCTGACGAAGGTACCTGGTATGGAAAGTTAGATTTTTGTGCGCCGGACAGTGCACCAGGAAAACAATGGAAACAGAAGGAACTAAGGGCTTGTTCATATGGTGGTGAACCAGCCTGCTTACCAGGCTGGAGCTCTTTGCTGGGGTCTCACCTCATCCCTGATTCCAATACGAATTTAATTTCTATTCATGTGAGCAGGTGGGCTGACCCTCTTAGCAAGATCTCACTGGAGTGCTGGTGAGATCTCAGTAGGTGGGATGAAAAATTTCCCATATGAACACTCCATTCCAGCTACCAAGATGAAAATGTCACTATTGCTCATGTCCTACTTATTTAAACAATGGGTACATGTCGCATTTTTGACAAGTGTCCAGTTTCTGTCTAGGCAAGCGGGCTGGAATGTCTCCATATGAACAAAAGATGAAAACTGTCTCACCTACTGGTCCAGCTGGGTAAGTGGGTTGGCTCGCCTCCATGTGAACAGGCCCTAAGTGCTCTGTGTATTGGACATGTCCGGTGCAAAACCCTCTCTTTCCGTAGAGGGGTACCAAAAAAGTAACAGATGATACAATATCAATAGTACCCAAACGGAAGTCAGTGTCAAATAATGAACTTGATTTGTCTCCCAAAAAGGCAAAAGATACGTAGAGTTGAGTATTTGTTATGGATCAGGTATCTTTTAGACATTTGGTACTACGGCCAGACTATCAGTACCCACCTATATTGTGCCCCTTTGGGTTCAAATTCAAAGCCATTTCAAGGCTATTCAATTTTTCTACAGTGTGCTGGTCATTGACACAAAATTTTCAAGATCTTAGTAGTACATTCAAATATATGACAGATAACTACATTTTGAATCAACATACATTTGGTCCAGATGAGATTCTTTTGAATTCTAAGAATGTTTACTATGTTTTTTCTTGCAGATGGGAAAGGGCAATACAAAGAAAAAGAGCACTGGTAGTGCATATGAGGATGAATTTCCTGTAACTCTTGAAGGATTTGGTTACAAATTTGATAAAGGTTGTTGGTCCCTTTTGTTATGTGACATTATTGTTAACCAAATTTATACCTTTCTGTATTTTATACTAATCAAAGTACGATATCATACAAGGGCCTCTGTGACGGACCAACATTTATTCATAAATATGCAAGGAATACAAAGAAAAGCAAAAATTATTGTTTCAGGGAGATTTTCATGAGGAATATGGCTTTTACTTGCAACACCCTTCCCTTAGCACTGGGTGTCCCAAGGAGTTGGACATAGTAGATCCAAAAAAATTTTATGACAAGAAGGATCATCAAAATTGCGTTGATAAATATTTTAGGCCTTTTTTCAGTCATTTTGCAACCATGAAATTTTCGTAAGTTGCAAGACAGTGAGAAAATCACAAAAATACTTTGATCAACTGACTTTAACGAAAATTTGAATCATTCAAATCTGTGAAGTATATACTCTCCATTCTATAAATTTTTAAAAGAAGGAACTTTTTTCTGGCTCACCCAGTAGAGTTCCAGGTGCTCATTCGAGGTTCATCCGAGAACATTAAAAAGCTATTGTTGGTATGTGACACATTGATAAAGACAACAAGAAATGACGTCAAGATGATAAGAACATTTTACGATGAAATGTATATAGCATCCATACATATGCACACTTGCTATATTGTAAACGGTTATCCATCCAGGGATTAACTTTATTTTATCTTTATCCATCCAGGAACTAACTTTATCGGGTTTCAAAGTCTCTGATTTGTTTATATCTGGAATTACTTGGTATCAAGCTACCTCTACTCAAAACTTAATGCCGTATTTACTTGTATGTTGTTTGTTTTTATGTTTTTCGTTCCCTCATTGTTTCTTTGCATAAAGTTTCTTGCTTTGTCCTCATTTTGTTTCATGTAACCAAGGGGTAGCCATGTAATCTCGCTCCTCTTGGAATTGTCCCCTGTAGTGTCATATAGTCATAATTAGAAAGTAAAGTAGAATGTAACTAACATTGTAAATTTTTTATCTGGATGTAAAAAAAACTTTATCAAGCTCCTGGAATTTTCCAGGTGCATGTGGATGGGTGGGCATGTCTCCTTGCCAAGTCTGTACTGTATTGATTGGTATGTGTAATCTTATCTGGAAATATTTGTCAGGTGCACCATTTTAACCATGATATACAACAGTTTCATGTTCCATGCTTCCTTGTCAAGCTATATTTCTTTTTCTGTTTTGAACAATGCATTCACAACATTCTCTTACAGCTGGGCACCTAAGGAGCATAGAAAAAGGTCTCCCCTTCAGATTTGAAGTTAAAACTGGGGATCATGATTATAACCAACGGCATTATGAAGCACTTGGGAAGGTAAGTAAACTAATAATGAGCTATAACTGTTTTTAAACATTCTTGTCTGAAAGTTGATTTGCTGCTTTAATAGTTAACCCTAAGGCAAATCATTGTTTAGAAAATGTAATTTATTATTCCTTAGGATTTGATCCCTCTGTTGCATGCTTGTGTGATTGGGGTGGCTCAGTTCACCAGCCGCTGCTAGAAGTGTCTGTCTCTAGCTAACAACAAGTCTGAGATGTTGTCTTTTTAACTTTATTCTACCTTTGAAACTATTTTTAGCCAAGAAATATGTTTGATTCCTTTTGTGACTCTAATTTATAGAACTTTGTATCCAATTCTTCTTCATAGAAAGAAGGTTAAAATTCTAGGACATGGCTGACATGAAATAACATGACTGAAATGACTTAGCTTTTTTAAACTCTTTGTAGGCTGTGGAGGAGCACATCTATATGTTGCTAGAAAATCAAGAAGGTCTGGAAAGAGTGATCATTCCAGTAAGTGCTGATACTCAAACCTAGCTTGCTATTTTGTGCCTATAGTGTATACAATGATGTTCTCTACCATATGACCAAAGCTTGTGACTATTGTTGTTAGAAAAATCAGAGATTTTATGTATATTCTCAGGTCTGGAATAGATATCCCACAGTGGTGGTGCCATGAGGGGATTGGGGGGGGGCCCAGATTCTAAAAGCCAGCAAAAATCGCCAGTGAAAAAAATGACATAAAATTGGTTGGGTATAGACAGAAAATTACATCAGAACCCCCCACATCTTTCAAATTTTCTAGACCTGGCCCCACCAATGATGACCCCCCTATTAATAGATTGGAAATCACATTAACATGGAGTCATCAAAGGATTTGTCTAAATATCAAAACACAAAACTTTCAAGTAATTGAAATGATGATATGAGCATTGGAGGAAGAGAAACAAATAAAACTACAGTTCCCTGCCAGTACTCCAATATCTAGCATTGTGTCTAAATTCCCAGAATTGAAGTAAACCTCAGTCAAGTAACAGATTTGTAAATTTCAAATCATTGTGATGGTTTTTATACATAGTGTGGTTTCTCAAACAGTGAATACATATTTCTGACTCACCCGGTACATTTTGGCAAATGCTGATATGCCATCTTTAGACAATGAACATCCAGTATACAAGATAACTTTATTAGCTCTTGCTTTTCTTCATCCAGTTGGATGCATTAGAAGAAGAACCAAAGAGTATGATTTTTGCATCAAAAGACCTGCAAAAATATGAAAAGTTGCTTATTCTTATCCATGGATCTGGAGTTGTCAGAGCTGGTCAGTGGACAAGGAAGTAAGTATCAAATTCTAAGAAATTAGTTGCTAGAATGACCATCATGCTTTGCAAGTGGCATTAGTGTTTTCTGTAAAATGAACCTTTTTTATAAGAAACTGGTTTATAAGAACTGGTACTAAGATGACCAAAATTTTAAGAAACTGCAGTACTATGCCTGAGAAGCATTAAGAAAATTTTTAAAGTCAAAAGTGAAGATATTATAGCAAACATATTGTTAACCTTTATTCTTGAGCAATATTAACTAGCCATTATGTTTTCAATATAACAGAACATTGTTAATTCCTACACGTTTTTGGTTTGAAACTTGGATCAGGCCATGGTACTAAAAGTTTCTTAATTGTTTTCTTATTTTTTTAATGTATGAATTGTCAATGTGGTCGCTAACACTGCTGCAGATATGTTTCTTGATATTTAAAACATCATATAGGAATAAATAGAGTTCTGTTACGTTGAAAATACAAATGGTTAGATAATATTGCCCAATAATAAAGGTTCAACGATGAATTTGTTATAAAATCCATGCTTTAAACTTTGAAAAGTTTCTTAGTACTTCTCAGACATAGTACTAGAGTTTCTTAAAATTTTGGCCATCTCAGTACTAGTTTCTTATCAACCAGTGTCTTATTCTCATAAAAAACGTGTATATGATGTTTTAAATGTCAAGGAACATATCTGGAGCTATGTTATCGACCACATTGATGATTCTGCATTCAAACATAAGAAACCAATAAAGAAACTTTTATTACTAAAATGGAAAAAATTTCATGTTAGATTAAAAACTTTCGGCACTATGGCCTGATCCTACTTTCTTGTAAAGAAAACGTGTAAAAACGTGTATCCCTTGATGCCCTGCACTCTTTTTCTGCACTCTTTTTCTGCACTCTTTTTCAAGGTGGAGTTTATGAATCAAATTTTATAATCTTCTTAAAATTATAACCAATTAACTGACAACATCGATAATAACTTATCAAAGCTTATTAATGAAACTACGATGTGATAGGAAGAGACCTATGTATTCGTGTCAGAGACAGTGCAAAGATTATTTTATAACATGGCCGTTGCAAAACGTACCGGGGCAACTACTTTTTTGAGCTTTTACACAACTGGGTCAGCACTATTATTAAGCAAATATGAACGGGCTTGAACCGGGCAGTAACTTTTTATGAGCTCAAGATAGGATGAGCTTTGAACTATATAATGGCTCACCTTGAGGAAAAAATTGTAGATCATGCAATTTGAGATATGCTTGCAAAGATGTGTATAAGTGACGCCAAATTTCCCTGTTAGTTTCTTGCAAAAAGGATTCATTCGTCATAGACAAAGATTCTCGTGGAGTTGAACTGCCTTTCTTATGGTCTTTGGATAATTCATCGGTGGTTTTACATTGATATACAACATCTGTTGTTCATGAATGCGGGGCAGATGTATTTTTCAAGGAAAAGGTGAATCAGCAGTTGTATTTTTTGTCATGATTTCATACGGGGCGAGCAGATTTTTTGCAACGATTTTTCTTCTCCACCGGCCATGTTGCCATTTTATGCAAATAAATGTTGCGTTTGCCCAAAGTAGCAAGAGTGATGAAAATGAGACATAGTTTTTAAGTCTTTGGTAAGTCTTCCATCCTTGAGGACTCATTAAAAAATGCTAGGTGGCTCGAAAAATGAGAAGGCCTTTTAACGTCAGCAGCCTTCAAACCGTTTTTTAGACTACTAAGTGATGACGGGATAGATTGAAAACGCTCCTCGTGTAGACATGGACCTTTTTTATACGGCAAAATAATGCCTGTTAAAAACTATCACAATATGTGTGGACGTGGCCTTGAATAAATCAACGGGGTTAAAAGCAACTTAGCTAGGGGGACTTATTTGATGATTTTGATCAGTGAGAACAATATGAAGATAAGTGGGGCGTACGGTCCTTTTGTGCTATGTTTCGATTGTGTCGCTATATCTCCGTTCATTTACTTTGATGTTGATTCCAGCAAAGTGTTTGAAACTTGTATTACGTTGCTTATAGATTGATCATAAATCATTCGCTTGAAAGTGGATCACAGATTCCATATATTCAAAGAGCAAAAGAGGTAAGTGTTAATTGAGTTCCTGTGGATAATGATATTGAATATTGAAAAATGAAAAGCTGACATTGAAATTGTCGATACAAATTTTTTTAAAGAAACTAGGATCAGGCCATAGTACTAAAAGTTTCTTAATTTAACATAAAGTTTTGTCCAAATGAGTACTAAAAATTTCTTAATTGGTTTCTCATTTTTTGAATGCAGAATTATCAATGTGGTGGCTAACACTCCTGGAGATATGTTTCTTGACACTTAAAACATCATATATAGGAATAAACAGTGTTCTGTTATGTTGAAAACACAAACCGTTAGTTAATATTGCTCAAGAATAAAGGTTCAACGATATATTTTCTATAATATCCATGCTTCGACTTTTAAAAGTTTCTAAATGCTTCTCGACATACTACTGCAGTTTCTTAAAATTTTGACCATCTTATGCTGCATTCACACTGACACAGTTAAACCAGCTTTATCTAAACCAGTTTAAATTTCAACCAATCAAATGACTGGATTTGTTGGAAAGACCAATTAGAAGGCCGTATTCAGAAACCTGGTTTAGTTTAAGCTGGTTTAACTTGCAGTGTGAATGGGGCACTAGTTTCTTAAAAGCCAGTTTCTTATTAAAAAAGCGTGTATACCCTTTTAAAAATCAATGTGCACATTCGAAATCCCTCAAATCTCTCGATTCAGATTCTTTTTTAGAATAGCTAGAAGATCTAAAAAACTACGTAATGCAAAACCCATGGATTGATTTCTCATTAACTTTCAATACCAACAGTTCGTGCCATGATTTGGGGGTCCTGAGCCTTCGTCACATCAATTTAGGGTCTGTATAGCAGCACAGACAAAGATTCAATAAATAGGGTCCCAAATGCGAAGAAAGGATTTGTTGCGATCACTACAGTGCCCATTCAATAAATGTTCTGCATAGGGGCTTCACAAATATATACACTATTTAGGGTCCCCAAAACCCTTGACTTATTATTTCGGGTCCAGCAAAAGTATTTTGGTATGGGCCCCCCATATTGAAAGTTTGGGGATACCCCTTGGGATGCAAAAACATGGAAAAATGACTACATGACAGGAGAGACTCGAACTGTACATCTATTAAATAGACTCTACCAAGTACTTTGTACTCCAAGTCAACTGTATGTTTTCTTTGCGTAATCCAGCCCCTGTAATGCACGTGAAGAAATTTTGCTCACCAGGCTTGATTTAATGTAACGTTGTGGTGCGAAGCATCATACAATGCAACTCGCAATGCAACTCAATGCAGCGTAATTGTTGACGTCAGAATCAAATAAATCTTCCATCTGTATGTTCAGCATGCTTACGATGCCAACAATAGGGGGAGGTCCTTTTCAGTTACAAGCAGCATACAGGTTGATTTTGTTTACATGTTTACCTTGCATTATGGGAAAGTAGTAAAATGCTGCAAATCAGGATGATAGATAAATAAACATAGGGAACTGGATAAAAAATGAATTACGAGTAAATATTGTGAATAACTAATTGCACATGCTAATTGCAGTTGCAGCTTGAAAAATTTACGTTTAAACTCAAAGCCTACTAAGTGTGTTTGTCTGAAAAAGATGTGTTTTAAGTATAAAAAAAAATCGAGAATGTATTGATCAAATGATTAGTGGTACAAAACTTTTTAAATGGCCTTAAGTAGCGAACTCATCTGAATAAACCATGGACGCACAATAAACTTGTATCCTGTAAGAAAACACTATCAACTCCTGTAAAAGAGCAGCAATAATATGAGATAAACCTGCAACTGGAGAGAAAGCTGTTAAACCTACAAGAAAATGAGTAATCAGTTATCAAAAGCGTAATTACACCAAATATGCGTTTTGTCGCAAGCTCATCAGTTTGGTTCATGCGTAGAACAGACAAATGACACGACGGGGCTGTATTTATAACGGAACCAAACAAAATACATTTGAGAATCACGTGAACAATGTATTGATCATTGGTTCTGTTCGCGTTGGAGCAGTCAATTCAAGTTGTAGATACCTTGTGTAAATAGTTACAGCGGTATTGTTAAGTTTTTAAGAATTCTTATTAGAGATTCTTACTCTCATTCATTTCTCTCACGAATTCTTATCAGAGCGTGGAGGATTCTCGAAAATGCTTCAACATTCTTTGAAAAATTCTTGAAATTCTTAACAACATTAATATTAATTAATCAGTATAACCGGTATTATAAGCATTAATGCCATATTCCGATTCATGCATCGTTTAAAAGTTTGTAAAATTAAAAATCATTGCGAAAATCTTCTTTCAAATAAAATACCGGAAAATACTGCATTCTGTTCTGCTGCTGAAAAGTTTTGGTGGTTTTTGCAAAACACGAAAAGAAAAATGTCAGTCTTGCCCTTCGGAAGTTTGGGCAGGTAGCTAATTGAATTTTAGATAACTTTTCATGAGTATGAAAATGTGTAACATCAAAAATCATTGCGGTGATCTTTCAAAGAAAATACTGCAGTTGAATAGTTTCATTGATTTTTTGTCAAATACGGAAGGAAAAGTGTAAGCCTTGCCCTTCGGAAGTTCAGTTTCTAATTAAATTATTGATAATTGTTGAGCTGCACAAAATTTTCATATTCCTCTGAAATTTTCGTGAGATTCGTGATGTTTAACTTCAAATCAATCAAATCCGAGAAATCACATCTTTATTGAAGCTGCATTTGTTTATCTCGATTTGCCAAAGAATAGCGATTAAAAATAAGCAATCATATTATTTCTTTTACCACTACTTCCAAAATGCGTTTTCTTTCATCAAGCAAAATGCATGAAACTTGATCAAAGTTGAATAGTTTCATTCATAAGCACACTTTGATACGTCATTTTCGAATTCTCATTGAAAACATCATATTGACGTAATAAGCATAAGTTGTAAGCTGGATGTCTTGCAAATAAATGCTAATTAAACTGAGGCTACCTATTCATCGATGAATTGGATAACCAGATTTCAACAATTAAGTAGTTAACTATTTATTGGATTGCTTGGGAAATCGAAAAAGGTTTACATCGGCTCATCTTTGATCTTGCAAAAACCTGTTTTTCGATGTTTGTCAATGTAGATTTTCAATGCCTCAGTCAACAAGAAGTCACCCGGTATTAATTATGTTTTACAGGCTCTTTACAAAGTTTGTGCGTTGATTGATATGTTTTTGTTTTGATCACCCGCTGGCAAAGTCACGCCAAGTAATTTCTTTCATTAAACGCCGGTGCTTCAATTGACGCCCGTCTCGTATAAATACCTGCCAAAAGCATCACACATGCTCTTCATTGACGCTCCCGGCGCCTACAACTTTGTGCATGGATAGGTAGACCTTCGGAGCAATCATTGGAGATGTTCTCCTGCAGTAAACGCTGGTGCTTCAATTGACGCCCGTCTCATGTAAAAACCTGCTAAAAGCATTCCAAATGTTCTTCATTGACGCTCCCGGCGCCTACAACTTTGTGCATGGTTATTTGAACCCAACGAGGAATTGTCAAATTTATTTTCTTCACTGCGCGCTGACACTTCAATTGACGCCCGTCTTGCTTAAATGTCTTGTACACAAATCGTGGATTGACGCTCCCAGCGCTTAAAACTTTGGAAAGGTAAGCCCCACGAGTGATTGTTCAATGTAGTTCTTTTATTGAACGCCGGTGCCTCAAATGACGCCGCTGTCTTGAATACACACCTGCTTGAAGCATTCCACAAGCTGCACGTTGGCGCCCCCGGCCGTTATGAATTATGGACAATCGCATAGCCGGGCAGGGATAAACTTTGCGAGTGTGGAATTCAATTTTCAACTGGTGTGTTTTGGTTACTGGGGGTGCTGCTCACAAAGCATATGCAACATTCGATTTGTATCTAATTTCATTTCCTTGGAAGCCAAAAAGTCAAAGTTTGATTGTATCACTAGGGAACGAGAATTTTTCCGGAATGTATGGTAGATTCAAAGATTTTTCAGTAAAATGTATTTCTAATTAATTCCCCTAGGAGTCCATGCATCGTAGAATCATACACCTCTTATAGGATGCCAGGTATCAGGCAGGGATCTAATTCAATTTCATTTGATATTTGGATTGAAAAATGAGTTACGGTTTTCATGACGTTCAAATCCAATTTTGTAAATCCTGCGTACTTCATTTTATCGCAGCTTAACCTTCTTCATGTGAAATAAGTTCCACGTAAGATCAAGGAAGTTTTCGCTAATACTTGATCATGGCATAGCAGACTCGTAGTTTTGATGTTTGATGTCAAATTTAAATCATATTTGAGTTTCCCATAATTGCAGCGTATAGAGTCTTGATTATAGAGATTCAGCAATGTTCAAGTGGCGCTACAACAGTTTTTCGTATCTGCGGACTGCAAACATTTACTTTCTTGCCTCTTTACAGTATATGTATACGTACTGAAAAGTCTGGAAATCATCGAACCACCTTTCTGATTTGTCAAAAACAAGCAATACTATTATACATTCCATGTAGTTCTCTCTTGAGAGCAAAACTTGAGGTCATTTAAATGCTGTACCTATCTAGGAGGGTCCCGGTGGGTGCAATGTTAATGAAAATATAACACCACGCTCATGCATGATTTCCATGAGAAAAGGGTATATTTGAAACAAATTCCTTGGACCTAGAATCTCAAAATAACGGGCATTTTACCCGAGAAATATCTCAAAAAAAAACAGTTAAATGCTGTTGGAGTCGAGACCCTGAAAAATAGTGAACTTCAACTGGCTTGGAAGCAATTTTATACCCCAAGTTTTATGGGTGCTACTGTTTTCCAATAAAACATATCAGTAATATGAATTGCAATACAAGTGCAAAAAGGTCGCAGACTTCTCTCAAACCATTATTTCTACTGTACAGATTTCTTCTTTAGGGATCTGTGAGACTCTTTTTAAAGTGGGTTACGTTCAAATATTTTCCGTGATAAGGGGTCTTTCGCCAACTAGAAAGTCAGAGAAAGGGGTATCTAATGAAATGGTATGGACGAGCGTGGTGTGCCGTTTACAATTGCATTGCACCCACCGGGAGGAGGGTCTGCTAGGCATTAGTAATTATTGTCTCATTTGAGTCCTTTTCCAGCTGCTAGGTTGCTAAGCAAAGAAAAGTCTCCTTGGTCTAAAAATTATTACTTTCTTTGTGAAATTATCTTGCCTTGGTTGGGACTGTTCACAAGAAGTCTTTGGAGAAATCGTCATCAGATTAAGGGAATTTTACCTAAGATCTTGTTCATTTTCATGACCACCTTACCTTATAATCACATATCGTTTATTTCTCTTTCTAGGAAGGGTACGGAGTCGTCGTTCTAAATACGAATCAGAATGTGGATATTATAAGGGAAAGGGGTGCCGTGAGGGTATGTATTTATTTTTACTTTTATCCGTTACTCGATAATTTAGCAGTAAACAGCCAAAACTGTATCTCGAAGATTTATCTAAGAAACAAATATGAGTGAATTTTGTGTTGCTTTGCAAAGCTTTGCTGCAAAGGCAATGCCATTAGTTAGTGGGAAATAAGCTGCCTCGAGGGCAACGAGACACGCAGTGTTGCCAAAAAATTTTCCATAGTCTGCTGTTAGGTTTTTAACATTCTCAGACATTCGAATTGCGATTTCATTTCATCATGTTCTTTTTTAGATCAAATCTACAAATAATTTCGTGATAAACAAGCAAATTGCCAATTTTTTGCCGACCATGCTGGTCAACTGTTGCTCTTTAAGAACGGAAACGAATGGAAACTTTCAGTGTATAGTATCGTTATGTTGATGATTTGCTATGTGAAGGATACATAATCGGGAGTCACAAATGTTCTATCAACCAGATGATTTCGAAAGAATGAAATTGTTGACAAAATCTTAACGAAAAATTTCTCACTACGTAGAATTTTCCCTTTCATTGTCAAATACAAGGATTGAGCTGAACTGAGCTGAATTGAGTCAAATTGAAGTGAATTGAAGTGAATTGAAGCGCACACTGAATTCGCCACATATCTTCTGTCAATAGGGAAGTGAAAGTCCCGAAAAACATTTCATCTATGTTTGGGATAAAATCATCATGCCTACAACTGCAAAACATATAGCTATAATGGCACATAGCTATGGTGGTGTTGTCGTAGTCGATGGGGTAGGTATATTAAGCGTTGATTGCTTCTATCAGAACATTTATCATAGCATTGATGTCGAAAATAGAGTAACCCAAAAAACTGCAATTATTCGCTTTCTCTTTTTAAAATATTTATCAGCCAAATTTCAAGTTATTACTGATCATGGGAAATCTTTTAGTGTCCCTGCGCCAACTGCATGTCAACATCAAAATCAATGTACATCATAGAGTTGTGAAATGGTTCAGAATTTTTAAGAACTTTTGTTGTTATGAGCGACTTCTCTAAAATTAGTGAATTTCACTACTTTGTTATATTTCTTATATATCATAAATTAGTGAAAAAGCATCGAAACCTCGCCACATGTGATTTGATGGAAGACAGTGGCAGAAATCCTTTATTTTCGAAAAATGATTTTAATTTCAATTTCATTCATTTTATCATCGATGCTGTAAAGCTCATAAATACGTCTGTTTATGAAATTTTGCTATCCAAGTTCACAAGTTGCCTACACAATCGCAGCTATGTATAAGTAGTCCGTTATACGAAATGAGAAGAGGTAACAACTGCAGACTTGCAAAAGTTTTAACTTTTTTGACTCACACCCTGGGGGGGGGGGGGTACTCGGGTATACCTTGGATATGGAAAATTCCACATTCCATTCTGGTCTATTGTTTACCTTCTATTGAAATTTGAATTTTGTATCTCAAACTTGCAATGCAAACTTCAATACCACATAAATCATGGACAAGAATGGAATGTGGAATTTTTGCTCTATTATTTTCCAAATTTCTGCGTCTATAAGATGTGTGACTCAGCAAACAAAATTTTCCTATCTAAGTCAGCCTTTGACTGATAGATTAATATTTTAGTTTTGAGTATCGGTCGCATACTTTTTATTCTATAGCCTGCCAAACGCTTTAACTTTTTTTGTGACTTACCCGGTACTTTTCTGTAGACTGATGGCGATGAGTCTCTTGTTGCCCTGTGCTTTTTGACTCGATGATGGCGCCTCGAGCAATAGAGACTCGTAGTATTACTCTCAAAAACTTGGCCCTTAGGCCCAAACTTCGCAATTCCTCCAGTACCAATCAGATTGCGAGATTTGTAAATTACTATTGTTAAGGTGTCAATGTGATGGAAGTTTCGATTCGATTGAAGAATTGAAAACACTCCCACGGGATGGAGATTCGAAGCCGTGATTCTTTCATAATTCCATTGATGATTGAAGAAAACAGGGCCAAGTTTTTCACCTTTTCATTATGAGTCCCTCTTGAGCAAGATTTACCGCAGGGATACAAGGGACTCATCGTCATCAGTCTAACTTTTCTGGGAGACAAGGTAATGGACCTGATGATACTTATTGACTCCTTTTCAGCTGATACAAAGACTCGGTGAAATGATGAAACGAGTTTTTGCCATTGCAATGTCAGACTCTGTGCATGGTATAATACGCATGGAGAAATCTCATTGTGGTAAAACTGCGACAGAATGGTTTCGAGAGGTATTGATGACATCATTGAGATATTTTTGTAGGATCTTTGCTTCTGTGAAATACGCTATCAGTGACATTTCTCTGTTTCTTGATAAGACAAAGTAAGATGTTTGAAACAGAACCATTTGTTCACCTCCTTAAAAGGATAAGTCCTAATTTCGTATGATTGATGCTAATATAGAAACTTACCAACTGCTGCCGCAAATTATGAACTTTTCGCCGCATATTGACGTTCTTAACAACTGTATATTAGTTAAAAATTCCGCGAATTTAGGCCAAAAATCTTTGCCATTTCTTCATCAAAGTAGGATAAAGTGGGTAAAAGCGAGTTAGAGGCAATAATACTATAGGTGTGCTACGTATAAAAGCACATATTTTGTGCTTTTAGGACGTCAATATCCTCTGGTTGCCTCTTTGAATGCGCGATTTTGCAGAGAAATGACGAAAAAACGGAGGGAAAAATACGATACATCTTTCAAAAAAGTATAATTTAATATTTTATCAAAATCGTACCAACCATGGACTTGCCTTTTAAACTGTATCATCGCCATATTGTGTCATGCTGCATGGCGTCGGCCAGCGTCATGGATCTCCCTGCGTTATAGTACCAAGTGCATGAATAGCCTCACTAAATAAAGACTTTCATGTTACGCTCATCTCATTGAGTACCATTGTTGTTGTTGTTTTATTCCCATAAAGCTGTAACAACGGCAAAATTTCAATCGGCGACGAGATTCTGTCGCCCTGTCGTCTACCGATCAGCATGTGGCCTAAGGCAAGCGGTTTTTGCCTTTGTTGCAAGAATGATCCTTTACCATAGTACTGACTTCTGATTTGATAGTACAATTTAAATTTCAATTCATCAGACTTGCCACACTATACAAGGAGCGTCGTCTACTAAACAAAACGAATCTAAACTATCAACAAAACACGAATACAGAATAAGATAAGATATAACAAGAACTATAATGAATAACAAATAATCAACGAGAAAACGAAAGCTTACATACAATGACTACTGGTTACAGGATAGTTCTATGGTATTAGAGCAGGGCTATTAGGGCGTAATTTAAAAGTATCTCTTACGTATTCGGCGACTTCTAAGGCCTTGTTTGTATGAGGAAAAACACCGCAACTGCCAGACCCGGGGCTGAGAGGTGAGATTCCACCTTCCAATAGAATCCTTTCTCTTTTCATTTCGCGTTTACATGACGAACACAACACCACCGGTATAGTGAAGTCCCGCCTCACCAGAGGTGGAATCTCACCTGGATAAGGTGAAATTTTTCCACATAAACGAAACACCACCGGTATGGTGAGATGAAATGAAATTTTTGGTTGATTCTCATTGGTCAGTTCATTCCGATTTCACGGAAGAGAGACTTTTCTCCACCTCGCCTCTCAGCCCCGGGGCTGACAGGTGAGGTGAAAAATCTCATGTAAACAGTCACTGAAATTTACCTCGCTTGTCAGCCCCGGGTCTGGCAGGTGAGGTGTTTTTCCCCATATAAACAGGGCCTAAGAGCAGTTTCTGGTCTTCGCAAGACAGCAGGTAAATGAATTTTTGTCGATTATCAAAAGAGTGAAAAGTTATAAATCGTAACGTGAAAAGTTCTTATTTCCTTCGCAGCGGTTGATAGACTGGGCATTCTAAAAGGAAATGTTCTTCATTTTCAACTTTGTTTAAAGAGCACAGGCGGCATAATCGCTAATTGATTTTTAAGCAATAGATCTTTCACTTACATTCTAAAATAGAATGCGAATTGAACGACAGGTGATACATTTCGTATAATGTTCGAATGTATACAATAGTGTTAGAAGCTCCAATACCATTTAATCGAACTTTTGGTAGAGCAGAGCAATTTGATGAAATTTCGTAAGGTAGAGCAATTTGATAAAAAGTTGGAAAAAACTATTTGCTTAAAATCCCCTGTATCTGCGTGATTGTTTCTTTCTAGCATTCAAGAAATTGGGTATCCAGTCACAAGCCAATTGACTCGCACGTTGACTCTCCAAATTCGATCGATGCATGCAGAGTCTCTGCCGGTAAGAAGTTCGTTTTTAAATTGTTCTTAGAATCACGACGGAAAGGACGCAATTTATCTTTTGACTTTGTTGTGAACCACGATATCTTTACAGAAATAGGCTATGACTTTTTTATTATTTTGTCAGAGAAAGTGCATAGCTCTGTCGGCAGGCAAAAATCTCGGAGAAAAGTGATTTCATTTCACATAGAAATGCAAGCTTTTGCTATGCAGGCCAGAAATATCCATGTCCCGATAAGAAGGCTTAAAACACATTTCCCAATGCATAACCTGTATCAAGTAAACTGTACAGCCGCCTTGTATTGGATGACTCAAAACATCCATCACTGTTTCAAAATGACTTGTTTTGATCATGCTGTCGATCTCTACATTTTTCTTTCCATATGAATATGTCAAAGATAGAATTAATGTTAGGAATTACAATGTAGGCATTTACAGAAACGTGGTTTTCCTGCCGTGTAATCCCAGAAAAAATGACGTAAGGAAATCTACCGTAGAACGAAAGGTAGCTAATCATACGTTGTTTTGTCCCTGAAAGATTAGTCTACGTTATGAGTATTTTTCCCAATTTTTTCGGCACTGTAAATTTCCCGAATTAAGAATTCCGCAAAAAAGGACTTCCTTGATTTGTTCAAAAAGTCGTTAAAAACAGGGGATCGATTTAAATCCATTTCAGATCTTCAAACCAACGAGGAGTGTGCTTCAGTGCACCTTGGGAATATTTTAGGGACCTAGTGACTATAATCTTTATATGGACTTTTTCAAAATGAGTTTCCTTTTCCCAGGGTGATATGAAAGAAGACTTTTTGAGGAGATCAAGCAAGCTCTTTTTCACAAAATCCTTGATTCGGGGAATCTAACATGCCGAATAAAATTGCGAAAAATACTCAGAAGGTGGGCTAGACTTTTGGAGACAGTAAAGCGTTCGAAGCATTGCAATCGGACGCTTCATTTTTTCTACAACAGATTTCCTTGGGTCACCTTTTCTGGGTCACCCAGTAGTCCATTGTGCTCACTTCTGTGATTTTAGTGATTTTAGGTTGTTTATCTATGATGGAGAATCGAAATACACGCAGAGATTCTACACTAAAATATCATATTCTTGTTTATATAGGCACAACATCACATATAGAGACATCATGGTACGCGTTTGAATCAGTGTTCAAATTTATCCAAGAAAAACTTGATCAGCGGCTTGGGGCGGAAGTTAGAGTAAGAGGAAACCAGGCAACGGCTGGAGGCCCTGGAGCATCTGTGCCCTTCCCAAAGGATACAAAAATAGCTGCATCCCCTGCCCCAAACAAAAGCCCTGCAGCCGCACCTTCGCAAGTGCAAGAGGATGACCCAATGTCCCAAGACCCCTATACTGAATCGACGGCCATGGAAACAGAGACTGTGCAAGAAGGTGGGGAAGCAGATCGCGGAGTTACAATAGCTGCGCGCAGGCTAAAGCAACCACCAAAAGCTAAAAGCGAACTGTAATGTAGCTACTGACATTTCATATTACGCCTGCCCCGTGTGAGTGACCAATCACAATGGTGCATGTTGCGGGAGTAGGGCCAGGTCATACGCAACAAACTAAATCCTTAAAAAAATGATAAATTCGAATCAGTTTTATAGTAAACGAACAATGCTGGAACATTCAAGAGTATTTAGGGATTTTACCTTAGATGTAGGTTAAAAGATCTCAAATATTAAAGGGTTCGTTCAAGGTTGAATGCTTGCATTTGCCAAGAGCAAAGGATCTAAGAACAGCCTATCGAAATCGAGGTCCCACAGGTGATGTCACCAATCGATAGTAGCGAAAGAAACAATGCTGTGTGTGAGTGTTCTTTTGTGTTCCATTTATAGAGAAACTTATATTTATATTTTATTCTTTTATCGTGGATTAACATATAAGAAACTCGTTTGCAGGAATCTAGTTCTAGTACAGGTTGAGAATCGTTCAGTAGTACTTGCACGATTTAGTAATACTTGTAAATGTAATAAAATTTAATCTTACCTGCCTGTTAACTATGTAAAATAGGCATACCGGACAACCAGGACCCAGGACCCTATGACAGGACCTAGGACCCAGGACCCAGGACCCAGGACCTAGGACCCAGGACCTAGGATCCAGGTTTTCCAGGACCCAGGACCTAGGACCCTGGATATTTTCATATTTTGATATTTTCACCTGTATCGCTTTCGGACCCTTTGCAGGGTTTCTTAGCTTTGTGACTCATTTTTGTCATTAAAATTTTCGTTAGAGTCTCTTAAATTGTAACAAACTTGTATTTCATAATAGGAAGCTGTTTTGGTCTCTTCCAGAATAATTATGACTGTACCAGAAGCATATTTGAAGCCAATTCAAAGTTAAGAAACCTGACAACTGTCCTTTGAGCCAAGAATAAAGTTATGAAGGAAAATTACTCTTTTTAAAGTTCATCTCAAACTTGATGTCACCTGAGATGTGCAATAACGCAAAGTTACTTTGCAAAACACTTCTGTTGTCGTTTTCTCAGGAGCATTTGCAGATGACCTCTAATTTGAGATAGACTATACTTTTGTTTGGGATGGTGAAACGATTTCTGTTCCAAAAAGGTTTCTTAACTTTGAATTGGCTTCAAATATGCTTCTGGTACAGTCATAATTTTTCTGGAAGAGACCAAAACAGCTTCCTATTGTGAAATACAAGTTTGTTACAATTTAAGAGACTCTAACGAAAATTTTAATGACAAAAATGAGTCACAAAGCTAAGAAACCCTGCAAAGGGTCTGAAAGCGATACAGGTGAAAATATCAAAATATGAAAATATCCAGGGTCCTAGGTCCTGGGTCCTGGAAAACCTGGATCCTAGGTCCTGGGTCCTAGGTCCTGGGTCCTAGGTCCTGGGTCCTAGGTCCTGGGTCCTAGGTCCCGGGTCCTAGGTCCTGGGTCCTGTCATAGGGTCCTGGGTCCTGGTTTTCCGGTATGCCTGTAAAATAGCTGTTGAATCCTCTTTCAGTTACACAGTTTCCTGTCTGTATTCATTAGGCCATACATTAGGTGCGAGAGTGTCAAGATGGCGAGCGGACGCAGAACTGCGGCACCAAAGATAGAATGCATGGAACAGGTTGTCACCATCTTCCCATAATTTCTGTTTCCTTGAAGAAATCAAATTAATGTAAGAAATTAATGAAAGAAATTTGAAACAGGGGGTGCTCTCTCCTCGATTAGTTTAACTACTGAGAGAGCTCCTCCTTTAGGTAATTCCCTTCATACAATGTATCCCCCCTTTTTTTCGTATTCATAGTATTAAGTGTTAAATAGATATTAATTTTGTGTGCGTAATATTGTATTGTAGGTATATATTAGTTGCTTGTTTGTATAGTTGATTTAAATAAATTGTATGTAGAGGAATTTAAAATATGAAACTGAAACTGAAACATTGTGTTGTGTTGTTGCAGTTGTATTGGAAGTACATAGCCAATGTATTTTTGATACAACTGCAACAACACAACACATCGTATTGCCTAACGTTTACAGATGGGAAAATGTGTAACTGATAGATGATTCAAGAGCACTTTTTCATAGTTAACTGGCAAGTAAGAATAAATGTTATTACATTTACAATTATTACTTAATCGTGCAAGTATTACTGAAGGATTCTCCGCCACCTGTGGTTCCAGAATGGCCGATAATCTAAGAAAGTGGTGGTGGGTTCCTACCGAGTATCGAATCCACTCCGCCTGACTGCTCTGACTGCAAAGTCAGAGGATTACAGGCTCACACCCAAAATCAAGTTTCTTGTATTTTGAGTGACACCAAGTATTGGTTTGATGTTCTGAGAGCATAACAAAATTCCTGCAGGGTACGAAGGAAATTGCTAGTAAGATATATTGGATTTTTAACACATTTCTACCTAACTTTCAGTTAAGGTGTGAAAAAGTGGTTTCTTAAATGCATGGCTTACTGTACTCTTGATGCTGTGAATTTTCAAAAATGGAAACTTTTTCTGGCTCACCCGGTATGTCAAGAGATGATAGATCAGGGCATTTTATTTGTTTGATAGGTTTGATTCATAAGCTGATCAGTAAGTGTTGTAGTTACACCCGAAACTACGAGAATTGAGTCGTCTCTCAATTGGTTTGATTCTGAACCAAACAAAAAAGATCTTTTGAATTTTGAATTGTGTGTTTTAACCAGGGTAGACTTAATTGTGTTGTTGGGGAGACATGATACGCTTGACTGAGGAAATTTATATATCCCCCCGTGCAGTGGGTCAAAGCCAAAGCTCATGCGTCCGTCAGAGCTTCAACCCCAAAACGCTACTGCGCATGAGCGATAACCTACTGCACGGGGGGAAACATAAGATTCCTCGGACAAAGCATATCTTGTCTCCCCAACAAAGTGGACTTGCCCACGTCGTCTTGCAAGAAAAGACAGTCTCTTCCTTTCTTACACGACGACTTGCGTTTAGTCCACCCTAGTGACTGTAAAACGTATTGTCAAAAATATTATGAAAATCTTAATTCCCACAGAAAAGAATGACATTACAAAAGGTGGTAATATTTGACCGGACCGTTTATACACAATGTTGCCTTGTCAGCATATATCCATCTGATTGTCATTTGGTGCCCTTTGTTCTGCGATGACGACCAACAGCAACAGCGACCTGGCCTAGTGTCCAGACTCCTGAGGCGTTGAAAAGGTTGAAAAATGGCGGGACTTCTCAACTTGCTGCACCTCTTCTTGCCATTTGGTGTTTGAGACGACATTGCGAACAATTCACTGGAGGTGACATACTTTATTGCTTTGAGTTAATACTTAAATATTTTTGTAACCACACAAAATGCTCTTGATGTTTAGTATTCTGCTGGAAATGGGAATTAATTTGGATTGATTATTTTCAAGTTTCATCCTTTTATTTTAGGCCTGTGTGTGTGATTGTGTTGTTGTGCGGTGGGAATCTCTGATAAATTTTTCAGAATATCGTTTTGCAGTAAAATTTGGTGTTTGCAATCGCATATGCACCCTTTAAAGATTATGGGCCCAGGGCTATTGTTACTCTATTGTTTTAAAACAATGATCCTACCATTCTTCCTTGTTCTACATGAAATTGCGTGTGTGAGATCATCCAACACAACATAAATAGCAGTCTGTGTGAAGCATAGCGTAATTGTTTCATGCAATATGATGTAATGCGTCAGAAAATGTTGCTGATGCTGGAAAACTGACTTTGCGAGTTTGCAAATTTGTTGAGCAAAATTTTTCATGTCTCAATTTGACATGCAGCACATTTACTACATCAAATTTCCCCCTGTATGGTACATAGATTAGAATTCTTGCATGTGCAATGTGACAAAATGGATCGGTGAGGTGAAGGTGAAGTTGCGGTTTTTAGCACCAAGCACTGGGATCGCAGAAGTAACTAAGCGCTAATCAAGTCCATGACCCCTTGTCATGACGCTCAAGTGGTGAGGCCCTACTGGGTATCAAACCCACTCTACCTGACTGTTCTGACTGCAGAGTCACAGGATTACACCACTGCACCACAACACCTTCAGTATCACATTGCACACAAATATTGTATTAAGTTGTTTACAATGATGCAATAAACCTGAAATCTACAGTAGATGTCTCTTGAATCAAATCAACAATTTTTAATTTGCTATATTTGTTGGAAATTTTTGACAGTGCGAAAAAATATTGCCACCTCCTTGTATCATTGAATCACCATGATTTTGCCATTCCTTTTCATAGAGCCTCTGAAAAATACCTACAAAACAACCACAAAATGGCAAAAGATTACATGTTGGTCAGTTAATCAACTCAAACCTCTACACATTAGATATTAATCAGAAAGCAAAGACCATCAGAAGATATCAGCCATGAAAAAGATCCATTTTGTAACTCTGTTTGCAATATTGGCATCACTCAAGTTTACCAGCTGCCATGCTGCAAAGGTTCTCATATACCCCTATGACCTTTGCCATAGCGTACCTTTCAACAACCTGGTCAAGAGTGCTAAGATTCTTGCAGAGAGGGGGTATGATGTTACAGTTTTAACCAGTAGTCTATGTGCCAGAGAAACTAACATGGAACATGTTCGCATTGTTAGTTTTTCTGTGCCAGAAGCAGTTGAAATCCCCCAAAATGAAGTAACACAGCAAGGATCACTCTGTGATTCCTTTCATTGGCAACTTAGAGTCACAGACTCACTTAACAGTCTATGCAGTTCATTGCTCAGAAGAAGATATATGATGATACAACTGCAAATGGAGGAATTTGATTTATTTCTCACAGATGATTTGAATTTATGTGCAAGAGTATTGGCTGATTATCTGGCACTTCCAACGGTCATCTTGAATAATTGTGGCTTAGACAGTGTTCTCACACCATCAGTTCCACCGTTATACACAAGCTTTTTTGCTTCACAAAGCATATGGGGGAGGTTTAAAGGTATGGTCAGCTTTGTTATCCATTTCCAGTTTTACATTCCAAATTATATTTACAGTCCTATTAATGAAGTAAAGGACTCTTACGGCTATAACAAAGGCATGCTAATCTCAGCTACGTACTCAAGAGTTAAACCATTGATACTGAGCAATTCTGACTTCTGTTTTGAGAATCCAAAGCCAGTTATGCCCTATGTTATCCCAATTGCTGGCTTTCTACTTGAAGAAAATAGAACTCTCCCAGAGAATGTAAATGATTTTATTCAAAGCTCAGGAGATGATGGAATTGTGTATGTGGACCTAGGTGAAGGCATGAATTGGTTTTATCAAGCAAAGTTTGTCATGATTGCAAAAGTTTTATTGAGATTCAAGCAAAAAATCATCTGGAAGTCATCAAAGGAGTTTATTGATACAGACAAGGTAAAAATTGTGCAAGCTTGCAGTGAATCCAATATTCTGGCTCACCCAAAAACAAAACTTTGGATAACAAGTTGCAATATTTGGTCACTTAATTCAGTTGCTCATGGTGTTCCAGTTATTGCTTTACCCTTCACCCCAGAGAGTTCATGGACATGCCAACAAATGGTACAGAAACATGGAACAGGGAAGTCATTGAGCATTATTGATATGGATGAAGTTGAGTTTGAAAATGCTATAAAGGAGGTTCTTGGCAATGTTAAGTATCAGACAAATGCAATAAGATTATCAAATATATTTAAAGATCAGACAAAGACTTCAAAAGAGACATTTTTCTTTTGGGTCGACTTTGTTATTCGCTACAAAGGAGTTCAACATTTATGGAATGACGATTTAGGGCAACTGACATGGTATGAGATCTGTATGCTTGATGTTGCATTTCTGACGATATTTGCCATGTTGATTGGCTCATTCCTGACTTTATTGCTGTCATATGTTTTCATAAAGATACTTTTAAACCAGTTGACCACAAAGAAACTAAAGTCTCATTGAGAAGATATGATGTGATAAAGAAATAGCATCAAACCATTGGAACTCATCAACAGAAGCATGATTCAGGCAGAGATAACAGGTGCCCCAAAAAGCCCCCAACCCCCAATTTAAAAACTCACTGAAACTTGATTATCAAACCTTGCTTCAAATATTCTTTTTGATCTATTTTACCAATCTTCCAAGTACATTTGAAGATGATAACATATTTGTGGTCAAAAAACCGTACTTTTGAATCATACTTGGAGATACAAAGTATACTCTGCCTGACAGCTAAGATTTTGAGATTTTTGATTATCATTGAAATCTCAAATGGTAGAGTGTATTTTTGGTTTTTATCACCGAATCATAAGCTTGATTTGCACAAGGAAATTGATTTGATTAAACAGCACTCTATTGCGGTATATTTCAGAGCCAGGAGACAGGCAGCATGAGGTAAGTTTGCTAATTTATGAAGCAATAACAAGATAAACTATACCATGGAAAATGATTTGATCATTGAAACAAGAAATTGAAGCTTGGCTTTGCAATTTAGTTTTGATGATTTTCGAGCGTGTAAGGGGGGAGGGGGACTTCTTTTGGACACTCAGTTCATTGCGTATATTGCGTATATACTTCTGTGATCTCTGACTTATCACTGTACCTCGTCACCCAGTGTATCTTTTCACGATTAGAGGTATTGGAGCATAACCTCTAGAGATTTGACTGGCTTATTTCAAAATATTGCGGGAAACTGTTGTTGGTTTCAGCTATGATTGTGGTGTCTCCCTAGATGCTTATAGTTGAATCAATATCATACAATGCACCTTTTCAATTAGGGGGTATAACCTTACGCCCTCCGTCACCCACGGCCAAATTCCTTCAGATTTTCAAATTTGTTATCCACATAAAATTACTAAGGTTGCGAACATTACGGTCAGACCAAAATTTGGATCTGTGGTCAGTTCAAAAACGAGACTGCTTAGATGAAAAGGTGTGGAAAGCATTTTAGTAGCCTACGCAACAGAAAAGCTTCTCCTGTTCTGGCGTACAGAAGCTTTGCCTTTGCGCAAGCTAGCTTTTTTGTGATTTTAGATGGATGCAAACTTCTCAACCTCTAATGTGATCAGCAAAGCATCCATATTTTGTTTTCTCCAAAGGCGGCGTGTGCTTGAAATCCGACTATGCACTGCAATTATTCTGTAAAATGAAACAAAAGTTTCTCTATTGCGAAATCTCTGAGATAAACCAGCAATAGCAGAATGTTCTTTAAGAAAAGAATCAAGGGTGGCGTTAATTGTTTACCTCTGTTCCCTGCACCATCTGTTTGTTGAAAATATTTATTTCTAAGGTACCCCACTGGGGGTTTTGATGAGGGAATTAGGATATTTGTACAAAGTAAGAATACGAGATTACGTCCTTTTGTTGAAGGAACCTCTGGGTCCTGCTCGTGATGGGGATTCCCAAGAACACAAGATGACCACGAGATGAATACATGATCTTGTACTAAATGGCTGAGAAAATCATACAACTGTAACATTGAACCAATCAGACTGCGTAAAACCCACTGACAGCAAATGCAAATTTAAGCCCAACTTGCCCTCGCTAAGGATACAACAACAAAAAGTTGATGGGTTGGGTGTGCAGAGAAAGACTTCAACATCCCTACATATTTTTCTAATATCGCTAAAGTCCTTGCGTCCTTCCTGGCAGCTTATTGCTTCCATACTTTTATCCAACACTCCTGCAATAAATTTCTTGTTGCTCCCTCAATAAGCGTACGAGCCATGGGAACTGGGAGCTGGTAGCCCCCCCCCTCCCCAACGTTGGAGGAATTTTCTAAAATCAGCCCATTGAGTAAACATCTGCCCTTATTTGGGCAAACATGTTGGTAAACAATCGACTTTATGTGGGGCAGCTCCCTAGATTTTTTCTTCCCCTACGCTCATTTCTTGCCTCCATAGATAAGTTCCCCTCTTCTCTCCTGGCCTTGCCCCATTATTCCTTCGTAAAGAAAAGCCTAGTAGAATAATCAGATGGTCGACATAGGCCTCATAGTGTGTCGGTAAGCATTCGGTATGGTGCTTCATATTGTATTTGCTATCAGATATGGCTGCTTTTATATACAAGAACTGGCGAGTTCTTAGGTGACTTTGTAATGACCTAACAAGATCAAAGTGTACCGTATTAGGTCAGCGTGCTCCTTGTTGCGAGCAACGGGAGCATCAAAGCTAGCGATGTTTTCTGAAAGGCCCTTCTTAGTACATTCTTGGATGTTATTCTTTCAAACAACGAGAATAAATAACAAAGAATCAATGAAGTGCTGTGAGATGTCTGTAATAATAGCTCCAGAGATATTCTTATATTTTCACGATTATTCTTTTATTTGCACGGGGTTTGACACCCTGTTTCTTTGCATTCAGTGCTTTGGCAATTAGTAAAGATGCTAGCGATGCCTCTGTTGGCATATGTTGAACCTGCAGTCGATACTGAATGTCCCTTTCATATCCTTTGGTGCCACATGCAATGCACATCCCCACAAGCAGGTATTGTCCGTACAACTCATCCAGCCCATCCTCTTATTCGACCCCCGCCCTTCTTCATTTCTATTCCTTTGACTTGATTTGATTTGATTAAATATCTTTAATGAGGATACCCCAATCACCAAGAGGTGCTTTTCATGGGGGTCCTCAAAAATATTCCCAACTATTTTCATGGGGGTCCTCAAAAATATTCCCAATCCTCGAAACTATTCCCAGTTGCTCTCAGGCATTCGGCGGTTCCTATCACCAACATGCTTGCCAACATGTTACCAACATGTCTGCCAAAGAGTGCTTCTCCCGGTTTACTGTTTGGTTTGTGTTTGGTTAGGACCACGAATGAGATTTCAGCTTTACTGAATGATCATTTCTAAATGTTCTTCGATAGTTAAGCAACAGATACCTTGTTGGTGTTACTAGTGTTGCACGTGCTTGACATATTGACGTTGAAACTTTAATTGCTCGCAAGTCCCACAACTGGAGTTTGGGCATTTCGGCCTGGTGAAACACAGCGAATAGATTAACAACATACTTGACAAAATTTGAACAAAGTTTAGATGAAATTGCATTTATTATCGCACAAAGTCACCCTTTGTGGCATTTATAAGTTTTCTATGATTCTATTGTTGTAAAATTGTCGATGTGCATGCTACAGAACTTTGCTTAAAGTCGAAACGCCAAATCTTCGGTTTAGACCAGACATGGGGTACATTTGAACTTTCAATTGATATTTCAGCTCACAAAGTACCGTATAAACAACGATGAGGTATCTTTGTTCAAGTTGTTTATCGAGGAACATTTTGAAATTGATCAGACTTTTTTTCTGGAGATCCCATATATCGCATCGCATCTGATGTGGTGCTCTTGCCAAATGATAAATCACTTGCTAAACTTACGATTTACGAGGTAACATACAAAGTTCATTTTTTAGAAAGAAAGAATCCAAAGCTGTGTTGCTCTGTATTGTGCAAGTTCTTCGTGGAGTTACTAACATTCGAACAACTGCACTAAGTTGTATTTCTAAGCCTCAGCAACTCTTTTGCGGAAAGCAGCTTTACAGCGAAATTTTGAGCTAGAGCAAAGCAAAACCGTTTTAAGAAAATCAAAGATGCAGAGTAAAGAGCTGTTTCTTTTTCATTTTAAAACAATGATACCTGAGATGAAGCGCACAGTTGCCTGGGTTCAAATCTGCAAAAGTCCATTTTGCAAAGTTGAAGGCCGGTTACTTATAATTTCAAAACGATAAAGGGAGTACAAAGACCAGCAGCCTTTGCCATTGTTTGCTTTTGTTTTATGATTTTCGTACAGTCAGGTCATTGACTTCGCGCAAAGCATGATGGTCTTTGTACTCCCTTTAAGGACTTCCAACAGCACTACAACGTCAAATATTCTCTCTATTTTGATAAGAGATCAATGACATAAGAAATCGCTAGTAATCCTCTTCCAGAAAGTTAAATCAGCAGATGGTGTGTGTTTTTAACAGAACATGGATTATATTCCAAAAAGCACTCTAGTTCTGGTTTGAATGATCACCATTTGGTTACATGGCTGATTTTCAATTTTATTGCTTTTTCAAGTTGCTTAAAGATCGAATTATCTTTGCAGGTGTACCTGATCTCGTTGTTGAGTTTGAAAAAAGCAAATTTAGCCCATTTTAAAGGCTGTCTGGTTTAGAAGTATGCTGCAAAGAGTACTGATGTTCACAAAATAAATTTCTTTTTGTATATTAAGCATCTATTTCGGTGGTAAATGTCGGAGAAATGCAGACAATCATAGACTTCAGGAGTAAAGAAAGTTTCAGCAAAAGGAAACAAATGTTTGGCGTCTTTAAGTATATTTAGATCACTGACAAAGAGTTTTAACAGAAAATTTTGTGATGGGTATGATGACCGACTTCTGGTGATTTTTAAAACAGGTTACTTTTGGATATGATTTCTATTTCGTGATTCTCGCTTGATAAACATTTCTCAATGAATTTTGGTAAGTTATGAATTTCAATTTATAAAAATTTAAGAAACCCTAAAAGGAACTTTTACCGT
Source organism: Aurelia sp. 4 Dawson et al 2005 (assembly GCA_964019985.1). NCBI lineage: Eukaryota > Metazoa > Cnidaria > Scyphozoa > Semaeostomeae > Ulmaridae > Aurelia > Aurelia sp. 4 Dawson et al 2005. The sequence continues at coordinate 18,161,338 of OZ026499.1, forward strand.
AAAAACTGTACTTAGAATTGTAAAGACCCTTGCCGGCCTTGCTGCGAAGCCCAGAGTCGGATTTCTTATGGTAGAAAATGAGCGTACTCTTTCAAAAACTGCGGTAATCGTCTCATTTCAAACGAGAACGGTACGCTGAAGAAAGAGTTTATTCCTGTCTTCGCTAATTCTTTCATTCCTTCCTTCCTCCACCACGTCATTCATCTATTTCATTCATTGACTCATTCATTCGTTCATTCGATCATTTCTCCCTCCAAACACGTTTCTGACGCCGTCATAAATGGTTACTCATGTCAACTACTTTTCTTTGGTTCTAAAGAATGAATGATGAATGAACTTTTGGTTGTTGGCTTGACGTTCTCCCACCCTCTCATTCAAAATAAACAATTATCTTCGATACAGTGAGACTGAAAATGACTCAGAAGCTATAAAATTAAAAAGAAACCCACCTTTACATGAAAACCAATTCTTTTCCTCCCAGACAAACCTTCCTTTTTGGCGATTAATAGCATCGATGAATTACACTCAACCATTGGATTTTGTTTTATTACATTTCTTCAAGACTCTTACGTTGTTCTGAAAGATAAGAAGTTATTTATTTACTAATTTTAAGACATGACTTTGATAAATTACGTAGAAATTGCTCAGGTTACATGATTTAGAGGTAATTTATTCTTACTTTTATTAAAAATCAAAATATAATCAGGAAGTGTAATATGAAATATGTCAATGTCATAGTTTTGGTTTTTATTATCCAACAAACTTTGATCGACAAGAATGGCCTAATTAGGGGAGGCGAGCCACAACATCCAAGACTCCAGAGGACGTGGTAGATGCAATCTATCTTGACGTTTGAAATGAACAAAAGGGTCCAGAGCCAAGATATCCTTTTCGACTTCTACGTCCCGCCAGGTTTAGCTTTGTTGAGAATGTTTAGTTTGCATGAATTTCAGAATTTCAGAATTTTTCAGAATTTTTTATATCTCATAATAGCCTATCACAAAAATACATTTGTATGTCTAAATACAGCTATTACGAGAATAAACAAAACAGAAACTATTACAGAAAACACGAACAACAACAAACACGATGAAGAACCTTTGTTTGGTTTGATTTTACATGCAGCACTTTGTAACGTTGCACTTAAAAACTTTCATTTGGCTTCCTAGGGCGTGACATCACGAAGGTTTTCAAGGTGTTCAAAGAGCCAATCGGCCAGTTTTGGTCGGGGCAAAATGTTGGGGTGAGGAGAAAGTTGAGATATCTAATTTCTTCACAAGTAGATAGTTTAGAATGGGAAAGTAAGTGATTTTCTTACGGCATTTTGTCTCTACTTTCCTTAGGCCACAAAAACAAATCAGCCTGGGTTACATAGGGCTGTTTAGGAGGCACTCCCTGGTTTGGGAAATAAAATCAGGTAACTTTTTCGCTTGTCTTATCTTATTCAAGCCTATGGGCATCTAATATCAAAATTTGAGTGACCTTTAATAAAAATTTTGAGTGCTCGTCGTTAAAGGGATAACTGTGATGTATCAAAATGAATTCATTCATCTCCTTTTTTCAGGAATAGTTTCTCTGGATATAGAAGACACTCTAAAAGTGTAAAGTATCTTACTCTTTCAACATTGACAGGGCCAAAGCGAGCTGGATTCTGGGCATCTCTCCTCCCTCGGATTAATTTGCCATGAGAAATCACATTCTACTTTGAAAGTTTTGATCTTGGAGTTATCTAATTTTAAGTTCAAGCAACTTGAAATCATAAAAGATTTTTGGCACAGGGAGGCGATCCTAGAAATGCGCCGAGCCTCTCTTTCCCTTGAATGCTTTTGTTAAGCGAAATTTCTGAAAAAATTGATAGTGTTAGCCTTAGAAGTTGTCCAACTTTAAGTTTCTGTTGCTTTCTGTTTCTTTTGCCAACTTTAAGTTGATGCAGCTTGAAAACACTGGAATAAACTGGTGATTCCCAATAGCAAGAACAATTGCATATGCAATATGACGACCAAAAGACTTCTTCCAGGATTCCACCACGACAGGTGGGCTAGATAATCCAACTTATTGATTTGAGGGTAATTGTAAAGTAAGCTGGCAATTAGTCATTGATTAATGATTTGATAAAAATAATTAATTTCTCACAGTTAGCGCAATTACGCAACCTTTCACAGGGATGACAATATGCAGCTCAGGTACCTCACCTGCACGAGGGCCCTTTCAAGAGGGACAGTTTTGACTGAGCGGCAAATACATCAGTGTTCTGCAACGCCCCCGGGGGGGGTACTTGACCTAAATTTGTGCGGGGATGTGCCCACGAAAAAAAATTTTTCACCCTGCTCCAGAATTTTTGCCGTCAAATGATACCCTGTTCTAGAAAAAATCTGTGAAAAGTATACTCAAAAACACAAGAATTTGACTAAATAATAACCCGTTGTAACAAAATTTCCTCTTTTGACATGTTTTGACAACCTGCTCCAGAAAATTTGCCTTATTTTGATACCCTGTTCTAGGAAAAATGGGCGAAAACGATACCCTGAAAAACGGCACATCCTCGTCGGACAAATATACAAAGTACCCCCCCCCCCGGGTGCGACGCCCAGTTGCTCTGACGACCGGTGCTGTCTAGCCTCTTTCAAATGGTCCTTGGACAGTTGAACTCTTTTCTTTTCGGCTTCTGATACCCGTTTCCCTAATTGCTTGCTACGCATATGGTTGTACGTTGCCAGATTTCTATAAATATAGCCCGGCACCTTTTGGTCTGGACTGGCGTCAAAATCACCTTCTGCGACTATGAGAAATCGAAATGAGGCGCTGCACCGCAGACGAGTTCCTGACAACGTTCCTAACCGTTGCCAGGCTATCCAAATTATCCAGTTACAGTGACGTCATTTAGGGGATTGCACTGAAACCCTTTTCCCGCCTCCGCAGTAGCTTTACTCATCTTATGAAACTACCATGTTCTCAACCTCACTCTCAAGTCTCAACCACAGGTCAGTGCTCTCAACTGACGAGAAATAAGTTTCCTTTCCTTACATTTCTGTGTATGTTTTAGAGGTTTCTTCAGGACAAGGAACTGCAACTTGAAAATAGTTTCACTTCTCTTTAGCAGCTGGACGAATGACTGTAATTATTTACTTATGTCAGCACAGAATTTGCAACTTTCCTATCGATAACTGAAAGTTCTCGTCAGAAATCATGCTCGTAGCTAACAGGCCTCTTGCTACAGATCTACAGGGCAGTTCAAGCCCTTTAACAGATGTAAATTTATTTTTTAAATTTGGCAAGAGAAGATCATGACGCCACAGGTGGCAATGCAGTGTATCGTTGTAGTAATTGTAAAAGTAAATTGCAAACCAAATCAACCTCTGGTTTCTTCCCTACCGTTGTTCTGTTTGTTGTGATGTTCGTGTTGTCCTCTAATTCCCTCCATCAAAACACTAGGCCCATCAACAGACCCAGTCCCCTTTGGATTCCCGTTTGGGGACTGGGTCTTTGATGGGCCTTGTGTTCTGATGGAGGGAGTTAGAGGACAACATGAACATCACAACAAACAGAACAACTTTTAAGGGAAGAAAACAAAGATTGGTTTGCAGTTTCACTTTTACAATTACTGCAACCATACGCTGCTACCTGTGACGACGCTTGCCTCTCTCGGACTCAAACCTTTCGAAACATTTTGCTGCAGCCGAGGAACGAAAGAAAGAATCTCCTTTGGAGGGACACAGCTCCTAAAAGGGCCACTGTTTTATACTAACAAAGCCTATAAACTTAAACATGTGACGGAATAGGGTCAGGGTTCCGAATAGCGTTTCGATTAGGGTTGACCCATGAAAATGGAAAAATAAATGCCAACCAAAGAGACTGCACATGCGAGGCTTGCATGCTGGCTGAAGCAGACTCTTTAGCTCATTGTGACAGTGCAGTTTGACTTGCTAGAATCCTCAGTTTTAATCTCAGAATATCTCAGACAGCGTAGTAAATGAACCCGCCATGACGACGCGAAGAGAAAGAAAACGAAGACTTGTATCAAGTCAACAGTGCAGTGAATACTCAGATATTTAGCAATCATGCTTCATGTAAAGACTGCACATATTTTTTACAAGAAACTGAGAATTTGGGCCAGTACTGAAAGTTTCTTAAAATCGTCAGAGTTTGAGTACTCAGAGTTTCTCAGGAGTTTCTTAAAAGTTTCATAACAATCTTCATGCTCGCTACCTGTGCCCTCCTGAACAATTCAAAACAATGCTTACTGAAGCCTTTCCAGCGTTTAGATATCACTCAAATACCTTTTGAGTAATATGGTACAGGAAACAAGTGAAAATAGAATTGAAACATGTCAAGGATTTCCTTTATCAAAACAAATGGCTTCTTCGGTTAGAGTTTTCCAGTACTGAAGTTTCTTAATTTTTGGCGATCTGAGGGTTGGGTTCTTGAGCAGTATCTTATAAAAAAGACGTGTAGCCTATCTTCCTGCCTTTGCAGAAAACTTGCTTGAAGGGTAATAGGATCGTGCTTCTGTTGCACCTTGCATCCAGTCATCTTTGAAAAGTTTATGGGCGGTCCAGACGTTGTGAGCCTATTTTTAACCAGACAACGTGCTTATCTTTCACGGCAACAACAACGTCTGCACGTGCCAAATGTTTCCTGGAGTTGCCTCTGCCGTGCCTTCCGAGAAATTCAAAACGACGCTAAGGCTCTGTTAGCAGCAAGACGCGGACATCTTTGAAAACGCAGCTATTTTTTTATGTTTTAGAGAATTCTAATTTTCCAGGCTTTTCCCTCCCAGAAAGCTACTCACAGACACCAATTCCCAAAGAACAGTTTGCATTCTCGCATTTCCATCATTTATGAATGTGCTCATATTGCATTTTGCTTCCCTTCTCGACGTCCTTTTCTGCAGTGCAGCCTTCAAAAGTATACTTTTCAGGTTGTCAGTTTCAGAATAGAACGCAAAAATTTTTAAGTTGATTTCACATTGAAATTCGAATCAAAATGCCGGACAGTTCGACTGTCTATTTTTGGGACAGCAGGGCTACTCCTAATTGAATTCAATTTCCCGCCCAAATCGTAACAAATTTGAAACCGTGCTTGACATATGAAGATGGCCTTCTTGGATTTTACGGTAAAGCGTGACAGTTTCTGGGCTTATCTTTTGATTGGATTAATAAAAAGATGCCAAGCCACAACAACTTCTCTGGCACGACATTTCTCCGCCATCTGCATGGTAAACAAGCACAGTATCCAATATATAAAAAACATTATTTTTATAGAAATGTCCACCAAGGCACATGAGAGCCCTATGAATAGAGGAAAAGACAAAATTTGAAGAAGCTGTTCAAAACAAGGGGTGTTATAACTATTCCAAAAAGGATTACGAGGTTTTCAAAACAATAGGATTTATAGAGATTTTTGCAGATTTTCCTTGAAAAAAAGGATTTTTGCCAAAGGTGCACGTCCTCCTCACGTCAAAACTTTCATCATGCAAAATCTGATAAATAAAAAGATACTCGAATTGAATGTCCGAAAGAATCTCTAAACAGCTGTCAGCCATTTTACCAACAACAGATTCATGGACTACCAGCTGCTAGCAAGAAAGCTGCTAGGCCTAAAGAAAACAAGATGAAGAGATCAAAGCAGCTATCCTGCTAAAGCCCTCGCATTCTCTGTCATCTCATTTCTAAACATCCCAGAAAGACGGCGAAAGTAAACACAAACTTAATCCTTGGGTTTAATCTTATTTTCCTTGGCCCTAGAAATTCCTTTATCACCAGATGTCAGCCGGTTTACAAGTACAAAGTCGGCTTGCTGCCCTAACCCTAACCATGATAATGCCCTGGCGGATGCGAGGCTGAAAAATACAATACAACCCTAACCATGATAATGCCTTGACGGATGCGAGGCTGAAAAATACAATACTGAAGATAGGGAGCTTTGAAACAGAAAGGCTGAGACAAACCTGAGAATGAAGCCGCCTTGTCATGTTATCAACATCAGTACTCAATGGGCAGATTCAGTTAAATGATAGGCCTTTTGTCTTCAATGCTGATACAAAGAGGGCATGATGGAAAATTCGTACAGGATGTCAACAATAAGTCCCTTTTAATGCAGCCGCTGTGGAGGAGCCGTTTCATGGTGCACATGCGTAGGATATGCCTCAACGTAGAGTTTTAGACCTTCTCTGTACTAAAATTTGTCCTTTAGAAATCTTATTGGTGCATTTGTGGAGATGTATTAGCCAATCAACGTTCGATGCATAGGCCACCCGTTAAAACTCTTACACTAAAAAACGTGCACGTGCTTTTGGCATGGCATCCTATGATCTGACGTATTGCAGTCTACATATCTAATCTTTGATCATCTGATTCATGCATTGGTTTCATTTCAGCCAATCAAATCTGAGGCCCGAGGTCCCTTTTATTTGTGGCCCGTAGCTCAGGGCCATAGTAAGCAACTGCTGATTTGGGGAATTTGTTCCTAAAACAATAGAGAACAATACATCTAATTAATGCTTGTAACGTAGCACCAAGTCATTGTTTTAACAATCATTTGGGGGCTTGAGCTCTACCTGGACCTGCTCCCTACTAGCCTGCTTAAGTAGTTAAAAGCACATGCTTTTGGCATGGGGACACGGTGTGATATAGTTTTGCATTTAGTTTCCTCCTCAGCAATCAGATTGGTGCAATCGCATGCAATCAGATTTGAGGCCTGGGCGCACTGTTAAAGCTATGCCCCAAAATTAAAAGCGCATTCTTTTTGCATGAGGCTCGGCATGGTTTGACGTGATGCAGTTCCCATTAAGCTTCCTTCTTTAGCAATGTGATTGGTGCATTTGTTAACTGTGTCGGCCAATCGGATCAAGACTTGAGCTCACTGGTAAAGCTATGCCCCAAAGTTGAGGGCACGTGCTTGCAGCATGGCGAGGTATAGTTTGACGTGACTCAGTCCAATGAACTAAGTTTCTCTTCTTAGCTTTCTACCGATAATTTACCGCGGAAAGACTGGCTCATGAATGGCGGGAAACACTTAGCTTATTAGACGATGGTGCACGACATTACAGTTAACATGGGGTATGACCTGTCACGGAAGCAAGGGCGCAATACCTGCCCTGTGTTTACAACTAGCTTGAATAATTGAAAAAGTTGCGTTTGACGATGGCTGGAAAACAAGGTGATATTTGAATGGAGATGAGAGCCTGCTAAAAGTTGCATATATCGATGTATGGTCACGCATAGGCTCAACATGAAATCCAACTTCACTTCACCCTCCAGAGTAGGCCTAGGTTCCAACACACCTGCATTTTTAAGGATCTAAATCAGCATTTGTCAATGATGCCTTTTTGGACCATTTTTCGCCATATGAATCTCCAAAAGGTCCAGCGTGACCGCTTCAGCTGCCAAAACGGTTGGCTTCCGTGATTGTCGCCGTTAGTTTCGTGTACATTCTCGAAGAAGATTGTCATGCATGCTCTAGAGAGAAGTAAACAGCGCAGGCACGCAAGAGTTTCTTTCAATTTTTTCACGTCATTCTTCTTTTCATAGATTTCTAACAAATCATTGGAGCACAACTTATTTGAGGGAGATTGCTAGATGGACTACTGTAATGGGTTTCTTGGCAACTGCAAAATTTTTTTCAGGAAAACTAAAGGATTTCTACCTCTAAGAGCATTCGCAATTTCAAGAAAGTTATTTGCCCCTCTCATATAGTGTAGCTACTCCCACACCTGAGGCTCGATTTTTCTTTGAAGATTTCAAGGATAGTAAGACTTTCCCTGCGACCTCACATCGCTCACACTCAAACTTTTACACTCCGGCATCTGTGTCAACACGGTCCCTTTTCCCGTTGTTCAAGGTTACCGAACACTTGAATTTTTCATCCCCGGGAAACACTGTCTTTGTTCCAAGAAACGACTTTTCGGCTTTTGTTTTGTTTTCTTTCTTTTGACACTTCTTGATGCCAGGAATAGTTATCCAAGTACTACGTGGTGGACTGGACTTTTCTGTCAAAAATATCTGTGCGGCAAAATGCAGAAGTCTTCGTAGAGAAAAGCTATTCAAATTTGAGGAGAACCTTATATTTCGAGCTAAAATATACTATGAATAGGAACACTCGTTGAGGTTGCAAAAATTAATCATGCACAAGATCATTGACGTATCGAGTTCCATCATGAGGCAGAATCAATCTGCTTCTGGCTTCTGCCCGACATTTTCAGTTCCATTTAATTTTCATTTCATTTTCCCTTTATGATGAACTTTGGACGAAATTCAGCATGTCCATTGAACCATTTTCGCCCAAAAGGGAATACCCCTTACTTCGTGTCAAATTCGTGACAAGCTCATTCATTTAATCTCAAGGAGTTCTCGTGCAGGTTTTAGGAATTTCGTATACTGTTGCAGCGTCCGATTCCAGCGCCTTTGAGGTCAAAGAAGGACATGACATCCGCTAATGAATCTTTCTTTTCATTTTTACCTGTAGGAAGAGATCTTTTCATTTATAACATTTGTCATTTGTGCCACTTCGTTGACATGAAATGTTGTCATGACTTGTTTTAAAGGGGGTGTATTGACCAGGATGCTTTGCGCAAAGTCACGAATGAGCCAATCAGATTGAATGAAGTTTTAGCCAATGATATGATACCAAAATGTACAAGGCCGCCGAAAGGCTTCAGTGCGTTCAAGTGTACCTTAACAGCTCTCTTCGTCAAGTTCTGCTGCACAAAATGCCAGCCTCTTTTGCGTTGAATTGATTGGGAAGTGCAAACACTAAAATAAAACTTTGAGCTATTTTGGAAGTACGAAACCAAGACAAGAACTAAGATAACACCCAGAAAGGAAACTTACATAACAAGATTGAACCTTTTGTATATAATTCAAAGACCCTGTTCCTGGATCCTGGTGCTAGTCCACTTTCCTTTGCTGTTGGTCAAAGGGGTCCTGTGTTGAGATTAGCAGATTTCGAATACCTCCCTGCAAATCGGCACAGAGGTAGGCACCATAGAAATGGTTAAAAATATCCTTTAATGACCCTCTGATTCTTCGGTTCTAATTTTAGAACCAAAGTTGAATTTTGTTCTTTATTTAGGTGGCATTACGTCAGATTCATCAAAGAATCAAGTACGCAGTGATTGGATCAAATTATGAAAATGTTTGAAGGTGATCTGAAGCGAAAATTTTTATTGTTTCAAATTAATGGCACTGTCGAATGATACGGACTCCTGTTTAAATTTCTTTGATATCTCTTTTCGTTTTCAAGCTATCCACTGATATTAAGTTTCAGTTGATGACGTCATTTTGTTTGCAAATTGCTAGGGTGATGTACTGGAATATAGCTGTATCTAAGCTTTGAAAGATTACAGTTGTCGGAGACATTTAAGTTGAGCTGAATAAATGTAATAGAAATTGTTTCATGGACTGATATGATGTTTAGAAAGGTATACCAACTTAAATGTTCTTGGAGTCAATTTCCTTTAGGAAACATAGCCAGCCTCGTACAGTTTCATTACTTTTTGCAAACAAAATGACGTCATCAGCCAATCATACAAAATAGTGTGTAATTCGAAAATGAAACAAGGTATCACAAAATGGTAAACGACATTCTTTATCATTCAAAAGTGCTATCCATTTGCATCAATAAAAATTTTCGCTTCAGATCACCTTTAATTATCTAGCAACAGGGAATCTCATTTCTTCAAGTTTCCAGTGAACAGCGCAATCAGGTTGTTAAAAATAATGTAAACGTCATTCAGTCTTCGATGTGACGTCATTGTATACAAGCAGCTGCGCAATCGTCGATGGTTGTTGTTGTCAATATGTGGGCTCGCAGAGTCCTGGTTTTTCTGTTATTTCTGTAAACCAAATCAGCTTAAACCTCAGTTTGATTTTGCAAAGCTGTGATGATGCAAATTGCATCGTGTATCAAATCAACGTTGCCAGCATATCAACCCATCTCAGAAAGTATTTGCTAATGCTGCACGCCACTCGATCGAGTGTCGCGTATGAAATTGTATAAAAATAACGCTCGATCCAGTCTCTTCTGCAGAATGGCTAAAAGGTCTATTGTTGGCCACTTGAACCTATTCAAGGCTTCAGGATAACCTCAGATGAAAGGCAATACACGATTGGGCTTAAAATGGCAGCGTGGAATTTTATACCAAGATGCGCCTCGCTCGAATATTACGAATCTTCAACGATTCTAGGAATTCGATTAAAGAACGCAATGCATCTTGGTAAAAAATGCCTTGCCTTCATCTTTGGCACCATCTTCTATGTTCGTTTTTTACCCTTTATTGTACAAAGTATCAAATCAAACGAAAGCTCTCCGTAACTTGAGGACGTCCTTCATGGGAAGTCATGATATGAGCATCTTTTAGAACATTTGTTTGGTCCTTGAACATAAGGAACAGAACGAGAACGGGTCAAGACACCTAATCAGGACTCATCTCTTATAAGAAAGTAATGACGGTCTATGCTCAGAGAGCCTCGATCCGAAGAGAAGTCGAAGTAGAACGAGAGTTCAAGCATGCATAAGAATGTTGGATATCAAAATACTTGGGATCGCTCCATGTGTGGGTTGCAGGTGCATGCATTTGAAAAACGTCACTCGTCATTTTTATGCGGAACTCGGCATTTCTGTTCACGACATCGAAAGGACATCTGCATGGTATCTTTCGAAACGCTGAAACATTTCGTAATTGTAGCTGCAAAATTCCCCCGCAAGAAAAAGCTTTCATGAAACCCGGAAGTCTAGCATTTCTTGGAACAAGTGGAGGCTTATTCTGATTTATTGGAAAGGCTCTCTTGCAGAAACAGTAACATCTCACGTTTTACGTGCAATGTTCATAGGATGAGATCGAAGATGTTACAAGATACAATCATGCTGGGGGCACAGGCTGGGACAAAGGCCAGGCTTGGACATGGATCAACTTCAGTGTTGTTCATTGCTGTGTCTCCAAGGGTGTTAGAACACGGATAATTTGATTAAATATTTGTTTACCTTGTTTTGTTCTCGGCATACAAGGGGCTATATTTTCGAATACATGAGAGCAGTTTGGCCTAAAACCATGCTCTGTTACAGCATGGTCGCAGACGCCAGTTGAAGACGAAATAGAGAATAAAACAAGCATCAAAACAAGGTAGATAAATATTTAATCAAGTTATCCGTTTTCTAACAACTTTGGTATCTCCTGAAATTTCGAGAGAAGAATCATGCACTAATGACTCTTTGGTCTCTAGTTCCCCTGCCCCTTAATTCAAAGCTCCAAAGTTAAATAGCGTTTGATTTCTCTTCATCAAAGCAGCCTTGAAACGGGGGGGGAGGTGCAGGTAGGAAAACAGGGCGTCAGGATCTGTTTGCTCACAATGATGAATCTGAGAACTCCTCCAATCAATTTGAATTGTAGCCCACTTCCAAAGAGAAACGCTGTCTTCGAGAATAGTAATCTTTTCCGAAAAAGTATGGTATCATCAACATACCGTTTCCAATGAATCAAGTCATCGCTTACAGAGTTGGAATTATTTGCTCCTCCAATTCTTCCATGAATATATCCAGGGCCACCAAGAGCTTTTCGAGGCCCAGGGGCAAAACGTGTATTGGGGCCCCTTGCGAGCGAAGCGAGCAGAAAATTTTTCGATTGCCCCCTTTAGATTCGCTTAAAATGCATTGTAGAGCATTTCCTGCTGTCGAAATGTCAAAATCCTCCAAATATGAGGCCCCTTAGACCACGAGGCCCTAGGGCAAAGTGCCCCTCCTGCCCCCCCTCTCGGTGGCCCTGAATATATTTGCGAGTAAGGGACCAAGGGGGAACCCATCGCTATACCATCTCTTTGCCCAAATGTTTCGTTTCTTACCGAAAGTGAAATCGACATGTCTCATGCATGGGAGCAATAGCTCTTGTAGTTGAGCTCTTCCGATTTCTGTGTCAATCATATTCTCATTATATACCTTCCGTATGATTATGTTTATGGTCTTTTCTAATGGTACATTCGTAAAAAGACTATTGACATCGAATGAAACCGTTTTGTGGTTTTGAGGTACTTTCTCGTTTCGGCTTTGGCCGACGAATCCAGCAGTATTCAGGATGATGGTGAACTTATTTCTGGGTAGTGGTGACAGAAGGTTAGATAGATATTTGGCAGTTTCACACGTGTTCCAATGTTCGAGATAATTCGAGAAAGCTTTGATTGCTTTGATTTCCGAATTTCCGAAAAAGCTCTGATTGCTGAAGTTACATTTCCATATCACAGATGACTATATTTCTAAACATACAGAAAACATACAGTGCATTTCTGCACTGCCTTGCAAAGCAGTTTGCAAAAGTTAAACACCCATTTTCGCTGGAACTTTTCAGGAAGAATTTAAACTCGCATCGTTTCTTCAATTTTAACCATGAGCGAAAGGACACCCAGTGTGTACTGTTTGAAATTTATATCAGTAATGAGCTGTAAAAACGTAATTTTTGAAATTTTCAGTAATGAGCCACTTTAAGAAATGAGTCACCAGGCCTTGCGTTTACACGGGACTCGACGGATAGAACCCATTTGGATCTGCTATCCGTACCGAAATGGCATCACTTTCCAAGTGATCCCGTATGGATCCGATCCCACACAGGTCTCGTGTAAACGGGTGGGATCGGATCCAAACTGGTACGCATAGCAAGTGACACGATTAAACTGAAAATCCTTTGTTGACATTTCAAAGAGGGGGATCAGAGATGAGACAGAGTCTACTAAAGTGCAAAATTTCAAAGGATCTGATTAAAATAAGCAAAGAGAGCGCTGCTAAGAGTTCATAAACTCCATATGGATCCGATCCCGTGTAAACGCCAACAGTTCTGGATCCGATCCCCGGGGCCTCAGTGTAGCAAAACAGTGAAAGGTAGCTGCATATCGAGTGAATATAAGTTCAAAACGCAGAAAAACAATAAGGTGGCTCGCTACTGATATGAATATCAAACTGCTACACATTAGTTGCCCTATGGCCCATGTTTCAACTTTGTAGAACCGGAGGGGCAAATCACTGCTCAAATTAGCGTATGTGACTTTTGTGATTTTAAAATCACATGACTTATGTCTGTGATTTTTTGTGATTTTAGTGATTTTGTAATGATTTTTTGTGTCATATTTCAATAACTTCTCAGTGATTTGTGATTTTTGTGCTTTTTGTATGTGATTTATTTGTGATTCTGTGATTTTTGTATGTGATTGTTTTTGATTTAATAATAATAATAATAATAATGATGATAATAATAATAATAATAATAATAATAATAATAATAATGATAATAATAATAATAACAATAATGATAATTTATCTATTTAAGGTTGGCATGATAAAATAGTTAAAAAAGTAATTAAGGCCAACCATTTAACAAAAGTGAAACTGAATAGTTCTATTGACATGTTTTTTTTATAAAAATCCTAGATTATTTACATAGGTCTTACACAATTTACAGTTGCAATGGCTGAAATGATGTTTTTTTATTTTCCACTTAAATTCTGTCAAGGTATGAGACTCCTTTATTTCTAGCGGCAACGATTGCCAGAGCTTGTGCCCAGTGTACCTGATTGTCTGTATAACATACGCATTTGTGCGTGGAATTGGTGGGTCAGGTGGTCATTACATCTCAGGCTATATGAGATGTTCTTCTCGACAAAGATTTCACCAATGAATTTAGGATTAAGGTCAAGTTTGGTCTTATAAATTTCTGTAGTTAGCAACTGTAGATTTCTTTGGTGAATGGTGACTGAGGCTGCCTTTATCAACAATTCTTCAAAATTTGATGACATATCCTTGAAAGCGATTCTTAAAGCTCTTTCGTGAATTTCATTTATTTTGTTGTTCACGTTTCTATCAATTTCAAGGAAGGTGTACGAAAGAAATCAGTGATTTGCCCCTCGGTAGAACCCTGCCTTCTAATGAATATCATACTACATATGAATCTTTCGTTTTATTTTTCATTCAGGGTCTGATACCATCAGCTGCTTTAGACAAGACAGAAACAAATGTTCTATTCTCAGGGGCTGTCTCTAAGTTACGAACTTTATAAACATCATGGATGCTCAACAGGAAAACTGCTTTTTATCGAAAAGCGGCATGAAACTCTTCAAAACATTCGCAAATTTTATCTGAAGTAAATGCTTTAAACATTGATGGTGAAGTTTTCAATTGGAATCAACGTTAATCAACGGGCATATTAATGATAAAAAGAACAGAAAAAGCACAGCGATATCCTATATTTAGTTCAAGCAGTTATTCATTATTTATGCAAAAGTGAAAGAGAACCACCCGAGAGCTGAAAACGCCAATTTATATCTTTGTTTTGAAGGAAAATTTCATTGCATCGAAGTCTCGTACTGTTACTATTGCACAGTTTGATGTCCTAACTTCACACTGCACTTAAGTCAACTTTTATTGCCGATACCGCCGATACCCAAAAGGACTCGTTCGTTTCTGCCCAAATATGGCTCGTGCGTCATCAAATCCGAAGGCTCAACAGTTTTCATTCAGTGATAGCCTCACTCCACAAGGACCATCAACTCATCTCATCTCATTCTTGTTGTTGTCGCTTTTCTTCGCCCTTGTGTGCTAATCAGAATATAGACTCGATTACATGTCGTACAGGTTTTTTTATATAAGAAACTTGTTTATAAGAAACTAGTACTAAGATGGCCAAAATTTCAAGAAACTCTAGTACAATGTCTGAGAAGTACTAAGAAACTTTTCAGACTTTTAAGCATGGATATTATAGCAAATAGATTGTTGAACCTTTATTCTTGAGCAATATTATCTAAACATTTGTGTTTTCGACATAACAGAACACTGTTTATTCCTTTATGATGTTTTAAATGTCAAGAATCATCTCTGCCGGAGTGTGCGGCCACATTGATAATTCCGCATTCAAAAAATAAGAAACGTATTAAGAAACTTTTAGTACTAAAATTGACAAAATTTCATGTGAAATTAAGAAACTTTTAGTACTATGGCCTGATCCTAGTTTCTTATGTAAAAAAACGTGTAGTTTCGCTTTTTGCCTGAACTGATAACGCTACAACCTCGACTCATTTCCCTACGCTTGCAGAAACGGATTAGCTCCGCACTTGAAATCTTTCAGTGACGGCGCCACTGGCCAGAATCGATTTTTTAATTCGTCCAAATCCGAGGAGAAATTGTCGGGGGAGGGGTGAGATTTCACAGAGGTATTTTAATATTTTATGAAATTGCCTGCCTTAGAAACTGCAACTTTATGTTGTGTAGGAACTTTTCGTATTGTTCCTTATCAAAACTATCTCTAGAACAGGCTTAATGACTCATATCTGAATGAGAAGTAGAGACTAATCATTAGTCTCTACTTCTCATTCAGATATGAATGTTTCATTACTACCGCACCTAGCAGACATAGCTTTGTCTGCAGCATTGGTCATCAGAAATCCTAAGATCTTGACAATCTCGCTGCTCCTTAATGTTGGGTTGCATACGAATAGTGTTCCCCCTGCTGTAAACATGGGCGTTCCCTGTCGGTAAAAAGGGTGTTTCCTTGCATAAAAAGGGCGTGGTCCCGAAATTTTTTCCGGGCCGATCCCCCTTCGTTCCCCCCATTTCTTGGTGGCTGGCGCCGCCACTGAAATATTTTAGCTGTTTTGCAAAAGGTTCGACCTCACCTGCCAGACTGAGAGGTGAGATTCCACCTTCCCATAGAATCCTTTGTATTTTCATTTCTCATTTACATGACGAGCGCAACACCACCGACATAGTTGGGATTTTACCTGGGTGAGGTGAAATTTTTCCATATAAACGAAACTAGGGGTATGATGAGGTCAATTGAAATTATTCGCTGATTCTTATTGGTCAGTTCGTTCTGATTTCATGGAAGAGAGACTTTACTCCACCTCGCCTCTCATCCCAGGGGTTGCAGGTGAGGTGAAAATCTCATACAAACAATAGCTGAAATTTGCCTCGCCTGTGAGCCCCGGGTTCGCCCCAAGTGACAAGGCCTCCGACGAAACCTGAAAAATGGAGGGGCCAAAATTTGGCATGAAATTATGCCATAGCCCAATATGATAAGCTACCCTCCCAGGGGCAGATCTAGAGGGAAAAGTGAAAAGGTTTGCGAGCGTGAAGCGCGGGTAAAGTCCTGAAGTAGGGGTCCTAGCGTAGGGGTCTGGGGGTTTCAGCCCTTGGGAGAAGTTTTAGACTACGCCTTTCACCTCATTGAAAAATCCCCATTTTGAATTAAAGCTGGCAGAATTGAGAAGAAAGTAGCATTTTCTTTGGCTGGCAAGTAGCACTTGCCTTTCTTGCCAACTAGATTTGTGCCCAAGAGATACGAGGTCTTTGCATTCTGCATTGACTATCTGCTTCCTTGGGCAGTTTCTATAGCTTTAGATTTCTTATATATTCATAGTGATTTAAAAGATGTAACATTGATATTACTGAAAATCGTCTGTAATTGTGTACAATAGTGAAGTTGTGACCTCGTTAGTTTCCGACATGAAATTTCCCTTATCAACAGAACAGGGGTTGAATCGAATGGACGCTAGGAAATTTGCTTGAATTTAAATAAGCATTGAGCATAGGGTTTTAAAGAGAATTAAAACGATTATCAAGAAATTTTGGAATTGCATTTTTTTTGCAAAAAAGTGGAGGGGCCATGGCCCCCCGGCCCCCCCCCCCCCGTCGTCGGAGGCCCTGAGTGAGCGGTGAGCCCCAAGTCTAAGAGTGAGGATGCTATGATGACTGCCAAATTTCAGCCTTCGAAATTTTTCTTGTATAATGACCGAAAAGAACTTAAATTCGTTTCATTTCAACCTCTTATTTTTTCGTTTCAATCTATCAAGGAGGGAAGCTCTTCAACCTAGTGGCTCGAGTCTAAAGTTGTATTTTGAATTTCAGCGCTTCAGCAGAGAGGCAAATTGAACCTCAGCTGTTTTTTACAAACTTGTTTCATTCACACAAACTGTGCTTTTTGTCGACTTTCATCATTGTGGGTGGTGTCGGAAAAGCGTACTTGACATTTTCAAAACAATATCTGCTCCGTGGAATGGTAGGCTTAAATTTTTGGTGTTCCTTAGTTCGCACGCTGGAAGCTCGTGGACTCTACTGATGCCTTTGTTGACATCGAAAATTCGCACTTTGACTGCACCAGGAGCACTTTTACCTCAATAAAAGAGTGTGACGTCTTGTGAACAGGAAAATATAATGAACGAGTTTTCGTTTTTAAAATCACAAGCTTGTGTTCAGGGGCGTAAAACTTTACGAATAATTAATGTCTTACGGCAGGTGCAAGCCAGAATTTCGATTTTGCGAAACTACCACCCATACAAAGATTGAACGCAGATTTACGCATAAAATATCATAAATATCATTTCACGATGAACTGAAAATTAACTGTTACTTCATTATCAAATATAGCTCCTCTGAAAAAGTAGTTCTTCTCACTTCAATCTTCGACAAAATTGTTGTTGGATCAATGACGTCAAGCAAATATAACGTCCGCGTTGAAGATTTTTAACTCTTCAAATTACACTGCATCTTTTTCTTTTTGATCAGCCTATGGTACTAAAAGTGTCATTGTTTCAGACGAAAAATTCGGCTTTTTAGTATTACAAGTCTCTGAATTGGTTTCTTATGAATGAATAATGAATCATGATGTGGCTTCTTCTCACTGCCACGTGTTTGTTTCTTGTCTTCAAGCAACTCGATACAATTTAGTCATGGCGCTCTCACTGTTGAATTTAGCTTTCAAAACATGTTGGTTACCTTGGGTCACCTTAGTACTAGTTTTATCGTAGAAACCAGTTTCTTATGCGAAAACGCAAACGTGTGTAGCCGTTTGGTTAAAAGGTGTCAAGGGAACCCATGGCATATTTTCAATCACTTCTTTCTTCTTGTACTATTTACTCCAAAGGTATTTTGAGTTCATGGCTTCATCATAGAACCTAGTTTTGAGTTAATTGCGAGGGCAAAGTTGAAAGGATCTAAGCATCAGGAATGCGAGGAAACACCAATGACTGAGAAGGAGAGCCAGTAAGCTCTCCTTCACAGTGGAAAGGAAACATGTAGCAGCGTACGGTTGAAGTAACTGTAAAAGGAAGGTTGCAAACCTAACTTTGTTTTCTTCCTTATCGTTGCTCTGTTTCTGTTTGTCGTGTTTGTGTTGGGGACTGGGTCTGTTGATGGGCCTAGTGTTTTGATGGAGGGAGTTAGAGGACAACACGAACATCACGACAAGCAGAACAACGATAAGGAAGAAAACAAAGATTGCTTTGCAATTTTACTTTTACAATTATGTACTACAACCGTACGCTGCTACCTTTGACTATTTATGCATTTTTCAATGCCAGATACCCAACCCAGAAATGTTTACGTATTCGAAAAATCAGCCAGGTGAGCACCGAAAGCAACGGAGTGCATTCTTTTATGTGAAATATTATCCAAAAATCGTCTCAGACCTTATAAACATGGATAAATTTTTCACTATTTTCTGACCAGCTGTAATCTTCTGCTTGAATCTCTATCGTGCGGCTGCAGACAGAGACATCCAATACAGAGTTTACGAGAAAAGAAACTACGTTTTGAGCATTTTTCACAGTTCACAGCTAGTTGGTCAAGAGATGTGAGAGACGAATGACATTTTTATTTTTAATCTGCTTTGGTTTAAAATTAGGCCTTTATTGCTATTTCTAGCATTCAAAGCTTAGCGCCGTGAGGACTCTCTGAAAGCAAATAAATATTTCTTCAATTATACACACTACTAAAAATAATTGTCAGCAATATTTCACCAACTCCAAACAGAGGCCTTTTGATAGTTTATTCTGGTTCTTCGGTCTTTATATCAGGCTGTCAAACAATATTATTTTGATTTGATTTGATATTTTAGGATATTTTCGTCTCTCAAGTTATTTCATATCTAGTAACGCTGTGGGTTTAGGATAAATCTTATATGTGATCTGAATTCTGCACATTTTTGTCCCAACTTTGCAGCAGAGCATTCGATGATCACAGATCTATTTTATCCTGGCTTTAAATTTCAAATACCTTATTCACCTCCTTGTGCTCGGCAGATGAAGCATATTTCCCTTAGGGAGGGTTTACAGTATTAAAATTAGAGCCACCTTGTTCCCCAGGGAATTAGAATGAAAAATTGCAGGAATGCAACGACGTTATTTTCCCAAGCAGTTACTTTCACACCGCGCCATGCCATAAAAATTTTCAAAATTCAGTTCCAAACAAAATATTCCATACGAGGCATTTTGCACCCGGAAAACTCTAAATTGTTTCAAGTTCGCAAATCCGAGATTACAATTTGTTTCGCGTGCTATCTATTCTAAAATGGATGCTTTACAAACGTCGCTGCATGTCATGACTTTGCCAATGCGCTAAAGAAATCGCTGCGATACGCCACAGCAAACTCAGTATCCTACAATGGGCCTACAATCAAAAGAAACCCTGACATGGTACATAAAAGGATGCCATAGTAATGATTCACAAAACAAACTTACTCATCTCCTTATGGACGAAAGCTTCGATCAAAATCTTTTGCTGGCAAGTCGTGGCAAGTTCACCTTTTTTGAATTGCGAGCTGCTTCGTTTGGAGCTCCTCTGGCTGCTATGGGCTGCACAGTTCCAACTCCTGCTCCTAGTCCTCCTCCTGCCCAGGGTCCTCCTTTCTCCTGGCGGCAGCCTGCAGGAAAATCCTTACAAGAGACCCTAAGGATCTCGGGCTCCGAATCTCCAGGACGTATTTTAATGGGCTCCGAGCTCCTAAAGGCAAAATTGCCGTGCTCCAGGGCTCCACTGCATGCTTTTTAGGGCACCAGATGCTCCAGCCACTAAAATTCGAGAAAAACATCAAGGGAATTGTTTGGGCACCAGGACTCCAAGCTTTTAAAATGATGGGCTCCAGCGACCCCCCCCCCACCCTTTGGGAGCCGCTTACAAGAACAACTATGTTTTGGAATAAATGTGCATCATAGAAATGCATGCACTGGGTGGTATGAAAGGTTATGGTGCATCCCACTCCTCAACTTGAGGAAAGAAACCAAATTTGAGTCAGGATCCCGGGGGACAGGGGAGTGCATAACATGTTGAGGATGCTGGTACCTGGTACGTACCGCCAGAAGGGTGTATTTTGGCCCAAAATTTTCTGAAAGCGCTCTAATCTTTCAGCATATTTTCCTCAAACCAAGCCATATTGTAGCTACCAGGCCCCCTTCCTACCTCACTACTGAAAAAGATTGCCCCACCAGTAGTTGGACCCATTGAAAAGATTGAATTTTTATGACTTTTGTGTGAAAGTTTCCAATTTGGCTCTGGTAAAGAAGGAATAGAGAAAGACATTCTAAGCCACAGAAAAAGATGTTCACTCGAAAATTTTCCCGAGGATACCCTAGGATGCTAATTCATTAAGATGTTGCTGCAAATGGTCAAAAATTCTATCCTAACGGAGTGAGGGTGCTATCATTCAGGCCGGCAAAGGGTGCGTACTTTGACACGAGGGTACATAGGCTTAACTTCAATATCGCGAATTTGTTAGCAGTAGCAGCCGAATATTTGTTTGTCTTTTTTGAAAAAACCACTAACTGCAATCTGCTCATATCCTCTTCGTTCTGATTTGAGGGTTGAATTCTTGACAAAATATAGAAAAAAATCAGTCACAAGTTTCGTGTTGGTTTGGTTGAATGCCAAATGTGAATTATCTTGCTACCAATACTAATCTTGTTGTGTTTTTTACGCGTCGGCCAGTCGTACATGCCACAACCTTAAACCAAATTAGGGCAAGAAGAAACAAGAAGATCAGCTTTTGTGTATTTTGACCATTGACCAGTATGGGCACTGATGTAAATGTTTTTATTTTTTGGAGCTCTCAATCTGTGTATAAGCTCCTAATCTTGATTGGCTGACAGCTTGTCACGTGCCCGCAAAATTGGCCATCGACAATTATACTGATTACATGATTACAGTGAGTCCCAGAGAAATCATTTGTCCCAGATATGGCTCACCAAAACGAGACTACTGCTTGCCATTCCGAGACCGGTCAATCTGGCAAGAAGTGGTAGTTGTAGCACAGGGAGCCCCCTTAAAAAGTAGCGAAAACCAGACACAGAAACCAGGAGCGAGTTAGCGATTGCGGAGGAGGAGGGAAAGGGCCCACGCTTTCTCCTCCGCCCTTTCCCTCCTCCTCCGCAATCGCTAACTCGCTCCTGGTTTCTGTGTCTGGTTTTCGCTACTTTTTAAGGGGGCTCCCTGTGGTTGTAGCGGGAGATATCAGTTTGACGGAGGAGCGAAACTACGGCTTGTATCAGTCTAATCGACAATATGCAAGAACAATAACAAACACACACTTATTAGGCCCTTTCTTTATCCCTGTGTGATACAGGGTATTCCTTACCGCTATTGATTTGTGGGCACACGGGATCTCCCCTATGAAGCTGATGACACCCAATTGAAGTCTGCTAGGACCGAGACGACTGAGTAAAAACTTCCTGAAACCAAGAACAGGAAAATTTGACAGTGATAGCACTGCGAGCTTACAAACATGACACTGGGAGTAATTCCGAAATTTTGGCTGTGCGCAGCTGACGAAATGTTTTCTGACTCATAAAAAACTAAAAAACGTGAGTCGATCTCTATGGAACCCTCTGGTATCTTGACTATGAGCACAATTGAATGAAACCAATGAACTGACGAATTTGATTTCCAATATTTTGAATATTTGTTTCAGTATTTTGACCGACAAAAATGAGAAAGCTGGCCGAGTCTAAAATAGGCTTTTGGTCGCCCACATTAGCCACCCGCAGCCCACAACAAACGCAGAAACCGAACAGAATGTAACGTTTCCATGCGTCAAACAGATGACGTTCTGTTGATGTGATGACTTCACTTTCATTCAAACTTACGTAACCAATTAAAATAATCGAAGCGAGGTTGTACATGGGAGCGCGGGTAAATAAGTAAATAAGGCCTAACATTAAGAATATTTCGTTATTTATCGTCCGACTTCACAGTTTACGCAGTTATTGTTCAATGAATTTCCAACGAAGGGGAATATTTTTATTTCACTAGGGGAGTTCCTTCTTGAAATCTGCTGACTCTTGCATAATATTGTAAAAATTGCAGAAAAAACCTGTGCAAGTACAGAGAATTTATTTTCCTTTCAAGTCAGTGTGAATCATGAAGGGGCTGTTTATTCCCTTTGATTCAATTTCTTCATTGTTGGGGAGACGAAATACGCTTTATCCGAGGAAACAAATGTGTCCCTCCATGCAGGGGGTTAAAAAGCTCATGCACCCGTCGTCAGAGCTTCAAACCCAAAACGCTACTGCGCATGAGCCATAACCTTCTGCACGGGGGGGGGACACATTTATAGTTTCCTCGCACAAAGCATATCTCGTCTTCAGGTAAATTCGGGTAAATTCCAGCGCAGTCCTGCAGATTCTACGTTGTTTACGGCAAAGTTTTCATCCCAGTTATTTTTCTGTTTTATGGTGACAATTTTCATAATCTCGTAAGTTTTATCATCGCACGATCAATATGACTAATGCTGGAAATGTAAACCTTGCATCGAAAGTAAATGCTTAGGAGACCCAGTCCTAGCTAAATCCCCCCTGCAAGACCCTTTTCCAACTTTCTCAGGAAAAAGGAACAATACCTAAACAATAGCTATCAGATTCTTTGCCACCCAAGGGGCTACGGCACACTGGATTCTGAATCTATTATCACCCTCTGCAGTTCGCAATTATTTTGATTGGGGCCCTTGAGCCCTTTGGATTCTTTCTTGTGTTTGTTTTGGTGTATGTCAATTCGCTTAAGGACTTGCATCCTATTTCACTGCTATTGTTCTGTTGATTAATTAATGTTTTTCACCGGATGTCGAAGCTTGTCTCTGTGGGACTTTTAAGGCTCTCATATAATGGGCGGCACCCACAGACGGTAACTTACTTCTGCTCCACTTTTCCTTCGCCATTGTCTTTTCTCTTTTCGGCCATCTGCAACTTTCAATGGAAGTTTATTGTGACAGTTTACACTGGGTTAGGTCCCCTTGTTAGTTCGTTGTAGCAGTGTTTCCCTATTATGATTTAGGTGTTTGAAGTAGCTAGGCCCAGGACAATTGAAAGCTTGTTTCTGATATAGGTTATCTTTCATCTTTGCCGCTATTCTCTCGCCATCTGCCCCTTTCGGTGGAATTTCATTTTGATAGGTGACATCGCATCGGGTAGATTCCCTCTGGCTCCATAGTTTGTTCATAGCAGTATTACTCTATTGTAATTCTGGTGTTTTAAGTAGGCCCAGGATAATTGTAAAGTTTTTTTACGATGAAACCGAAAGGTAGACATTTTTAACCTTTCTATCATACAGTAGAAACCGGCGTAATAGAACCTGGGTTTTCTTGGGTATACTGAATCTTAATTAATCTTAATCTTAATCAATCTTAAGTAATCTTAATTAAGTGGCCGTTGTTCTAAATTCCAGCCGGCAGGGTTCTAAGAGGTTTTTATATGCAGCACTAACCTTGCACTGTTTTCAGCACAAGAAATCTAAAGACTTTTTGAGAATTTCTTGAGAATTCTTGAGAACAATTTTAGGTTAGAATTATTGTTCGTTCAAGACCTCATAGTCTTTTTACTACCACTGAAGAATTCTGATCAGAGAATCCTTGAAAGATCTAAGAAATTCTGAAAACATGGAACCGGCATGGAACCTATTATCTGAGATCCTCCTGTCAGCCTCTGAAAAGTTCTTATAAAACTGGGTTCCTTCATGTGGGTTTCTATCAGATCAAGTTTACACGTTCTTTTTATAAGAAACTAGGATCAGGCCATGGTACTAAAAGTTTCTTAATTTCGCATGAAATTTTGTCCAATTTAGTACTAAAAGTTTCTCAATTGGTTTCTTATTTTTTGAATGCAGAATTAGCAATGTGGTCGCTGACACTGCGGCAGATATGTTTCTTGACATTTAAAACATCATAAAGGAATAAACAGTGTTCTGTTATGTTGAAAACACAAATAGTTCGATAACATTGCTCAAGAATAAGGGTTGAGCAATCTATTTGCTATAATATTTATGCTTTTAACTTTGAAAAGTTTCTTAGTACTTCTCAGACATAGTACTAAAGTTTCTTAAAATTTTGGCCATCTTAGTACTAGTTTCTTATAAACCAGTTTCTTATAAAAAAACGTGTAGTTACAAATCACGATAAGAACGCCCATTTTTTGTAAAAATCTATGCTCCCCTGGGGCTCCCCTACAGTAAATCCCCGCGTATAAGAACCTACTTTTTTCAGAGCTAGGCTGAAATTGGTTCTTATTTCAAAGATACTAATACTAATTTCAAGGTATAAAGGTTCTTATTTGAAGGGTGCCTCATGTAGTCCCCTCGAGAGTCTCACAAAGATTTTCAGCCCTATTATTTGTCTCGGAAGCGTTCTTATGGACCTAATGAGTAATTGGGGAGGCGAATAAAACTTCCAAATCCAGCTAGAACCACAATGACCTTGACATTAATAACAGCAATCAAAGATCAACTTTGTAACCCCTGCAATAAGAACCTATGTTTCATCAAACTGGAACAGGTTCTTAATTGCAGGGTGTATAATTTAGGAAAAACAGCATCTAGGTTATTATTTTGGTAGGTTCTTATATACGGGGATTTACTGTACGCTTTACATGAACTTTGCCCGGAGGGGGTGCTTGACCTAAATTTGTACGGGGATGTGCCCACGAAATAAATTTTTCACCCTGCTCCAGAAATTTTACCTTCAAATGATACCCTGTTCTAGAAAAAATCGGTAAAAAGTATACTCAAAACACAAAAGTTTGACTAAATAATAACCCGTTGTAACAAAAAGTTCTTCTTTTGACATGTATTGACAACCTGCTCCAGAAAAGTTGCCTTCTTTTGATATGATACCCTGTTCTAGAAAAAATAGGCAAAAACGATACCCTGAAAAACGGCACATCCCTGTCGGACAAATATACTAGGTACCCCCCCCCCCAGGAACTTTGCATGTAGTGGGACCCAATTCGTAAAGTAAAAATTTGACAATTTATCCTAACTTATCCAAATTCATAAGGGGACAGCTTTTGAACCAAAAATTGCAAGAATGGGCAAAATTTTTGAATTTAGACCTTTTACCTGCTCAAATTTTTGCCAGTCATAATTAGCATAGAAACAGTTTGTTAACTTCTTCGGACAGACATTTGATCAATTCTGGTAAAATCCGAATTTTCTGGGAGAGGCTGCTATAGGATCTTGTCAAACGGTTTTTTTATAAAAAAAGGAGTGAACATCAATTTTCATTCGTGTGTTGAAAGTAAAATTGTTTTCACAATAAATTTTTCTTCTGAGCTGAGGGGAAGCACTGCTCTCAAAAACAAATATTTTTCACCACAAAATCATGCTAAGGCCAGCTTGTTGCATTGAAAATATTGCCTCCTGTACAAATAAGCAATTCATTAACACGTCATCAGATTCTTTCCAGGAAGTTTGCAATCTGGGAACAACGGCTGCATCAGAAAATCGAAAACACAGTTTACTCACATATAATGGTCATATTTGCCAGAGCATGTTTGATGTACAAGGAGCCCGCTCAAGTACACGTTTTTTTGTAAGAAACTTGGATCAGGCCATAGTACTAAAAGTTTCTTACTTTGGCATGAAATTTTGTCCATTTTAGTACTAAAAGTTTCTTAATTGGTTTTTTATTTTGTGAATGCAGAATTATGAATGTGGTCGCTAATACTGCGGCAGATATGTTTCTTGACGTATTTAAAACATCATAAGGAATAACAGTGTTCTGTTATGTTGAAAACACAAATGTTTAGACAATATTGCTCAAGTATAAAGGTTCAACGATCTATGTGCTACAATATCCATGCTTTTAGCTTTTAAAAGTTTCTTAGTACTTCTCAGATATAGTACTAGAGTTTCTTAAAATTTTGGCCATCTTAGTACTAGTTTCTTATAAACCAGTTTCTTATACAAAAAAGTGTAAGTTTCAGCAAATTGGCCAAATATATTGTTTTTTGTCAAAAACCAAGGTCCAGGGCATGTAGGTAGTTTCTTAGATTTCAGGAGATTTTCGATTCCAAAAATTTCTATTCTGTTTCTTTTATTGTTAATGCCTAAGCGCAGAGTTACGAATTACGTTTGTCACAAGGGCTCCAAACAGTCAAAACCACGCTCAAAACGATTTAAAAACAGTTGTTATTACTGTACAGTGTCAAAAAATTTTTCAGTAACTTGGGAAAGTCAAAGTTTTCAGTTTCAGTTTTCAGTTTCATATAATTCAAAGCTGAGAACTGCGAAAGTTTCTCAGCATTTCAATCCACGTAGGACGGTTTCTCTTCTTTCAAAAACTTGACCCTACCGCTCACCACCGTTTGAGACAAGTTGTTTCATATTAAAATCAATGTACCAGGGGATATTTTGATCTCGTCTTCAACGGCCTTATGTCATATTGGGGCGGAGCGTTGAAAAGTTTAAAAAAAAGGCCCTCGGGAACGAAGCTGATCTTGGGGATCTTGAGGGACCGGGTCAGGGATCTTAAGGGGACTGGGTCGAGCTTTTATATTTAATGTTTTCAATAGCTGGAAACAATATGAGCGTGTGTGGCATGCACCGTTATTTGTTCTAGCATTCTCACATTTGATCATTAAAGCCTTGGGCAAGATCACAACTGCAATTCAATTATATTTTTGTGGTAAAAGATACAGGTGTTCTCCCTAAGGGCACGGGGAGGGGACTGGGACGGCATCAATTGTTCAGTGCACCAGGTGATAATTCATGTATTGCATAATTATCAAATCGAAATTCATGTCACGCCATCTCAACATTATCGATTATTTATTGTGAGAAAATTTTTTGTTTAACTTTTGATTAAATTCATTCATAAAATAGGTAAAGCTTCTTTGACATTTTCTCAAAGTTTTATGCAATTTTATGACTGGAAAGCGTTATGCCTCACCAACAAAAGATGTAAAACATGATCATTTTGAGAGAAAACTTTTTTTCACACTTTGTAATAAAACAAAACCATTTCGGAAATGGATATTAGGAATGGATGTTGTTCTGTCACTTGAATTAATTGCAATATGAAGTGAAATATTTTCAATTATGTAAAATGCATTCCAATCTTACATAATTGAAATTCTATTTCAAATGCATATTGCAACTAATTACTGTGATAGAATGACATGCATGCATCCCTCTAATTAGCAGTATCCATTTCATTTTGCATTATAAAAAAGGATGAAAGAAATTTCACTCAAATAATCAGATTTACTTTCTCTGACACCGGTTTCCGATCGT
This sequence comes from Aurelia sp. 4 Dawson et al 2005, assembly GCA_964019985.1. Lineage (NCBI taxonomy): Eukaryota > Metazoa > Cnidaria > Scyphozoa > Semaeostomeae > Ulmaridae > Aurelia > Aurelia sp. 4 Dawson et al 2005. The sequence goes on from OZ026499.1 coordinate 18,188,632, forward strand.
TTCATTGCGATTCATCCTTGCATCGATGTTTAAAATAAATTCAGCCTTGTATAGATGTTTTATTAGGCGTTCAAAAGCGTTTCAAAGTCATCTAAAGTGATATGGACAAAGATACAAAAAGTAACACTTTAAATTCATATAAAGTGTCAGTTTATATGAATTTTCTAGCTATTTCTATTTCTAGGCTATTTCTCCTAAACCTCTCTGAAAACGAATCAGTCGAAAAAGTTTGCAAACAGGCTAGAGATCTCAGGCTCCAATCTGAATCTCCCCCTTTCTTTTCATATGAACCCAAAGAATGTTTCTGTTTTCAATAAATTATGAAAGTGAATTGATTCCCAGTTTCCTTTTCCTATTTTAATTCCAATGAATTTCCTTTCCTCGCAAACTTTCAGTTTTTCAGGCCTTGAATCAGCTGATGAAATGATTCTATCAGTCTCAATCAGTTTATCGAAAGCACATCGAAGCCGTGTCGAAACTAATCACTCAGTATCGTTTTCCAAAGCTCCTCCGACACAGTAAAGAGAAAAAATTTCCTTCCAAGCTTTCCGTTCCATCACTTCCAACAAAGGATTTTCCCCTGACTTCCGAAGGAATTTCCTAGAGCTTCGTTCCCTCAGAACTTCCTTTCAGCCAAGTGAATCACCCTTCTCAGTGCCTACTTTGAAATATTTCCCGTGAGATCAGGGTTATTCACCTTGGTTGCCAACTGCCAACAACTTTTTCTTCGTGGCCTTTATTGAACAATCACCCGTCTGGTCACGTGCAAAATCAAACAATCGAATGTCTGCGTCATGATTATTCAAGCAGCCAATCAGCGACGTTTCTCGGGGCGGGAGTTAAGAAAGCCGGTGCGGAAACAGATAAAAACATGACTCACGTTGGCAGCAAGCAGTTAATGGGTTTCATCTGATCGGAAAGGCCACACTGCACAGGTTTCGTTTGTTGATCAAAATACGTCGCAGTCATTGTGTGTGATCATAAGATTTCGAAGAACGTTTACAGACAACAAGAATACATCATGCCTTGTCGAGAAGCTAGTTATATGGATCCTAGGACCACGTTAGACTCGCAGTTCAACGATATCAAAATGATAGGAAGCAGTTGCAGTGGTTGTGTACTGTCGGCCGTTGAGAAGGGTGACAAACACCAAAAGTACGCTTTGAAGAAACTCTCCATCAAACGAAAATCACATTGTCGAGTAGCAGTTCGAGAAATTAGAATGCTCAAGCGACTTCGACATGAAAACATCGTCAAAACTTCGAGCGTTAGGGCGCCCAACGGTTGCGAAATTAAAGATCTCAACGAAGATGCATTTCATAAATTAGACTACGTATATTTGGCTGAGGAACTTATGGACACAGACTTGCACAACATTCTGGACAGAAGTGGAAAATTGCAAGAGAAAATCGCAAAACTCTTCCTCTATCAAACTTTGAGAGGACTAAAGTATATTCATTCAGCAAACGCAATTCACAGGGACATAAAGCCGGGAAATCTTTTCGTGAACTTGGACGATTTGACTTTGAAGATTGGGGACTTTGGCCTCGCCCGAGTGGTTGACCCGAAATTCGATCACGCAGGACATCTCACAGAACTTGTATCAACTCGATATTACAGAGCTCCTGAAGTGATTTTATCTCCTGGAAATTACAGCCCTTCAGTTGATGTTTGGAGCAGTGGATGCGTTTTTGCGGAAATGTGTACTGGCAATGTTTTGTTTCCTGGGGAAAACGACTTGCAGCAAATCGATTGCATACGATCATTATTTCATGAAAGTGGACGATTTATGGCCAATAAACTCACAGGAATGAGTCAAGCTGGTAAGTTTTACTAATTTGTTCATTCATTATTCGTTATTATTCATTATTTGTGATCTGTAAAATCAAAACGATTTACCCACCCTCCAGTGAATCATTGTTGGTTCGAGTCCAAAGGGCGTATATGTTACGCGTTGTTTTAATCACCTGCCCGCTCAAAATTAAATTTTCTGTGGGCATACTTTCGAAAATCTGACGCATTTTCTTAGTTACTTTAAGACTATTTCAAGATTTGAATGTTCAGATGTGTATTATGTGTCAAAAACATCAATTTGAAAGTCGTGGCGGTTGAGAATTTGCCCTCAAAGGAGACATTATCTTTTGTTCAGAACAAGCCGGTGATTTTCTGAATGCAAAGAATTCGAGGGGATTCCCTCCACAATAGAACAACGACTTATACAACCAGCAGACGTCCTGCTGTCACGTATAAACGATCTCGTCTCCTAGAAACGAAAATCCTCATTTCGAAATCTTCGAAAGTAAAATTTTCCTGTGTGTAAAATTTCGCATTTAAAAGTCCTTTTGCTAAAGCGATTGATGTTTTGATTTCGTTTGTCCTGATACAGGCCTGTATCCTTCCGCGAAACATGAAATTTCCAACATTTCCGTTTCATGTTTCTATTGTGATCTGCATAGACTTTCGTGTCGTAAAACTTTGCGTCGTTTCAGAAAGGAAGCAAAACTAGTCTGACGCACTTTGCGTTTCATTCAGACGTTAAACAATTATATTTTCTTCGTCAACACGCACTCTCCAGCGCCTGCACCGTATCACATGGAAATGGAGACAACATTATTTTCGTCTGTCTAGGAGGAAATTTGCATGAAAATCTGATTTTATTGTCGCGTCCCTCCACTCTTTTGTCTCAGTTCAGTTGATTTTCACTAATTACTACCGTTTCTTAGCGTCTGCGATATTCCAAGAATTATCTAGAGAGAAAAAATTCTATGAGAACTCTAACAGTTCCGTTTTTTAAACAAATTTTTGAAGATCGACAGAAAAATTTAATCTCTTTCTTTCATTTTCAGGACTTGACTTCCTGCAGAAAATGCTGCGATTGGACCCTGCCAAGAGAATGACTGCCTCACAGCTTCTGGAAGACCCATACTTTGGTGACATCAGTGATCCAAGCGATGAGCCTGTGTGTCCAAAGTCACATGCTTTTCACATTGAACATGAAGTTGATGACTTGCCTTTGCAAACGTTACGCAATATGTTTCTCAAAGAATGTTGCCCGGAAGACTACCCAACGCAGAACTTGCACTCTGAACTTTTTCAAGGATTCGATGAAGATTTCTCCTTTGAAATGTCAACCATGGATGAAACTCAATTCCAGGACACGAGCAGCGGGGAATCAAATGAGTTTTGTTCATTGTCAAGCGTGGACAACTGTTGTCCTTCACTTCTGAACATTATGAGCTCAACCATCGTGGATGAGCCCTATCGTGACCCAGCTTGTTCTGAAGCAAGGACAGATGCTTTTCTAGAATCTGTATCAGCACATTCAGAATGTTCAACTTCAGGACACTGCAGTCCGAACTTCCCTAAAGTATCGTCTTTTTTAGACGTCAGCAGATGTGTAGATGCACATCCAAATGATTCCAGAAGACCTTTCGAAACGACTGTGACACCCATCGGCCTCAAGAACATTCCGAGGAGTTTTTTAGCTTCATCAGGACTTGAAAAAGAAATGCTTCTCAAATTATCGGAGCAAGCATCACAAATGAATTGTAGACTGTCACAATTGGCTGGAGCAGAAGATCTTAGACATAACAAATTTAACGGACAGTTTAGTCATTGGGACACTATTAGGATTTGGATATGAGGTTGTAGTCATAAATAAGTTCAGGTTTCATACTTTGAAATTAATTTCATTTTTTAGCTTGGCATGAAATTTCTCATGGATCGGAGATCGGAGTATTTGCTTTGCTAGCCAGCTGTATTGAATGGCTGCTGGTGGCCTTGTGGGTTGTTTCATTCAAAACCAATGTTCGCATAATAAATGAGCTACTTTGCAAATAAAAATTTAAGATATGAATGAACTCCCTTTCAGAAAGATTCAAACCAGTTTTGCAGGAAATTACCAAATTTCTCAAGATTATTTCAATTTATCTTGCCCACCCCTCGGATAGACGACATTCGTTTTTGATCTCATACTGGGTAATACAGTCTCCCACCCAAATATTCACCAAACCACCAAAAAAGGATGAATTCCCCCCTCCATCGATTTTTGTACCGTGTTGAGTAACAACCAATTTCATTCCAAGCCTTTAGGCATTTGCTTTTGGAATAAATTTTTTATTTATTTATTGATAAAAGTGATATTGTTAGTAGGATATGCCATTTTTATTTTATGGCCTGAAGTGTTTTGAAATTTTTCATAAAGGAATTAAGTATGTTGATTTATTGTCTTAAATTATTATTATCATTATTGTGTACATATATACATATACAAGGCAAGTTTTAACAAAGTAAAGTGTTAAAAGTTTTGTACCAAAAGAGATTGCAAAGAAAGTATTGTGTCCACTTGTAAGTAAATTAATAATGTTTTTCATTAGCTTGATCGATCAGTGTAGAAATACTAATGTTATTTGAGGTAGCCTGGATTAAACTGTACATCATAGGCTTTAAATTTTTGGAGGATCTTCAAAGAACATAAGTTCCAAAAAACCTCATAATGTGGTTAAGGGATAAGACAAATAATCCAGGCTATCTCCCTGTATAGACTTGTATCCTAGATTATTTTAGGGTATTCAACGACTCAACTAATCTATATAATGTTGTAAGTAACCATACCTAGAAGAAATATGAAGCTTGCTGGTGTTCTGAAACTTCGAATTTTCTCTCCTGCTTCCTCACGCAGTTTGAAGGCTCGTGGTTTGCAAAAAGGGTCCTTTGATGATGACGTCATGGAGAACACAGGATCAGATGGATACGGTATAACAAACTTAGGACCAAGTGAAAGTTCTTTCCATATGATTTGGAGTTGACACAAAAGCATTCAAGTTTCTCTTTTGTCCGGGAAACAATGTTCATAGACAAAGGAGTAAAGAAAACTATTGAACAATCAATCCTTTCATCATTTTAAAACCATGTTTCAAAATAAAGAGAAGTTCTGATTTAGAGTGTTTCAAACCTCCTATGATTGTGCTAGAAATTGCGGCAAAAACCCTTCAACCAAGATGTGTTTGCTTTAATCGAATTTTTTATAGAATCGTTAAGAATTCGTAATAAGAACGCAGTGCATCTTGGCGGAAAATTCCTCGTCGCAATTTTTACTGTAGTCATGTTTTTATTGCAAAAGATTTTGAAATAAGGAGCCAGAAACTTAAAGTTTGCCACTACCAAATTCCATTGCGTTGAAAGCCAAAAACAATGATAAAGTTTGCTTCAAGTTTTTCGTCTGACACTGCTCAAATTCGGAGACTTCTGCTTTTCACAAGATGTTTTTGATTGGCCAGTTGCAAAATGTTGTTGGCAAAAATCGATGAGCTTATTTTCAAGAGGCAATTATCCTGGAAACAGAACTGAGAACAGGAGAGGCCTCCATTAAAACGTCCAAGAGAGGTCTCTATTGAACGACCAAAATAACAACTGGAAAGGGACTTTCGATCCTTGAAAAGTGACTGTCCTGTAAAACTGGAAAAGAAGTTGAACGGAACATTTCAGGCCTCCCATGTATTGCCTCTTCGAAAAATTCGAGTTTGATTCAAAGTTTTGGAAAATCAGTACCTGGAATAAACCAGTAAACGTTTTTTATAAGAAACTTGGATCAGGCCATAGTACTAAAAGTTTCTTAATTTCACATGAAATTTTGTCCATTTTAGTACTAAACGTTTTTTAATTGGTTTCTTATTTTTGAATGCAGAACTATCAAAGTGGTCGCTAACACTGCGGCAGATATGTTTCTTGACATTTAAAATATCATAGAGGAATAAGCAGTGTTCTGTTATGTTGAAAACACAAATGGTTAGATAATAGTGATCAAGAATAAAGGTTCAACGATCTATTTGCTATAATATGCATACTTTGAACTTTGAAAAGTTTCTTAGTACTTCTTAGACATAGTACTAGAGTTTCTCAAAATTTTGGCCATCTTAGTACTAGTTTCTTATAAACCAGCTTCTTATAAAAAATGCGTAGTTACTGGCTGGGGGACTGAATATGTTAAGAGTTGCAAAAGAAGGCTGTACCTTTTTTCGCTTCATGACAGCCAGGAGGAGTTTGAAACCATATTTGACATGGCAGCAGCATTTAGGCCACTTGATCTTAGGATTACCCCGGCCAAATCGATTGGGGAAGGTTTGCGTGATAGCTTAGTATCACGAGGTTACAAACGTTTGTGAAGAAATGGGAATGAATTATTATTGTATTACATCTGGTCACACACATTCGCGTGACAGCCGCATCTGCAGCACCCTTTGACCTTTCATTGAAAATTAGGCCATAGTAGAAATATTATGTAATCTTCTGAATCACACTCAAATCAGTAAGATAAACGATGGTGCTTTTCCTATGTTCAGGCATGTTTACAATTATTGTGCAATGTCAAGACCCTTTCCGGCCTAAGTACGACGATGAATTGCTTCAATTTAAGGCAGCACGGTGGTCCGTTGGCAACAGCGTTCTCTTGGCGTCAACACTTTTCATATTCGGACTACAGTTCCCAGGTCTTCAACATATCAACATCACCCTAACGGCATTCCTCCGTTTACCCGTTTGCTATCTTCTGGGGAACATGAATGTATTTAGCAGACTATCCACTTCTCTAAAATTTTTAAGCCAAATTTTCAAACAGTTCTTTAGGAAGCATAACGTCGACCACAATCCTTTTCGCCAGTCAACGATGACTGTCCATCATCTATGGACTGTTCTACGAAAATTGCGTTTTCCGACAAAGAGATACCGTGAACCCAAAGTTTTGCTCCCTTCCCTCGCATTCACTTTCAGCCACCATCTCCAATATGCACCATCTCCAATATGTTCTTGGCGATAACCTGCCATCATGTATAAAACCCTTCATAAAGACTGGTAATGATGTACTGGGCTTGACTTCGAAATGATTTTGCCGATAAAAGAATGGTTTTGATTTTGGAAATTTGGTCCATTTTGTTGATGTATCTGCTGCCTCAGGGGGCACATGTTTAGCTAAGTTATTAAGAGCTCCGAGCTGCTCCTTTACGCCACCGCTCTGAAATCTTTGGGCTGAGGCACACTGGGCAAACCTACCTGATTTTTGCTACATTCGTAATTGCGATGCAACTTTATGGAAACGATTATGAAAGTTTGAAACCGAATCTGAGGCTTTGAGAAACTAAAATACAGAAGCTCATGCTTGTGCAACGTCGAAGGAACGAACAATTTATTTTTCTAAGAGTTTCGAAATTTTGCCTGTCATTGCACTGCATTCTTGGCTGCAGCCAGCTACCTTAGCTTCTCATAAAATTCCCAAAAAATCTGCCAGCATACAAACATCAGAACTCTTTGCATTTTTGAATTTGCATCGTAGATAAATAGTCTATTCTATTCGTCTGATCACGTGAATGGGTCTATATTCCTCGTAAACTCTTTCCTGCGGCCCCCCAAAACTCAGAATTTTAGAATCAACAAGACTGCAGCCTAAAATAATTCTTTTTATGTTAACACCATGGTGTCTCTATGGATTGCTGCTCAAATTTTAAAGCACCAACGTCATTCGTTGCATGTTCTCGGTGTAAGCATGCTCATTAGCTTATTAATTTTCACTGATCTTTGATAAGTTTCATCAACAGTGGCAACATCTGGATGGTTGCAAAGCATATCGGTTACAAAGGTTCACCTGCTCAGATGTCTGGAACCAAGACAGAATTGTGTACAGCACAGAATGCCCGACAGAATGTTACCCCTAAAACCAGTTCCGGTAAGGTATTGCCTTAAATTCAATGCACAACGGCTTTCAGTTCACTGGAAGTCTTGGGGTATCTTCAGAAGGGTACTGAAAGTATTTCACGCAAATCAACATACTGTTTCTTCTTTGTTACATTGGCACTGTACACTGTATTGAAAATCGAAAGGGGTCCTTGGCGGGCCCTTAGGAGTTGCACTAACCCCAACTACCGTGCAGTAGGCCACTGTTTCAGAGAAAGTAGATAGTCGCATTTTGGGGAAAGAAATTCGGAAGTTATGTTATAACAGGCAAGCCCGTTTCGATTTGAGGAGCCTGCAGGATATAAACTGACAAGGAAACAGACAAGGAAACGAAAAGACCTCATAAACATTGACCATATTTGAGGAAAGGAAACTTGAACATTTCTCAATTGATCAGACAGCAACACTCTTTAAGGTTGGATTGCAAAAGTTTTGTCATTCTCTTGCACAAGGAAGCAGACCTTCAATGAAAATTATGCATAACTTGTTTGTGGAGTTTTGTCACACACTGCGCCACATGCTGGGGACTTTGATTTCCTGGACTGCTTGACGTCATCAAACGGAATAATCTTGCGTCATGACTCATGGGTGTATTCCACGTGGCAAAATTTGAAATGTTCTGTTCTTTGACAAGATTTTCAGTGATAAATGAAAAGGGGGGCTTTGGGAGGTACTTGAACCAGTAAACCCGGATCAAAATTAGCTAAATCCCGAAAACCAAGCATTGTACTAGCAGTTTCAGAATCCATGAATTTTACGATGCGATAGTTGTTTGCCACGTTAACATTTCCTGGTCCATAAACAGAATCAACCTTAATAATCAAAGCAGTCGACGCATGGCTAAGACCCTTAGCTGTTGCTGTAGTGGTCGCGTGGTCGAGGTGGGGCTAAAGGCGTGTGCTTCAAGTCACAAAGTTTCTTGCTTGAAGACTAAAATTTATTCATACACTTGCTAGATCTTGTTTCGATGACAAGCGGAATCCTTCACTTACACCCTGCATTTCCCAGGTCACTTTCTTGCACTTTTCAGCAATACGGCAGAAATTTCAAAATTCAAGCTTTGATTTTCTTACTTTACTAGGATATGGCAATTCCTCGTGTAAATGCTCCTTCTGATAGACTTGAATCCCTGGGCAAAGATCCGTCAAGTGCAACCAGGAGGATGTCCCATGATTCAGATGCCTCGTGACGAGAGCAAGACGTCGCTTCAAACTGCTTTGGCGTGTTTCTCCATGGGGGGGGGGGGCATATGACTTGAGAATGGACGGGGCTCTGCAGCCCGGATTTCAGAAAGCTACCCTCTTCTAATTACCGGCAGTTTCAGTAATACCCACTTTTATGATGAATTTTGGAGGAAAACCACCCATTTTTGTAACAATTATTTCTGCCAATTTCTGGAAAACCCATCAAATTTTAAGGAAAATCTGCCGGAAAAGGGACCTTTGTTAAGAGAATTTTGGACCCAAAACCCATCCATATGGGCGGCACATACCCGTACCCTCAACATGTTTTCTTACCCCCCACTATGGGGCGTGTTCATGTTCTTATTGCACTCGCGCACCCTTTCTACATTTGCTAGGCCGCCTTGTTTCGATGACAACCGGGTATCTTGACTATTTGAAAATCTTGAAAATACATTCTCCAGGTTCATTTCCAACGCAACCAACTTCCTATTCTGCAATTGATTTGGAATGTGGCAGCAAATACAAAGCTAACTTCCTTCTTCCTGCATGTCAGCAGACCATGTACCTGGAGCCACTGAAATTCTGGAGCAACGACAGTCGAATTCTCTGACAAAAATCTGTGCAAAATCCAGCCCGAAGTTGAAGAGGGGCAGCCTGCAGAGAGGGCGCCCAAAGTACAGTGGAAGTCAAGCGCACCAAAGGAGCGTGAAAATTTTGGACTTCTTACTGAGAAAATTCTTTAGTTTATCAGTTAAATAACGTCATGATTTGTATGTTTGCCCCAAATTCTGATCGAAACTGTTAAAAAAGAGTGTCTGAAGGTCATGATGGGGGGCGCAATTTTCGCCAAAATGGGGACGCCAAGCAGAGTTTCCTTCGTTTAGGGGACAATTACCCCCATTTGCCCCCTTAATTCCGCCACTGCTAAGGGGTATTCGAAAAGCCAGATACCAAAGGGGTTAAATAGTATTTTGTATCTGCCCAGGACAGTGGATTCTTGGGGAGGGACTTTTGTTTCAAAGAAAGACAAAAAAGATTGGAAATGAAATGTTAAGCAATCCTACCTTTAAGAAGACATCAAAGGTCATAGTTAAGTCCCGCCTTTTAAAAAATTACTTTACAAGAAACTCTGAATTTTTGAAAATCAAATGGAACTTAGGTATATCAGCGTTCTCAAATGTGCCCTGATTTGCAGCCAAATTCAAAAGAAAGTGGGAAATACCTACTTCCATTCAGACTCTCGAAAATGATGGAGACTTATCAAACCAAAAGGAAAGTTTCACCTTAGTTTTTTACAGGTGCACATCACGACGCCAGATTTCACCACCAGCAAGAATTTCCTTTCGATAGTTGCAGCTGTTGAAAAAAGCTTGATTTCGAAACCCAATTCCCTACCCAATTCATCTATTGCGTTAAGTAGAAAAGATGAAACAGTAAGGAACGGACGCTAATAAAGATCGTTTCCTATTTGAAACCTACGTTTCAATCTCGAACTAAAACTAGATGAGTCCATATGAAGCGAAAGCAAAACGGTTCAGCTGAGAAAGCGAATGCTATGAGGCTGCTCAAACTTCATCAAAATTGCTTCACCCAGGAATATTTTAGGCCCTCAATCAATGATACAAATGGAAGGCTACCAAAGTTTTGTTGCTTAATGCTTGCATTTCCAAAGTTTCATTTCTAACCTTTCTAATGAATTGTTAATTGAACTCACTCTGTATGGCAATGAAAGGTTACCATTTGATGTTAATAAACGACTCATAGAGGCTACCCTGAAATTTATTCACACGACTAAGCGCTTTTAAATCTCTGCTGCAAACCCCAACACATGGACACATCTTTCCCTTGTTTATATGTAGCCTTAGATTTATATTAGATAATTTCTTTATGTTTAGATTTATAATTATATGTTAAATGGCCACAGGGTTGATATGTATTTCCGTTCTCCTTGTGGCATCGTTTTTTTTGTAATCTTTCGTAGTTATGTAGTTGTGTAGTTGTGTAATTGTGTAGTTGTTGTATTTTTATGAGATTATATAAAAAAAAAAAAAAAAAAAATTCCAAAGTTCTAAAATTGGACGGTACCGCGAAACAACATTAAAAACAACATTAAAGAAAAGGACCACGGAACCGCGGACCACGAAACAACATTAAAAACAACATTAAAGAAACCTCGCAGAGGAGAGTACTCCAGAGAAATGAACATTTCATTCTCTTGAGACTTTTCAATTAATTTCGTTGAAACAAAAAAGATATGGTCGAATCTTCTTTGCTCGCTCTGTCTTGGTAAGCAACGGTTGCTTACCAAGACAGAGTGAGCAAAGAAGATTCGAAACCATATCAAAATGGGCCCAAAATTAGTTTCTGCATATATGAATTCAAGAGTATTTAAGAATAGGACATGCTGACAGTTTCAGGTTCCACGAGGTAGTACTTGATTTCATCTCAACAAAGAGTTTGTTTGAAGTCTTCTTGATTTTTCTTGCTGAACAAGTATCTCACATTTCCCTCAAGCTAAACATTCATTTTTATCATCTATCATTTACTAAAGCAAGACAAACTTTTCTCGTTCACTTGATATGCTAAAGCAAAAGGCCAAACATGAATAGTTGATAAAGTAAGAAGCAATCGGGAAAGGAGATTTTCTTGACAGAGTCTCACATTAACAGAAAATCAACGTTGACATCCCATGAAAGGCAGCGACCTATGATGTCATCAAAAGAATTCGTGAGAAGCACCGAATGAAGTCCAAATTTTGCTAATGAATTGACTGCCTTTGATATTTTCCATCCAACATCATGTTGATAAGAAGGAAAGGATTCGCAAGTTATTGCTTTGCTGTTTCTGAGGATCTTTCATCAAACATAAGAACAATGATTCCTGGAGATCATCCTTCCACCAGTAATATTGTTTATCGTGATGCATTTGTCAACATACATTTCATCGGAGTTTTTGAGTTTGTGTTCTGAAGGCTTTCGGCACCTTCTCAAAACACTCAAAATTTAAGTGCAGGAAAGCACCGAAACGTCATCGCTTTTAATGTCTGTATTAACCAAAAAGGCACCGTAAATTGTTGATTTATATTTCAACGCTGTGTGTTTTCCTAAATGTTTTGATCATCGCTTGATTTTAATCATAAGAACGGCAATGTTTTTGCCACTGACTCATTCAGGATTGGAAATAAAAAATGACGCTCTCCATGGTGGGTCGAGATGTTTTCTTCCAGAGCTGCTAGCTACAAAAGGAAGGCTAAAATTTGAAAGCTATCTTTGCCTGTATGAATCAATGTATTCATTTAACTTCAAACGCCTCAAGAAGGGGAAAATGGACTCCCAGATGTGGTCTAACAATATTGGAGGCAATGGCTGGTGGATTGATGTGGCAGATTTAAAACTTGATTACAATAACTGACTAAAATTGAATAAAAAAACTCCCGACAGTAGTCAAAGACGTTTTCTACTTTATAGGTAAGGTTTTCTTCAAAGAGTTGATGATGTTTCTGTCAACAGACACGCGATGAATGACATATACCATGCACTCACTTTTTCAACATGAGATCACCCATAAGAAACTTCAGTAGCATCTTGCAGAAAATACGAAACTTTCCTGGAAGTGATCATAGGTGAATTTTTTTCAATTTTTGGTTTCAAGTTGCAAACAGTTCTGATCAAAAGAGTAACGTCATACAAACGCAAATAACGTGAAGTGAACAATATTCTTTGTCACTTGGCTCTCACTATATTGAAGATCTAGAAACTTTTGCAGAACTAAGTCTATCATTATAAAAGAAATTACTTCTTTTATATAAATGAATCTAGAAATCAAGAAAATTTGGAAAATTTCACTTCTTTTTCCTCAAGGGCAAGGTCTTGATCAAATACTTGATGAAACAAAAAAAGGAGTTGATAAGGTTTCTGACAACGGACACGCAATGAATAAATGGTATAAAACAATCCTTGAAATGTTGTATTGCAGAAAAGAGAAATTTTCGATATAGAAAATGAAATGAAACAAAACTGTGGTCATCCCTCGTCGAAATCCTTCTTCTGTTAAAGCCTTTGCTACTCCCCTCTCTGGCTGGTGAGGGATTTCAAATAGCCCTGATTTTCAATATCTTTTTCATTATTAGTTTTTGCTTTAAAGATAAAATATCATTTAAAAGTTCTTCACAGACGCAGTGGTGCCTGTTCTCAAGTTCTTGTCTGTCTACTTTGTCTTGCAGAAAAAACTTTCTGGCCTCTGATACACACAGTGCCATGGCCCCTCCAAGCCTATCTAAAATTCCATATTTAAACCTCAAAGTGCCCTTTTCTTTTCCAAAGCCTTTACGCTTAAAAGCACCGTTTCAGTACCAAAAAGTGGCCCTTCGGATCGATGTCGTCAGAAACCTGAAAGCGGACCTGTTCTTTGACCATTGACGTAAGAAGATATAAGGAGAGTTTCGACTCGCAAGAATATCGTAAATTTCCTCGCTTCGTGTTCACACGACTCTTTATCTTGCCTTGCAGATCAAGTTCCCGTTCCTTTCTTCGCTTTTTCTGCAAGGAATTCGGTCTGGGATGCTGGCTACCAATCAACGTTAGTGAAGCTGATTCGCAAAAAAACTGCATCACAAACAAAATCTATTGCGCAGCACTTACTTGACTTTGTTAATTGCGGCCGAAGGTCGCTTACTAATCTGTGTGTAGCTGAGTGAATTTGAGATTTGAGCGCATACCTTGCTAATTAGTCAATTGTTAAAACAATGGCAGTCACATGCTACGACTTTATTTGATTGGTGGAAAATAAGAATGAATAGGTTATCATTGGCCAGCCTAACAATTAGTAGGGTTATCATTGGCTGACTCGAAGAAAAGAATGACAATAGGGCGACACAGTGACTGCGACTGATGAAGGAAATATTGCAGTGACTTTGCAGTGAAGTTGGAAAGGGGCTGGAGTTCGAGATTTCATTTCAAGTTACGAACAAATACTTGGAAATTTCCGATGTGGAAGGTGGAAGCTTTTCTGGGACCTAGTAAACAACAAGAAAGATCCAAAACTTACAGAGATGCAAAGCTGTGCTCGACATCAGTGGATAACACAAGAAACCTAAACATCCTCGGAATCAAAGCTAAATTCCACAATGGTTCAATATAAGAAGCAAACTCTCCACCAAAATAGTTTGTTACGTCACAGCAACTGCAACATTCTCTCTGTAGAACGTAACAAGTTCGAAAAGGCCACCTTCGAATTTCCAAGCACTGCAAAGTCACAAACACTCGGGTACTTGCTTCGAGTTGCGTCCTAAAATCAACTTCCCCTTGCAGATTCCTTCCTTTAAACACAAGTCAATGAAAACAAATTTGAATAAGAGTGTAATTCATTTCCATGGTTGCAAGGTCAAGTACTAAAGGCAAATTGTTTGTCTCTTTCAAATGTTCGTTCCATCATTTCAAATCCTCCGCAGAGGCAATCCATTTGAAAGAGCCCCTTGTAGCTAAACAGTACTTTTGGGAGACTTGTCCCAAGTTTATTTCGTCATCTGTAATAAGTCTACCTGAAAGACTTCAGGCAAGTCTACACTTCTGGGGACAATCTTTCCTGATTCGAAATCATTTTATATCCAACAATACTATGATTCAGCTACCCGGCCGCATGTTGTAATTTACAAGTTACTAGTAGCTAATAATAGTTTCTGAAAACGAGTTGCTGATGAGACAAGAGGACGGTGAAATGAAACTTTTCTGGCCAAATTCGAGAGATGCTTTACCAAGAAAGAACTGTCGTAGCACTCTCTTGCCGATGGTAACAGAACAAAACTTCTCGGAATATATTCAAAAAACTACCTCCGCTCTTGGCACCCGAGTCCGCAGTATAGCATGAACTTAAACCGCCATTACCATTCCTCGTGGTTCGGCCCCATTCCTCTCAAAGCTAGATTTTACAATAGCAAGGTGAAAGTTCTCGATTTTCACAGACATGTATGCAAGTGAAACAAAACATTTTTGCCCTGGCATGACTTCAAAATTGCCTTAATTTCAATCGGACACGTGATAATAAAGAAACTCCCACGAACAACAAAGGCTTTAAAACCCTTACAAAATAAACTGTTATATTCATAAAAATATGTCATGCTTATATAATATTCCACCGACAATAAACAAAATCAAAAATTGATGTTTGTGGTCATGATTAATTTCGTATAAGAACGATATACAGAATGTGGCAACGTTAAAATGGCCTATCATGAATGGACGCTCGTATGCTTATGAAAGCCATTAATAGACCTTACCAATAAAGTTATTTTTAGCAACGATAGTCTTGATGAGAACTATGGAGATTTGACCTGTTGCAAACCACGAGATTTGTTTGTTCAGATACACTTTAAAAACTAAATAGACGCTAGCAACCGATTTTCCCAACCAAATCGAAATGATTTTGCATTTTTAATGAGGGATTTCGAAAGATCTGACACATATTTGATGTCCTATGATCATGACAGAGCATTTTCAGGGGATTCCATCATGTTTCTAATGACAACAAAAATCGCTCTGCTTTGAGTGTCATAGCAACAAACCAAAATGGCTACTCAAGCTGAATTCGCTCCCACCTCAAAGAGGCCTCAGTGGAATAACTGCTGCCTACAAAGGAAACATTTTTGTGGGAAGCGTTAGGTCATTATATTTCAGATCAGACTTTTGCGGATTTCTTAACCCCGGGGCCTGGAGGTGCCCCTCATATCGGTGGGCTTTCTTCATTTGAAATTTCCCTACATATCGGTCGGTTTCTAACCTTAATTCTGGTAGGTGGGTAACTTTTTTGGAATTTTCTCATCAATGGGTCCCATATTGATTTTGTGCACCAAAAATACTAAAAAATTCTCCTTTTGTTTTGCTTGAGAAATGGTTAAGTCTAGAATCGACAACGGTTTGTGTAGCAACGACGACAACAACAGAGTTATCATTTTTGCAACCAAAGGGGACCATTATGGAAATAAGGTCAACTCGATATTGTAAAGCTATCCCCGCCACTTTAATTAGGGGTGTTTTAACTTGTATTCATCAAGATTGCTATGTACATTGTATTGTAAAAATCTTATTTATTAATTTCTTCATTCATTCGTTTATCTAAGTTTACTTATTTTGATCATTGTAGATTTTTTACGTGGCAAATTCTTACTTACTTACTTATTTACTAAGTTCTAGAAATTGAAACATTCGTTGGCAACTATGTTGGAAAGCGCTGCCTTATAATGAACTTTATACTGCATTCACACTGACACAGTTAAACCAGCTTTATCTAAACCAGTTTGAATTTCAACCAATCAAATGACTGGATTTTTTGGATAGACCAATCAGAAGGCCTTATTCAAAAACCTGGTTTATTTTAACTGGTTTAACTTGAAATGTGAATGGGGCATTAGTAATAGTGCTTTAGTAAAAGTAGTCCTAGAAACTTTTGAACTACGTTTTTAGCGCCTAAGATGCATTATTACAAACCAATATCAGAGATGAATGAACCAACAAATAGATAAGGGTGAGAAGAAACTGACGCCACCTAAAGATCACCATTTACGGGTCCTTAACACTTCCTTATTATTCCCGCGCACTAAATTCACGCGCTTGCTCAATGCGGTGATTTCCCCTCTCAAGGTTGCTGGGCGCGCAACTTGTGCACTTTGCAATATTTTCTTTCGTTACATCATCTTTGGTTACATAATTGTTGAAACAGTGAGTATATCCTGCTGGATTCTGATAAAGGCAGTCAGTCTTGCCGAAAATTTTTTCTCGATAAGGAGTGTTGAGCTGAAATGAAAAAAAGAATTGATGCTGTGGCAGTGACTGTCTAAGGCTGCAACAATTTTGAATGCTATTTCCTATCGACGACCCAGCTTTTCGAAACCCAGTGCAGAACAGATGAGACCTCTACTGTACTGCACAGATACAGCATTTTTCTTGCAACTACCCAAATAAGGAAATTAGGCATTGCAAGCCATGCATTTCAATGCAAATCCAAGAGGCAATCATGTTTTATAGGCCTACAAGATTTCTCTCAAACAATATAACATTATGAAATGTTGCAAAGGACTTTTCTCGAACTGAAAATGATTCTAAGCCAAGGAGTAAAAGGTTTTAGGAACGAGTTTAAGAAGTGAATTGCCTCTGAGAAGAACCAATTCACATTCATTGGATATAAAAATGGTCTTGCACGAGAAAAAGTGCCGAAAACGCTTTCATTGCAAATGTAGCTTGACTTGCATGCATCGTTTTAAGATGGGCGGATTTGGGATGCTATTACAAAACAACGTTTCACACATAACAAACACATCAGAACACACACAGATCACAAGTGATAAATTGCGTCATTCATTAATTTTAGGCCAGTGCATCTCGTGCGAGCATTGATAATAATCGCGGCAAGGCTCCTAAGTATTTTCAATGAACCTGAAAACCATTCACAGCTGTTTGACTAGTAAACCATTCAACTCAATTCACTGAACTCTCACAGTGATTTTCAAAACAAAAGTCTTTGCCAAGTTTTCAAACACCCTTCTCACCAGGCAATACCTCCCACCCATAACAACTCCTTTTCACATCTCCCCCCAGGAGAACCATTCATTCATTACTCAGAAATTCGTTCTTATATAATACATAATTAAACAATTTATTCACAAAGTTACAAGGTAGCCTCAAATGTTAGTTAGGCCTTTTGCATGACCCCTTGACCCAGCCCCGGTTCTCATTTATCATTCAATGCAGCAGGTGGATGTTTTCACCTCATATCCCTGTGTCTTTGTTCCCTGGCCTAGGCAACGCACAGTGGACAGTGCAAATAGCAACGTTTTATTGTTAGCGACGGTCAGCTGCTTGAAATGAGTCAGCCTAAACGATAGCTGAAGACAGCTGTTTAGTGTTGTTTTGTGTCCTTTGCAGGATCTCCCACTTGTTTCGAATGGCAAAATAGCGTTGCACGAATCAGTCAAGAAAATAACACGTGATGTGTCATGATGGGCTGTGGGCTTTCGACTTTCGAACTTTTTTTGACGGCATTTGACCGCTAAGATCGGAACCCCCACCCCCTCCCCGTTAACGACCTTCAACCAAACGTGCCTCCGATAGGCCTAAAATCTTTATTAGCTTAGCAGCAAACAGATGTCTTGTGGAACACGCTTCACTTCAACTGAAGATGCACCATATCGCGAGGGATAGTACAGTCAGTTTGTTTTTCGGTACCCTGGGTACCAGAGCCTCAAAAAAAATAAAGGAGAAAGAAAAATGATTTTCCTATCTTCTTTTATTTATTTTCTTTTTAACTTTCTATCTATTTATTTTATTTATTATTTCAGGCTCTGGTACCCAGGGTAGCTTTTCGGCAAAAATGAGTTCTTTCAGTCCTAAAGAGCCATTTCCACCCGTGGTCCTTTACAGGCAAGCATGGGCGTAAGGGGGCAAAAATTAGGGGGCTACCCGGTAAAATCCATTGTTTACGAGAAATTTACCCGACTTTAAGTTGGTTATTTCCTCGATTATGGCCAATATTCTGCAAAGTACTCCAACGTTTGGGGGGGGGCTAGCCTCCAGCCCCTTATGTCTCCTACGCCTATGTGGGCAAGCTTGAGGGCAAGCTAAACTCCCAGACTGCACGGTTTTTATAAGAAACTTGTTTATAAAAAACTAGTACTAAGATGACCGAAATTTTAAGAAACTCGCTAGTACTATGTCTGAGAAGTATTAGAAACCTTTAAAAGTTTGAAGCATGGATATTATAGCAAATGTATCGTTGAACCTTTATTCTTTTGCAATATCATCTAACCATTTGAGTTTTCATCATGACAGAACACTGTTTACTCCTATATGATGCCAAATTAAGAAACTTTTTGTATTAAAAGGGACAAAATTTCATGTTAAATTAAAAAACGTTTAGTACTATGGCATGATCCTAGTTTCTTATCATAAAAACGTGTACATACATCCTAACTTCCATCGGAAAGTGTCCCAATGTCGTTCGAAAGGGGCCCAGATACCTTCAACAAAGGAGCTGTAGCCCCCTGGCCCTACCCTAGAACCACACAACGTCACGAATAAAGAGCATGTATTTTCCACGTGTTCATTTCGATTGATTTCGATTTGATCAACAAATGAAATAAAAATTGCAAGTTTGCACTTATCTTTAAAGATTGTTTTGCACTAGGAAACGTTCATTGAGATTTGGGGCGTGGGCTTATCGTCATCTGCTGCCAACACAGAGCAGCGTGCAACGACCGGTGTAATTGTGAAATAGATACAGTTGCATATCACCAAATGCAGAGGTTGAGTAGGCGCATAATTGGCAGATGGTAAATTCATGATTTTTCACATTACAACAGTGTGGGCTGATCCTGTTCATTATGCAACTTGATCAAACTCTTCCCTAAAGATAACGATTACAAGAAGCTGTACTGGCATCTTCCAGAAGATTAAGAAACCCCTTACAAACAATCGAGGTCCTTTTGAGCTCAAGAAACCCTCACTTTTAGCCATGATTTTCTAAATGTTTTTAACAAAAATGCCTTATCAACGCAATTGATATCAGGACCACTCCTGTTAGGAAGCTTCTTCCAGACCGTAAGAACTCTACTAAGCCCCCTTCTCTATTAAGCCCCCTTCTCTACTAAGCTCCCTGCTCTATTAAGCCCCTCCCCTCTTACCTTGGGTACCAAAGTCTCAAAAAAAATAAAGAAGAATTAAAGATGAAAGAAAATAAAAATATTTCTTTCTTCTTTCAAACTGTTACTCACCTCTGCGCCAAAAGTTTAATTTCAAATAAGCCCCCAGCCCCCAACTATATCAAATTCCAGAAATTACTATAATATTTACCATTGCTGTATTTCCATTGAGTCAGAAAATTGTAAATTGAATTTGCAAAATATGGAGGAAAGAACTGAAAAGCTGTCATCTCGAGGGGGGGACCTTCGTGCTTTTCATGGTACGGGGACGTGCCATTTTTGGGGGTACTTTTTCAACCGTTAAGGAATTATGGGTATCATTTTCACAATTTTTAGACATTTAATGGACTTATGGGTGTCCTTTTCAGGGGACTTTTCATAATTTCCAGAATTATGGCCCAGATTTTCATTCAGTTTGCGGAATTATGGCCCTAAAATCCACCAGAATTTACGGAATTATGGGAACCAATTTTTCGGGCAAAATTGCACGTCCCCATCAGATGATAGGTTAAGATACCCCCTCCCCTCGAGGCTGTCATATATATCCTCGAAATTTGATTTTGTGAATAAGGTCACCTCCCTAATAAGTCCACTCTCCTTTAAGCTCCCCTTTGGGGTGCACAAAATTAAATGAGCCCCGAGGCTTAACAGAGCTTTCATGTTAACCCAATCAAAACAAATTAGGTATTTGCAACTTTTGCAATTTAAATCAAGGTGCACATGAATGGTTCATATGGAAAATCCACAGATATCCGGGGTTCTCCGCTAAATTTTGGGTAGAGGTTTGCTGTCCACAGTTTCAAGATGGAACCGTTGTGAAAATGATACCCTCGACTAGACTAATTTCTACATCTAAAGTGCCACAAATTGGCGTTTTCTAAACAAAAATTGCCAAATTTTCTCATTCTCTGGACCAAAATAAAAACTTTTGGGCTTCTTTACTGGATTCACAGAAGCTTGACAATTCTTTGACCAAAATTGCCGAAAAGCATATCCTTGCCCAGACTAAAATCGACTAAAACTGCCAAAAGATATATCATTGGCTAGACTAGAAGTCCGAAAAAGTATACCCTTGCGGGGGGGAAAATCCCCAGGTATCTTTGCAATGGAATGCAAATGCAAATTGCTATTGCTGTTTACTATTTTGCTCCTGTGGGCTGTCTTTTTCGGGCATCAAGTCGCAAAATCCCAGAAGAGCAGACATAGCCAAAAACCCACCACATAGATCGAATCATAGCCTAAATCTAACTTGATCTCATTTCCTACACATATGGTTTCAGGAGACTATATTAATGAATATTTGCCTGCAGGCAACACTGTAATTTGCTCAACAACAAAGGCAGCTTTCGCCACATCACATATGTCGAAAATCCTAATGCGTGGTCTTCGCCTGAAGGCGAATTTGTCCTTTGAAAGGCCGTCATCTACCAACAAATCAAATGGGGAATCCACATTTAGCCTTAGGCCTTGGGCGGCAATTTGTATGTTCTGGGCATTTTCAAATAGTGTCCTGAAATAGATCCTAATGGTGTGACTTTGAGTGGCCCTGCCTGAAGCACAGTCTGAGTTGCGGCTCCTCCGCAAGTCATGGTAGAAACGAGGTTGATTGCTTTCATAACAGGACCGAGGCCACGAGCGCGAAAGGACGAAGCTGTGATGTTGGCCTAAATAATAGAAGATTTGCAAGATGTCACTTCGCCGATTTTGAAACAAAAAGATAAAACCACCCAACGGCTTCATTGCATCGACAAACAACCAGGAAAAGAAATAGCAGTGAAAACCTGCCGAGAAGTATTGTTCAGTGCCGTTGAGGGGAAAGCATCATTGCAAAATAAAATGACGAAATTTCACTGAGTTTGGGGAAAATTTTTGGGAAACGGACACTTTTCCCATGATTTCCCAAAAGTGAAATGGAAATTTCCGTTTCTCTTAAATTTCCCAGAAAACTTGTCCATTTTGCTTGAATTTCCATGCAAGAACCATAGAGAAATTTCAGTATTTTTGCATAAAAGTTTAGTACTGTTAGTAATACATTAGAATACCAGCAAGTTATTTCACATCGAACTCTCGCATCAGAGATTCAAACAATTATGCAGTACAGTGCAGCAATAAGATACAACACAGTCGTTCAAAATTCGAAAAAACCACCATGGGAATGGTTTGGGCTCCAGGGCTCCAAGCTTTCAAAACGGCGGGCTCCAGGGCTCCAGTGACCCCCCTTTGGGAGCTTCAGAAGGGGATCAAATAAACACACAAGGGTATTATACAATTAACAATTTTAAAGATTGCAAACTTATTATTGTTCAGTTAACTGCCTGGCCTTCCTGTGGTAGTTGCAGCGATATCAGTTCAGATAAAAAGCAAAACTACGACATGCAATCGAGTATAGCATCGGACCCCTAGTTTAACGTCCCTTCCGAAGGATGATAGACAAGACTCGATGAGATTAAAGCTTTCATGACAATCCCTGATAAAAAAAGCATGACAAGCTATGGTTGTCTGCTAAGATCTCTTCTTACCAAGAGAAATCATGGCCTAAATAGCGGTTAGTCTTGGGCATTGCCGCCGTCTCAAATCTTGCACCACAACTGAAGAAATCCTAACAGATCAGTACGCATAGAAAGGTTCGAGCCCGACAATGGTCTGATGAGACTCTGGTAAATAAAGAAGTCTGGGTCATATTCATTTTATGAGCTTTACTTGCATTCAGTGACTTAAGGCAATTGACCAATGGGCCTAATGGGTGATGAATGCTCATGGAAACAAATGCTTAGTAATAAGACATAGACTCGTAAGGAGACGGGCATTGTATCATGTTGGCAACGATGTTTATATGAATTTCAACTTCGTTACCATTTGAATTTGCTTAATTTGTTTGTTCGTTTGATTTTGATGACTACTAACGAGACCTCTACTTTCAAACTTCGTAACATTGAGTCATTTTCATTTTCATTTCATTTCAACTTTTTTATCCATGGTAATCCACTCAGTTACACTGTTTTAGAGGGAGCCATGCAAAACCAGAACCCAATAATAACTAAAATATACAAAAATAAAACAGTAGATTTTGCGTGTAGTACGTCGTTATAGTAATGAAAACAATCAATTCTTAATAAATACGACTTTGTACGTGGTAAGTAATAAAACACAACGTTTCGAGCATAACTCTTCATCAGGTGTGAGAGTAAGTTAGAGGAGCAATAGTAGAACGATAGATTAGAATAGCAGATTCGAATGATAAAGAAGGTTTAAGAGAACACCAAAGAATCTGGCGTCAGTTGAGAAATAGAATGCGCCGTGATACGTACAAGAGAAGTGGATAGGTAATTAAAGAATAACAATATATACAAAATAAAAAAACATATATAAAAATATATATATAAAATATACATATATATATATAAAATATACAAACCCTATTAACAATAATCTAAGACCACAAAAGGAAAGGAAAACGAGATGAGTCATAGTTTGGCTTTGTAGTTTCTTCGAAAGGAGCAGAATGATGAGGACGCTTTGACAACACTGTCTTGGTCACTCCAGACCTTAGCCCCTCTGTAACCAAATGATTTCTGACCAGTAGATGTTCTCAATAGTGGTAATCTAAGGTCAGTTTTAGAGTTCCTCAGCTGCCGGTTTGTAGCTTCAGATACGTTTTGAAATATGTTTCGCAAGTAATCTGGGGCGAGGGCATTCTGAGATTTATAGACCATTTTGCTCATCTCAAAATCGATCAGTTCTCTAATTGTCAGCCAGCCGAGACTCCCTATCAAGGGCAAAGCTGAGGCGACATAGGGGCTGTTTGTGACAATCCTAGCAGCTCGATTTTGCAGTTTTTGCAACTTATCGAGGGCTGACGCACCGCAAGAGGGCTGACGAGAGGCGACAAGAGGGATCGAGGGCTGACGCACCGCAAGTCCTCCTATCTCCCTGCAACAAGGGCAGCTAAGTTGATTTTTGATTGCTGCTATTAAGTTCATTTGTTGTCCCAGTTGGCGATTAAAATTTGAACGTCCTGCCCTGCTGGTTGTAGGCATAGAATCAATATTTTGGTCCATAATAACTTTAACAAAACAAATGACAGAGCTGAAAACCTTTAGTGAAGACATACACAAGGCAAAAAATAAGAACCTATTTCAGCCTGTGTCTCAAAAAAGTATGTCATAACATGCGTGGATTTACTGTATCACAGAACAATACTTCAGTAACGAAATCTCAAAGTGACCTGAAACATGACAAACTGTTTAATAAAGCATTGTTTGGAGATAAAAGCTTCTGGATTAAAACGAGGATTTAAAAACTTGGAAAAAATTGAGCAAACAAGGCTTAGATGGTTGTGAAATAGAAAATCATGCTGTTAATCGATAACAGTTTTGAAAGAACTGCTAAAAATTTAGCTCTAAAATATATTAAAACTAAAAATTGAAATAACTAGACAGGTTGACATGGAGTGTGACCCTCAAATGCAAGCTATTTGAAAGAGTAAGCAGAGATGCAACTGTGTCGAATGATCGCATGAAGCACTTCCAACTTAAAAAGTTTTAAATCAAAACTCTGTTGCTTTTTTTAAAAAAACAAATTGCGGGAGCCATTGGCCTCAAAGGATAACAACTGCAGCTTTTGCGAATGCACTTGCCAGTCCTCCTTGTTACACTGATGCTTTCAGTGAGATACTTTACAATGTTCTCGGGGGGGGGACTCACGTGTTCTCCATACGGGGACGTGCCGATGGATGGGGCATCATTATTAGGATTCCTACTCCGGGACAGGGTATCATTTTGCTACAGCCAGCTCCATAACAGGTTCGATGCTTAACAGGTTGGTAAATCCAGATTTCTGACAGATTTCAAAAAAAATTTTAACGGCAGTGCATAGTTTTGCTTCAAGAAACTGAAGGACAAGGTTTCGATTTTGGAAAGTTTACTCCAGGACAAGGTTTCATTTTTGGGAATTTGACTACAGGCCGGGGTGCTTTTATCCGATTTTCTAGCGACACATCACCGTATGGTCGTGAACCAAGTACCTCCCCCCTGGACTATGCTTAGGGCCGAAGCCAATGGGGGGCCGGGGGCGGAGTGCCCCCCCTCCAGGAGACCATTTGTCGGAAATTTTTTCCTCTTGACGGAATTTTTATGATTTAAATGACTAGTTTTAGAGGATCTCGAGGAGAAATAATGCATAAAAACATAAATTCATTACTGTTAAAGCATGAATTCCAACAGAAATCATTGAATTTACGGCGTAACTTTGGAGTTAAATCGGTCATAAATTGCACAAATCTAGCGTATGTTCCTACAACTATTGTTGTTGCTGCTGTTGTTGATGGTTTTGTCGTCGGAAGTTTTGGTTTTTCGCCCCCTAGGCAGTCGTGGCTGGTGTCGGCCCCGACTATGCTCTATCAAAATAAGAGTATGCTCTATCAAAATCAGAGCTACCTGGGAGCTTTTACTTCCTCGAGTGAACATAAAGTCCGATCAAGATGATGAAGGAGATCCCTTTTTCTCATTTCTTTCATATTCCAGCTTTCAGAGAATCATGCTTTGAAGTGTCAGGTTGAGGTCAGGTAGAGTTCTCAAGATATAGAAAAATACCTTAATGCAAGCTGCTGAAAGATCCTCCAGAGATCTGAAAGTCGAGGTTTGACCTTCATTTAAAAAGAAAGTCTCTGATTAAAGAATGGGCTGAGCTTTGACTAAGCAAGGATATCTACCGATACAGAAAAGAAAGATGGTCATCGTCGTGGGGTTGAAATACTAGTAAAAGCATAAAATTTTGAATTCAGGAATACAGGAGAGCTACCTTAGAATAACCAAACAACAAAATGGTTAGGCCATTTGAAACACAAGTTGAGGCAAAACAATTCAATTAATACATGCACACATACATGGGTGTCCTAAAACCTTTGCTAGACGTGCGAATCAGCTTTTTCGTTGCAATTCCACGTTATCTGCCAACGAATCACGGTTTTCCAAGTTGTTTTGATAACAAGAACTAACACACTGAACGTTAGCTGCATTATGTTTATCGAGCAAGTAAGAAATACCAAGCCCTTTTTGTGTGATACGCAGGTGCAGAAGATAAGCGGTAACTAGATTTAACGATGGTGCAGCTGTATGTGGCATAACGCAAGCCGAACAAACACGATATCCTCTAGTGAAATTCCAGCCAAGTGACAAATTGGCTACTCTCGAGTACCGAATAATCGTCCCCCCCCGCTTATTAATTTTTGAAAAATTTTCCAACCCCCCCGCTCTTATTCCAACCCCCCCTTTTATTAATGTTTGGAAAAATGAAATGATATTAGACATAATTTCTGAATAAACGCAAGAAAAAGTCTCAAGAAGTGCATTCAACAGAACCAGAATTCAAAAGTAAATGTATCAGTAACATCACTGTTCACATAAATTAAATATATAACAGATAGGTGTTTACCTAAGAAAAGGGCTGTTTTCTATTTCTCCAAGCAGCCCCCCCCCGATTATTCCAGCCCCCCGATTATTGTTATGTCGAACCATTTCCACCCCCCCCCGATTATTCTAACCCCCCCCCCCCCCGTTTATTCGGTACTTGAGAGTACGCAAATCGGTGTAGCGCCGATAGAACGCAGAGCGAATGCCAGAGTGAATTGGAATGATGCCTTTTCGTCTCTTGTTTCACTGCGTTCTTTGATTTGCTGATGTTACTTGTTCAATAGGAACACATGATATTTCTCTAAAAAATGCGCCCATTTTTCAAAACCGTCAATACGGAACCTCTCGTACACTCAATAAATCGCTTCAAAGTCACCTTAAAAGAGGTTGAAAATTGAAATGCTTGATATAAAAAAATGATGTTTTCTTGACCATCTAATCGCAAAACATAAACCTTTCAAGAATTTTTCTTCCTCTGTTCAAACAAAATAGATCCATCACAGCAGGGTGAACTCAAAGCTGCATCAACTGTATTTTGTATGCAACAGCAACAACTGTCTAATAGCGCCTCCTGACTGGGTGAAAATCAAATTAGCAATTTGATTGGTGAATACGGTATCACTCTACGCTGGCCTAAAGTGGGCCCAAATTTTAAGAGTAATATTATGAGTCGCTATTGACCACGTGATATCAGCAAATCAAGGAACGTAGTAGAGAAACAAGGGACAAAAAGGCAAAATGCAACTCCAGACTTACAACCTCTGTCCTTGATTTGATTTATGTCATTTAGTCAACGGAGAATCATTTAACAATGTTCTGAAAACTGGGCCGTTAAGTGGCAATCTAGACTCAATACATAAGTCCCACTAACTTTCGCTTGTTACAAAACTGCAGGGGGAGCGAAATAAGAGACTTTCGAAATGAATCTAGTCGCAGTAAGGGGTGCTGACGACTGTACTGGGCAGGGTCATATCCTCTACAATTTCACTGTGGAGTCCTTGTTGAGCAAGGTTTACTGCAGGGGCACTAGGATTTTGGTAATTAGCAGGGTCAGGGCTAACCTGAGTGCCACAATCCGTTATCGAGGGCTAAGGCGGCAGAATCCTTTCGGGACATAGGAATGAGGTTGCAATTATACCACTTTGGGCATGCGAGCCCGCAAAATATAAGTCCCCTCACCTTCAAGAAAATGGTTAAGAATAACAACTTTGAATATTACGCTCCTACGCATGAACTGTTCAGACACTTTGTGAGTCACTCGGTAAAGTGCAGTTCGGCACTCCTTCAAAATGTTACCGAGAAATGATCTGAAGTTTTATGAAAGTAATTGAAGTTCCCTTCCATTAATAATAATTACTGGACTTGCCCAAGTCTCTTCCGCATACCACGGGTGACTGTTTTTTGTGGGTTCTAACACGGGAGATGTGGGTTTTAACACGGGAGAGACTTGGGCAAGTCCAAATAAGTACACAAAATTTCCAAGATGACGCACAAGTTCAAATGCCTGGATCTGATTGATCAAATTCTATCATAATTTTTACAATCTATGAAAAAAATTCAAGAAACCCTTATTTTCTTTAAGATAAATAGAGATTTTCATTATTAGCAGTATATTTTGTATAACCATAAGATATATACATGAAAAATTATCGAAATTCCCGATTTGGAAGACGACTCACTCCATTAAATGTCACGCAACGTCTGGAAAACATTTCGTTTTGACCAAAAATCTCTGGATAATGATACAAATTCGCAATTTCTACTTTAATTTCGATGTAACCAGAAATTAGGACACTCAAGTTGTTGTCTCTGTCGTCGAGGATGGAAACGAAATCATTGTTATTTGCAATTGAATAAGTCGTCTTGAAAGCAGAGTCCAAAACGAGCCTATCGTACCTCCGGATGCCAGTTTCGCGGGTTAAATCTTCCTCATTTCACAAGTCAAACTAAACAGGCTTTCAGAACTCCTTGCGTTGGATATAACCCTAAAATTGATGAACCAGCTGCTGCAGCCAAAATGACCCAAATTTGTTCTTTTCTGTATTCTTTTTGAAAGAAACTGAAGGGACGATCAGTTCCGAAAAGAGCCTAGTTAATTATCCAAAAGATGTGTGTCACCTCGCTTGTCTGGATGTTTGTGCTAAGAACCTACCGGCAACAATTCAAAATCTTCATTGCCATTACCATACCGGGTGAATCAAAAGAGTTTGCACGTTTAGGAGCTCTGAAATAAAAGGTGTGTGGCCGATATTCAAAACTAAAGCGTTTATCTATCAGTGAAAGGCTAAACTTAGGAGGCAAAATTTTTTGGCGAGATCATTCATCGTTTAAAACTGGAAATAAGTAGAGTTATTATGGGAATGAGAATTCCACGTTTGATTCTGGTCCATGATTTACTTGCCATTGACATTTAAATTCAATACAATTGCTACTTTCAGAAATGTTATTCATGTGTCAATAGCAAGTAAATCATGGAACGAGGAATGGACAATAGACCTTTTAGCTCTTCAGCAAAAGAGCCTGAATCGAGCGTTATTTTTATACATTTTTATGCCCGAGATTTAGAGCTTCGACCACTTTTGTGCACATTCGAAAATTCTACAAAATGTAGCAAAGCATTGTTCGATTGAGCTTCTTTTTCCGAATAGCTAAAAGATGGCAGCAAGGAATTTTTCCAAGATGCACTGAGTTCCTTAATTGCATTCCGATAGGATCGTTAAAGGGAGTACAAAGACCAACATGCTTTGCGAGAAGTCAACGACCTTCTCTCCACAGCTTCCAGAATATCTGACTGTGCGAAATTCCCAAAAACGAAACAAATGATTGCAAAGGCTGCTGGTCTTTGTTCTCCCTTTAAGGATTCGTAATTAGAATGCAGAGCATCTTGGTAAAAATTCATTGCCGTCATCTTCAGCGCAGTTGTCTACTCTCATTCCCACACAAACCTGTTACTAGCATTTGTCTCATTTCTGGGTCTAAAAAGTGAGTGATTGAGATAAAAGGTGAGTTACATGAAAGATGAGTGAGTGATACCAAACAAGATCTTCACAACTAACTCAGCTTTGATTGATGGATTAATATTTTAGTTTTGAAAATCGGCTTCCTATTTTTTATTCCACAGCCCGCCAAACTACTTAACTTTTCTGACTCACCCGGTAGGTAATATATCAAGATCAGAAAAACCGCCTGCCGGACCAAAAAATCATCCGGCTATCCAGCTGTGGAGAAGTTATCATTTCCTTTGTTTTCAAGACGACTCGTTCAACCCCACCTTTCACTCTACAAAGACACGCTGAAGTCCTCCACTTCATGTAGAACTTCTTCCTATTTTGCAAAATGTATTCAGTTACGGTAGGAAGCCTTGAAAGTTTCCAATATTCCAAACGATTGAAGTTGTTCGTTCATTTTAATTCATTTCATATCCTTTAAAAATGGTAACTGTGTCAGCAAAGACTTCTTTACATGATGCCATGATATTTATGGCACAAACGTCATCGTCACCCGAGCACAACATAAACCAATGATTTTCTGGCAAGCGAAGTGTTTACAGCAACAGATAATCGCTGCAGTGTCTTGGAAAACTTTTAAGCGAATGATCGATATGGAGGAATCTGTCTCTTGTTCGTCACCAATAGTCTTCCTGATTCTCGTTTAAATGACCCTGAATCAAATCTAGTCGCTATACAAGGGCTCCGCTTTATAATCCTGCAAACACTTGTTGATCTTACGGGCTGCATTTTCATCATTCTTACTCATTCTTAAACAATACTCCAACACAGCCGTGTAGCAAAATGCGTATTGCTCCTCCGTTTGAACAGAAAATGCTCTTTGCCTCCGTATCCTCTGTACAGTGTTCTGTATGTCAACGGTTCCAGTCGCATCAAGCTCGCGTAGGTTCACATCAATGGTGATAAAGGTTCCTGTACGGCCAATTCCTGCACTACAATGAACAACTAAGGGTGATTTGTGACTACTGACTCCGCTGTCCGCTGTTGAACTGGAGTGGCTGCTGGGTTCCTGAGGTCCATTTCGTTCGAAAGTAAAATTTTGAAACGCACGTACCTGACTCAGTATGTCTAGAAGTTTCTCTGCTGATGGAGGAACGCCAAAATCAGGCCATCCAATGAACTGGAAATGTGTCACTTTGTGCGATGCATTTCCCTTGTTGAAAGAAATACGGATATAAATTTTCATGATATCTGAATAAATAGCAAGCTACACACTGACTACTAGATTGTTTTGCCCGGACATCCTTCTTCACACTTAGCAGCCTAATGTGAAGACTGCTCAAATTCAGACATGTTCAAAGGAAAGCTGACGTATGCCTCCTTCAAAGGAAGCAAAGATACAAAGCAGCTTGTTCTCAGGAGAGTTGCATAGCATCGTTTCGGGGAATGAGTTGCACATCGTCTTCACAACGATACTCACAGGGAGCCCCCTTAAAAAGTAGCGAAAACCAGACACAGAAAACCAGGAGCGAGTTCTCCTCCGCGCTTTCTCCTCCACGCTTTCTCCTCCGCTCTTTCCCTTCTCCTCCGCAATCGCTAACTCGCTCCTGGTTTTCTGTGTCTGGTTTTCTCTACTTTTTTAAGGGGGCTCCCTGTGCGATACTAAGCAACTCTCCTCCGCAAGACTTTTTCTTTAGTGCCACAAATCGAGGAAGCTTCAAGGAAGAAATAGTGCTGCACAAAACTTTCTAACGAAGCTGTGGTGGGGCCCAAAGTCACCTGCGCATTTGCCTGCACATCGTTGTTAGAAAAGAAAGGGGCAAATGAAACGTAAAAACACGAAAGAATCCTTGGTCAAAGTGAGTAAAGACTGCTATGTCTTTGTTTTAAAAATAAAAGATAATGCATCAAATATGTTCTGAGATCCAGCACCTTATGAGTGTAAGGTATTTCTTTCACGATTTTGAAATGTTTTCCAATCTAAAATTGACGTGAAGTGCAACGGTTTCTGAGTCTTTCGTCCTGATATGCAGCTTTTATTTTCTTTTCGTATGTACGTTTCGCAAATGTAAATTGCATTTTTAGTTGTTTTATCATAGTAGCTCACATATAAAATATATTTATCTTATGGCTCACTGTGAATAAGTGTTTTTAGGGGTCAGTCATATATCGATTTTGTCCTCGCTTAGCGTCATTTCGACGTTAATGGGTCGGGGGGAGGGGGTCAACGGTCTTCAGCAACAATGGCGCTAAGAAAAAAATTATTTACATCGATTTTCATAAAGATATATTTCCGTAATGTTGTGAAGATTTTGATAATTGACGTTTTATTTTCTTCCCTGGGCCCATTTCAAGCAATCTTCTCGGTCGGTCGGAGAATGTTCGCTGAAGCTTTGTTGAAATGCGGAAAGAGTTTAGGCCTAGTACTTCCCGAGCCTTTCCCGTGAGGTCTACTGCAGCCCTTTGTCAGTTTTGAATCGACCGACGCTAAAGGTGGTGGGTGGGGGGGGGGTCTGAAAGTTAGCGTCCAAATGACGCTAAGCCGGGACGAAATCGATATATGACTGACCCCTTACCAGGCCTTGAAAATTGAAAATGAAATAGAAAATGGAAAACAAATTTGCTTCGAAACTGATTTGAGATCTCATCCTTCTTTCCAAGTTTCCAGCGCTCCGGGGTCGACTCCCGGACACCCTCGGCTAAGTACCCCGGTATATTCTACCCAAGTTATTTTCCTGGTGAAAAAAATGAAGCAAAATCAGTCCCCTAACAAGCTGTGAATCTCCCTGCTTCAAAATGCCTCACAAGTGAAACCCCGGCTTCAAACTGACAAACCCCGGGGAGAAATTTATGAAGTTATTCCGACGTGTAAACACAGTTCCTCGCAAATACTTATGCTGTCCTCGGTACATTAGGAGTTCCCCGGTGAATTTTTGACCATATTTTTCGAACAAAGGCACCCCGGTGAACATCTGACCCCCATCTGACCTCTCACCGGGGCGCTTAGACGGTGGTGTTCCCGGCATGTCAACTCTAGAGGTTCAAGTGTAACCATAGAAAGGGGGTTGAATCTCCGGTGAATCTAGGACAGAGAAACCAAAAAAGGATAATATTTTTTTCTTTTCCATACGGGTTTTAGTTGCACAATCACGTTTGTTTTCTTGCTTTCAGAATTCTTTTACCAAAAGCTGCCTTTAGTCTTTGTCAGATCTTTGAAGAAGTAGAATTGCAAGGGTATAAAATTATCTAGGCTTTGATGTTCATCCAAGTATTTTTCACAATGGTTGACAAGCTCCTACTTATTCATTTTGTAGATAAATCCAGAACAGTGGGACAAAATTTTCCAGATTTGTCAGAGAAAAGCTCGAATAAGGGGTTGAGTTTTTCAACCAAAATTAGAAAAGAGGGTCAACTTCAAAAGTTGCTAGAAAAGAATGGCTACACTTGGACTTGAGAGTTGACCCGACTCTAAGCTCAGCTCAGCTCACCCCTTCAACGCAAACAAAGTCTGATGAAGTCATCCGCAAATCATAAAAAGCTCACAAAGTCCCATACTTCAGAACAGCCGAAACCTTGCTACGATAAACTGCCGCTGAAAGAGCGGAGTAATCATACTCAAGTCATATGCAGTCATGAGTGCAAAGTGAAGTATTTCGGATGATCTGAGGGTTATTGAGTCATGGGCAATAGGTCACATGTGATTGAATCATCGCTATCTTTAAAAATGAATTTCAAGATAGAGGCTTAATCGGGGGTTTATGGTATGTTCATGTTGATTTCACTTGTTAGCTGTATCAAACTGCTCGAAACGCATTTAGGAAGCTGTGAAATGTTCACGAGGCCGCAGGAGACAATCGAGACTGTTACAAAGTAAAGCTTCAAGAAACTTCGAAGAAACTATGAGTTCCCAAAAATGACAATTTTAACAAACTTTCATTTCTGGAGCAAACCAAAGGCTCCTTAAAATAATCCAATCCGTGCTGTCAGTTCACTGTATTTTTCTATATATCATCCAACGACCTTCATGCCGACATAGCCGACGCCTCTCAAAATATCAATATGCAGATGAGGGATAATGGTTTGGGGCAATCATAAGCACATGTTGGGGTTACAGAATTCAAAGCTATAAACTAGTCCCCACTAAGCACAGAGTAGACCAAAATATCTGTGTAAATATAATGAAATTTTTCGATGGAACGGCTCCAGCTATGCTGACGTAATATTCCATGCAGCCGACCAGCGTCGAATAACGCAAAGGTCTAAGTTTAGACTAAACGTCCCATTTCGTAACAGTAACACAGGCAAAAATGTCTATCTTACCAAGGGCTAAGGATATGAAACAGTCTAGCATCTGACTTGAAATCCACCAACAACATCAACAAATTTAAACACAAGATCAAAGATTCTTGAAAAATATACAAAGAGAGGAAGATGACGTATAGGAGTACTATTGACACCGTATACCCTCTCACACTCGATTCGGTATTATTCAAGTCCAGGAAAGTACAAATTGGCTACATGTTTGTCTTCTTCCAGAATTTTCGTCTCTCGTATGAAAACTTTTCTTTTATCGACACCTTCGGAGGGACCATTATGAAAACAAGGTCGCGCTGACCTTTTAATGCTTTCCCTGCTATTTAACTGGGAGTATTCTTAGATTAAATTTTCTAAATCTTTTATGAACTTTATATCACACGCTTGTAATTAGACTTCTTCTTTTTAATAAATTTATTTCATTTTAACTTCCTTTTGGTAAAACTATACAGCATTTTTGTTATTTGCCACGTAACAAACACCTGCAAACACCGCATTGCGATCTGATCAACAAATGTAATCTTTTATAAAAATAAAATTAAAAATTGGAAACCCATATTACAGATCACACAACCGCTTAGGCCCAGGGTTTAAGATTTTTGGAAGAGCTAAGCTTTTTCTGACGTCAATAGCTTGACCACATGAGCGTTTGGTTGATGATATACCATGAATGGCGTTCTACTAACCTCACCTAAATTCTGACTTTTCACCTCAGTTGTTGTTTCCAAATTTTATTTATTGTTTGTCACAGGAAAAGGGAAAACCACTGTTATATAAGTTGTTTGACTTAGACCTCCTTATGCACGTCAAGGTTCTCTCGTTGCGATTACTTGCCCCTTTTATTAACATTCCAATATTATTCATAGCCAAGATTACTCATAGAGCATTCGGTCTCTTCGCTAGCTTTTGAAATGGTAAAGTTCATCGTTTGCTGATCCCATGACTTGCAACAAGTCTCAGTTTTTTTATCTCGAAGAGCGTAGCTCAGATTTGGAACAAATTATACTACTGAAATGACAAATGACGGCGACATGGGAAGATTACTTCCCGGGGGGGGGGGGCTCTATAAAATCTAGGATAGGGATGCTCATTTGGACAGATTTTTGTCTACCCAAAAAATTGACAGGCCCAAAATTTTCAAACCCAAAAATATGACGGAATTATTCTCGAGCCCCCATAACTATCCTTTTTGTACCACAAGTTAAATTGAGAAGATTCAACATTACAATTCTGCACAAGATAATAAAGCTGATATTGTATTTTGGAGACCATCACAGCAACTCTTAATTGACTGAGATCATAACTTTGTAAATACAAAGCTCAGTAACCCAAAAAATGACGCAAATTTTCAATGAGCCCAAAAAATGACGGCAAGTTTATCAACCCCAAAAGAAATAACGCCAAGTTAGCTAAACCCAAAAAATGAAATTTTCATAAATTTCAAACCCAAAAAAATGACACGAGCATCCCTATTAAAATTTTCGCAAGTGCCCCCCCCCTGGGGATTACTTAAGTTAGGGGCCTGGGCAATCTAAACATATCGTAGTTGTAGCGTTAACAGTTTTCAGGCAAAAAGCGAAACTACGACATGTAATCGAGCCTAGCTAGCTACAAGGGGTTTGTATCTAAATTGCAAATTGCAATGGCAAGTAAATCATGGCCGCGAGTCGAACGTTGAATTCTCGTTCCCAAGCCCCCAAACAAAGCCCTTACTAACACTCTTCTAATTTCTGGGCCTAAAAGTTGAGTGATTTTACCAAACAAAGTTTGACATTTCATTTTCGAATATCGGCCGTACATCTTTTATTCCACAGCCAACTAAATAACATTGAATATAATAACCGAGCGACAACTCAAAGAGACATCTATCGGAGTGAATCCTTCCCCGGTCTAAGGGGATTTTCTGACTCGGTTAGGAAACCTCCAATTTGCAAGGAAACGGCTATAGGATGCCCCTTGCAGATTTTAATGCTAGTTCCAGGAAAACGCTTGGGGATTATTAGTTTTCTTGTGGTGCAAATGAGGGCTAAGCTGTCACACTTTGACACAATTAACGTGACCTTCTTTATTCCAGGAAATCGGAAATTATACGCCTGATTTATGTAAATAGAAGCTTGGAGTGAAGTTAATCTTTCATTAGGGCATGAAACGCCCATAAAGACATCTTCATCAAAAAAACTTTTGGGACGGACCATAAACTTGGAGAAATGAAATATCAGATTATTGTTTTGAAGAATACACGTTTTTTTATAAGAAACTTGGATCAGGCCATAGTACTAAAAGTTTCTTAGTTTCACATGACATTTGTCCATTTTAGTACAAAAACTTTCTTAATTGGTTTCTTATTTTTTGAATGCAGAATTATCGATGTGGTCGCTAACACTACGGCAGATAGATTTCTTGACATTTAAAACATCATATAGGAATAAACAGTGTTCTGTTATGTTGAAACACAAATGGTTAGTGGATATTGTTCAAGAATAACGGGCTAACGATCTATTTGCTATAATATCCATGCTTTTAACTTTTAAAAGTTTCTTAGTACTTCTCAGACATAGTACTGGAGTTTCTTAAAATTTTGGCCATCTTAGTACTAGTTTCTCGTGAACCAGTTTCTTATAAAAAAACGTGTCGATTAAATTTTGCCGTCATAGAGTTTAGATTTCCTAACTTAGCAATTCTTCTGAGATAAACTTCATGACAAAAAAGCCCCATGTTCTTTGATAAGAAAAGAAATCAACTCAATTGGTCATTTTATAGCTAACTGCAAACTGCCCTAACCCAAATCAACATAAAAATGTCCAAAATGCTCAGCAGCGAGAAGGGGATGCAATCCCCAAACATGAATATTCTTACACATCTAATTTCGGGTAATGCTCCCCCAGGCTCAAATTCGCATTTCATGCATATCTAACAAGCTTCTCATTCTTTCCATTCTTGCAACATATTCCAATTCTTTCTATTGTCTCTAAACAGTAGCAATGAACAGAGATGCTATCCTCAAAATATTTCATTGACCACAACTATCTTTAGTAATCTTTAGCATAGTCACTATAGGAGACTATGTCTTTAGTAATGTGGTTGTAGAAAGCAGAGGGCAAGTTATTTACGAAAAAAAATTGGAGAAGCCTTGGCGAACTCCGATTGGAGTTCTTCGAGCCTCCTAGTAGCATCGAGATCTACATTTTTGTTAATATCTCTAACATTTCCTCACTAATGCTGATCTTCTGCAGTCAGCAGCAGTTCTCGTCATGAATAATGATAACCTTTCATTCCTCTTTGGTTGGGAAGGAGCCAAACATCGTCCATTTTGAGGCCCCCAATATTGTTGGAGCTGTACACTGTATATTCAATACAACTGCAACAACACAACGCAATGTCTGGCCCCCTGGCCTAACGAAAACAAAGATGTAGAGATGGGAGTCTGTGTAACTAATAGAGGATTTAAGAGAAATTTAATACAGTTAACTGGCAGGTATGATTAAATCTTAGTACATTTGTATTATTAATGAACAATGCAAGTATTACTGAACCTTTCTGCGCAACCTGTGAACAGCCTACTTGTTCCAAAAGATACTGCGGTTATAGCCGCCCCCCTGGCCCCTACTGTACCTCGGTCCTTACATAACCCTTTCTCAAAAAATTCATTAACAGTGGTCCGCGCGTTTTCCTTCAGGCTAACGATCAATATTTGCCAACAGGTGAACTGTTGGGGAACTGTTACCTAATCGGGACCACCTCATAGGCCAAATATTTGCCCAAATGGAAATTTCCCTGACACTCATCCTGCCAAAAATTTCATGTCAACGAGTTTGTTATCAGAAGTTACCCTCGAAGCTTCGGATACTGAGAAGATTTATATTCAAGTCATTCAACATTGGCACAAAGCAACACTTCCAGCATACCAAAGATAGTATTCATTCTAATGCTCATTGTTAGAAACTTAGAAACAGTAAATCCAAGAATTTTTTGCCTTTGGCTAAACTTGTGTGACCTATAAAAATAGATCTCGAGTGAGCATATCAAATGTTAACGCCAAACTGTATATCATTAGTAATTTCCTTTTAGGTCTACCAAAAATCTAAATATGTTTGAACACAGTCTAACTGATTGCTCCTGTATCAAATATGGTCATACACGCCCCCACAGTACAACAAAAGAGATTGTTACAGAAAGCTTCAGAAGCAACCTTTGTACCCCAAACTCAAGCCAAGCATAGCAAAGAAAAGTGCTAAGAAGATCAATAAGTTAGCTATGAATCCAAATCGACATCCCCTTGAATATCCTTCCTCATTGATATGTGTGTTCCGCCTTCAAAACGCCCGCACTTCTTCCTCAATCGAACTTCCAGTTCTTGTTTGGGCACGATGACTTGATATCTTTTAGGATGGATTTTTTTGCGGTAGTCAATAGCACTTTGTTCCGTATCACTGTGGTCTCACAATTTCCTTCCCTGTATAAGCTTTCCCTGTGCATGTGTCCACTCATCTCTTTTGCGAAATAACCGCTAGCAAGAAACAATAGTTGCCTCGTCAAAATAACATACCAATGTTACTAGTAAAAGTACAATCTTTGCTTATCTGATTTGGTCCATTTTATTTCCGGTCCTTCGCGAATTCCGATTAATCATGAAATTCTAATCAAAGAAAAACTATCATACTTTGCAAGAGAGTTTTCAAAATGGGCCTCCAATTAAAGAGACTGTTCTACAAATCTTAGGGCCAAATTTCTTATAAAAATAAGTGTGATCATACAAAATTGAGAGCTTTTGCAACATTTGGGTTTCCAACCTTTGAAATTACCATGGGTACCACAGCCTAAAGTAATAATATTTTCTTTTTGAGGCTCTGGTACCCAAGGAACCTTAAAATCGACATTCACATGACAGAAATCAAACTTTTCTCAGACAAATTCGGATGATGCCAGAAAAGTCTGATTTTTTGTCAGTTGTTAGAATGATCCAGACTGTCCGTGCAACTAATCAAAAACGCAATCTTGACTTTTGAGACGGCCTGTCTAAGATTAATTGATAATGAGACCCTTTAGAACCTTGGTACTTGCTACAATGAAAAACTGAACACCGGAACAGACATCTGAAAATCTAAATTTAGCATCATTAGACCGTTAGAATTTTGAACAAGGGTTTTCGCTAACATCATTAAATGGAACAATAATGGCACAGAGTGTTGTTGACAGTCTGGTTTGGTTTCTCCGTAAACAAAGTCTGAAACAGGGCTCATTGTACGGTACTTTATCATTATAATCTCGTTATGTTCATCAGTAGTGGACAATAGTGGACGATTTCGGACAGTAGAGAACTGGGGCCGAGTTTAGCTATTTTTAGGAGGTCATTAGAGAGCGAGCACGATACA
This sequence comes from Aurelia sp. 4 Dawson et al 2005, assembly GCA_964019985.1. NCBI lineage: Eukaryota > Metazoa > Cnidaria > Scyphozoa > Semaeostomeae > Ulmaridae > Aurelia > Aurelia sp. 4 Dawson et al 2005. Next base: position 18,227,272 of record OZ026499.1, read on the forward strand.
AGATGGCGAATATATAAAATATATGAAAACTGAAATGAACTGAATTGAAAATGTTTGAAAACCGGGCCGCAGACCCCCGTCCATCCACAAGTCATGTACCCCCTCGGGTGAAATGGTTATGCTTTCCTCTTGCTTGCGAAATCCCTAGAGAACTACTTGGTAACACTCATATATCAAATGAAAGCACAGGAGTAAAGCTTTCAGAAAATCACTATCTAATTTATGTCAGACCTTTCGCTGCAGAGATATTTAAATTTTTCGGCCCGTAGCCTTTTATTATACACCCTGTATAGTTTCGGTTTAGGCCATACTCTACCTCGTTCCCACGGTGTTCTTATGTCATATGTTGATCACGAAGCCGAATGAACACCCTGGTACACTTTGATCAAATGCGCCCAGAATCTGGGTGCATTAGCAGCCATTATGGATTTAGCGGTTGGCAAGGCAACGCTAAGTGACGGAAAATGGTCGTTGATCTACCGCTAATTCTGCTGGAGATGAATTGAAAACTTAAAAACAAACACTTTGAGGATTTTATTTAAATCTTTTTGAAGGTATTTGAACAATAATCTGGCGTTGGTATGTGTGTTTTATGTGAAAATAAGCTCGGTTTGTTTGGCGCGAAAAATGGGCCTAAGTTGCAAATTCGAGAAACTTTCACCGCAGCTTCGAAAATAAAATGGCTTGTTATTCTTCGAATTTTAGAAATAGATTGCAAATTATGGTCGGAAAAGGCAAAGAATATGGTTTTACGTTGAATTTTGACATACCGCGGCCGTTTACCCAGCGCAAAACGGAGTTAGCGCGCAAAGTGGCGAACAGCCAATCAGATTGCCGAACTGCCTCTTGTATCCCAGAGTAGCGGTAGAGCAACGAACTCACTCTGGGGACGAGATTGGGCCATGCTTGATTTTCTGATAGTCAAATAATCGTAGCTTACGAGCTTCTTACAGAGTCCTTCGTCGCTCGGCTGATACCTTAACAAAAAATCTTCGTATTGTCTTTGGCCTGAAACTTGCATAACCACCCGATACCTGCATAAGCTTACGCGAACTCTACGTAAACTTACATAAACTTACATGCACTGCAATCAACTTGCATAAATATCCATAGCCCGTTACATAACCATAAGTTAGATGAGTCAACTAAAATTCTTATAACTGAACATTTGATATGAGTGAATTATGAAGGCAGGCAGATTTTATCATCCTCAATGTAGCTCATCCCCTTTGCATTTGTTCGTGCACCCCCGACAACAACATCAGCATCAACAACAACATCAACAACAACAAAAACAGCAACAATGACAACAACAACAACAACATAAAAGTATGATAAACTGTTCTTCGTAGATTCTTCCTCATGAGCGTTTCAATTTCGATAGTTTCATCCATGGCCTTGCCGCCTAAGCATTTCATTTGGGGATTATTCAGCAATGAATAAAAGCAGTTTTTGGGCAGGCAATTTGGGGCGGTACGCTGACCTCCCTGCTTCCTGCAGTAAGTCAGTTTGATCAAGGTTTTATCGAATTACAAAAATCCTTAAGGTGTGGCGTAATGACGATAAACAGCGCATCCCTCGTTTGGAGACAAAGCTTTGAGAGGTGCTCTTTCGTATTTAATAGCACCCCCCCCCCATGAAGCATTAACAGAATTCGCATTAAAAACACAATGCAAATATTTGTCAGTACTCCATCGCAAGCGCATGCCACTCGTCAAAATATTTGATATCAAACTTAATGTTGAAGAGTGTGTTGTATCAAAGCATGCCAACACTATAGCTACATCGTGATAACTTTCTTGAGGGACCTGCAATCCCGGACTGAGACAAGTATGTAAATACACGTCTCTCTTTATCTGAATGCTCCCCCTCCCCCCGTTTCAATGTTGTTTTGGAATCAAACAACAAAATGAAACGTACATTCGTTAAGATCCACAAAAAAACCAACATTGAGTTGGGGGGAGGGAGGTCATTGCCATTTTCTGGTTGATTCTCGAGACTATAAACATTGCAGATTTTAAGCTCGTCTTATTGAGTTTCTCTGGGATTGTGGGAAAACTTCAGCTCCAGATGACAAATTTTGCCTAGCTTTTCCCATCCACGTAGCCTGGTTTCTTATTGTTTGAAAAACTGAGCCTACAGTTCCTAGCATAGTTGTCAAAATCTTTAAAAAACATTCCACGGATGGTTGATGCACTTTTCGTTGGACTCAAATTTGAAGAAAGAATCTGAAGTTTCTATTTCAAGGACAAGCCTAGGGTTGGTATGATCAACGCTGCAAAGAAAACTTACTAACAACTGACGCGAATTCAATCTTAAATTCACATTTTGAGCTTTCGAACAGCCTTTAGTGCCTTGAAAAATCTGGAAATTTAGGACCAATCTGGTCGCTGTGTCACCATTTTCTTACCAGCCTCGTTTTTGTGAGCGTTATGACGTCGTTTCGCTCAAAACGCTGATCTGAATACATAATTTCAGAAAGAGAAGGTGAAAAGTAGTAGAAAAATGTTTGATTCATAGCAGTATTATCGTGCATATTACCATCATTCATGTCAACGCCAGACTTGTCCTTCAAGCCATCAAATTAACGGTGATGCGTGGACCATTAGTGCAATGTTTTTCATAAGATTTAAAGAGTCTCTTTCATCCAGCATGCCTTGCACATGTTGACTCTTCGTTTGCCTCTGTTGCCGCCATTTTCATGGCCCACGAAAATGGCTACGAATAAAGGCAAACCAAGAGATGACCCGTGCAAGAAATGCTGGATGAAAGAGACCCTTTAATGAAGGAGCTGCAGTGTCTTATGTGCGGTTTCTTACAAAAAATGCACGAATCAACACTGTTAAAACTCGAATTTAAGTCACTAAACAAATTTAGCAACGGATTAGTTGTATTAACCGAAAGCAACCAACGTACCGACAATTTTCATCTCAGAAGAAGAAACCAACCACAGGATAAAGATTTGAGAAAAAGTTACGAAACATACTGCTCTTTGCAATTTGTGGCGAAATATTGACGCAATATGGTTGATCGTCTAAGAAATATTGTTGATGTTTGTTGTAATGTTTAATTTAGTCACGAGGCAAATACCTTAAAAAATGTTACATAAGATGAAAAATATATTTTTTGAGCTTCCTAAATAATGACATGATATGTTATTGTGTAATTCTATAATTCTTAAATGATGACATGATATTAGACTGTACAGATTGAAACAAGTGAGGAAAGATTTAACAGATGAAGCTGCTGAAACAATAGCTGTGGGCATAGCAGTTTCCCACCTAGACTATTCAAATGCAATTTTGATAGGCCTACCACAACATGAAATCAATAGACTGCAAAGAGTACAGGCATTAGCTGCGAGAGCTGTGCTAGGAAGGAAAGCTCATGGAAGTAACACAAGATATCTAAAACAACTTCATTGATTACCTATACATCTCAGAATTGAACACAAAGTTCTAACTCTAGTTTTAAGGCACTGAAAGGCACAGCTCCTCAAAACCTGAAAGATATGCTGAAACTAAGTAAAAGTGTTAGACTTTTAAGATCAAACAACATGTACATGCAGCTAGATATTCCCAAAGTAAAGAGAGAACCATTTGCAAACAGATCATTCCGTGTAATGGGACTACGACTGTCGAATGATATACCTAACGCCCACCTAACGAAGTAAAAACAATGAGGTGATGTTGAAACATTTTAGAAAAAGTTAAAGACATTTCTTTTCAATAAGTTTTAAATGGACATAGGGTTTTAGGGACTTTTAGGAACTATGAATCGCACTTGAAGATGTTACATCAAAACTGTGATGTATTAAGTGATTTAATTGTATTTGTATTTGTATGTCCAAACTACACAGCATTCTTGTGAATACCTGGAACAATCTAGCTTGTTGAGAAGATGAGAAGACCCTTGGGCTAACATTCTGATCTATGATGTGTGGGAACTAAAGGTCATTGAGTAACCAGATGCATTGCAGCCTTAAATGTAGAGGTATGGTCCTAATTTCATATTAAATGAAACTAATATTGTGATGCCATTCAAGTCAACAGCACATCGCTGCAACTTTAGATGTGGCCAGATTTGTCTGTCCTCTACCCCACCATGTTCGGGACACAAAGGGTTTACTGTATCTCCAAAGTCATGCCTATATTTTTGAAAATTTAGTTTACTGAGTCCCATCCGTAACAGAATGAGAAAAGTTAGACATTTCAGGTCATAACTACTGATTTCAGAGCAGGTCATATTAGTTTAGACAAATTTGTTATTAGATGATCTTTGATGAAGCTGATATGAATGGCCGTAACAAGGCAGATTAGGAAATATCGCACAGCTATTGACAATACTTGCCCAGCGAAACACAACCAGAAAGAGCAGCTGAATTCATCTCATTTCCAAACACCGCCGCTCTGTCATGGGTATGCTTCACAGAAATTCCAGTCGGAAGCCGGACAGGTCAGTGCTGTAAGGCATTACGACGCAAGCTTTTTGGGCAAAATTTTTCTCTTTACTTCCGATGAATTGTGTGATTAGAAACATTGACTACTTTTGATCAACCTATGTTTCACTTTGGAGGGGACAAAACAAAATTTATACTTTTTGGTATAACAAATAAGAAAAGTTGCAGTAAGAAACTAGACATCAGACGGGGTGACATCAAGATTAAACAACCCACCACAGTGACCTATTTGGGCAGTATTCATGATGAAAACCTGTCTGGTGAATCAATGGCTACCAGGGCCCCGCTAAATGAATGGCAGGCTAAGTTTCCCTTACAGAAAGCAAAATTTTCTTGACTTCCCTCTTCGTAGGCTACTAGCAAATGCACTGATCCAACCACACTTTGACTATGCATGTAGTGCTTGGTATCCTTTGATTAATAAAAGGTTAACCAAGAAAATTCAATTGGAAAGTATTTGTTTCACATTAAATGTCATACATGCCATTCACAGTTTTATCACAAGGAGAGTTTCACGTAGCGTGTCTGTATATATACTTGCCTTTGGTTAGGCACTGTCTTTCGCTCCTCACGGTGTCGTTCCTGTATGGGTTGTATAATAATTTGAACAGTATTGTAGAACGTAAGATTTATTGGAATATCTTCAATGAGTATCAAAAGGAGCTTGATAAATGGCTGATTTAGTTGTGCAAATCTTATAAGCAACTGTATTTTCGGAATTTCTAGCGAAAATGGAGGGGGGTGGGACTTAAGAGTTCACCTAAGTTCTAATTATTTCAGCTTCTGTAGCAGCACTTCAAACAGACAATGGCATACAAGAACGAAACAATTTCACTTACCTCCTCACATTGCACCTCTAAATTTCTCGCCACATAATCATCAGAATTGACAACCCCAAGATTCTGAACAGATATTGATCGAAAGTTGATTGTTTTGCCTTCTTCAGGCCAGTATTTGTAGCATTTTTCTTTCCCTCTTTCGACGCACCTAAGGAAAAATAACATTTTTCGCTTATTATTGCGGCACTAGTTAATTACTGAGCCATCAGATCAAAATTATGAACCCACGATTTATGAAGACAAATTTTGTAGCAGTAATAATTCTGTAAACAAGCAATGCTAGATATCAAGCCAAGCATTTGTCCTTATACTTAGCAAAGTCATAAATGAACAATAACCGCAGACAGAGTGAAAGAAAATCAAAACCTGATTTTCCAAAATGACAACTCCCTAGAGCAGAGAGCAGACTATCGAAAATGTAGACGGATTTCGACACAAATCAGGGATAGTTAGACACTGCAGTTATGTTTTAGTGTAGATGCTGCTGCGAAGGAAAATTTATATGTTTCTGCCGAGGAGATTTAAAGCTTTTTTGCTGCAGTTATGTCTTAGTGTATATGCTGCTGCGGAGGAAAGTTTATATGTTTCTGCGGAGGGGAGTTAAAGTTTTTGAAATGCATTATACTAGCTCTTTCGGAGTAGCAAATGGTTTCGTCCTCCGCAAAACAACAAAGCAGCAATTAAGCATAACTGCGGTGTCAAACCATTCATGCACAAACTTGAACTTCAAAAGCTAGTAACTCTGTGAATATTCAGTAGAATTGCAAGATTCTGGCGTCTAAAATTAATTTAAGACCTTGGGGACGTGGCTATTTTACCGTAAAGGCCCTTTATCATACTGTTATCTTTATAACGTCGAATAATATTTTGGGACACCCTGTACAAGAGACTAATGCAATCAGTCTAGAAGATACTCCCAAGAAGCCACACAGCCCACACACGACCTTTTCTTCATTTCAAAAGAAACATCTGTTGCTACCACCGCTTCCAAGGACAGTGAACATTAGGACACCCCAGGAACCTTGAACTCCAAAAGGCACAAAGACTACACAAAACAATTTCATTCTACAAAACCCCTTGTTACTTCTCACTTAGCGCTGTTCCTAACAATAATAAGGGTAATGCAGATGAGGCTCCGCCAGGAACCTGATTTCAAAGCCCACATACAACCTTTCAATTCACAAAATCCTTTGTTACTGGTTTAATAGGAAGGCCCATTTCCATATGAATTTTTGTCTCAGTGGTTGAGTTAGCGGTCAACACAGGCTCAATGGTGACAATTATTTTCATGAGAAAGGTCACTGTTACAACTAATTCTCCCATGAAAAATTGAAACTGTGATTGTCCCCTAAGCCAACCTTTTCAACAAACAATCACAAAGATTTCGCGGAGATTGGAAAAACTGAATGCGGTCCATAAGATGTCAATAAAACGAATATAATATGTTATGAGGGACTCGATTCAGATTTATCAATTGGTTGAAAGATAAGTGAAATGAAAATGACAACCGAGTCATTGCGCCAGTCACCTTGCTTTTAAACGTGCCAGTTCACACAAAGGATCTCAGTTTGTTTCAGAAAGAGATAAGATATGAGCTAACCTACACGTTTAGGCTGTTTTAGGTTTGTTTCTCATTCCCATGAACCCTTTTTATAAGAAGATTTATAAATTGGTTGAAGGCTGAGTGAAGTTAAAAATGAAGACCAAATCATCATGTCACTTTCGTTGCTTTCAAACCTAACTGTTCACAAAGGATCTCAGTTCGTTTCAGAAAGAGATAAGACCAGAGTTAATCTAAATGTTCAGATTGTTTGGTTTGTTTCTCATTCTTATTAACCATTTCCATAAGAAGATTTATAAATTGGTTGAGAGATAAGTGAATTGAAAATTAACACTGAGACAGTTGTGTTAGTCATGCAGCTTTCGAAGATGACAATCCACAAAGGGTCAAAGTTTGTTTCAGAAAGAGATAAGATCCTAGTTAACCTGAATGTTCACATCGTTTTAGGTTTGTTTCTCATTCCTATGAGCCCTTTTAATAAACAATCTGGTGGAAGGATAAGTCAACTAAAAATGAAGACTGAGACAATGTGTTAGTCCACAAAGGGTCAACGTTTGTTTCAGAAAGTGCTCAGATCTGAGTTCCCCCTCACAATTTAGAGTTGACTTGCTACAAGTCTCAATTTTAATCTCAGAATATCTCCCAACTTTCCACCACGGCAATGCAAAGAGAAAAATGAAGACAAATGGTCTCTTGTCTGTTTCAGAAAAGGTACCGATCTGAGTGAACTGAAATCAGGTATTGATCAATTTGAATTTGGTGCTCCCTGCTTTGGCCTACTTTGGTGCCAAATGTGGCCTACCGTGATGGGCAAATCAAAATAAACTATCAAATCTCGAGAAGTGTGAATAAACTGTGGCTTAGCTTACTTTGTAATCATCAGAATGACAGATGGTTTATTTTCAAGAATCATTCTCCAGAAATCAAATGCTGTGTTGCTCAACGGGCCTAAAACAGAAATAATTGCAAACGTGATGCTTAGCGAACTAGATTCAAAGGTGATCTGAAGCGAAAATATCTGATTCATATTAATGGCACTGTCGAATGATACGGACTCCTGTTTAAATTTCTTTGATATCTCTTTTCGTTTTCAAGTTATCCACTGATATTAAGTTCCAGTTGATGACGTCATTTTGTTTGCAAATTGCTAGGATGCTATATTGAAATATAGCTGTATCCAAGCTTTGAAAGGCTACAGTTGTCGGAGACATTTAAGTTGAGCTGAATGGATGTAATAGAAATTGTTTCATGGACTGATATGATGTTTAGAAAGTTATGTCAATTTCAGAAATGTTCTTGGAGTCAATTTCCTTTAGGAAACATAGCCAGCCTCGTACATTTTCATTACTTTTTGCAAACAAAATGACGTCATCAGCCAATCATACAAAATAATGTATAATTCGAAAATGAAACAAGGTATCACAAAATGGTAAACGACATTCTTTATCATTCAAAAGTGCTATCCATTTGCATCAATAAAAATTTTCGCTTCAGATCACCTGTAACAAGTATCTTTCTTTTGTTTTGTTTGTTTGTCAACTTATTTTGATTCGATTGTAACCTAGCTATACATATTTACATATATACAACTAATCTAAATCGAATATGCAAATGGATAATGAGGAAATGAAAAAGTAAATAGATAAATCAAATATTGAAGACATATATGGACAAGGTTTATCGGATATCATTAAATTAACAGGCATTACATTTACAGATTGGGCCATCCCATTGTTTGATCATGTTCTTGAAACTGTTTAGATTCTCGGCTGATTTTAATTCATTAGGCAAGTAATTCCATATCTTAGGTCCCATGACTTTCAGGCTATTGGAACCAAAGGTTACTTGATTTGGCCGAAAGTGATTCAAATTGTTTGGATTTCGCAACGAATAATCTGAAGTTCTGACACTAAATATATCATTCATGAATGCTGGATTGAGCTTTTTTAATGTTTTGAAAATCTCAATACAAAGTGTTCTTTGACGAGAGACCAGCATTGTGCATCTGTTTGATTTGAGAAGTAAGTCTTTATAGGAGCATACATAATCATTATGCAGAAATCTCAGTGCGCGTTCTTGTATTTTTTCGATTTTCTGTAACGATTTAGACGTCAAAAAATACCAAACCAAAGGACAGTAGTTGAAGTTTGAGTATACAAAGCTCTGGACTAAGATTTCCTTCTCGGCAAAACCAATGAAAGACTTGAGTCGCTTCAGGACATTTAGTTGCGATGCAGCTTTCTTGCAAATATTAGATATGTGTGGATCAAAGTTCAGTTTGTAATCAAGTGTTACACCTAGGAGTTTTACGGTCTCTGTGGATTGGATAGATTGTCCCAGAAAGTCAAGGTTTATTCCAGAAGTAATTTGTCTGATCTTTTTTAACAAAAAGTGCATAAAATTTGTTAGGATTAGCAATCATTTCATTTTGATCTAGCCAAGAGAGGGCGTTGCCTGCTTCCTCTTCCAAAACCCTGACAAGTTCCGGCAGTGATTCGGAAAAGCAAGCTAGCATATTATCGTCAGCATAATTGTATATAGTCGCTTGCTTTATAAAAAAATAATAAATCATTTATATAGAAATTAAAGATAATAGGCCCCAGAACTGATCCTTGCGGTGCCCCAGAAACAATGTGCTGAAAGGAGCTGTACACGTTGTTTATCCGCACACTCTTTTTTTGCTTTCTTAGATAGGAATGGATCAACACTAATGCATTTTCATCAAAACCATATGCATGGAGTTTAGCTATAATCAGTTCATGCGGAATTGAATCAAAAGCTTTTGAGAGGTCCATGAAAACGGATCCTACAAGAAAGTCATTGTCTAATTTAGATTTCCACTCTTCTACGAGTCTAATCAAAACATGTTGAGTACTGTAGGCTCTTCTATAGGCTGCGATGAAAGTCGACAGTGTTTCATCTAAGACAGGAATAAGTTGTTCCTTGAGAATTTTTTCAAAAATCTTTGAAAACGTGTTCAGTACACTTACTGGACGATAATTTTTCTCGGCAGTACAAATAGGTTCCCCTATATCTAGGGGACAAACTGCAGCAGTCTTTGCATTCTGAGGAAATATAGAATTTCGAATGCTACAATTTATGGCTTTTGTCAAAGGGGAAGCCAGTTCATCACTGGCCAAACGAACAAGTTTCCGTGGGATTTGGTCCACACCAGTTGATTTTCTACCATCAATCATTTTAAGTTGTAGCCATACATCCTTTGTAGAAACCTCGTGGAAGGAAAAGGTTTGCAAAGAACGTTCAGTATTTTGTGCTATAGCCAATATACTTGGGTGATTCTTGTACTTATCAAGAATTAACTTAACAATTTTTCGATCGTCGTCGATAGCCTTAGCTTCGTCAACTTTGCATGGTTTCTTTCAAGAAATATTTTCCACAATATTTATATAATAATCATTGAAGCGTTCACACAACTCATGATCATCAGTAACTATTCTGTCGCCATTTACCAGGGAAATTTCGTTGCCAGTCAAGCCACCCTTATTTGAAAGAAACGGTTTCACGAGATCCCAGAAGGCTTTATCTGACATGAGACCGTCACTTGTAACTTTTTAAAAATGATTCTTAATAGCCTTTTTACGTAGAGCAACACATCGGTTTCGCTGCTTTTTGAAAGCTATTTCATTCTCTTTTGAAGGGTGTTTATTCAACCTATTTTTCAGCCTTGTGCGGGTGTAGGTTCCTTTTTTTCAGTTCTGGGTTCATAAAGAGTGCGTTATTTCCCCTTGAAAACTTTGTTTTGATGGGTGCATGTTTTTCCACAAGATTTCGGAAAGTGTTGGTCAGATGGTCATATGATTTATTCGAGTCACGATCATCGCAGTCAAATTTGGCCTGCTTAACATCTTTCAAAAACTTCTCAGGGACGAATTTTTTGTAGCTACGATACTTTATTTGTTTCGGTTTTAGCCTAGGAACAGTTGATTTCATCGTTGTAACTACTAGACTATGGTAGTCACTTAGACCAGTTTCAAAAATAGACGTTTTCTGAAAAGATCTCGGTCGATTGGTAAGAAAGACATCAATGGAAGAGCTGTGATTTTTGGTATCTTTATCTTTATCATTTAACAAATAAAATAACAGTGAATTGGTATAGCTTGGTTATGCTTCCTTTCAGCCAGGATCACGTTAACGGAAAAGTCCGTGATAGGAATGATAAATGCTACAAAGAAAATTATCATCCATATACAAAGGATTTTATTAAAATCGAAATAAGATAAGAAAGGAAAGAAGAAATATAACAGAAATAAGTTTACATGCAAACAAACACAATCCACTGACGCCAATTCTTACTTTTGTTTCACAATCCAAAGCACGACCCCTACGAAGCACGACCCCTAGGAAGAGCAGCACATTAGGTTTTCAAACATTTCATTAAGTAGTTTTCCTTTTTTTAAATTTTGTAACTGGCTGATAGGGCATCGTGCCTAAACATTAATGATATGATATGATATGATAAGATATGATATGATATGAATCTGAGCTTTCCAACGGCTGTCAGTTACCAAAATGCTCTGATAATTTAGGTCATATTTGGTGTCTGTGTCGCCATTTTCTTGCAAGTGCACATGATAAAGCGGCTAACAACGATTGGAGGCGAGAAAATGATAGGACAGCCTCATCTTTGTTGGCGCGATATGATGTTATTTCGCTCATATTCCTTAACTGAATACATCATTTCACAAGGATAAGGCGCTAAAAAGGGGGCCTTATGGCAGCGCAAGATTGATTCAAAACGGTTTCGTGAAGCGAAAGAGAAGAACTTCTGCAAGAGACTGTGACTGCGTGATCACACGATGCCGGCATAGATTGAAAAACGGTGGAAGATGTGACGGATGGGCCTCCTGTTGACACGAGAAAGGCATCTATTTTGCCAGATGATTTTGAAAACGGTAGATTATGAAGGTGGAACTCTAACCGGCACAGTTTGAAAACGGCAACGTGTGAACACTCCAAAAATATGAAAACAGAACATTTGTCGGCGCTTTCGAAACAAGGCCGATCGATTCTTCATTTCATCGGCGTTAAATTCGTTAAATTCTTGGAGAGACTGCAGTAAGTTTGTGACTGTAAAATTTCCTACCGTTTTCAAATTTGTTGGTATCGTGTCAATGCTAGCTCAAACTTTGCTACACCTTTTCTATGAGAAACTACGATCAGGCCATAAAACTAAAAGTTTCTTAATTTAACATGAAATTTTGTTCATTTTAGCACTAAAATTTTCTTAATTGATTTCTTATTTTTTTTATGGCAGAATTATCAATGTGATCGCTAACATTGCGGCAGATATGTTTCTTGACAATCAAAACATCATGTAGGAATAAGCAGTGTTCTGTTATGTTGAAAACACAAATGGTTAATTAACATTACTCAAGAATAAGGGTTCAACGATATATTTGCTATGAGATCCAAGTTTTTAACTTTCAAAAGTTTCTTGGCACTTTTCGGACATAGTACTAGAGTTTCTTAAAATTTTGGCCATCTTAATACTAGTTTCCTATAAACCAGTTTCTCGTAAAAAAGCGTGCACCGTCACACCTTTCATCATCTTCGAAATGTGCCGGCATTGTGCAAACGTAGTCTTACATTCATCTCTTAAATTCATCTGTTAAATAAAAAATAAAACTTGGTATCAATAGATTTAGAAATGAAGCGTACCACACCTTGAGTGCAAATATATGCTTTTGGTCTCTTGTATCCATCCACATAACTCGCATTAATGTAATCTGAAAACTGAAAAGAGTTTGCGTTATATGGAGGAAGTAATGACGATCAGTTCTTAAAGTAAAGATTTTTTTACCGCATGATGTGGAAGATTTCCATATAGTTAGATGTCCATATAGGCCTGTTTCATCCAGCATTCCTTGCACCTGTCATCTTTTGGTTTGCCTTTATTATTTCTATTTTCATGGGTCAGGAAAAGGGCAACAAATAAAGGCCGCCAACCAAGAGACGACACGTGCAAGGAACGTTGAATGAAACATACCCTTTAAACGACTTCGGCCAAAAAATGGTAGCATTCGCTGGAATTATATCATATTTCATAAAATGACTCTGTTTGAATAAATATCGAAATTGGTCTGTGTGTGTATGATTATTCAAGAGTAAATTAAACATTCGAAACAGATCAGTTTCCTTTTGTTCATAATTATAAATTATTGTATCCATTACTCTTTGAATCGAATTAGATTATATCTTAATTAGTTTCAAGGAAAAACCCAGGGTTGGTGTTGGTATAATTGCTGATTATCTGTTGTCAATACTGTTGTCAATATATCTTCCTGAAAATTCTTTGTCAAACTGCAACAAAAACAGTTGCGTAGTGGTTGATGATTCTCTTCAGCTAAGCGAAGATTAAAACAAAATTAGTATATAGTACATAATGTATAGTATTTTCATTTTGTAATTTTTTGCCACGACCCCCTGAAAAGCAATCCTTTAGAGCAGATGGGCAAACCATGCTTAAAAAAGTAAAAATAAATAAATAAATAGATAAAATAAAGGAAACTTACATCATCCTCATTAACAACTTTTAACTTGACTCTCGTGTGATCATAACATTGTACATCTCTGTATCTATTTTTGTCTTTATTGTGAGAATGGCTGCAAATAAAAAAATAACATCCCCTTTCACGATAAGAATGTTTATCATACCAGGTGCAACGTTAAGACTGCGTTCACACGAAGCTGCCACATGTTGAAAATGGTGACAAATTTCACGGATACGCCAACCGTTCACACGAAAACGGCACATATTTTTCCGGATGATTTTCAAAACCGTAGATTTTGAAGACGAAACTCTAGCCTGCACATTTTGGAAACAGCAAAGTGTGAACACTCGAAAATGATGAAAACAGAATATTTGCCGACCCTTCGGAATCGAAGCTGATCGATTCCTAGGGTGTAGGTACATTTCTTTAGCATCAAAGTCTAGAAAAATTTTTTTTTCGGTCAACTTTTTTACCAAAAGTTTTTAAAGGCTATCCTACGCAAATGTATAAAACAGAGTACAACGTAAGTTGAAGCTCCTCCGTAGCAACCATACAAATACTGCATACATATTTGGGACACACTGTGGAACACATGCACATTCTTTGTAAGAAACTGTTTATGAGAAATTCAACTCTGAGATCGACAAAATGTTAAGAAATGGTAAAAGACTGGCAAAAGACTGGTAAAATATAGCTTACGAAACTTTTTTGAATCTATTTCATTTGTTTCCTGTATCATAGTACTCGGAATGTACTTGCGTGACGTGTAAACATCGGAAAAGCTTCAAAAAGCACTGCTTTGCAAAGTTCACAGAGGCTAAGTTAGGTAGCATGGAGACTGTTATGGAACCTTAAAGAAATTCCTAAGTAAGAAACTTTCAGAGCTGGCCCAAATTCTTAGTTTCTTATAATAAAAAATACATACGTGTAAAGTAAACAACTCACTTCGAAGCGACAAAAGTTCCAACTGGTGGAATAGTTCGAATGCAGTGATATTCATCGTGTATTCCTCTCTTTCCAACTGAATTTATATAATTTGCCAAATCGTCGATATACAGATTATTATCCCGTCGAAATTCGGGATCCTTTTCTTGTTGCTCTTCACTTGCTTCTCGAATTCTGTCTGAGAAACTCTTTGAACTTGCGAAATTTCTTCCAGTGTGAAATTTTCTATTTTTTGGAACTTTTGATTCATTGTCCCTGTAGCGCGAATGAGAAAAGTAGAGTAAAATTCTCTGCGTTAAGGTATCGAAAGGTTTAGATAACAGTGAATTCTGGAAATCACAAATATGTAAACAATTGATTAGTGACACAAAATTTTAAAATGGCCTTAAGTAGCGGACTCATCTAAATAAACCATGGACGCTCAAAAAATGGAGTCCTGTATCCTGATAGTGTTTTTCTTACAGGAATACAAGTTTATTGAGCGCCCATGGTCTATTTCGATGAGTCCGCCACTTAAAGCAATTTTAAAATCACAGATAGTAAAATGAAAAAATACTTTCATATTTCGAGCATCTTGAATTATAAACTTGACAGCATGAAACGGTAAAAACTCGCATGTAAGAAACATATGTTTTTCGCGCCATCGGGTACCCTGGGTACTAGAAGGAGTCTGGTACCTAGCGTAGCCATCAGGCTGCTATATAAACAAAACGAAAAAATCTTGAAACCAAGCTGATGAGTTTCTTATGAGAAACTCTGATGAAAAAGCAGGACCACCCCGAAAAGGTAAAAACTCCGTGATCAAACAAATGCTGTATCTAATTGTATTTTACGTTTTTGCTGCTGGCTCTGTAAAATATATTTTATTAACAAAGCACTCCAAACTCTATGGAAAAGGGCACACTGATAATAACTTCAATCAGTATTGTAGGTTACTAGAAAGTAGCCTGCGCGCAGACTTTACTACTGCGGTGGAGAAATCGAGAGAAAAGGAAAAGTAAAGTCTGCGCATCAGCGTCGCTTATTTCGTTTTGCTGACTCTGCGTTTCGTGCAAGGCAGTCGCGAAACTGTCATGGCGGAATGAATCATGGAAGAGCAATGTGTCATATGTTCAAGTAAAATTGTGAAGGCAAGCGACAAATTTTTAGTTGAAAGTAAACAAGCGGTTTTCAAAGCAGGAGAAGAAATAGACTTACTTCGTTTTCACATTAACAAATCGTTGAAATATGTTTGCAGGGTGTGTGTAGATCTTTTAAAGAAGCGAAGGAAGGCCAGAATTAAACTGAGCAACATTGACTCATCAATACACGATCGCTTCGTTAATGGAAGAGACGAGAAAACCGTTGTTAAGGAGAAAGAGAAATCGATTGCATCTCAACCTACAATCATTGCAGATATCAGTACAAGTGATGAAGCAGAGAAACAGGGTTTAATAGTACCCGAGGACTTCTTGCCATCATCAGAAATTTGTACCGCTAGGCCATCAGCATGTGTCGGCCTAATCCAAGTAGAGAAACAGCAGAAAGATTGGCTAGACGATGAATGTATAGGACCTTTGGGTGCTGGAATTTTCTGCTCAAGCACACCCAGGAGTAAGACAATAACAAATTTTGAAAGGGAACAGCAGAGCAGAGAGGAAGAATTACTAGCAGAAAGCATTCTGAAAGGAGACGTGGCAAATTCTGATGTACAGCCTCCGGCAAATACAAACATCAAAGTCCTAAAATCTGTGGGAACTCAGACCTTGGGGAGTAGATCTCTGTTTGGAAAGAGCACAGTGGAAAGAAAAGGAGGAACTACAGTAAGGATACGGGTTGAATGGCCCAGCGTTACGCGTGAAAGAGAACTTGGAAAGGATTTGGAGCAGTTGGGGAAAACACTTTGCAGAGGAACGTATAAGGAAATAGCTGCTGCTGCATGGAAACATGAATCAATAAGAAGTAACCTTGTGCACCTTTTTTTGAGGAAAATTTATCTTGAGTGCAGCAATATTTGCTCACAAAAGAAAAACAGCATGCTAAGGAAAACAAGCAAGGAAGAAATGAAAAGCTTTGAGTTTGGTGCACTGGAAGAAGAGCTCAAAATAGTAACCCCTTTGTTCTGGTCAGTTTTGAAAACAGCAGCTTTTTGTAGCAACAGAGAGAAAGATGATGGTTCAGAAGCGGCTTTTAGTCCTGCTGTTTGTATGGCTGCTAACATTTGTTTGAAAAATAGATGTGCAGCAATGACAGCAATGCAGCTTCTGGTAACAATTATTCTCCAGCACTCAGGAATGATGGTGAGCATAGACATAAATGATTATTTATCCATATTTTCATATTTTTGAAAAGTAAATGGGAACATACTGCAACTTGTTTAAAGTTGACATTGATCATGAGAACGGCAGCCATTGCCTATAGGAAAGTTACTTACTTTACACCAAATTATTCTTAGTGCTGTTTCAGCTGTGTGATCGAAACTGCAGATGCAATATTACTGTATTTGTGAGCCCATCTGTGTGACCATCTGTGCAGGAGATGATACAATGAGGCCGAAATGCAGTTACCACTTGTTTTAAAACCTTTTTCACTGATTAGGTCAGTGAGGTGCACAATCAGATGCTTACTTTCACACAGCAACTGCTTCATCAAAGCTGTTGGATCTAACTTAAAGTGAATGATCTGAGATATATAGAGCTCACCTATAAACAGGAAAAAGAATTGCGCAATCCCCCCCATTGTATCTTGGGCCTTGCTTTCTTTCTTCACGAACTGGATTACCAAATACAATAAGGCTATTCATAAACATATGTGATCTCTTCTTTTAACTCCTGTTATTCACTTTCAACTGCCATCTTTTTCCTAGTCAACTTTGCAAAGACTGAAAGCCCTCCGCATAACAACTTCACATTATTATATGTACAAGAAGCTTGATGAATTTGGACAAAACCATACAGCTCATATCCTTGAAAAGGTAAAGTTAGCATGTGCTGAATGCTTGATAATTTGTACAGAGTGGTTACAGTACTACAGTGCCATAAAGTACAAAATGCTTTGCACACAAAATATGGGCAAACACTTTTTTTCATTATATATTTTAAGAATTCTTACATGAAAGTTTGTGAATCTAAACAAGATTTCTTATGCAGTTAAAACTTGATTTCCCCCTTTCCCACTCAGAAAAAATATTGTGTTGTGGTAAAGAAATTGGGATGACAGATGATCTGTGACTCTGCTGGAATGGTTTGACAGTAACCTTTTAAATCAACATTGTTTCGGGAATGAGGGGGGTTTTTAAACCTTATGGCTATGGTTAAAAATGTGGATTATGAAGAAATGGCCTAAGTATTCCAAGGACTTTTGGCAGGCATAGAAGATTTACAAAATCAAACAGATTTTTTCTAGATTATGGGTTATCTGCCATTTGACTTTTTGAAATTTTATCGATAATCAATCCCAAAATCTTGCCTTGTCTTGCATACTGTAGTTGTACAATATCGTATACATGTATAGCATGGATAATCCCTTCATTGTTTACATACAGTATATACAGTATAATGATATCTCGTAGTCTAAGAATGTCCTTTACTAGGTCTCTGCTAAGGTAAACTTTATAAATGGCTGGCTTCATTACTGTCCGTTCCAAGGTTTGGAAGTAATTAAACTTAAATGAAGTCTGTAAGAGATCTTAAAATTTAAGTGACTAAAATTTTTCAAAACATTCAAGTTAATTGCATATGATTGCCTAAGATTTGCCATGGTAAAGTAAAAGTTCTCCCAGTGCTACAGCTCTGTCCACCTTACCCCCTACATGTGACCTATTTCCATGAAAGTTTGACATAATACAAATGAAAAGAAACCACATGCATTGTTGTTATCTCTTCAAAAGGTTGCCAGAGAATCAAGAAGACTTGAAAATATAAACAAGATTGGTGATCCAATGATTTCAAGAGATGCTGGTCGAAAACTGATCTTTGATAATGTTGATCACAGAACTCAGGTGCACACAATGACAGAACAGCATCAAAATGAAGATGAGCACTGGGTAGCAGTAATGGCAACTGAAAACAGAATAACTGATGAAGCATATTCAGATAAGAAGCCTAGAGATGAAGAAATCCTGACCATGGAGAATGGGAAATGTTTGCCAAATGCTTCAGATCACAAATCCCAAATCCAAAATTATGTAGCTCTTGTTGGAAGAATAATGACCAAGTATATTCCCTGCTTGAAGTTCTTAGAAGATGTGTCTGTGGCCCACATTCGCCATAGGTATTCAACTGAGAGTATGAAACCTACTGAGACGGTAAGCACAGCCTTGTAGTAAAATACTGTACAGGCATATGTCAAAATGAGGTAGCACTTTTCAATATTATTTTGACTGAACGTTTCTTAGGAGAAGCAAAACACTGCAAATCTTTCTTACCTGATTATGTAATCAACAGAAGAAGCTTGCATAGCAACTCTTGTAACAAATTGACTATTTTTGACAAATGGAAGATGTAATTGAAAAACTTTTTGACAGGAAAGACACTGTGCAATAACTTCTGCTGCACCATAATTTTTCAGAAGAATTTGACAAAGCATGCAAAATGAAAAAACAAAGGTCAAATTTACAGAACAATATCGAAAAGAAGCATATGACTACTTAATGTATGTGAATCACCTAGCCACCAATTTTATGTCCTTCAAATTGAAGCACACAGGAGTTACACACTTTCTGAAATCAATGTCTCATTTCTATTAGACCTGTTATGACCAGCAAAAATTATGTTCAGCTGTTAGCCTTTTTTATACACCCAGTAGAGCACTAATGGTAAGATGGTGTCTGCACTTTAATAACTAAACCTCATTTACTCATTTGTTTCTGCTCAATCTCTAGAACTTCCTGGGAATCATTTATGAAAACGAAAATGAAGCATCTGGTATGCAGAAGGTGCTTGAAGAGCTGCACTCAAAATATGTGCCATTTCACGGAGATGATGAACATAGGAGATATGGAACACAGGCACTAGTTGGAGACCAACTAAGTTGTGAACGAGCTGCAAATGT
Source organism: Aurelia sp. 4 Dawson et al 2005 (assembly GCA_964019985.1). Taxonomy (NCBI): domain Eukaryota; kingdom Metazoa; phylum Cnidaria; class Scyphozoa; order Semaeostomeae; family Ulmaridae; genus Aurelia; species Aurelia sp. 4 Dawson et al 2005. The sequence goes on from OZ026499.1 coordinate 18,246,619, forward strand.
CCTTGTTCAGCTGGAGAATGGGTTCACACCACAAGAGCGCCTTGATGGATTGCATGTGGAGATTGCAGATTTCCATGGTGGCATGAAATTTTTGCAGGTCTGTAGATCCATTCTTTTGTGTCTTATTAACCAATTACAAAGCAGCCTATAAACACTGAATTAAAATGTTTCCACTGTTTCCCACAAATTTTTTAGTTGTTATAATACAGGTGATGTTGCAGTTTTCAATGTCAAACACTATACTTTTACCTGAATTGTACTTACTGCAAGAAGATCTGGTGCAGGATGCCTTGTCATGATGCTTATGTGTTGGGGCACTTCCTGAAATTGACCCTGATCCAGACTGTTTTCACTTCAAAATCCGAGAATTACACCCTGCACCATAACGCTGTCTATGGAGGTAGACTTTTGGCAAATATGGTTGATTTGTATGATTGCATAAAGGATTACTAGAAAAGCTTCAATGAACATCACTTTTTTAAGATCATGATTTCATTGAATTTCTTGTGGGGGAATCACACATGTAAATGGGGCATTTAAAATAGCACTTTATCACATCATGTGTGTAGTGTTGCTTGTCAAGTGTGATGACAGACAGTATGAGGTTGTATTAGTCCATTTAATTTTGACTGTTTTATGACCCATGGTTGTGTCCTAAAAGTCAGTGCTACCAATGCCAGCTCCAAACATAAGTAAAAATGCCCCCCAATTAAAATCTTTGTGGAGACTGTATTATGCCTATTTCCACTTTAGCTTGGATACGATACATTTTACAACACAAAATCAGCTGCTGACAAGTGCACACTTTATAGTGATAGAGTGCTTATAAATAGAAGAAATGTCACACATGATGTCAGTAAAAAGTTTGATGCTTGCAAAAAGTTCTTCTTATTGGAAGTGGAAGCTAGAGTGGTGGCTGCTGCCCTATTAACATTGGATCTACCTTTGCTTAGTGGTACACCAAGTGATAGCACTTTACCACAAAGTCTTAAAGATGCTGACAGGATCACAAAAAGAGCCTTTCTCCAAAAACTGTCACAGGCTGTTGTAGAAAGATTCATTCAAAACAGAGACAGAGGTAATCTCCTACGGAAGAAGGAGTATCAAGATTGGCTTATTGTTAACAACCCTACAACTCCTGATGGTAGCTTCAAGTGCAGAGAAATTACATGCACTAAAGCCTTCCTACATGATGGCAAACGACGTATTGACCACGAAAAAACACATGGATTGCACAAAGATGTCATCCCAAGGTCAACTGATGGCAATGATGAGGTGTACAATTATCAGATGTCATTCCTTGATTATGGTATGCTTGTGTACAATTTTTTTGATGGAGTTAAAGAAGGTGATGGTGCACGTGTTATCCGCTGCTGGAAATTTCAGCTTCTCTATCTGAAGAATGATGGTGTTCGAAGCAAGAAGTACGCCCTGGAAGCTCTTTACCTCCAATGTCAAATCAATGCAATGTTAAGTCAAAAAGATGCTCATGATCTGATATGGAATCGTTTTCATAAAGCCAAGTTTGGGTGCGGGGGCCACATACCTTTGGACCTAGCCCTGGAGCATTTCAACAATTTCTTGAAGACCATACTACGTCACTTGGGACCAAATTCTACAAACAGAAAAGCTGTCAACCGTTATTGCAATGCACTCACGTGCAATAAAGTTCTGCTGAACAATTTTGACAAAGCTACCAAAGTCATTCAACGTTCAGGAAAGCACAGCTGCACATCTGCTGAGGGTGACTTGCGCAAACTTGTGAGCAACCTGCTACAGGAGAATGCAATGGTATCAACCAACAGGAGGTCCTACAGGGTTTGCAAGGAAATGAGTGTTTGCATGCTTGAGAACTTAGATATGCATGCCATGTATTCATGGATAAATGAACACAAGCAAAATATTTATGAAACAAAGCTGGCAAGGTGAAAATGAGAAAAAAACTTTTATGCAATAATGTAGCATAGGCTTGCATTTCAAAGTTATTAGAGGGAGGTTTGATTTTTCATGATTTGAAAAATTTCCCCTTGCTTGGAAAATCATTCGGTACATTTACTTGCGCTATAATCATCAAACATACTGTACTTTTCTGATAGCTACGAGACTGAAGTGTCTTCCATTCCCATTGCTAATTTTCAAAATAGCAGCCAGTTGTAAATTTGAAAGATTCAAAAAAAGAAGTCACTCGATATTTTGAAAAGGCCTGAAACACACAATCAAAAAGGCATCTCAAAGTAAAAGAAACCTAACTTGTCAGTTTTGCTATTTTCAGTATGTCATTTTCAGATGGCAAGTCTGCGCAAAGCCTATTTTTCAGAGTAATAACAAGGAAAGAACAATTGTTCTTTCTTTCTCAGTTTAAGCTCATCAAAAGGATTTTTGAATTGAATTCAGAGGAGATTTTAACATGTTTTTCGTGCCATTGTCTGCTTCTTCCACAGAGCCGATTTGTTAAATCCTTTGATTCACCAATGGCTGCCACTTTGAAAAATTACAAAAAGACATTATTTATATAAATCTTCAATCTTTCAGCTATTAGAAAAATCAGTCTCTGTGAATATAGTGCAACCTACTTTGCAAAAATGATTTCCAAGCAAGGTGACATGTTTTGAATCACCCAGTGTATACAGTATGTACTGTATATAACTACTGTATGTAAATTTTGGCTGTGCAAGGAAAATTTCCTGGCTACCCATGAACTGACTGACCTACAACTTAGTAGAGAACCTTGGTATGGCAAAAATGTTGCTATTTTAAACAATATACTGTGGCACACAGTGCAAAGAACCTCAAAACTTAAAGGCAATTGGCAGATGGAGTTGTGTTCCTTTATAAGTAGGGCAAAGTGAAATCCATGTGCTCTGTTAGCTGGTGCAAATTTTGACAATTTCAATACATTTTTTGCTCTTGCCAGCACACTGTTTGTGAACATGCCTTTTAACCTTGCCAATTACCTTTAAGAATGTACAGCATGGTCTGCTGGCATCACTTCAGTTATAACATTGGTCAGAAACTCACTAACGTTAAGAGTTTCATCAACCCTATGTGATGCATCCGAAATGCTGCCTCTGGTTGACATGGTTTTATCCAATCCAATGTAAAAGAAAGAGTCATCTCTTATTTCTTGCCACTGTGAGTCAATGTCATACCAGCTATCACTTTCTGAACAGGAGAATGACTCATCTGTGATGTCCTGTTTATCATCTATGTCACCAAATACCTCACTCAAGGCAAGAAGAATGCTCTTTGCATAGCATGCTCTCCATACTTCTATGTGGGTCATGATATCTTCCAAGGTGAATAAATGGTTTGCATGTTGCAACACTTGATCAATTTGATAGCGATTGAATTCATACAATATATTGGGAAAACCAAGTACTTCATTTCCAGCAGCTTTCACACTGAACCCTGATTGCATGATCTCCAGCTGATTCTTCAGTACTTCTCTTTGCGTTTCTGAAACTTCCCTGGTTTTTGTAATTGTTTCTTTTTCACCAACCATGTAGAATGGCTGTCTTAAGGCTCTGCACTCATCTGCTGTACAAGTGCATTCTTTTGCACATAGGTCACAGCAAACTTTTTCATGTTGGCTTTGGATCTTTCCTGGAAAGACGTTTTTAATCACTTGTCTTCTGCAGCTCTGTTCATACAAAAACTTTTTCATATCATCAGAACAACGACTTGCCAAGAAACCATTATATAACACATGGCATATGCTGGTTTGGTTTTCTCTTCCAGCCCTCCCTGTTTCTTGGACGTATGATTGGAGACTTTCTGAGGGGCCAAAATGTACAACTCTATCAACTCCTTTGCAATTTATACCCATACCAAAGGCAACAGTGCTTATTAGTATTCTAACATGACTATTTTGCTTCGAAAATTCTCCAATTATATGTTTTTTTACTTGCACTGAGGTGCCAGCATGATACATCTCCACAACTCTTTTCTTAACATCTTCTGTTTCATTGAAATAAAACTTCACTCCAAGATTGATTTTGAAAATTCTCCAGAGAAGGGCACATTGAGTTCTAGATTGACAGAAGATCATTGTTTTGGGGGTATGCATTGCGGAATCATGTACCTCTTGGATAAGACTGCCAAACACAGTTTCTAATTTTGTGTCCTTATTTAAATAGTGGGCTGAGTATAAAATGTTTCCTTTCAATGGACTTATCTCATATACAAAGGTGTTGAATTGGTTTAGATGAAGTGTCTCAAAAATTCTGTATTTTGTTTCTACAGTAGCCGTTGCTGTAAAGACAGCAAATGGGGTGGATGATTTTACCAAAGCGAGGAGCTCACCAAGACATTTGTAGTACTTTCGGAAGGGAGAACTGTTTGGATGTGAACCATATCCCCTGAAAATGGAAGGAAATGAAAGCATTAGAGTGTGTAGAAATAAGGAGTTTGTACTGTAGTAATACAACAATGTAATAATGAACGAGCATTTCCTGTCATTTTTCATAAGAGAGTTCTTCTGTGGAGATAATTTCAACACTATAGATGTGCATGATAGAAACAAATAATTCAAAACTATGCATGTATTCCTTGGTAGAAATTTATATCTGCCTGATCATCCATCCACATACCTACAGTAAATACTGACAATTTTGCCTCCTCCACATATAGATTGTTGTGCTGTTACTTAAACACAAATGTATATTTCAACCTCTGTAATTGTAGATATTGTAAACCGTAAATTGTAGTTCAGTTCACTTTTATTTGAGAAGTAATGTATGTCAAAATGAGCTTGTTATTATGAAGGCCTTTTTTGTAAGGAGTCAAAAATGTACTGTGGGTATGATAAACAATTATTTTTGGATTAAATCTTTCTGCTTGAAATTGTTTCATTCACATTCACTGGATGTTTTGTACCCCTACCTGATGCACACACCTGTCCTAGATATACTTGCCAGGGCATCCTAAGGTAGACTATTTATGGAAGGAAACGTGCACAAACTAAGGTATCATTTTCATTACAACTGATAGCTGATGGGGAATAACAGCTCAGAAACCTACCATGTACTGATGCAATGAGCTTCATCCACTGCAATGCCAATGCAATTCATGGAGAACGTTTCTGAGGACATGAGTTTGCGCCATCGCTCCGTGGCAATCATCGATTCTGGGGACACAAAGACGACATTTTTGATACCCTCTTCTATGTCCTTGAGGACACACTCATCTTGATCTTTGAAAATGGCAGCAGCATTCAGGCCAATATTGTTCAAGTACTCAACTTGATCAAGCATCAATGAATGTAGAGGACATATCACTATCAAGATGCTTGTCCCGAGAGCGAGTTCCAACAGAACATCTGCCATGTAAGGTAGGGCCTGGAAAACAAACGATTTGCCAAAGCCAGTTGGCGCACTGAAATAAATATTCTTTCCTTTGAAGAAGCTTCTAATCAAAAGTTCTTGCTCAGGTTTCACTCTCTCGATATGGAAAAGTGACTTTACGGTAAACAGCGCTTCTTGAAATAAGTCTTCGTTGATTTCTGCCCCTCGTTTTCTTCGTAGCACATCGAAGCTTCCTGCTGCCGTGGCCGCCATGTTTTCCCATTGACATAAGAAACCAGTCTTTGATCACTTTGCAAAAGTGAAAAGTCAGCACCCATTGGACGAAAGACAATAGAAGTAAATATGCTAATTTATACCGTTTTGGAGAATAAACGAAATAAGCGACGCTGATGCGCAGACTTTACTTTTCCTTTTCTCTCGATTTCTCCTCCGCAGTAGTAAAGTCTGCGCGCAGGCTAACTAGAAAGATGTTTCTGGAAAATTGCTTCTTTCATTCATTTTGTATCACAATTGTTTGTTCTAAAATAAGAGCTTACACGATACTGAAGAAAATTCAGACATATTAGCTATTAATCATTTCGTATAAAAATTTGACAAAGTCAGCCTGCAGTTTCTTAGAAAGGCGTTTTTACTTTATTCACAGTGGCATCAGGTTCATAAAAGCATCAACGAAATTTAAAAGACCCACTAAGTTTCATTTTTTTTAAAGTGTAAAAGAAAAATTTAGCAACAAATTTAACAAATTTAGAATTTCATTTTCTAACGGTATTTTACATAAGAATATGATCGTTCCTGATTCAAAACTTCAAAAGACTCTCCTTGACCATTGACCAAAAATATGTCAAATCTAAACAAAATTAAACAGCTTGGTAGTCAAATCTAATGCCAGCAAATACTTGCTGAGCTGCTGTGACCACATATCGCTCCACTTTGACAAGCCCTTGCAGTCACAACATGCGAGGACAGCAGTTCAATACGCTTACCTCAGGTGACTAGTTACACACATCTCAAGCCACATGTCATGGTCATGTTCACACAAACCACCAAGATGAACTGGCAGCGTTGAAGCAGGGATCCTCGTCAGCAAGTCTCGAGATGTTTTCAGTACCTCTACCTAAAAACGTAAACAAAGCTAGCGTGTGCATGCAAGAAACAAAAAGATCAGTTCTGATTGGAAATCTCGACGATTCAAGGAAAACGTTCATAGTTTGGTAAACTGGACGGCAAAGACAATAAATGCGCTTCGCTTGAATAACTCACTCAATTCTGAAATCATGGAAGCCTTCTTGAAAGGCCACCAAAAATCTTTCAACGACGGTTGAAAAAAATCTATAATTTGGCTAACTTCCTGGCTTGGTGATAAATAACAATTTGATCACAATTTTAGGCAGTTTTCAAGTCTTGAAGAAACTGTCGAGAGAAGATATCCAACAATTCAGAACGAAGTGGGCAATTTCGTTTCTATAAAGCAAAATAGAAAATGCTTGAAAAAATATCTACTCCCAAACAGGGAAAAACAGCGCCTAACACACAGTTTGAGGATGCAAGCGAAGTTTTTCTGGGGATGGGTTATGAGAATATACTGTAAATCAAGGAAACGATAGAAATTTGGATGGCACGAATTGACCTATGGCACAGAAAGCTCTGTACATACCCTGCTAGTTATCTTTTCTCCAACGAAGTTTGATAATATTGCAAGCGATGCTCTGAACCATAGAGGAGCAGACAGGATGTAAACATGCTTTAACCTTGCTGGAAAAGCACCCTGAAAAGTACAAATAAAATAGATAAACAATATGTGTGCTTCAAAGAGGTTTAAAAACTTTGAGAGATAATAGCTACTAACCCTTTTTGAGTCCCCAGCCTACTTTTTGTATCTTGCAAAACATAATGAAAAGATAGCACTGTTCAACTCTTTTGCGCAAGAAGTGTGACATGCGCCAAATTTTAGAATCCATTAGAAACATCAAAATATAGGTGTCCAATTGCCAAGAACGTAAAAATGTAATAGATTTTATTCATAGCTGATTGCCTTCTGCTTCGCTTTCAGTACGAGATCTCTAATGACAGGCAAACCGCCAAAATTAAGATATATTCCGTGGTAAATCTTATGCATTGATGGGAATATTTTGTGTCAAAATCTGCATCATAGGAACAATAAAAGCCCTAGAAAATTCCTCGGTAGCCTCAGAAAATTTTTGACAAATTGCGGAAGCTCGCTTTTCGACTGATCATTCTTTTTAGTGAGAAACAACTGATAAAAGATTAAGAGTAAATTAAATGCTTAGAATTACGGTGAAGCGTCACCCTCTTGGAAGATGATTTTTCAAATAACAGATGCAACTTTTACTTCATCGTGTCTTGCCATTTAGCTTCGAAATGATGGGTCATACATAAACATCGGCATGTACAACAAATATTAGGAAAAACTTTATACCTTCAACAATCGTAATGTCTTCATGCATAGATCGTAGTCAAAGTTTCGATACGCTGCTTTCGTCATGTCGTAAATAAGAACCAGACCATTCCTTTGTGCGGTGTAACTATGATGATAAATGAATACAATGCAAATTGACCACATTACAGATCCAATCAGCATTTCATCTCAGTTAAACCTGACAGTTTAGTCAATAGATGACTGTGCAAAAGATGGAGGACAGGAATTTGTTACCATGATGCCCTTTGCCCTGCGTCACACCGAATTTCGATCGATCCGATTCGCCGATTTCTCCATTAACGGAAAGAATCTTGGTAAAAATTCTTCGATGCCATTTTTAGCGCAATCGTCTGTTCTCGAGATTTTCAGGAACAACTTTCAAAGAAAATCATCCATAAACATCAGAACAAAACTGCTGATTTAATGAAATATTCTTACATTTATGAGATCTTTCAACAAAAAAAATAGTTGTTTTAGGGACCATAAAAAGTTCCTGTCATTGCTTTATGTTCCATGATATAGCTACCTTCAATTCAAAAGCTGTGCCAGTTTCTGGGATTACAATATGTTAGTCTGAATATAATTTTGAAGTAAAAAAGATATTCCGTTGCGAAAAGTACTCTTTGCTCTTCAACATCTGTCATGCATCTATCTTCCCTCTATCAATTAAAGACGTACGATAAATTACATTTTCAAAGCTTTTCATGAATTCTCTACACAAAAAGAAACTTCATGGTGGTTTTCTTCATACCTCAACGAAAATTTCAAGATAAGTTTTCTCCATTAGTTGCTTTTCCTTGCCACTGCTTTGATCTGACGTATAATATGCAGCAGACTTTGGTATCAAATCTTTCTTTTTATCCTTACGTGTTGTTTTTAGTAGTGTTGTTTAAGTTTAAATAGTTTTTCTTTCTTGTATCTATGGTAATCCCTTAGGGCAAACATAGCCTTTTGCTCCCAAGGGATATTTGTCCCAGTAGTATTTATTGTACAGTAATTCTTGTGAGTAGTGTAGACCATAATAGATATTGTAAAATTTTCTTGAATAGACCTTTTAGGTATTCAGCAAAAGAGCCTTGATTGAGTGTTATTTCTTTTCATTTTTATACACGAGATTCGATCGAGTGGCGTTAGAGCTTCTATCACTAATGTGCACAGTTGAAAATTCTAAAAAATGTAGCAAAGCATCATTCGATTAAGATTCTTTTTCAGAATAGCTGAAAGGTCTATTATATAAAAAAGAAAAGCTGTAAGTCAGAAAATAATCAGCGTACCAAAGATTGCCAAAGAATGCTTATAACGAAGTACATAAAGTTAGCCATTTATATCAATGAGAGATATGGTTGTTTCTGGTTTGCGCCTGATAAACAGGTTAACACAGAAGATGAGAACCTTGTACTCATGAAAGATATATATATATAATTCTTTACAACGATATCCCTTCAGTACAAAAAGAAGATTTAAAAAGGAAAATAAACAAATTAGCTATAATTAACCTGATCTCCCAAGGAGTCATTCTTGAGGGGGCTTGAATTAATCATCAAGGCTCATCAAATGCCTTTTTCAGATGTATTTTAAACAGGAATAGCTAAAGCAGTTCTCTGATATTAACTGGAATATCATTCCAAGCTTTAATGCCCAAGTATTGAAATCCTTTCTTGGTTAATTCAAGGTTTAGCTTGGGAATATGGGGATCTCAATATTTCCTTGTATTATGATTTGATATAGAGCATCTCTGTTGGAACATATTCAATAAGCTTTAGGGCAATGTTTGTTTAAAATCTTATTGAATTAAATGAATTAAAGATTTAAGATGACAAAATTTAAGATGAATTAACTAGTTGTGTAATCATGCTGCAGCTAAATTACGTAAATGAGAAAGCGAAAAACTTCTTACCATTTCAACACCTCATTCAGTTGGAACATCAAAGATTTAAGCACAACTGTGTGATTTGTTCTCTTTGGAAAATGAAGCCTCTCAGTAAATAAACAAACGCTTGCTCCAGCCAAGTCTTTTCCAAACTGTGAAAATAGGAGGAGCAATTCAAAACACCTATATATGTCCTATCTAACTCAAATAAAAATAATTTGAAAAACGCATGAAACATCAAACATTAACATACGTTTTGCAAAGTACATTAAAAAATCTTGATGATTTATCATCATAAAGTATGCATTTACTAGACTCGTGTCCACCATTTACAAGAACAAACCGCTCTCCCTAGTTTTCTTTTTGAAGGTTTTGAAATTGTCCAACAAGAGATAGAAGTGACTCAAGCTCTCTACTCTTTCTTATCTTCTCATTTCTTTCTTATTCTCATTCTATCATGAAGTTGACACGTTGACGAACGAAGCCCAATTCAAGCATTACTTTATCGCCAAAACACAAGCTTACATGATGATTTTATATCATTCATACTTTCTCAACATCAAATTGGTCAAAGGAGGCCTTTGTAAAAAAATGCAAATATACAATGACAAGCATTCAAGGCACATATTTTTATAAGTTTAAGCTTTGTCTCGGCTTTCCACTTGGAATTTTTGCATACAACTTGAATGGGGTATTTTTCAAAGCTGTCATTTAGTTCAAAGTAGATATTAAATTACTTTTAGTGCTTGTCTTTTCGCAATTATTGCAAACAAATAAAAAGATCGCTCTTGAACTTGTCTGCTTTCACATAATATTCTTACTGCTATGAATACAACTCGAATGAACACAGTAGCAAAATAATCAAATGATTTTTAAAAAAGGAGGAAATCAATTTATTGACAAATCAATTTATTGACAAATTGTTCTTTACACTTAACAGCTTGTCATCTCTTTTCTTTCATCTTGCTTTCAAATCTATTTTTCTATAACATTATTTTTATTTCCATACTTCTTTCTGCAGTGTGTATTATAACATACACTTACACTCTCTTTTTCTGTTTGCAATGTTTCTAATTCTGTACAGATAAATAAATGAATAATGTTAAGATACAATGACAACAAGTAAAACTAAACTTACTAGCACTGTAAATTTGCCAGAAAGTAACTCTCTTGATAATTGTTCTTGAAATGGAGATATTTCATTTAGATCAAGGTTGTGACAGGCCACCTGGTGAGAAAAGTAATGTTAAAGTAAATGAACGGAGATATAACGACATAATGTAAACATAGCACAAAAGAACTGCAGGCACCACTTATCTTCCTTTTGTTTCATAGATCGAAAAGATCAATACAATAGGTTATATTTAGATTACCCAGTCCCCCTAGCTAAGTTTGCTTTTAACCCCATTGATATACTTTAAATGTTGCTGAATTAGCAGAATTCTACATTCATTTGTGGAGTTACATGACAACAGGGATAAATATCCTTTTGGCTGTTTTGGGTAAATGAGAGTTAGGACTTTTGGCTAATCCTGACTTCAGGAGGAAACAATGCACAAATTATTATGAGAAAAATCACAAAAAGTAAATTGAAGTCACAGAGGATAATAGAATGAAAATTTTCAAATAGTCACATTGCTTTCTTCAAAAAAATGCTTCAAAAAGCTGGATAAAGTTTTCAGTTATGTTAAAACAAAGTTGAATTGCAACAACAAGTGAATAACTTACTAAATTTGCAGTGAACAATGTTTTAGCTCTTTCAACATCAAATTTGCGGGCCATAAGAAATTTGATTGATGTCTCTCTGTCCACATCATGTCCATTTACACTGTATTTTTCAGTGCATATCTCTGTCATGAATTGTTCAATGGCCTAGAACATGGATGAAATGTCTTTAAAAAATTCCATAGAATGACTTATAAGACAAAAGTTGCATATTGGTATAGATCATCCATTGGCAAAAATCATACACACTGTCTTTGTAAACATAATGTGATAAAAATTTAACAGTAACTTTGTATAAAGTTTGACATAGACACTAAAAGATTTAGTTGTCATTATAAACACTTACAGTTGAAGTACAGTCTGATTCCATTATGATCTGAGCTCCTTGAAATGCGTACTGCTTTATTTCCAAAACTTAGGAGCCTTTATAGCATATGGCATATAGTCTGAATCACAAGACACCTGTATTTCACTTTGCTATCTGAATTTACAAGGAAAATGAAACTGCTGTGCCAGCATTAGCTGATCAAATTACCCAGAATAATTGTTGAATAATCCTTGAAATGGCATATGTGCTAAAGCATAGACAAGTCTTTTTTGTGAGGCTGGAATTTTTAAGTTTTTAAGTTTTCTGGAAGGGGCTCCTTGAGCAAATTCCTCATTTTGGAACAGAGTGACTGATTTCAGTCATGTACTAAAGCACATTCAGACACAATAGTAGTACGCATCTCAATTCAAACACAAAACCCAACTGCTCGATTTTCAACCTGAGCCAAGTAGTTGGTGATAAACAAAGCCGGATCTATTGTTTTAATCTACTGTTCTCAACTGCAAATTTTCTGCACAGTCTTACTTATGCCATCTCAACTTGCCTGCACAAGATACAAACCTTCCAGCCTGGGCACCATGCAGCTGAAAATAAACAAAAAAACTATTGCTTTGTTCTCTTGCTCTCATAACTGCAAAATTGCCTGGCTCAGGTTGAAAACTGCGTATGTTCTTGAACATGATATCTTTGCACACAGAGTGAGAGGTAAAAACCTTCCAGTCTGGGTAAAATGCATACAAAAAAACTCTCCAGTTGACTAATTAGCCTGCTGGGGTTTCACTTTCTACCTCTTTTTTGAGTTTGTACCAGACTTTTTTAAGTGCTCCATAAATAAGCAAAAATTTGGGTTAACTTTATTACGAAAATGAAATAGTGCAACAATTTGAATATCTACTGTCTGTTGAGAAGAAGGTGGGCGTCCGTCCAATGTCTATCAGATCAAAAAGATGTAAACAACAAAATGGCGGCTGGCTGCCACGAAAGGCAAAAACAACAGCAACATTTACATTCCCTTTTCGAAAATTTGCCGACTGTCTGTTTAATAAAACAATATTTGGGCATTCCAGAACCACCCGTTGAGGACTGATTAGCCCAACTGATCGTCGATGATCATATTTTTCAACTTACTTTTGTTTCTTCGTCTGTAAAGTGAACTTCATCATCAATTTGCACTTCTCCATCGACTGTCGCCATCACTTTGCCTCGTCATCCAGCAGAGACACATTACTAAAGTATTCCTACGCAGAGGGTCTTTATGGCAACGCAGCACGGAACCCATGTGGAATCATGGAATCGTTCAGTTCAGTTCAGTTATATATTGTATGTAGTGGAATTTTAAAATGATAACTGATTTGAACTGAACTGAACTGATTTTTACCTCTGCCAGTTATCTGAACAGACTCGATGAGATATTACCGGCAGGCTTGTCTTAAGTCGTATGAATCAAAATTGGTTAAGACTGATGGATCGCTATTTTGAGGTATACTCTCTGCTGATTTAGCCTTTAGCAAGAGACTAAGGGCTAAGGCTAAATTTCACTTGACACTGCTCACATGAAATAATTTCTAATAACTTGAATGAACTATGTTTGAAGGATTGAAGCTCCACTCAACTGCAGTTTTATTGATACCTGAAAAGGAGATGAACAACAGAAAACTGCAATAATAAAGATTCGATACTTATGAGTTGACAGGACATGACGCCTGAAGAGTGGCCACCTGAATAATTTACACGAACTGAAAATTAGTGAGCTTGAGTTAAACAATACTTAGAATGTGTTATAAAAATTGCTAATTTACAACGTTGGGGTGTTCCAAGTAAGAATTATACAAGTTCTCGTGACGTGAACATGAAGTACTCCCTCTCTTGCAAAATGATTTGCATCTTTGTCCTGTCCTTGTAAGTGAACCACACCTTCTTTGAACGCTCATTGTTTCATTGCCAAATGAGGTGTCACGTGATGTTTCATGTGATCTATTAAGTGATCTGTGGAGCGAGTCTCTGAACGCCTTGTGAGGAGTAGATGTCACAACTGATTGATCTGCTTCTGCTGAAGGAATTAATTTTCTAAATGAAATTTGCATTCGATCGAATATTACCTCAAAGCAATGGGACACTAAAATCCATGAATCAATGTTTCATGAATCAATGGTTCTGGCATTCCTGTTTCTATTGTTTGCAACCACGTGTCATCTCATGTCATGTGACCTAATCTGACCCCAGGTTGAGATGTCATGTAAACGCATTGCAAAATAAGCAATGCTGTCAAATCTCAACCATGTTGAACTCCTCACGGGCTGAAGCTTCTCATGTAAAGGGCCTCTAATGTTTTTGGCAATGCAATACCACGCGCAGTTGCTTGTCTGTTTTGTCATTTGTTTTGGATTCATTTTTCCCGAAGATTTGGACTATTCTTTGAAATAACTCGTAAATGCCTTGTGTGACATCAAAAAAGACTTTATAGGAATCCTTTGAAATTGAAACAATAGTAATCTCGTCAACCAGTGAAGTATGGTGGAAGAAATACATCAATCGACAGTCGATGCAGAATTTCTGCCTCCAAAACGTATCCAAAATCCGCTTGAACTTCCTCTTCTGGGATGATTCACTTCTCGTTGGTCAAACCACTATAATTTCAAAGCATTCTCACAAACTTCTTTCTCGCGTCACAAAAAGCTGACACAGAATTTTTAAAAATTACCATCAAAATCCAGAATCTAGAAGAAAGTAAGCTGATGACGATGAGTCCCTTGTATCTCTGCGGTAAACCTTGCTCAAGAGGGACTCATAATGAAACAGTGAAAAACTTGGCCCTATTTTCTTCAATCATCAATGGAATTATGATGGAATTACGGCTTCGAATCTCAATCCCGTATCGAACATTCTATCAGATTTACACCTTAAGATAGCAATTCACAAATCTCGGAATCTGATTGGTACTGTAGGAATTGCGAAGTTTGGGCCTAAATAGGGCCAGGTTTTTCAGATTAGCATTATGAGTCTCTGTTGACTTAAGCGCCATAATCAAGTCTAAGAGCACAGGGAAACAAGAGACTCATTGTCATAAGTCTAGATAAAAAGTAGACCTGAAACAACCACAAATTCCAAAATAGGCAGAGCAGCTGTGAGTAGTATTGCACTGCCAAAAAAATTCTATATTACTTGTGATACAATTGACAGGAAGGTTGATTTACTTGTCAATTGCAAATCGCTTTTGAGATCCGAAACATTATTTTTCTTTGTTTCATATAACAGCAAATGCCAAATATTACTGCAATTCTGGCATAAGTCTGTTCAATTGATGTGAGAGCTTTCTGCGAGAACACCAAAAAACATCTGTTTGATAGATATGTGAGATGTATCCATAAATTTGGAACAACCTGACCTCTTTCTCGAAGTGTTCAATCACATCAATGCATCTCGGTCATGTTACTTCCGAGGATAAACATGTCGTAAAAAGTCCTATTCAAATTCAAATCAATTGTAGCTCCGTGAGTATTCGACGGATTTAGAAGATTTTGGTGTCTGAATACCCTGGGTACCAGACTCTCTCCCAGGGTCTGAAATGAATGAAAAACTCTCAAGAATCGGGCTATCTCCTCATAAATTCCCTTTATCATATCGATTTTCATAAATTTCTAATCAACCGTTAAAAAAGGCTTTTGGGACACTCTGTAAACCTTTGACCTACCATATTGCTCTTCATCACTCATTTCCAGATCTTCACATCCTTTGGCTTCTTCTCTCCTTTCTTTGGCAACCTTCTTTCTAAATCTGTCTTGAAAATACGCCATTAATTTGTTAATAGCCTCCTTCATTTTGAAAATGATTTGGTCATATCTCAGAAACTCTCTTAGACTTCCAGCTTTTGTTTTCCCAAGGAAATAGTAACACCAATGAGCTAAAGGAAAAAACTTTGTTTTATTTGATTTAATTTTATTTGTGTGCAAAGAAATATTTAAAATTGCGAGAAAAGTTCTTACAAATGTTCGCTTTGGTGCTCGAAATCGAAAAATGATAGAGTGCTTATGCTGTTCCGTTCTGCATAGGAGAATGTCTCGTCTGAGATAGATTCAATGTTCATGACTTTAATTTATGAATTGGCTGTAGTTTCAAAACATTTGGTTTCAGGTGCACTCTAAACTTTGACTGTGGTAGACAATTGGTGTTTAGTAGACAATTTGGTAGACAATTTTACCCTGTTGTTTGGTAGACAATTTTAAAATGCAACCTACGTGCATTCCCATTCAAGTTGAAGATTAATAAATGTGGCAAGGGACTCTGAAAAGCCCTGCTGATATCTTATCATTTCGTTCCTTTGTAAAAATCAAAGGAGACAGTTTTCCTCGACAGCTGTTCACCACATGTTCACAACCGAGAAAAGGGTTGAACCTACCTGGATATGTCAGAGTAACTAGCATCAAGATTTCCTTATAAGTAAAATGCTGCTTCTGTTGTAGAGCAAACACACAGTTCATCGGCAGAAGAACCAAAAGTGTTGCCTTCGAAAGCAATGGTGATCCACAGAATACCATAACAAACAACATGGCAATAAATTGAGTGATATGACCAAATAAAATTGAGATGACAGATAATTTGTCACGTGTTCCTCCAACTGCATCGTTTATCCACTTCATCTGATTATGGAATGTATCTTCGAAGTTTACAATCATCTATTGAAGACAGAATTTAATAAAATTTGCAAATGCTGTGTATCTTTCTTTTATCAGGTGAGTAAAAGAAATAGTTAACAATGCAAGTTTGATGAGCAGCAAAATAAAATTACTTGGTTGTCAAAGGCCCGTCAAAGGCTAACTAGATATAAATTTCTTTTGAGCGAAGTCACTCATCTTTACATCCAGGAATTTGAATCATTCAAATCTGTGAAGAACTCTTGGTGCCATGAATTTTCAAAAGTAGGAACTTTCTTCTTGCTCACCCGGTATCTGAAATATCACAATAGCTACTTACTTCACTAACAAAATTGATGGCTTTTTGAATATCTTGAACGTTCTCGATGATTCTGGTATGTCGTTGCTCAATTGTAGCATAATGATTATCCATATTATTGACAGCCTCATCTAAATGCAAGCAAAGATATGATCATAAAAAAGGCATAATTTCAAACCTAGCTCATCACAAGGAACGGGATGGACAAGGAACAGGGGCGGACTAGCACAATTTTCCAAGGTTAGCATCATGGCTACGAAGGGTGCAGCCATTTGGTGAGCCTAATTTCACGCATGAAAAGGACACCAGAATCTATCATTGCAGGATTGCCTTATTGTGAGAAATCTAAGCTGCCAGATACTTTTGAATGATACCAACAGTCGACAACACCGACCAATGCCGAAATGCTTAAACGGATTTGTGTGTATGTCATCTATAAGTATATTGAGAATAACCTCAAGAAATTGGTTGGATTAAGGTCCAAAGTCAAAGTTAGAGGATAGCAGATTTTTGTGAATTAGTGATCAGAAGAAAAGAAATAAAAAGGGTAGTTTTTAAAGTCTTGATACTAAAAAGAGAATTGGAAGCTAAGAATACTCGGTACCAACAAAGAACCGAAATATCATCTAATTGTTTTGATGGCCGCTACCGACTCGGGTCAGTTATAACAATAATATGTACTCATTTAAAGAAGACTTCCAGTGTCCTCCTATAGTTAGTTCATTGTCATCATGAGGACATTGACACTCTTTTGCAAACAAATTCTATCACTTTGTTTCATAGGCAGCAATGCCACTAGCATATGAACTATAGCAATTTTGATGTGCCGAGCTGTACTTACCAAGTTTTACCAACACATCTTTGGCTCGTGTTTGTATCGCTTCAACTTGAGAAAGAAGGTTATTGTCGCTGTTCGTTCTTGCTACATGGTGACGCTTGATTGCTCCTGCAATCTCTTCTGAGAATCAACAGAAAAGTAGATCTTACATACTTACATACAAATTCATTTTATAAGGAGGTTAATTTACTGGCAGCTAAACAGACTGATATGGACCTCCCATTGAAGAGAAATGCAGATAAAGTAAAAAAAGACTATAAATTACCATTTTTCAATATTCAAATGGAGAATATGTGGCACTAGGGTTTTTAATCAAAAGATAGTCCCGAGGGAACCCTATTCAAAGCCTTGATCTAAGTCATGTGGCTCTTCCATAGCTTTGAATTTAAGCAAGGGATGAATAAAGTTATTGTCAAAGAAGGGACAACCTTAAGATTGGTGATGTAACTTGTCAAAACAAAATATGACAAACAGGCTAAAGCATTATTGCCAACCTCACCAACCTTGACATTTTCTAAACACCAAAATCTAACTGATCTATCCCAAAATTCCCTTACAGCTAGTATTCTCTCTACTCTCTCTCCTCTTTCATCCTACTACAAGCCTTCTCTATTGCATCTAAGTTACTAGAAATTCTTAGTTTTAACTAGGGAGGGCTTTGCAGGGCCGCAGGTTAGGCAGGTATCATCAATCTTTCAAACTTTTTTGCAGCGTCAGCCGCCTAATATTTAAAAAGAATCAGCAAGCTGCGATCTCTCTCTCTCTCTCTCTCTCTCGCTCTCTCTCTTTCTTCTTTCTTCTTTCTACCGGTTTGCGGAAACATTGTAATCTTGCAATTCGCTTCGCTTCAAATGACCTTTTTTTTGATTCATCACACATAACAAAAAAGTCAGAGGTGTTGTCATCCAAGCCATCTCAATTGTCTTTTATTCCATTGGAAGAATGCCTGTTTGTCTGACTTCGTTTTGGTCTTCAGACGGTGGGCGGGAATGCAGTCATTTTGTGATGCAATGCCAACAGAACTGAACTGACGGCAAGAATAAGGGATGGAAAGACAGGGGAGCAAAGGCATCTTGTCGTATCAGCAGAATGAGAAAGGCCCATTGCTTTTATTCCATTCCATTCCATTCCATTCCATTCCATTCCATTCCATTCCATTCCATTCCATATGATGGTGTAACTTGCTTCCATTTCCCAAAACGCTGCATTCACTAACTAATTTTACTGCCAGTTTTAATACCGTAAATATCTCTCTACTTAGCATCCGAAGGGATTTTTAGTGCGATTAGCAACCAAGCTTATCGGGGCAATGTCCAGGTACTCCCTCTACACCTCATGGTTCCTTTTTAAGTTGGATTTACAGCAGAGAGTTTGCGACTCTCTTCGCTATACGTGGCAGGTTCGGCAGAACGAGGACTCTAATCACCAACCTTCAGATTGATAGTCGAGTGCACTACCACCGAGCCATCCCGGTGTGCTAAATTTACTGATATCTCGAGAGGATTAGCTTACCAAGATCTTTCTTCACTTCTTTGCTATGTTTTTTCATCATTGTATGCCTTTCTTCCATTATTTTCTTTTCATGTGATAATTTATCTAAATTATCAGATATGGCTTCTTTCAAAGATGTTTGTTTGATATTCAACTCGGTTTGCACTTGGACGGCTTTGTCAGCTCCATCAACAACTTGTGATATTGCTTCTGATGTTTTGTTCTCAAGATCTTTTTGATTTTCCTGTAAATACAAATAAAACCATACTAAGTATGTTAGTAAACTGAGACATGACTTGACTAACTACGTCAGAGAAGCGTTTTGTCTATCGAGAAAAATCATTAAAATATCAGCAAAATTACGAAGGCTTTAGAATGATTTAGCGAACAACAAATCATTCATATAAGTTAGATGAAGATATTGAATAATGTCGAACCTAAAACAGATCCCTGAGGCACTCTTTTCGACAGACCCCAGGTTAGTCGTTTGTTTAAGGTGTATAGATGACTACAAATTCAGTTTTCGGTCCGCTGAGATGGTATTATTAAATTCTGCAAAGAACATATTATGAAAATGAGAGTTATATACTTGAATGGTCATCATTTAATGATGCATTAGCTCCTACCATTTCAATGTGACCTTAAAAAGAGCATGCTGGACTGGGCCCCTTCCTGAAGCCATACAGCGAGGTTGATCCCATCCATTGTTAAGGCAGAGGGAGAAAATGTACGACGTGAAGTAGATTGTCATTGTGCAATTTGAGATAAATCCCATGTAATGTCACTGCAGAGACAGACAAGCTCCCAAGGGTAATAAATCGTCAATTCACCATTAGAAGAGGTTGTTCCTATCTACTGTCAAGGCCGAGAAAGATAAGTTGCCACGTGAAATAACATGTCAATGTATCATTTCAGATCGATCCCATGTACTGTCACGGCAGAAATAGACAAGCTCCCATGTAAAAAAGATGGTCAGTTTACAATTTGAGATAGATCCCATCAACTTTCAATGCTAAAAAGACAATCTACGAAGTGAAATTGACAGTCACTGTACCATTTGAGATTTTTCCCATCTATCAGTTAAGGCAGAGAGTACATATCAAAGAAATGAACTAAATAATGAAAGTATCTTTTGGTTTGAAATGATAGGTTCCATGGAACTTCCATCTGCAGTAAAGATAGACATAGACGATATATGTATTTAGAGACATAGTACCCTAGGGACCAGACCCTAATATTAGGCTTTGGTACCCAGGGTAGGAAATAGATGGTGAATTTACTATTTGAGAGAGCTGAAAGGATGAATTGGATAGTGAAGGACAGACAATTTTATAATTCCATCTCGAACTTACCAGCAACTTTTGAAGAGACACAAGGTTATCTCTTGCTGAAGAAGCCAATGAATTGATCGTTATTTCTGTTTTGATTCTAAACTCTTTCTGCCTTAAACTGTAACAAACTGCTCTTG
Organism: Aurelia sp. 4 Dawson et al 2005; assembly: GCA_964019985.1. Classification (NCBI taxonomy): domain Eukaryota; kingdom Metazoa; phylum Cnidaria; class Scyphozoa; order Semaeostomeae; family Ulmaridae; genus Aurelia; species Aurelia sp. 4 Dawson et al 2005. The sequence continues at coordinate 18,267,029 of OZ026499.1, forward strand.
CTCTGTTGCTTACAACATGATAGGCATTCCATGTGTCAGGATCCATGTCTTTAGTGCAATCACCCAACGCCTGAAAGGCATACAAAGATACAATTTGGATGCGAAAGCCTGATTTTTAGAAAAGACAAAAAATATGCTGAATTGTGGAAGAAAAGTGGAGAAATTTTTTAGTGGCATCTTGCATTTCAATTTTACTATTTTAGTTTAGTCTCATTTAAAGGGGCAGGGTCACTTAATATACACCAACTTCTTTTGAAACGACCTTTGTGAGGTATTTTTGATAGGCCATATCACAGAGATATTCCACTACTTTTCTCAAAATGAAGGTTTCTTAGCATACCCTCCATGCCTTGCTAGTGTCGCCTCTTTGTTTGCCTTTGTTGTCACCATTTTCATGGCCCATGAAAATGACAGCATGCAACAAAGGCCAACCAAGAGATGCATGCTGGATAAATAAAAGTTTTTAAGGGGCAGAGTTACGTAATGAAAACAAACTTCTTTCGAAACGACGATTTTACTTTATTTTTGTTCGGGCATATCACAGTGATTTTTTACTCCTTTTCTTAAAACGAAAGTGTCACTTTGAAAATGGAACCTTGTACTTCGTAGAGAAACAAACGAAGCACTCATATGTTGTATGATTGCAGAGATACTTGTGGACTTTTTAGAAGTAACCTTATTACGGATTCACCCCATCCACCAAGATCTGTGCAGAACACAATGGTCACGTGTGGGCAACAATATAGTTTCTAGAGATAGCAGGCTTGTTTACAGTTACGTAACCCTGCCCCTTTAAGCATGGTTCACACTAGGTCTTTTGCAGGGACGTAGGAAGCATCTCAAACTTGGAGGGGCACGACACTTCGAGGGCACTTTTTTCTTAAGAAAAAGGGGACACTTTCTAAAAAGAGAAAGGGCATTTCTTTGTTTATTGTAAAATCTTGAGGGGCACGTGCCCCCAGTGCCCCCCCCCGGTTCCTACGTCTATGGTCTTTTGAGTCGTTAGGGTAGTGCAGAAAGACCCAAAAGACAAAGGACTCAAATTCTGACTCTTTGTCTTTGGTCTTTCTACACGACCTTGACGACGGACGACCCAAGCGACCTAGTGTGATCCAGAATCATCGCGTGTGGTTCCACGAGCGGGAAGCAGATCATTGGCTTGATGGGGGCTAATTTCCACACGGAGACATTTTCCGAGCGAGTGGAATTTTACGTCATAAAAAAGGTCGCAGTGCCGCAACCTTCCTTTCTTTTCCAGAGTGACATGCACCATATATTCAAGTAAAATTCGCTTCACATTTTAGATCAGAATCTAGACTTGCACTTGTACATCAACAACAGCATGGAAATTTCATAAAGACAAGGTTATTCCCTTGTCTTTGCTATTACACCTGTTAGTAAAGATGAACAAAAATAAAGCAATCGAAAGATGCATTTGACTTACCATGTTATCAGTGCATTTGTAAATCCTTCGTCCTTCAACGGCGCTTTGACAGTTCAAAAGATTCACGCTGAGTTTAGAAACATCCACTTCAGTCAGTTTATTGCATGAGCTTTTGAGTCGGTTGATAATCTACAACAGAGAGAGACGGTCGCAAAAGAACATCTTCTTCGCAACTGTTTTACTGATAAAAATGGAGCAAATTGAGTGATGATATCATGAGTTCGGAATGAGTTCCTTTTGATTGAAACTCAATAGCACGACGATCGCAAAGAAGGCATTTGCATCGCCGATTAGTCCAGCTGCAAATGTAGATGCGGCAAATCTAGGGGGACTCTAAAGCTGGATGGCTAGCTAACTTGTTATGCATGCAAAGAGAGGTTGCTAAGGAGGAGGCGAATGCAGTGATAGGAAATGGACTGGGACGCACATCACACCCACTTTTCTCTGATCGTATACATCCTTAAGTAAAAACGATGCAAATAAAAAGTTAGGCATACCCTCTGCCAATCAATTACGTACCTTGTCCACAGCACTTTTTCGAGGCTGGCCCCACCCATGTCTGGCATATACAGTGAAGCTAAAAGTTATTTATATCCATGCCACATTTGGAGTATTTTGAATCGGTATATTTGCGGACCAATTCGTAAGATGTTTCACTCATTCGAATATCTCTCGTTGTACTTATTTTCAGCCTTTTATCATATTCTTGCCAAACTTCAGCTATAATGAAATTGGTCCTCAAATAGACCAGAGCAAAATACTCAGAATGAAGTGAATGGGTATGAAATGAATAGTTTCAGGCTTAACTGTAACACGTATTTTTCTAAGAAACTGAGATTTGGACCAGAATCAAAGTTTCTTAAAATTATCATATTTTCGGTACACAGAATTTCTTTTGAGTTTCTTACAGGTTCCATAACAATTTCAAAGCGTGGTTATTTCAAGCCTCTCCAATGCTTAGACATTACTCAAGTAACTTACAAATGATATGATATAAGAAGCAAGTGGAAATATAGTAGAAATTTGCTAAGAAATTCCTTCATACGAATAAATAGTTTCTTAAGTTCTATTTTCCAAGTAAGTTAAGTTTCTTATAGGCAGTTTCTTATAAAAGATACATGTACACAATGCCATCTTGATCACGGCCAAAAAATTGATCTTTTGAAAAGAGAATTTTGTCTTTAATGGAAGCGATGTTTCTCAAGGCCCTGCCCCTGGCTCCCTGCTGGCTGCTGGCTGCTGGCTGCTGGCTGATAGCTGCTAGCTTTCTGTACCCTAAGCATATCAGATGTCACTTGAGATTTGCAGCAACGCAGAATTATTCATGCAGAACCCTTTAGTTGTTTTTATTTGAGAGTATTTCACGTGCCATCGGATTGGAGGCAGGCTTCATATATTTTTTAGAATATGAATGAACTTACGAGCAAATTACATTGGTCCAGTTTCGGTAAATTGTTCAGATAATGTGATGCTTCTGATAAAAATTTTGTTTCGACTTCTGTTATTTCGAATGGGGCAAAAACTTTCTCAAATGATGTTGTTTCTGTTACTTGAGTTGGCTTTTCTTCTTCTTTACTTGAAAAGAGCCACCAGAATCCACCACTGACAATGAAATTTGACTGGACAAGGATGGAGGTGATCATCAAGCGATAAAACAGTGACATGACTGATTTTCTGTCTGAAGAAGAATGATGATTATAACAATCATGATACATATAAAAATTAGATACAATACAATATAATATAAACTTTAAGACTAAAAATGTGAAAGGAAAACGCCCCTAATTACAACGGCAGGGATAGCATTAAAGGGTCAATCTGACCTTACTTCCATAATGATTCCCTTAGAGGTGCCGGTACAACAACAAAAGATGACAGAAAGGAAAATAGGAAGGTACTGTAGTTGTTGTCTGTACGAGAAACGATTTATAAGACCAAACATGTTGGGAGAAATGATGAAGGGTCTTAGTATAAGACGTAAATGTTATCTTCCTCTCTTTACATGTTTTGGAAAAAATTCTTTGTACCTTTTTGGTAATTTTCAAGATGACAGTGACCCTTTTTTGTTCGGGACACAGCCAATTGTCCATTTTGTAAATCAGAGAGGAAAAGAAGTTAACTCTGATTGGCTCACTGATCAATGGGACGAGCGAAGCGTTTTGGGGCATGTGCAATGTCACAAAGGAAGGATGAAGAGCGATGGCCCAGAGATCGATACTGCCCACTTTAATGCTTTACTACTTTTTACACTGCTGGCACAACTTCGCATGGCCAGAAGTAAGTTAGAGAAATGAGTAATCAATAGATGTTTTATATAGAGATTGATCACATGACTTGAATGGGTGTAAACAACCCGTTGCCCATTTGTTCTATTTGAGAAAGACTTCGATATTTCAGGCCAAGGGGAGATCTTCAGATGGATGAAACAGAAAGAAGCATAATAGAGCTCGTAGCAAAATTAAAATTACCATGTTACGCCCTCCATTATCGAAACTTCGGACATCAGGACATCAGTCTATCGATTAAGGGGCCGTCCAAAAATCCATTTCGTCACGAAAAGCGGAATTTGGCCGTTACCGGGAGAGGGGGTTTATTACTAATCCGTTAAGCGTGCGGAATGGTTCCTAACAATGTTTTCAATCATATTTTGCAAAGTTTCAACACTGGATAACGCAAAGAAGAGACAGAAACGGCCTAAGAAGAAGTTCTCCTTGTTAACAGTTGAAGGTTTCTAACGATCGCGATGAAACAGTTAGCGAGATAGGTAAATACTAAATTTTGCATGTCCGCTAAGCGGAGGGGGGGAGGGGGTATCTGAAGTTAGCGGCCAAATTCCGCTATCCGTGACGAAATGGATTTTTGGACGGCCCCTAAGTGCAACTAGGATGTTAACGCAAAAGTTGGGCGTATCCAAGTTAATTTCTACCAAAACAGTTCCCACGACATACTTTAATGAGCACGCGCAGATTGGTTTTCAGAATCTGAGTTTTGTCGACCAAACAACGCTAACAAAAAAGATAAGCAGGCCACAAAAAGACTTCCTCCTCGCCGAATGACCTGAAAGGTCGGGGTAAAAAGGTTTCCTGAAATCGCAAGGCGAATACTTACTTTAATTTTTCGTAGCTAGACTGCAACATTCACATTTCCGACAGTAAAAAAGCAGTGTCTTGCAAATGTTGTCATCAACTTCACACAGATTCTGGACTTGCCTGCAAATTCAGATACAGCGACTTGCAAGCAGTTTTCGTCAAATGTAAAATTGACAAGGTCTTCCCTTTGCGAAAAAATACTGCATGTCCCAAGAGACATTTGATTGAAAGGTATTTGTAACAACGATGCCTGAAGGCTGCGTCCCTTGGGTAAAAGCATCAAATAACAAAATTGAATAAGAGATTTATCCAGAATAGGAACCTACACTAATTACCTACACTGGTTTCCATTTTTGCAGTGCAGTGCTCGTTTTTTGTTCTCGTTGGTAGTCTCCAAAATGCTCTTTCTCGCTCAGCTTTTCTTGTTTTCATATGAGTGTTTCCATTTGCTTTCCGTCACTTTTCTTTGCTATTTTTGCTCGATTTGGCCTTTCTCGCTTTGTTTGGCAATAATTAGCGTTTCCAGTTGCTGTCATGTTGCTGGGTTTGGTTTCAGCACAGTAACATTGAACCAAGACATGCATAAAGGAGGAGGTGACAGGTAGAGAGCAGTACTAAATATAAAAAGGTCCGGTACCCAAAATAGGACGATCGGAGCAGGAAATTGATACCATTTCAAATGAAAAATTGCGGAAAATACCAATTTCTAGACTCCAAACACCACGAAAATGTCCCCTCGCTGTCCATTGATTCATGTGTTGAATATATAGGAAATTTGATCAACGCTTTTGGTTACTTTCAGTGTTTTCGAAGTCGAAAATTTTAAGAAACTTGCTTATAGCTCCATAAACTTAAGTCAATTAGATGTGTGAATTCAGCAGAGAATTACGGATGCCAAGAAACATCTTTTCCCCAGATTTGAAAATTTGATCGAGTTTTAGGAATATGACAAAAAACAACTATTCCATAGATGTGAGATTTTTACGGGGCATTACGAGTACCGAAAGACATCTTTTCCATAGATGTTAGAATTGCGAATACTGAGAATGCGTTTAGTCCATAGATTCCAGAGTTTCATAGAGAATTTGAAAAACTGAAAAATGAATTTGTTCCATAGTTGTGAAAATTTTGTAGCGAAACAAAACAGGAGCACCGAAAAATATCTATTCGATGGATGTGAGTGAATGTCTCCCTACATATCACCAAAAATAGACCTTTCACAATGACGCCATTTCTTTTTAGTCACACTCTGAAGAGAACATTAGTTTCTTTGCCTCCATTTCTTACAAATTTTTGATGTGAATCAAAATGCCCATAAGTGTGCATTGCTCTGAGCAACGCATGAAATTGTTTTGTACGTGTAGATTTCTCACTGCCCAGGGAATCGCATCTTTTGCCTCGAATTGAATGTGATTGTGAAAGGGGTCTATTGGCTCGAGGAAATGATTCGTTTGTTTTGCTATGGCTACGTCATGGGAAACGTGATCACAATATGTCGCGGCTTCTCTGATCACGGTAAAGATCATAGCACAGACCGACCCATTGTTGTTTCTTCGTTGCATGATGTCACAGGAAACTCTCCATAGGATCATGTTACAATGTTTGTTTTTGGAAACAGAGATGTATTTTTTCATCAACAATTTTTTGTGATAATATCAAGGAAATGAATCTTTCCTGAAAAAGGCGTCAAGGTTCCAAAAAAATCAAAGTGTATCGTTGGGCGCTTTAGACAAGTGCCCCGATGTCCCTCTTGTTCCTACGTCTCTTTTGAAGGAACAGGGCAGTAGTATTTTGCATGACCAATTTCTTAAATATTTTGCAAAAGATTCGATGTCCTTCCACCCAAGGAGTACACTTGCCCAGATTTTTGTCAGGAACATCCTAGCTAAACTTCAAAGGCATATGTGATTGTTCCATGATTTTTTCATCACGTGACCAAAGAAGGTACAAGCTCATCTCTTTCTAACCGGCCTACGCATGGAGATGGAGATTCTGGTTTGAAAAGATGGTGAATTGCGCGTTTGTCGGCTGTTGTACAAATCGAAACAACCTTTCAGAAACCTACAAAGGCATATCGTTATTCAAAATAACGAACAGAAAGGGAGATTATTACGAAAATTGGAGGAAAGAAGTGGTGAATATTTTGACGAAATCCAGGGTCATTGATGCAAGTCTGAAGCACCAGATAGAGACTAATACTGTTTACATCTGCGAAAGACATTACAAGCCAGAAGATATCGAGATTTCACGTAAGTTGAGACTTGAATTTTACCAATTGAGCATTTAATCTTGGGCTAAACTTCACTTGCAGTTTATACAGTATTCCTGCCATATATCTTTAATTATATTGTCGTCGGGAACCGGCCTGTGATTTGACGCGTGATTTGCTCCCTAAACATGACTTGATCATTTGACTAGCAATGTTTATTTTAACTTGCAGCGAAGGGGAGGAAGATCTTGTGCCCAGGAGCTTTGCCCACAGAAAATCATCCGAATAAAAGCCACCAATCTGCTGTGAATGTGACAAGAAGACACATAGACATAGTTCGAGAGCATCCAATACAGGAGAAAATAGCATACCAGACTATAGAACAGTTGAAACGAGGCATAGAGAAGAGTGCTCTCAAAGACTGGATCAAAAACATCTCAGGGACATCAGTAGTTTTGAAACTACATGATTCTAATTTTGATTTGCCAAAATATATTGTTGCTGTTGAAGCAGACTTGACATTTCATGTTGCTGTTTACAACTGGAAACTGCCTGCAGACCATGTTATCTACGCAGAAAATAAACGGTCTATGAGATTCATCAAAGTGACACACTTGTTGGGAGCTATCTCAAATACACAGATATGCCAAGGCATTCCTTATCAGTTTGGAGCCTCAGAGTGTGTATGCCATGTTGTGCCAAAGGCTTTGGATATAGAAGCCATTGAACCATTCCAGTGTGAGAAGTTTTACAGATCAAAGTCTTGCCAGGTATGATGCCATGCAAATGTATATAATGCACAGAGTACACAAACAATCAGAACAATAAATAATGTTTCAAAATCAAGAACAGGCACAGAAAAAAATAGTTCCAACTATGTTTTCTTATAAGCTGTAACAGTTAACTATGAAATTGAAGTATCTTTAAATTGCTAAAACTTGAAAGGTGACTTTTTGAGATTGTTAGGTTTTTAGGCTTTCAGCTTTTCTATCAAATGCTTTTATCAAAAGATTTTTTATTCTAAGATAATTGGAATAAAGGCTGAAATTCAGCAAATTTATTAGTTTTCAGTTATTGATGTTTTGTGAAATTTAAAGAGGGCTTGTTTGATGATACAGTAATTGTATCTAGAAATGGAAAAAGCTACCAGAGTGATTCTAGCAACCTTAATTTCAAAAAATTCCAGAGGGAGCATGCCCTCAGACCAGCCTAGGTGAGTGCACCCCCAGCGTACCATTTGGAATTTATTTTACAAGGGGCTGATGTTGCATTCTGACAAGGTGCCCACAATTTTCTTTGTGGCCCTATCAATTACTGTAAACTGTGTAACAAGGGAACAAAACCTGTGCAACCAATAAAATACACTGCACTCATTGACAATTGTTATTTCTGGTTCTTGTCAAAATCTTTGAAAAAAGTTAAATCTAAATTGTCCTTTTTTCTCTGTATCTATAATTAACTGTTTATTGATTAAAGTTACATTTCTTTGTAGCTTCTGATTCCTTGTGCAGCTGAGCTTAAATGTAAACAATGTGAGGGACTTCAGTCAAAACTTGACAAAAAGCAGCAAGGTGAAAAAAACAAAAGTCAACAATGTTTGAAGACCAAAGCTCCATTGTCACAAAGTAGTGCTTCAAGACTTCGAGCAACACTCATGCAAGAAAGACTAAAGTGTAATCAGCTAAAAGAGAAGGTAAAAGAAATGAACAAGGAGATTGCACATGGAAGTATTAAAATTGATAATCAGCTCAGTGCTGATCTGGACCAGCTGATGGAACAAAACATTGTCAATGCTTCCCCATTCATGAAGCTGTTTTGGAAAGAACAGGTTAAAAATTTCAATCAGAGGTCCAAACGGTATCACCCAATGGTGATTAGATTTTGCCTGTCCATGGCATCAAAGTCAGGCTCTATGTATGATGAGTTAAGAAATTCTGGCATACTTTGCCTGCCTAGCAAGAGAACCCTAAGAGATTACAGAAATGTAATTCCACCAAAAACAGGGTTTATACCAGAAGTTATAGACCAGTTAAAGAGATCAACAGAAAACTTGTCAGGTCATCAAAGATATATATGCATAGCATTTGATGAGATGAAGATATCTTCAGGGTTGGTTTTTGACAAACATAGTGGTGAAATCATAGGATTTACCAGTCTAGGAGATGATGATATAACAGAGGCATTTATGGGAAAAGAGAATAATCTTGCCAGCCATGCACTCCTTTTTTCTGTAAGAGGAATATCTTCTCATCTTTGCTTTCCAGTGGCTTACTTTGCTACGGATGCTGTCATCAGCACACAACTTATGGCATTATTCTGGAGATGTGTTGCTATAATGGAGCTGAACTGTAATCTTTGGGTTATAGCAACTGTGTGTGATGGTGCCACTGCCAACAGAAAGTTCTTTAGCCTGCATGAAAGCCTTGATAGAAATCCTACAGGGTCAGATGTTGTCTACCGGACAGCCAATATCTTTTGTCGCAACCGCTACATATTTTTCATCAGTGATGCACCCCATTTGATGAAAACTGCCAGAAACTGCTTGCTGAATTCAGGCTCTGGAAATAAAGCACGGTGCATGTGGTTTAAAGACCAATTCATTTTATGGAGACATATTGCTGACATTTACAATAAAGACTTAGAAAGTGGCTTGAAACTGTTGCCCAGACTTTCAAATGCACACATCCAACTTACCAGTTACTCAAAAATGAATGTCAGCTTAGCATGCCAGGTTCTAAGTGCAAGTGTTGCAAGTGTCCTGAAGAACTTTTCCCCTAAAGACTGCATGGCAACAGCAACCTTTTGTGAATTTTTCGATAAATTCTTTGATTGTTTAAATGTGCGAAGCTTGAAGGAATTCCAAACAAAAAGGAAGCCATATTTAGCACCCTATACATCCATTGGTGATGAAAGGTTCCATTGGCTGAAGGAGGTATTCCTAAAATTTTTCAGTGATTGGAAAGCAGCTATTGAAAGTAGGCGAGGCAATTTCTCAAAATTGGAGAAAGAGAAAATGTTCATATCAAAACAAACCCATGTTGGCATACAAACTACAGTGCTGTCACTTGTAGAATGTGTGAAGTTTCTGCTAAGCAATGGGATGCCCTATGTTTTGACAGAACGCTTCAATCAAGACAGCGTAGAAGAGTATTTTGGACAGCAAAGAAGCATAGGCAGAAGATCTGACAACCCAACAATGCAGCAGTTTGGTTACAATGCCAACATTATACGGACCCAGAGATTTGTCTCTGCCAGAACAGGAAACACAAGTGGAAAATACAAAGGTCTAAAAAAGGGCTCTTCCTGGTATTATGTTGATCATGAGCCGCTAACCAAGCGAAAAAAAAGAAAAAATAACTTCCAAGATGAAGTGTTGTAATTTCTAATACAGTAAACACTCACAAATATGAACCAATATGCTGTACAAATAATTTACCAAATCATCCTGTGCTGTCATGTAATGAATCACACAGCAGGTTCTCTGCACTGGGGGTTCTCTTTCACAATTTTGGCTGTAGGATCTAAAACTGTAGGTTCTTATTTACAGGTATTTACTTAAGATTATCTAGAACTTTTGAGAAACCATAGTAAAGCAAGGGTTGGGCTGTGGTGGGGGCATGTGCACCATATGTCTTTGTATGCAAATATTGTGCAAAGATGATTGAAGAACATTTATCTCAAACTTCCTCCCATATTCCATCTGATGTCCCCTAAGTAATGTTATTAAGAAATCTGAATTACCTGCTGAGGGAAATCAATGCTCTGAGTCATTTGAAACTTGGAATTAATTAATGACAAAATAAATTCCACTCATATAATGCTAATTTTGCTATCAAATCAAAAAAGTACTGGCTTTTATCTTGAGAGTTTTGCAAATGAAAAGTCATGTTTAGTCAAATCTGTTCATGATGTAACAATTCTCTTATAAAACTAATCAGTCATTTTGAAATGAATGAATATATCTTATTCAATGAAGCAGAATATCATGCATCAACATTTTTTGCTAAATTTTTGGACGTACAGTTTTTACCCCTCATGCTCATCCATGGCCCAGCAACTGGTTTTCTATTCCTTTTCTATTGCAATGCCTCGCTTTAGCTCTTTGCGAAGGGCCTTTTTCTTCTCAAGGTCAGCCTTGTTTTTGTTTCTAAGTTTAACAACCAGGTCTTTGGTTAGAGAAAAGCAGCGAACCCTGAAGTACATTGTGAAGAGCTTCTCTAAAATATTAGCAACTTCTTCTGAATGTTCTGCTACATCATAAGCTGGGCAGTCATCAAGGATGTCATTCAAAAAGCTGCATGCATTCATGTCTTTTGTAAGAGCAGATGCCATGGGGTCAATGTATATCTTCTGCAGCCTTGTTTCATTCTTGGTTTCTGCCCTAAATTTCTTTTCAGCTAGAATGAACAGATTCTTTGCACTTTCATTTATGGTCCAAAGCCCACCACGATTCAATATGGATACGAGACTCTCTTTATCAGATTCATCACTTTTAAAACAACTCAGTATGGAAAGCATTGTGTCACTTGCTGTTTGTTTCATTTTCAAGCTGTAGAATACTTTCCTCAAAACATAACCCCCTATATATTCGATGCAATTGATGTCTCTTTCTGTCAGAGAGACAGTTGGCTGCTGTACTACCATTTCAGGGGAAGTCAGAAACTGAACCTCATTTACAATTTTCTCACATAATTCAGTTGTTAATAGTGATCCATGGGTGAAATCAAGCGAGGGAAAGTATGATTGACAGTTGAAAATAATTTCACCATAATAATCCTTGTAAAAAGCTTCTTTGTTGCTGCTGTTGATCAGTTTGCTGGATATTTTTTTAATATTTGCAAAAAAGGCGTTGGTTACAAAACCATCAAGCTTGAATACATCATCCCTGTGGTAGCTTGCAAAAGCTGAGTTGATCTCCTTTCCATAGCATTTATTTGTTGAGATGTCAGAGCATGTTTTAAGGAGCAATATTTCGATACTTTTAGCATTGATTATTTCTTTATCGTTAGAACCCGGAAGTACATCATCGTTTTGCTCCGTGTGTTTTACTGTCGTGTGTCTTCTCAGACCTGCAACTGTTTTGAATCGTTTTGCACAATTATCACATTCATGCTCCTTTTCATCGAGGAGTATCTGAAGCAGAAAGGAAATAAAACTTTACTGACAGAAAGACATCAAATTTAGAAATTAAAACCTTGACGTAGGTGCTCGTGCGTGAAAACAGTGAAAGGCTCTCTCTGGAGGAAGATGGAAGGGGATTCTGCAGTGAAACGAACGCGCAAATTTGAAATATTGTAAAAGAGCTTGAAAATTCTTATACAATGCTATAAAAGCTTTTGTGACTTGCAAATTATCTGAATTAAATGACATAACTTACTCCAATGATTTAATGGCAGGTCACCCGGCCATGATGGTCTTTTCGTTTATTATTAGGCCATCACATTATCAGGGCTAACGGTCCTTACAGAGACTAAAATACACGAAAATACATGTATTGTTCATAATTCTTTGCAGATTACCTACCTCATTCACATCGTCATCAAAATAATCTTGAATATCTTCATTATCTTCAACGATGTTGACAATTTCCTCAACATCAATGTCATCAACGAAGTGAATCAAGTTAGCCATCACTGCGAAAAGTTTTAGCTTGTACCTTCTTTGGTCACGTGACCAAAGAGCCTCACGATTTCAACATAGAACAAAAGGGCTATTGTTTGGCATTAGAGCTTCCTAACCAGTCTCTCTTTCAATTAACTCTGATTATACCAATTTTTCCAAAACGTACTGTATATCCGACCTTATACTAGTTTAGCGAAAAAGGATGCCTGAATTTTTACCACTTTTGTGGAAAAAGGCATATCTATTTGTTCTTTGTATCCAGATCGTCATGATCGATACCGTTCCTTGTATAACAAAATCATGAAAGGCGATACCCTTGCTGTAGGCACGTCTCCCCGCACCCGAAATATACGTAGTGCCCCGGAGCTTATCTGCGGAGGTCCCCCTTCGTGTGCAGCACGAATGCGGTAGCCACTCAGGTTTCACGGCATTATTCTAATTAATCAGTTGATTAGCGACCGTAGAGATTCTTTTGTTTGCAACAATGATCAGTTTGTTTCAGGGACTTCGGACGCATTCCAAACTTGGGGGAACGGGGGGACGACACTTCGAGGATACTCTGCCCTTTAGAAAAAAGGGACATTTTCTAAAAATAAAAAGGCCGCTTCTTTGTTTATTGCAAAATCTTAGGGGGCACGTGCTCCTAGTGCCCCCTCGGCTCCTGTATGTCTATGCTTTGTCTCTCTATGTCCATGGTGGGTTGTTGCCCTGTTTTGCAATCCTCTGCCACCCTATTTTAGGAATCTGAGTAATGTACAGTCGAAGTCAAGGATGATATTTAGAAGCAAATCACAGCGGATGGGGCCTGGAACTAGTGGCTGATATAAATATGAGATGAACGCCATCTTTGAGGTTATGTTTATTGTGCAGTGAAGTGAAAGCAGTTTGGTCGCCGGTGGCTCCTGTTCAAAGAACAGACTTTTAAAGACCCAAAACTACCTCTCAAGAGATTAAAGACATTGAAAACAGTGCTGCTGAATGTTGTAGAGCCGTTAAACCAAGATGTCGACGGGTCCTTTAGCGGCCGTTCGTGCACTTCAAGGCGAATTGAAAAAAATTCACCAAGATCCCATTGAAGGAGTCGTCATAAATTTAGTGGATGAAAGCAATTTGTTTGAATGGGATGTTGGTGTGTTTGGAGCACCAGGAACGTTATATGAAGGAGGTTATTTCAAGGTATTGTGAGAAGCGTTTCGAGGAGGGCTGTTTTGACGCATTTCCGTTTGTTTTGATTGGGTACATGGCCTAAAGATGTTTTGATCCGGTGTGAATTTTAGGCTGGCGATATGCCAGCAAAAACTGTTCAGATATCCGCAAGAATTCCAGTATCGTTTTACTTTCAAGCAAAAAAGAAACCACATCAAAGTTTGCGAGATTTTGAATCAAAAGAAGTCCAGGACGTTGTGGCGCTAACCAACGAAAGTTTGATGTAAGAAATGTGCATTAGGTATATTCAGACACCAAAATTTGAATTTAAACGTGAAAGGAAAAATCGCAACAGTCAATTAGATTAAAAATGACTCGAGTCGTCAACATGTGTCCTTAAAGATCAGATGTTTGTTGTCTTTCTTCTGGCCGTGCCATTCATCACAAAGTTGTGCTTTCCACCTGACCTGTTGATTTTAGAACTTGAAAATTTCATAAGATTTTGTAATGTTGCAATGTCTTTGTTGCAGGCACATCTTTCCTTTCCACAAGACTATCCTTATTCACCACCAAACTTTCGATTTTCAACCAAAATGTGGCATCCAAATATATATGAGGTAAGGATGATACATTTGTTTCTATCACTTTCCTTTACAGCTTTGTCTGGAAATAAACCTGAGTGGAAGATCTTTTGAAGGATTAATAACAGAAGATGGATGAATCCCATTCTTGCATCTGTGCAAACCAAAATTACATTTTTGCTAACGCCATCGACTTATCTTTTAAGAAATCTGCTGACAATTATGATTTTTATGTGCCAAATATAAGGGAAACTTTTTAGAGTAAAAATAATGTTGTATAATGCAAATTTATGTGGATTATCTTTCAGTCTTAAGTTGTTTTTGCCAAGACAAGTTTCAACCATTCTCAAGTGAGCTCTTTAGAATTCTTATCCAGTCATTGGTTCCTTTGCAGGGGTTTTAAACATTTTCATATATTGTAGTAACACAACATGTGTCATAGGGGTCTAAGAGAGAACGAGTAAGTGCTAAATGTTTATTTCAGATACGATCTAGCAATGGAATAAGACAGGATCCTAATTTGTGCTATCCTATCTTGGCAACAGCCTTGGCACTTTCTTGCCCATATGTGTACAGGAGTTTAGAGGCTATGCACAGGTTGCTATATCCCACAGGAATTTGACAACCTGTTGCCCTTCTTTGTCATAGTCTGGAGAAGTTTGCATATCAATACTTCACCCACCAGTAGATGACCCTCAAAGTGGTGAATTACCACAGGAAAGGTGGAACCCAACACAAACTGTAAGGTAGGAAATTCTCCATTCAAGAAAATACCTGCTTTTGATATCTTATTACCACAAAATCTGCAAATTTTATGAAATTAAGATGCTTTTGTCTTTACTAGAAACCATTTGTATTCCAGGTGGCAGGATCTTAGTTGCTACCCAAACACAATTCACTTGTGTTCACTTGTGTATCTTCTGGGCTAATGTACTGGTTGCCCTTAGCAATTGTGGTTATGTTAATCATTCAATTATATCTGATTGTTCAAATCCTTTAACAAAGAGAGCATGTGCAGTTGCATGTTATTGAAATCGGTTTGAAATGTTTAATCAGAAACAGAACACCAGGCAGGTTGTAAGGAAGGACACTGTATGCTTTTGCTTCACACATTTTTCTGGTGCTCGTCACCGGGGGGGGGGGGGTAACTTCCACATATGGAGCAATGGGTACGTGCCACTCTTAAGGATGGGTTTAGAATCTTCAAAATCCTTCATGGGTCTCAGAATTCAAATTTTCTACTAGGAATGGGTAGCTTTTTGACTTGCAATGAAAAAGGTTGTCAAATTTTAGTATTTTAAATTAGATTTATTGTCATAGCTATGAAACATGGTTGGTTGCAACTTGACCTTCATATTGTGCATTAGAATGAAATGAAGCTTGATTTCTGGGATGTTCAACAAGCTTTGTCTCCCAAAGATCCTTAAAAATGGGTCTGGAAATTGACCAAAAATTCTTAGATATGGGTCTTCCCCTAAAATGCTGGACATCATGCCCCTGTCATCCCAAGACTCGAGTTACCCCCTCCCCCTTGAGCTCTTCACAATCATTTTGATAAGATGCCTGTTAATAAGGAACTCTATTAGCCCCTTCAAGGAAATCACCAAACTATCCTAGAACGAGTTGAGATTAAGTTCAAGTATAAGAAACTTTTCAGCTTTTAATTTTGACTCACAGAAGTTTTTTTAACAAAAAATGCATTACTTACTCACAGTTCTGCAAAGCATAATTTTTGTTTATGATTTGGTACTTTCTTCTTCCTTGTATTAAGTCTTTGGACTCATAAAGCCATTTTTGTGGTCCTGTGAAATTCAGTTTTGTAGAAATGAAGAAACTCCGGAAGAAACATGTGCAATAAGAATTGGGCCCATGTTAAGAAATACTACAAAGTTCAGAATTAAGTTTCTTGCAGGGAAAATTTAGTGTATGTCAACCAACTGCAAAGCTGTTCTGCAGTCCAGCATTGAAGTGCCATCATGTCTCTCTTCCACCATCTGAAGCATGTCACAGTGCAGGCACTATGAAACAAGGACAGACAATGTTACAGTAGGGTCAAGTTCTTTTTATTGGCACTCAGGTACAAGGCAATTTGTGATTGAAGACAAAGGGAATTTCATGCCCAGTTGATGAGGTCATAAACGAAAGCAGAGCAAGCTGCAGTAGTTGCTCTGAAACGCAGGTAGCTAGCTCACTGGTTGTACATTCCAGAAATGTTTTTTTAGAGTAAACATGTTGAGCACATATCCAAAGGAGAAGGATAGCTTTGAACTTCTGTCTTGGGCGTTTTATTTGCATTGTTCAAAGCGTAGCAGTAAGTGTTTAGATTACACCCAAAAATCACAGTGAATTGAATCATCTACCAAACAAATAAATGCCCAAAGCAGAAGCTTAGACTTATCCTTCTTTTCTGATATATGCTCATTTTGCTCTTGAAAATCATTTCTGGAATGCACAACGTGTGACTTAGCTACCTGGGTTTCAGATGAACTTTGGCAGCTTGCTTTACTTTTGTTTTTTTTTTTTTTTTTTTTATATTCCAATAAAATTTTACAGTAAACAAACAAAGGTTACAAGACGATGCCACGAGGAGCATGGAAATACATAGCAACCCTGTGACCATAACATTTAACATAGATATTCAAATTGATATTACATATAAATATTACAAATAACATATTACAAAAGGCAAATAGGAAAACAACAATTACAGATGATTCCGACAAAAAAAAATTCACAAAAAAAATAAATGTACGAAAAAACAAAGTACAAGTTACAAGAGAGAGGAGACAGCAAACTTACGAACTCATTGAAACCGTTCTGAGGCGTGAATGTAGTTTAACGTTGCCTCAAGAATTTTTGCGTTCAAATCAAAGGATAACTTTTCGTGGCCATACAGGAGGATTTGAAGTAAGGTTTCATTTGTGAGGTTTGTTAATCCGTGGGGGCGCAGTTACTTTTACTTTTGTTTATAACCTTATCAATCATGCATTGAATTCCTTTGGTCTGCAATCCCAGATCACTTTGTATTTAAGTGTCGTAGTGGATCCTCATAAGTCCTTTTTGCAGTGTGCCCATTAACACTAAGAATTCTTGTATTCTTGTCATGTTTATGTACATATGGTATGACCTGTTATGTTTGTCTCAGTTGAAATATGAGATAGAGTGAATATATCAATTTATTGTGCAGAACAATACTACTTAGTGTTATATCATTGCTGAATGAGCCTAATACCTACTCACCTGCAAATGTGGATGCTTCAGTCATGTTTAGGAGGTGGCGAGATTCAAAAGGACGAGATAAAGAATATGAACAAATAATCAAGTAAGCTATTTATTTTAATATTTTAGGACTTGAATTTTGCAACACAATTCTTACCAACAGGTCTGCAGAGACAGTGCTGCAGATAGGGGGTAAATGGCCCCAGGCTTTTGACCCCTGGAAGACTTGGAGTGTTTAATTTCTAAGTATGGTGAAGAAAATTCCTTTATCTTTCAGTCAATCTCTGTTCTTGGAACCTAGTTTAACTTTTTTCAGAATTATTGCCAGCCACCATTTGCTGGATAAGGACAAATAAAAGGTGATCCCCTAGGAAACTATTTCTAAACCATACCCTTTTTCCTGCAGAAGGAGCCACTTTATGCTCAGAAACCTTACAACTACCCCCCCCCCTAATCAGTTTGAGCAACAGTATCTAGCAGTGGTAGGAAGCAGGCTTTACTGGAGTTTTGTACTTAAAACAATTTACAGCAATGGGCAAAATGGGCTAAAGTTTGTTTACAACCATTTCAAGCCATATGATCATTCTCTCGATAGAAAATCTGTTGATTTATTTATCATATTTCATGTCATGCAACTGTGAGTGCAAAAGATAACATAATTCTAGGACCTCCCGGGGGTATGGTCACATGACTTGGGATGCGTAGGACGGACTTTGGCCTATTAGGACTGTGGGTCTAATTGGTGTTCATGATGTAACACAACTGTTTTCAAAATCATTGAGGGGCTTGCTTGAGCCTGCTTCCCCCACTTCTTATGGGCCTTGAATCTAGTGTAAGACTTGAAAATGGAGAGGAGCTGCAGAAATTTCTTTAGGACTTTATTTTCTGGTAATTGTCGATTTTTTTTGCTGATTCATGGTGGTACCTGCAAGTAAAAACAAAATAACCAGCAAAATTAATTTTCCTTGGATGATTAAAAGTATTCATTTGCATTAAATATTGCCTTACTGGCAAGTAATAGCTTTTGCTGTGTCACTTACCCAATAAATGTGAAAAGAAAACTAATTTACTTTAGAATGATAAATATTCTATTTTCTGAATGAAAATTTAATTAAAAATCGAAAGTTGACCCAGAAATGAAACTTCGTTTGATCAAATATTATTTTAGATGCTGAAAGATTAATGTTTGTTAGTGCTTCTAAGATTGCTTAAGGATTTTTTGGGCGTTTTGAAAGACACAGATTAAAGACTGTAAGCAAAATAGAAAGTTTGTAATTTGCATGGAATACTTTGATGCCAAATTGGAAAACAGCTGTACAAACACAACGATTCTGAATCATCTGAGGTGTGATTCGGTCGCTCGAAATCCAAACAGATCTATTCGGTACGTTTTGTTTTTGAAATTGAAAATTTGTAGTAATTAATTTCATTGTTCCTTGAATCAGTTTCGTTTCACTCAAGCTGACATTTTCAAGAGCTGCACATTTTGATAAGAAAATCGTTTCTGAAGCTATATGTTTTGTCATAAGAAAGTTGGATCAGGCCATAATACTAAACGTTTCACGCTCGATCTACTCTCCTCCGCGAGGTTTCTTATGTTTTTCTTTCTTAGTTCCGTAGCTCCGTGGTCCGTAATTTGAAACCTCTTGGAGGAGATGTAGCTTTTATCGCTCCTCTACACATTTGAAAATAGCACGATATTTATCAAAATGATTTTTCTTATTCAGATTCTTTTTCTCGATTCAAATTTGATGTGCAGACATTTCGAGATTTCAGTGTGCCTGCAAGGGATGTCCTGGGTGAAAATTGGCTTTTTACGTGTTTGTTATTAAAGCATACTACAGCATTCAAATTGAGTCTCTGTTTTCCCGCAGAAAACAAGTAAGTAAAAGCAGGTCAGATGCTGAAAAAGAAGGAATCCACGTACCAACAACAATCGAAGAATACTGCATCCAGACGAAGCCCGAGAGCCAATCCTCGGAGAACTTTATGGACCTCACCGACGATTGGTACGAGGATATGGACGACTATGACGATGACAATGACGAGGAGTGTTTTGATAACTATGATGATTCTGGAAACGAGGACTCGTAACGTCATCGTTTTGTAGGCGAGATTTGTCGTGCACCGATGCTGTCGTCCGAACTTTTTAACGAATTGCGAATAACCAATTAAGAACTGTAGCATAAGATTTTTGGTGTCTATTAACATAAAAGCAGGCTATAGCAACGAAGAACAGGACTTGTAACATCATCATTTTGTAGGCGAGTATCCGTCGTGCACCGATTCTGCCGTCAGAATTTACCTCCGATAGATATTTAATGAATAACGTTAAAAGATGTAACATAAGAATTTGATGTCTAGCAACGTGAAGGCAAGCTGTTGCAACGAAGAACAGGATTTATATCGTCGTCGTATTTGTCATCGTATTGTCGTTCACCGAAGCTCTCGTCTAAACTTTTCGCCAGTGGTTATTTAACGAATAACGAATTAAAGAATGTAGCATAAGAATTTGGTGTCTATTAACATAAGGGCAGGCTGTGGCAATGAAGAACAGAACATGTAACATCATCGTATTGTAGGCGACTATTTGTCGTGCACCGATGCTGTCGTGTTGTGTGAGTTTTTCACCGTTAGAAATTCATGAATAACAAATTAGAGGTAGTAGCGTGTAAACTTGTCATGTGACATCATTAAGGCCGGCTGTAGGCATACCGATCAGGACTCGCTAAGAATGCTTCTTTTTGTAGGAGAGTGGTTTGCGTTGACTGACACTGTCCGGTTTCAACTTTTTCGCCGATATGTATTTAGGAACAATGAATTAAGGAACAGCAAAGCACCAGTACCGTCATATTACTGGAAAGTACCGGATGAATAAAAACAGTTGACTCGTTGAAAAGTTGACTCCGGGACTGTGGAATAAGAAGCTGGTTTATAAGAAACTAGTACTAAGATGGCCAAAAATTTAAGAAACTCTAGTACTATGTCTGAGAAGTACTACGAAACTTTTCAAAGTTAAAAGCATAGATATCATAGCAAATAGATCGTTGAACCTTTACTCTTGAGCAATATTATCTAATCATTTGTGTTTTCGGCATAACAGAACACTGTTTATTCCTCTATGATATTTTAAATGTCAAGAAACATATCTGCCGCAGTGTTAGCGACCACATTGATACTTCTGCATTCAAAAGATAAGAAACCAATTAACAAACTTTCAGTACTAAAATGGACAAAATTTCATGTGAAATTAAGAAACTCTTAGTACTATGGCCTGATCCAAGTCATCTTATGAAAATGTGTATTACAAACTGAAATGTTATTTTGTCAGGTTATTGTTTCTATGAACGTGAATAGTCTCCTCCCGCATTTAGATGAGATCGAGCTCTTGTTGAAGGATAATGGCATACATTTTCTCTCCCTAAATGAAACCAAAATTGATGATACTTTATCAGACAACCTTTTCAAAATTGAAGGGTACATATTTCGGCGACTTGACAGAAATCGCCATGGCGGAGGGATTGCATTTTTTTGTCGAGATACTTTTAAATGCGATATTAGAGAAGATATTCCCAAGTCAAATCTGGAAATCCTAAGTGCACAGATCACTCCACCACGAGCTAGTCCATTCATAATACTCTCATGGTATAGGCCTCCCAACGAGCCATTCGAAACTTTCGATAAGCTTGAAAAAGTCCTACGCTTCTTTGAAGCAGAGGGAAAGGAGATAATTCTTTTAGGGGATACCAATTGTGATTTCAGCACAGAGACTGCAGGCACAAATCAATCAAAATCCCCTGTTCCAGGGCACATTAAACGTCTCAAGGACTTATATCAATCGTTCGGACTAAAACAGTTGATAACTGAACCCACTCGGGAGACTGAAAATACCTCCACGATCATAGATCATATTGCTGTCAGTGATATAAACAATATTGTGGAGTCTGGTGTTGTCAAGGCCGCCATTAGTGATCATTATGTTGTTTACTCTGTAAGGAAGTATCAAGGTGGAATCAAACATAATCATAAGCATATCCATACAAGACAGCTGAAAAACTTCAATAAAGAAGCTTTCTTAGCTGATCTTGATGATGTTAACTGGTCTGCTATTTTAGTTTGTTCGGACGATATCAATGTGATAGTAGATAAATTTATGAGGACGTTATCTTTAGTAATTGAAAAGCACGCTCCCTCAATAGAGAAGCGAGTGTCAGAAAAGTACAGCCCTTGGCTATCTCCTGATCTGAAGGCTCTGTTTCGAACTAGGGACAGAATTAAGAATGCAGCGGTCAAGGCAAAATCTGAAATATTAATGAATGCGTATAGACAAGTTAGAAATCAGGCTAACAATATGAATTCTCGATTAAAGAGAGAATACTTCACAAATCAACTAAATGAGTGTGAAGGTGACCTTAAACAAACATGGTCAACAATCAACAAACTCGTCAACAAGCGATCAAAGTCAACTCAAATCCAATCCCTAAAGGTGGGAGACACAGTAATTAAGGATTCGGAAAGCATAGCCAATTCTATGAATGAGTACTTCTGTTCAGTTGGGGACAAGTTGAGTAGAAAAATTCCTGATGAGGAAAATACTCTCTTGAAAGGCGACCATGACATAAACCCAACGGCTGCTCGTTTCACATTCTCGCCAATTCTGCACCTAGAGTTACTGAAAGCAATGAATAAATTTAAGACTTCACAGGGGTCTGGCCTAGATCGAATATCCAGCTTTTTCCTCAAGGTAGGAATGCCAATTTTAGCTCAGCCCCTAAGTCAGCTCTTTAACTTGTCCCTGTCTTTGGGCCTGTTCCCTGACTGTTGGAAGATAGCAAGGGTTGCACCAGTATTTAAGGATGGTCCGTCCGATGAAAGCTCTAACTATCGCCCAATTTCTGTTCTACCGGTTGTCTCTCGCCTTTTTGAGAAACTAATTTATGACCAGCTGTACCACTACCTAGATTCGAATAAACTCATTTTCGGTAAACAATCAGCCTACAGACAGTTGCATTCTGTTCTGTCGTGTTTGCTTAAGTGCACTAATGATTGGTACTTGAATTTAGAGGGGGGTAAGTACACTGCAGTTACCTTTGTGGACCTCAAAAAGGCTTTTGACACGGTAAATCATGAAATATTATTGCAAAAACTTGAGCTTTACGGTATTCATGATAAAGAAATGAAATGGTTCTGCTCTTATTTAACTAATAGAAAGCAATGTTGTAAGGTAAATGGGAAGATTTCGAATATAGAATCTATAACCTGTGGAGTACCACAGGGGTCCTGTCTAGGGCCTCTGTTATTTACCATATATATCAATGACCTCCACCTACAGATGAAACATTGTGACGTTAACATGTATGCTGATGACACAAGCCTTATGTTTGCGTCGGACTCGGTTACGCATATTAACGACTGCGTCAATGATGACCTGAATAACCTTAAATCTTGGCTTCAAGGTAATAAATTGTCCCTGAATGTTGCTAAGACACATAGTCTTGTAGTCGGCAGCAGAAAGCGACTGAAAGATATAAATGATGAAAGAGTAGCAAAGCCCTCTTTCGTAGTAGGCGAGGCGAATGTTTCCATAGTAGAAAATATCAAATACCTTGGGGTAATCGTTGATAAACATTTGAGCTGGGACGAACAAATTTCAGCAGTGACGAAAAAAGTTTCACGTGGTTTAGGGATGTTACGTTTTTCCAAAAAGTATCTGCCCATTGTTACTGTACAAAAAATGTACAGAAGTTTGGTGGAACCATACTTCAGATACAGCTGCCCGGTATGGGGAGTTGCCGGCATCAATGCTATCAATAGGCTGCAAAAACTCCAAAATAGGGCGGCGAGAATCGTCACAAACAGTGCTTACGATGCTTCTGCCTTACCCATTATCAAAAAACTTGGTTGGCCCACCATAAATGAACTTATCGAATCAGAAACCTTGAAGATGGTGTACAAATCGGTAAACAACCAAGCTCCCATTTACCTTACAGAAATGTTTGTCAGGCTGTCCGATGCATGCAAGAGAGAACTTCGCAATACTAAAACAGATTTGGCCGTTCCTCGTCGCAAATCGGCTTTCGGCCAGAAATGCTTTTCATATAAGGGTGCTAAATTATGGAACGATCTTTCGGTTGAAGTAAAATCATCAAAATCTTATGAAATATTCAAAAAACGTATCAACAATGCCAACACCGAATGCTGATTCTCTCTTTCATGCTATAGTTAGCATCATTTTAATTTGATCATAAGAAAATTTTGTAAATAGGGTTTTTTTAGTTATGTATGCTTTTGTTAGCTTTGTATTTATTTGCACGGCCCACTGTAAATCAGTCCTTTGACTGACGTGGCCACCGTGCCTAAACAATTTAAAATCAAAATCAAATCAGTGAAAGGCCAACTAAGGTGGGAAAATTTTGTTTGATAAACACATGACTCATGTTTTAGAATTGGAAGTCAGGAAAAAGCTGGCAAGGCTTCCACATTCGATTCTGGTTCATGATTTACTCCAAATTTCAAGACAGCTTAACAAAACTACTACTACATTCATTACGACTAAATACGAGGCTCTACTTAAAGGCAGTCTGTCAACTCTCTGATTGGCCGCGACAAAGTCAGCGCTCAGCACAACAGATTTCTTTGTGAATCTGTGTATTTGAAACAAAGGAGGGATAACCGTCTTGACTTTCTACGGCCGTAGAAAGTCAGAAGATTAGCAGCCATTGAAATTCCTATTCTTTGTATTGTCCAAATTACCCAATCAAATGCGTGACAGACTGCCTTAAACTTTTTATTCAGGATTTCTTCGGTAACAGCGTATTGTCCTGAATAGTAGCCTGCGAGTAGGCCTGTTATTCCGGGGTTATTCGAGGGAAGGGATGGTCTACGAAACAATGAGCAAAAGCTTGCTACAGTGAGTTCCAGATTTCTAGAACTTAATTTATGCATCCTTTGCTTAGATGCGTTTCACGCATTATTTGAATAGCGGATTAGGGAAATTAAAGGTAATTACTCAAGTGGCCGTTGCTCGAGTGGCCGTAGCAAGCTCTCACTCGTTTCGTAGACCCTTTCTTCTTTTGAGTAAGGGGTCTACTTGTAGGCTACCTGAATAGTAGCTACGTTGGGAAATGATATTTTTGTGGTAGGAAACGATTTCGTGATCCTTAAGATCGATGTTTTGCTTCTCAGAGTGCTGTTAGGTAGACGTTACACTTAAAGTCCAAAGTCATTTGTTTGTAGTTGATTGCGTCATGTGTAGATTTGAAATGTTAGACAGTTCATCGTATATGTTTCTGGGGGAATAGAGACACATTCAGCTAACGCTTGCTATACCCATTTCCGGTCAAGTGACGGTATACTTGGAAAATGATCTCTTTATCTGTTAACACAATCAACTAAATCACGTTTCTCACGGTACGAAGTTCTTAATTTGTGAAACTTGTGGTGTAAGGCTAGACTTGTGACGATGGGTCCCTTGTATCCCTGCGGTAAACCGTTCTCAAGAGGGACTCGTAATGAAACAGTGAAAAACCAGGCCCTATTTTCTTCAGCCAACAATGGAATTATGATGGAATTGCGGCTTCGAATCTCAAACATGTGGGACTTTTTTCAATTCTTCAATCAAATCGAAACTTCTTTCACATTTACACCATAACAATAGCAATTCACAAATATCGCAATCTGATTGGTACTGTAGGAATCGCGAAGTTTGGGCCTAAACAGGGCCAGGTTATTCAGAGTAATATTATGAGTATCTGTTGACTGAAGCGCCATCATCAATTCAAAGAGCACAGGGAAATAAGAGACTGGTCGTCATAAGTTTAGTGTATGGCTAGGTTTACATTGGATCTTTTGGGTCGTGAGGGTCGGGCAGAAGGACCCAAAAGACAAAGGACTTAAACTCCGAGTCTTTATCCTGGTTCACACAAAGTCCTTCGGGTTTTCTGAACGACCCAAAAGGCAAAGACTCAGCGTTTGTGTCCTTTTTTGGGACTTTCTGAATGATTGTAATGACCAAAAACACCGAGTGTGAACCAGGCGTAAAAATCGCTTGCTGAGCCTGCCCATTGGCAAAGAAGCATCTCGGTTTTAGATACTTGTCAAAGCAAGGTAAGTGGATCTTACAGCCTTGCTAATTGCAAAGCAGTCTTTGAAATATGGAGACTTAGACTTATGAGCTGGGGTCCTTTGTTTCCATTTGCTCAGAGCGACGACCACAGGTGGCTTTACCGTTTAAGATCTAGCAAGTAGGCATCATGAAGCTTTCTGCGCGCAAACAGTTGAAAACGTTTCTTTTTTCGCACAAACCAGCCAGCAGAAACCAATGAAATGATGGCTAAAACTTTAAGAAAACCCTAGACCAAAGTCAGAAATAGCTAAATAGCTAAATTCAAAGATGTTAGGGTAAATGTATCTTTGAGCCTTTGAGTAAAATAGACCAGGTTTTTCGTGTTTTGTTTTTAAATTAGATTTACGGCTTGACCCCAGTTTCTTGTGAAAAAACATATATACTCTCGAGTACCGAATAAACGGGAGGGGTGAGAATAATCGGGGGGGGGGTTGGAAATGGTTCGAAAAACAATAATCAGGGGGATTGGAATAATCGGGGGGGGGGGTGCTTGGAGAAATAGAAAATAGCCCTTTTCTTAGGCAAACACCTATCTGTCATATATTTAATTTATGTGAACAGTGATGTTACTGATACATTTACTTTTGAACTCTGGTTCTGTTGAATGCACTTCTTGAGACTTTTCTTGCGTTCATTCAGAAATTTTGTCTAATATCATTTCATTCTTCCAAAAATTGATAAAAGGGGGGTTGGAATAAGAGCGAGGGGGGTTGGAAAATTTTTCAAAAATTAATAAGCGGGGGGGGGACGATTATTCGGTACTCGAGAGTACCGTACAGATAAGTCGCCAGTTGCTTACTTCATCTGTAAAGTGATGGGTAGACATTTTGGATTGTTTTGTTGGAGATTTTACCTGGTTTTTATGTTTTTAAAGTAAAAATGAAGCAAATTTGCCCCTGACTTTGGAACCATTTTGCAAGAATCAGAGATTTCAAATTTTCTGATTTAAAATATCATTAATTGTTCATAATCATCCGTTATATGTCATTCATTACTGCTCCATTTAATAAAAGCACTTGCAAAATCTATTGTAGAGAACGATTAACTGGAAAGATTTGGTGCTTTATAGAATGAAATGAAAATGCTTATGAAAGGTGGAGTCTTGAATATTATTTTCTCTTCTGTTGCAAACAGTCCTCTTATTATTCACATATTATCTTTGAACCATTTGTGTGGGAAAAGCGTAGTGAGCTCAAGCAGTGAGTTCTAGCCTGCGCACAGACTTTCGAGATCGTGGTCGGAAAACCTGGGGGGGAGAAGACTCCCATACTTGACTTGGTGGGATGTGCCGGTCTACAAAGTTGTCCTTTTACGGTAAAAATTAAGCGACAGGGTATCATGTCGAAGAAAATTTCTCAGAGGTCGCTAAACTGATTACAATGGGCCCAGGGAATTGCTGTTCGGAACGGGACTGGTACACCGATCCGGGACCGCTCATCCTGGGACTCAAGATATTACGGCAATTTTTTGGACTGACTTTGTTGTATTTTTAAACGCCTTTTGGAACGAGGTTGCTTGCAAATTCGATTGATTGTTGTCGACCAACGGAAGCACGAAGCTCAAAGAAGAGTTTCAAGGAACTTAGTTTGACAGAACAAAGTCTTGCGATTAAGAATACCATGAAAACAGTAGGTGAAAACGGCAAGCCTTTTACGTAGGTACTACTTTCTTGCTTTCTCTAAGATTTTACTGATTTACTGTTGAGTTTTCAGATCAATGTGTTTCATTTGAAAAATACGAGCGTTTATGTTAGCGTTTCTGCCAAGGCCCTTATCGAAACGAGGAAGATATCATTATTTCAAAGTAATGGCGTTTGATTATGAGTCGTAGTTAGGAGAGTCCGGCGGCCTTTCAATAGTCTAAGAGGTCTCTTGAAACAACGGATTATGTGCGCTTTCTGCTAAACTTTTATGCTACGGGGTACCGGATGAAGCCGGGGGTGAAGATAGATTTTGCGCACACCCCTTCACTTCCCTAATCAAGTACCCAAGCTCCACCCTCCCCCCGGGGTCGTAGAACAAGAATCGTCAAAACAACAAGAATGGCGACTGTTCTTTAGCTATCAAAGAAATAATACTGGGAAATATATTTTCAAAAAGTGCACTTGGTGAATTAGCCTTCGCGTAGAAAAAACGGCTCTACTTGTAGGCTATTGTTGAATTAGATTTAAAGATTTACCTTACTGAAGTTGGCGAGTCTGTTCAATCTTTTCTCACGGAAGCCCTTCCCAAGGGCAGATTCTAAGGCCTGTTTATTTGAGAAAAACATTTCACCTACCAGACCATGGGCTGACAGACGAGATTCCCCCATCCCATAGAATCCTATGTATTTTCATCTCGCGTTTATATGACGAACGCGGCTCATGGAACTTTTCGAATATCCCAGGAATAGTAGCACTTCAAACGGAAATCTCTCTTTCAGTTTTAAATGTCAGTACATCTTTTATCCTCAAAAAGGTTTAAAGCATCCACCAATTCCAAGAATGCTTGATTTTCCATTCTAAAAATACAGTCAAAAGCAAATGGCCCAAAAATAACTGTGGAACTGTCAAGAAAATAATCAAATTTATGAAGGAAATTTGACGTAAAATAAATTTGGATAAAAATTCAAATGACAAAAATTGCGCTAATAGAAAACTTGCTACTTTGTTACCTCTGTCTGTTTTGATGAATCAAATAGTTCACTTAATCTATTTGAGTTGATATTGATAAAATCAGTCCTTTGAATGTTGTTGTTGTCCCAGCAGGTTATTCCGATAAATATGATCATTCTGAGGCAACTTCTGTATTCGTCTTACGAGATACCTGAAAGCGAAAGAGAAAAGGTCTGTAGAGTAATTCCAAAAAATTTCCGTCACGAACATATTAGATAAAACTTTTCAGAAATAAAGCCACTTAACGGATGGAGAATTTTCGGAAAAAAACTTGAACGAAAAGCTTCGGACATTTTTTTGAAAAATCCGAAACGAGTTTCCTATTCTCTCAAAAAACTACCATTGTTAGGAACTTCAATTCCACTTGGAAGCTGAATGGGTTCAACAAACATGAACAGTCTCAACGTCAACCGTTCCTTTTTTGATATTTACCATCCTTTTTGACATAAAACAGCATTGCATTTGACTTACCTTGTAATGAATATCTGGAAGGTTCCGTAGAGTTGCAGCTGCCTACAAGATGAAGAAATCTTGAAAATGAAAGAACGTTTCTGTGAAAAAACTGGCCGTTCTTCGTTTTGTCTTGCATAAATCGAGCAACACGTAGGAACTGTTAATCTAAGAGTTCTCAGCTAGTCAACAAAGAACAAACAGCTCACTTTTATTGGCAAAGTAATTTTTCGATTTTGTTCAAATCTTTTTGGTCAATAATTAAGATTTCGTATTGTCTTATCCCGAAATGTCCTCAGATTTGGAGAAATCTGAAAACTACCTCAGAACAAGATTCTTTTGAAAAGCCTCGCCGTAACCAACCTGGTTCACACCGAAGTAGAAACACATTAGAAAAACTTTAGAAATACGACAAGAAAAAGCGTCGTAAGTCGTAAATATTTTTTGCCACAACTATTTAAGATTTCGCCGGTGCCTTTAAAGACGTTTTAACTAAAAATGTGTTCTCAATAAATTTAAAAAGTTTGATTCCTATTCTAGCCCGTTTTGTTCTGATATAAAAAAGGTTTATTAGCATGCCAGCTTTTAGGGGTATACTGGACACAGGGTACACTTGTCTGAAGGGCAAAGTTGCAACTTTAGGAGTCAAAAATTGGAAAATAGAATATCCAGGCCACCTTCAAGGGGGTAGGATGGGCGGCAACCCCGCATTCCCTTCTCCATTTTCCTGCCAGCTTTAAATTGATGCCATGGTGACTATATTCAATGTGACAAAAGCTAGAAAATGCAAGATAAAACAAATGTGATTATCTGAGTGAAAATTAAGTTGTACCTGCTCTGCCGTGAGATCTCGCTGTGCTTGAGCTAACATTTCATAGCCAACCATGAATTTCTTGACCTGTCAGTGAAGAGAAAGCTATAAATATATCTCAGTGCATAGTTTCTTTTCACTGCAATAATGCATACATTCTATACCAGATGACCCAATAAAACAGTAAAATTCGAGGAAAAGCCATCAAAATTTGATGATTTTATCAAATCTAACAATTCTTTTTTGCTGCATTTGCGTCAACGATGGAATTATTTCCTAATGTCACTGTTTTCTTAAGTAATTTCCTTTCAAAAACATGGTATTTCTTAGCGGCAAGGCGATTTCTCGCAATTTTATGTGAAAAATTGAGTACTACATAGCATAAAAGCTTTAATGAGGACACAAGCGACCTTGGAATGAAACCTCCAAAAAACCTTTCATGGCGCAGCACCGCGAAAAATTTCGGGGCCACGGCCTTCAGCTCACTGGGAAACGCCCTGTTTTAAATGCCGCCACGGCAAGCCCTCTTTTAGATTTTGAGGCCTCTTTGGCGTCGAATGGGCATAGCCACCGAGAGAGGTGACGCTTAACTTTACTTCGAAAGAATGCTCACCACAACAGTTTACTTGACAAATAGAAGTCAAAATTGTGGATCAATATGGGAAAAGATATCAAACACGAGTAAATTGTCAGATTCCTTCATCTGATCTGTTTCTAGTCTCCAGGCCTCTCAAGCCAAATGCAACGCTTTATCAATATGGCCAAGAGCTTCAGGACTTACTGGGAGCTAATTATTTTTCAATAGCATAAAAGTTCCTCTTAGGTGTTTTTCAAATGCGGGGGCTTACTGCACTTACGGTATTGACCAACACGTAGATATACCGAATGCATAGTACCAATCACACCTACCGTTGCAGATCTCAATAAAGGTGGATAATAATGGGCATGCAGCTGCCAGTAACTGCAAAAGGAAACAGGTATCGATCATTATATCAAAGGATGTGTGCACGATGTAAGGTCCCGCTCACACTGCTAGTAAAACGTCTCCGTTTTTGCCTTGCGTTCACATTGCTCGTGGAACGCTGGCTTTTCGAAAACGCTTATGAAAACGCATAAATTTGAAAACGGTGCATTTTGAAAACCCAAAACGACCCATTTCCAGTGTGAACGCCAAAAAACGGAGACATTTGAAAACGCTGCACATTCCTTTGTTAATAGACTTTTGATTACAATGGCATTTAAAGTTGCGATAGGCACCTTGTTGACAGCTATTAACAAAGGGCTTTGTTTAAAAAAGGGGATTAACAACACCGTTTGGCTGGAGCAATGTGAACGCCTATAGTTTTCATAGCGTATCTATTTGAAAACGGAGCAATGTGAACGGGCAGCGCTTTATCAACAAAAACGGATAGAAATGAAAACGGAGCAGTATGAACGTAGCTTAGCAGAACAATTTAAATATATCCTATTCAAATCACAGTCGCACATGCGCCGTGAACAATGGGTTGCAAAAAACGATGTGGTGTTAGAGTATTTTCTTTGTTCAATTTATTGAGAAGTCTGTTTACCATTGCAGACTTCTTTCAATAAAATCATGAATTAATAAATATATGCAAGAACTACAAATCAGTTAAACTCTTCTTTCTGGAGGATTAGATTAATTAAAACATGTAAGCAAACAGTAAACTGCAGTGCAGTCCCCTCCATTGATATCCGGTAATTAAAATACAGACGGCAACCAGAGAGAACGAGCCAGTAAAACCAATCAAAGGTAAAACATACTAGATCAATACAGTACAGAACTTCGAAGAAAGACCATCATTATGGAATTTCTCTAAATTCTTGAGTTTGAAATCAAACCTTTATCATAGTGAAACTTACTTTGACCGACGAAAGAATTACCTGGGCAGTGACAACAAATTAATCTTAAATCCATTATGTTAAAACGAATAACACTGAATCTTTGACTAACCTACAGTCTGCTTTGGAGAAGTTTGGTCCCATTGGAGCACCTAAAACAGGAGGGTAAACTGTCAAGCTTGCCTTCCAATTTGTCGTTTGGATTTGTGATCGGAATGGTCCTATCAAACTTCTTCTGAGAGTGAGAGAGACGGTCTTTAGTTTGTCGCTCGGTTTGTTTGGATCGTTGGGAAAAATAACGACGACTGAAACGGATTGGTGGAAACACAATTTTCAGCGACCCCTGCAACTCAAACAATTGAGAACTCAAACAACTCAACAACACAACAACTAATCGACCAAAATGGTCAAGCAGAAACTAGCCTTAATGCAAGGGTTTCGTTTTTCTATTGACATACTAACAGTGCAAACTTTGCCAAAAGTACACAATAGGAACTTCAAACAAGACCATTTATCTTTCTAAAGATATGTCAATCACACAGACCTCACTGGCTCTACCTAAAGTTAATTCGTTATGGAGCAAATTGATCCAACTTACAAAAAACGAAGGCAGCAGAAATTAAAGTTATCACCAACTTTCTCTAGCCATTGGAGGCGGAGGATTCCCCATTTCATTAACATCCTTTATACAAAGAGGCTGAACAATAGAACATCAATGTTTCATACGCACCATGCCATCCCATCGAGTATGGGAATGATGTTTCGAAGAGATTGTCATATTTGATCAGAAACTGCTTCATAATCTTTGCAAGATCTGAAAAAGGATAGCATTGACAAGGCGGAGAATTTCTAAAGTTTTGCTGAAGAAATATTGTTACGCAGATGATCAAATCGACACGTAATACATGTGCCATACCGGTACTGAAAAGGAACGACTATCCTAAATATAATCGGCTCGTGAGATGTTGTGTTACGTGTCAGGAATAAACCCACGACAGTCTCAGCTATCGCGACAACAACAACAACAACAACGACAACAACGATGATGACAACACTTTTTACTTTAGGTCAAACTATTAGTTTGAGCGTCCAATAGTCTTCAATAGCGATAACTACGAATATGAAATCAGTCTATTTTAGGAATACAAATCAGATCCCAATCAGATTCGGAATAACAACTCACCTTTTTTCTGCATTTCAGAGAGGTCTGTCAGTCGAACTGTATGCGTTTTAGGCAGCACTAGAGTCTCGTATGGCCACGTAGCCCTGACAAATGAGCAAACAAACAAATAAGCAAATGGATAAATGAATCAATGAACAAATCAATCAATCAATCAATCAATCAATCGATTAATGAGGGGGTGCTCTCTCCTCGATTAGTTTACCTATTGAGAGAGCTCCTCCTTTTAAGAAATTCCCTGCATACAAATTCTCTTATAAATTTTGTTATTTTGTTAGTTTCCATTTCTTATTGTAATTTGTTGCTTTTGTAGTCTGTTGTAATCATTGTAATGGCATTTGTATGTTGCGGAATTTTAAAATGAAATGAACTGAACTGCACTGAATTAATCAATCAATCACTCAATCAATAAGCTAGTGAAGATAGTACACAGGGTGTTTCAGAAAAATTGCAACCCATTTTCATTCGAGTTTCTGCATAAAATGATAGACTTGAATCAATATGAGGCATACCACCTGAATGCACTATCTGTCGTCTTTCCAATGATATCTATGTTTGGTGGATTAATTGAATTTTTCATTATTTAAAGGACGTTTCGTAATCATGACCTATTTTAGATGCTGGAAAGGGATAGGAAATTTACATGGACGATAATACACATTTGTGAGATCATATTTTATCATTATCTACAAATTCATCTTATGAAAATGAAATTGTCTTTTTCCCTCCTCAAGGCATCATATCGAGTGCTCGTAGGCCTGAAATACCTCGAACAAATTTTTTCCATAATCTTTACTAGAAAAGGGGAGTTGATTTTGCTTTTGCAGGAAGCTGCATTTGAAATTGGGCATAATTACTGAAATATAAATTAAATGATAAATAATTCCATTAAGGAATCCAAACTGCATATAATTAGAAAGAAGAAAGACTGTACTTTCAGATGGTATACATTACATTTACTCAAATTTCGGCAGTTTTTTAAGATTTCAAATTATAGATGGGCTTGCGTTTTTTCTGAAAGACCTTGTATAAAAGGAAACGATGGTCTGTCAATAGTCCTTCCTTAGTCTCTCTTCCTTAGTTATAAGACAGAATTCGAATATACAATTAGGTCTCGTTATAGACCTTTTAGATATTCTACAAAAGAGCCGGGATCGAGCGTTACTTTTATACATTTTTATGTACGAGGTTCGATCGAGTGGCGCTAGAGCTTCTATCCTTATTGCGCACATTCGAGAATTCTACAAAATGACGGCAAATATCGTTCGATTCTGATTCTTTTCAGAATAGCTAAAAGGTCTATTGATCAATCATGGCCTGAGTGTTTGACCGGAAACATTTGTTATATAGCCAAGAAACACAATCATGGACAGATCCTGCATCTAGAATCCTGCATGCAAGCTTATCTATTAAAGGTGAAAAACTGTACTGCACCCCAAAGCACTCTTTAATGTGATCTGATCCATTCTTGCAGAAGCAGTAAAATTTCCTCTCAGTTCACTCACCAGTAAGGAACTACAACCAGCCATGAATCATTTTCAACCACGATTCTGCTCTAAAATGAATTGCATAAGTAAATCGAAATCAAACTACTGAGATATCGATTTCTAGATACCTGAGTTTGACTTTTTGAATTATTGCTGGACAATGTCACTGTTGAAAGAATGTGGTGTAGAATGCCTCTTCCTTGGTCTTCTTTTGTCTATATCTATTTTTCTTCTTTCATTCTACCCTTATCTCCCTCTCCCTTTTGATCCCTTCCCCCTCTCTCTGTTTTTCACTTTCTTTGCTTTCATTAATCATCTCCCTGTTTCAATTTCCAGAACATTACTTATTTGTCTTGTTCAAGTTGCATCAGCTAGCTCATACTTTTCACAGAAGTAAGTCCCTGCATATAAGAACCTACCAAAATAAGAACCTAGAGGCTGTTTTACCTAAATTATGTACCTTGCAATTAAGAATCTGTTTCAGTTTGATGAAACACAGGTTCTTGTTGCAGGGGTTGCAAAGATGATCTTTGATTGCTGTTATGAAGGTTATTGTGGCCCTAGTTACTTTGAAAATTTTATTCTCCTCCCCAATTACTTAATAGGTCCATAAGAACGCTTGCAAAACAAATAATAGGGCTGAACATCTTTGTGAGACTCTCAAGGGACTACATGAGGCACACTTAAAATAAGAACCTCTATACCTTGAAATTAGTTTTAGTACGTTTGAAATGAGAAACAATTTCAGCCTGGCTCTCGAAAAAGTAGGTTCTTATACGTGAGGATTTACTGTATTCACAGACCCTTATTTGAAAATTAGATATAATTGATTTTTCTGACTTTCTCAGATATCAAATAGTTCAACTTCTTCCGAACCTTAACGCGTTAATAAAAGGCACACATCCTTCCTGCAGGAAAGGTATCACCACATAACACATGAAAGAGAAATAGAATTCTGTAAAACATTGATGATAGAGGGGGCAGGCTGCTCTGATTATAAAAATTCTTACCTTCTCTCTTTGTTCCAGCTCCACATATTCCATTAGCAATTGTTTTCTATTTGATTCAAAATATTTCTTTTGCATTTCGTCCTGAAAAGTACGTAGAGGATTTTTGACGGCAAATAGATTTATTTACGAAATGGTTAAAACGAGACTTGGTATATTTGATTCCATGGTTCTAGCTTCTTTTAATTGAAATGCAGACACTGCTTAGACTTGGAAGAAAAGCTTTGTCGAAGTAATTTGCGAAGATATGCCTACAATTTAATTCAATCAGTTGAGCGAAAATAACAATGAAATTCCTACCTCAATCCTAGCTTCATTTGGTAAGGCTGAACTTGACCAAATCTAGGGGCAAAATTGTAAAATAAGCGCCATTGAGAACGTTTCTGAATCAAATGAGTGCCAAGTCGATGCGAAATTTTCAATCGTGGAGAAATAATACTTATATTTGGAGTGAAAAGAAATGTTTACATTTGATGTCAACCCTGGTTCCTTCAATGTTGAGAACAAAAAATTCGAAAAAGGATAATCGCAAAATGTCGAGTATTGGATATTCAACAAGCTTCGGTCTCTCAGGAGCCAATTCAAGTTTACAGCTTCTATTATCTGCAAAAAATTCTAGAACGAAAAGCGAAAGTGTTCCTTATCCGAAGAATCATTCACTGATTGATAAAGAAAAGACAAAAGACAGCAATCGATTTTTAGCAGTTCCTAAAGGACTGATGTATCAAATCAAAGACTTAGGCCCCGTTTACATGGGAACGGATCCAAAGGGATCCGTACCCAAAGTGTAACGGATAGGCCTTGCGTTTACACGGGAATCGACGGATCTGAACCCATTTGGATCTGCTATCCGTACCCAAACGGGATCACTTTCGAAAGTGATCCTGTTTGGATCCGATCCCAATAGTACGGATAGGAAATGACACGATTAAACTGAAAATCCTTTGTTGACTTTTCAAAGAGGAGAATCAGAGATGAGACAGAGTCTATTAGAGTGCAAGATTTCAAAGGATAAAAGGCAAAAGGTTTACTAGAACGTTGCTACGAGTTCATAAAATCCGAATGGATTCTGATCCCGTGTAAACGCCAGCAGTTCTGGATCCGATCCCTTGTAAACGCCCCTCAAAAAGTGGATCGGATTCAAATGGATCCGATCTCGTTTGGATCCGTTCCCGTGTAAACGGGGCCTTAATCATACTTTTCAAAGAAAGTCCTGAAAGAACAAAGCTGTATCAATTTGCAGCTCTAAGAAACAACTGCCTTCTTAAAACTGGGCTATATTTTTCCTCGAGTAACTCTTTGAGCATCGCTCGATCTTTGTATCTCGTTTCACACTTTATCAAAATATTCCTCGACCCAGGCTCTTTTGCAGAATAGCAAAAAGGTCTATTTTGAAAAACTCTGACTATTGAGCCAATTTCTTAGCCCCTTGAAATAATCAGCAAACAATGTATGTATTTGTATTGGGAATGTAACATCTCTTAAAGCCAGTAAATATGAAGACGGAAAATGGCAAAGAGAAAATAAGCGCGGTTTTGTTGACCGCTTTGGGCATTCAATAAAAACAGGGAATCAATAAAAAGTGACCTGATTAAAAGCAAACATCCGTTGGTAAAAGTCCTACCTGACAGTGTGGATGGGGGTTAGAACATCCCATGATGTCACCTTTGTTTTCAAATATCTGAAAAGATAAAGCACAGTATTTCACTTCTGTTGCATTCAACTTTTCCACATTGTAAATGGACATCAGACAAATATAAGCGCTGTTGATATTTTAATAAGTTTTTCAGAACACGAATGAATGAATGAATGAATAAATGAATGAATGAATCAATCAATCAATCAATTCATGAATCAACCAATCAATAAATCTAAACAGTAAACCCCTGCATGAATGAATCTGCAAAAATAAGAACCAAGAGGCTGCCTTTCCTAAATTATGCATAAATAAATACAAATATAAATAAAATATCCGCTGGTATGCTATTAAGAAAATACCAAGATCAAGACCATCTACAGTACCTGAACCCACGAATATTTCTGTCCCAACTCCTTCTGTTGCTTCATCCATTCATCTATAACAGCTTCTATCTCTGAGTGTGTCATCAGTGGAAGGGAAACATCTGAATGAGGATGAAAGCACATCACTCTGCTGGAAAAAATTATTATGGTTGGCAGTTGCAAATGTATGGAGGCAGGGGCAAAGGATTTGTATTAGTCATTTTGATTTGGAAATAACCAAAAGATTGGCAAAATATGCTGCTTTAGCAGGGGAGTGACAAAGCCTTTAAGATTGTCATATCAAGGTGATGGTTTCGTGTAGTTTTTTTTATTCAAAAGCTTTTGTATTTGAATCTAAATTTCTGCCATATTGAATGAAGGTAAAACTAGCTGTGAACAAAGTTAAAAAGGTACTGCCAGATGTGAAATGTTTGCACGAAACTCCTCAAGACATCAAAAATTCAGATTGCAGAGTTCAAAGAACTTGAGCACAAGGCTCAAGTTCCTTGAAAATAGTGGCAAAACAATGAAGAAGTAACTTCTTATGTTACATTTCTTTGTGCTTTTCTATTTTCAATGAATTCAAAACTTTTGGACATCACCACATTTTGGACAATTAAACTTTCACACAAAATTTTGTCTAAGGGTTTAAGGGTCCAGAAGTTTTGATGTTAATAAAACTCTAGCTCCAGACTTCTACATTGATCTCTGTAGACTGTTCAAGAAGGTAAATTGCTCTCATTAAACCTACTTTTCCTTTCTTTTCTTGCAATTTCATTTTATGAATCAAGCTGAACTCAAGCAAAATTAAACTATGACCAAACCAAACTAAATTTTTCAATTTTCTTCCATATCATTTCTGGAAAATCCAATGAAGAAAATTATAAACAAAAATGTTTTTGCTTCAAGTCTGTATGGGATAACAATGCATATAATTGGGATTTCCATATGCCAAAGGTTACACCAAGCCCTAAGCTTTCAGGGAGAGAGAAGCTGCTAAAATCTGAGAATTCAAAACAAATTCTTAGTTCCTTACAAAAGAAATACTGTACATGTGTTATCAAAAGAGACTGCTATGGTAAACAGAAAAACTTCACATTCACACCAAGGTTGGCAAATTTTTGCATGCCGATTTTATTGAAGAAATGATGCTACTATGCTGACAGAAAAGTCAGGTCCATGCCAAAGATCTTCAGGCCTAAGTGTATGGAATGCCCCCTGAGCAATATACAGTACAAACCATGTTCCTTTCTCAGCTCTGCATTGTAACAATGGGTGTCTGTTGCTTCCTAAAGGAAAAAGTGAAAGATAAAATCAGATACCATTACGACTTAGCTTGACACACAGCCCACAGATGTGTATAGGGTTAATTATAGCAAGATATCTGAAAATATTCATACAATTTCAAAAACACTTGAAAAACAAACAACATAACATAACATAACATAACATAACATAACATAACATAACATAACATAACATAACATAACATAACATAACATAACATAACATAACATAACATAACATAACATAACAACATAACATAACATAACATGACATGACATGACATGACATGACATAACAAATACTGTAATGTAGGCTAGAAGCCGGTTACAGATTGCAACAATTCTAAATGTGTTGTTGGGTAGTGGAGATGCTCCTGGGAAATATGCAAGTTGAAAAGAAAGGAGGTCATGTGCAATAAGAACAAAATCCATCATGCCCCGTGATTGTTGAAAAACAGTGACTTGCCCTTTTACCGGAACATCCCCCTTCAAATTATCCTTTTCTTTTGATACAGATTTATAAAAAAGTACCTGTTTCTGGAGCATCTTCTAGCAGAGCTGGAAAGTCATTCTTGAAAACAAATACATCATTGTAATCTGGGTTGACCTGTTGAAGTAAAAATTGTTTCATTGAGGCCACTGAATGCTTAGCAGGGAATAAAGTGTGTCAGGAATGGCGGGGATTGATGGTTTGGTGCTGTGTACCACTAGCAAGTACTAGATATTCAATGGCAATAAGGAATTATGCAAAAGACATACAACATTTTTGTTTAGTTATATGCACCTTGAATGATTTATAAGCACACCTGTCCAAGGTAAACATTCCTCTAAACCAAAGAAGAGTGCTAGGCTGTAACCAGTGGAGTGGGCTACTGTACTAGCTGTTTCTTTCACAGGAAAGTGCGCAGATGAGGTAAACAAATAAACAAGAGAATTTATTGCTTTAACCAAAGCAGAACTGGGAAGATCTTCTGCATTTGTTGGCTGGTTCTTTCTTCTTTGCTGCATTTTATAGATCATATGACAAGAAAATTTGCAATATTTTTATGATCTAATAAAATCATCGCTTGTTTCCGATTCCGTTCAAACTTGACAACAATGAAAAATTTCTTTCTAAGTTCTGTTAACCACATCTAATCATAGCACACAAATCTTACAGAGCCATTTGATCTTGTATTGCCAGGCCCAAGTGGATTTTTTGGGTCGTACTGTGCAATCTCTGTCTCATTTCGCTTCTCTACTTTGCCTTGCCAGGGTCTTTTCGTCCTGTGTGGAGAAACAAGAACCCAATCACCACGTAAAGGGTTGAACCTGCTGTGTGGATGTTCATCTGCACTGAACGACTCTGTCATTGTTGCGTCTCAGCTGATACGAAGGGGAACATCTTCCTTCCAGAAATCCTCTGGACGTGCAGTTTTAAATTTCGGAGCAGGAAGGGTAGCCTCGTAACCAATTTTTCCTCCGCAGAGCTATAAGCTAAGCAATGAAGGCGCTTTTATATCATTCAAGCAAAGTAACTGCAAGACTGGTTCCCCAATCAATGATAATTTCCAGTCCTGGCCCAGATAGAGCAGTTTCTCATTCATCGAATTTGACATTTGATATTCGAAGTAAAAACTTTGAAAAGTTTTAAACTTCCCCCAGGAAATTTAAAAAATTCTTCTTTGTTTTCTCGGAAAGCCAAACTAGAGGAAGAGCTCTCTTTGGTACCTGTGGCAAGCAATAATGATTAAAATAAAGTTGAAGTTGTTTTGCTTATTCTAAAATGCTATTTCTATGCAAAATTCTGAAAGGGAGCAATAAAAAAGTTTTGCACCCTCCCCTCGAGCTTCGAGCTTCGTTCCGTTTTCCCAGGTTTTCCGTATGCGGCACTAATCTCCGCGCATGCGCAGCACGTGCACGGCTCTATCATCTGCCATGCAAGATGGCGACTTTCAACGCGAAGGCTTTTGAGAAGAAACTTAATGGAATGGATTTATCGCAAACCAGTGTGCAGACAGTATCATTATGGATCATACATCATAAACAAAACATTAAAGAAGTTATTGGTGTGTGGGTTGATATGATGAAGAAAGGTAACGTATGGGAAATTCATCAATCAATTTGGCATGTCACAAAAGAAACTGATGAGCTGATGAGGAGCCGAGAGAGGGGGAGCTACCGTGGAGGCAGCCGGTTATTTGCCTCGCAGGTCTTTCCATCTTTTATTGCAAAGTTTAGGGATCAAACACCATGCATCCAAGCTAATTTGTTCAAACCACTGAAAGATGATGAAACTGATGCCACAAATAACGACGGGATTTTAAAATAAAGCAAATTCATGATGGCATTAAGACTTCGGCCTAAAATAATGGTTCATAATTTACGGCAGTCATTTTCTCGCATGAAATATGTTTTCACACAGCAGAGATTTGATCAGATTTGAAACTGATCTGGCCAAACTTCAATGCCTGAATATTTTCATATTAACAGTTGTACATGCAATACTCACCACCCACATCTGCACCATACCAGCAATTTTTTTGGCACCAAAAGAAATAGAGACCAAACTTTTGATGCTTTTTCTCCACTCCTAAAAATGTTAAAGAGCAGAAGAATGGGTGGAAACAAAGTTAAATGATCATGCTAGATTTGATTTTTGCACAAGCGTGTGCTTGCTTTGCATGGAAAGTTTGAGTGCCTTGAATCAATCATGCATTAATAAATGGTTATGCGATAGAATGATGGAGCAAATAATGAAATGACTACACACCAGAACTTAGAATTGCAAACAAAAAATCTTTCTGCAAGGCAGTGTTTCCAGTTTGGTTCTCAGGAAAGATCTTTGACATAGCAGACACCTTTGCCAATAGACCATTGATGCAGACTGCTTGCTTTTGTAGTAAACATTTCTCCCTTGGAACGTTTGGCCTACATTTACTTGTCTTACCTTTGTAACTATTTGAATTCCATTTGCAAGTTGCATCTATCAATTTATTTTGCTTGCAGTGCACCTGAGCAAGGTCAGATGCTCTTCAGCACAAAGGCCTGTTCAGAAGATCTATACTGCATACTTGCAAGCATTTTATGTGTGATCAATGCAAAATGAGCTTGCATGAAGGACAGTGGTGGACACTTGGAGGGTTGAGGTGGTGCAATTGCCCCCTAATGTTGGCCAGAACAAAGATATTTTGTTCAAAACAGTAGCAGTAAACAATGCCTTTTGCTGAAACGATAGCTTCACCGCTAATATTTGGCAAAGTTTCCACCATTAATCATGAGGAAGAAAGATAAAAAACAGGCTATTTGTTTTCCCTGATGATTTAAGTTATATATAACAGGGCTTTCAGTGGGGGGCGCGCGATAGCGTGCGAGCACGCAGGCACACATCCAACATTCACTTGGGAGCGATTGATCGCGCGCCTGGCAATAGAACATTTCCTTTCAAGAGAGCGATGTCCCATTCAGGAGCTCACACCGGAAAACTTTGTAGACAAATGATTTTTGTTTTAAAACATACCTTGTAACTCCCTGATGCTGATTTTATTCGTTGGATGCAGCTCAGTTACCTTGTTTGTTCATTCCACTCAAATTCAAACAGCCTCATTTTTAGGCCATCTTCTTCCGAGATTCATGCAATCTTAAATGTCAGACTTCCCAAGCAGCTTTAGGTCCTTGATTTGTGTCTGTCCGTGTCTCACTAACTCACTTAGTCTTGGGAAGTATGACACATACCTTTAGTACCGTTAGATATTTCTTTCGCGCGCCCCACACAGTTCACGTGAGTTTTTGGTCGCGCGCCTTAATTTCTGAACGTGAAAGCCCTTTATAACATCTATAGCAGCTGCAAACATTGAAGGTTTACACAGGAAGGCTGAATGCAATCTTGATATTCATGTTTTGTCTCTCCAAAATTGAGTTATTACTTAAAACAGTTTGTTAGAGGCTCTGTCAGTCACTAGTTATATGGCCTGTGTAACACAAAAGTGAGCTATTTGTCCATGCTGCCAGTTCAATGGTGAGCTCTGCTGGCTTTATGTTATAAAGATGAATGAAATGCTCATTACAATTAGATATCATTTACTCAATCTTCCTTTTTTCTTTGCAGCCAAAATTGAAAGGAAGCTTGCCTTGTTCTATTTGGCAAATGATGTTGTCCAGAACAGTAGAAAGAAGTCCAAAGATTTTGTGATGTTCTTTGGCAAAGCTTTCAAAGAGACAATTAGTCACTTGCAGTAAGCTGGTTCAATTTTACTCTCTGTTTATTTGTTTGGAGCAAATTTATTCATAAACAAAGATATCCACATGATCTAATGTTGCAAAGGACACTTTTATATGTATCCACAGTTTGACAGTAGTGCTTTGAATGATGGAAGGTAAAGTGTACAGTACATGCTGTGAAGTAGTGTTAAAATCTAAAGACTGTTGCACTCCCAAGAAACAGTGATTGATGAACATTGCAACAAGGATTAAGTCAAAATATATGACATAGAATTGCTAGGGTGGCAGTGGTAATAAATAAAGTTCACTTGTCAATCTGTTGATTCATCTTGCCCTAGCTTCTAATTGCCTCCATATTAATTTAAATAAACTTTAATACTATGAAGAAGGCGGATGCAAAGAAAAAGATAGATTTTTGACACACTGCACTGAGGCCTTTTGAGCCTACGTTCACATCAGAGTGTGACTTTAGATTTAACTATATAGTAATTGAAATTTTGATTTATACCTCTATGGCATCAAATAATTAAATAACCAGTGTGTCTTTACTTTCTCTGTTAAAAAATTTCCTACCTCTAACTTCTTCTGTACTGTAGTGATAAAAAAGTGAACAATCAAGTTGAAAGAGTGCTGAAGATTTGGGAAGAAAGAAGAGTTTATGAAAAAGAATTTGTTGAAAAGCTGCGTGCTTTGCATGGTGAGTTGATTGGTATGCAAATATTCATTTAATTATTGTGCAATTTGTAAACAAATTTTGGGAAGTTGCAACTTCTTTTACTATCTAGGTAGTAGGGGTAGTAGGATTTTGTTATTGGAAAATCTTGGACTTGCCCAGTCATCTTATGAGGGAAAAGGGGATGACTTGAACTGAACAGCTCCTCAGTTATTATTCATAAAGATATGTGTGACCTGACTTGACCTGATGCTTGTAATAGGACCTCACTGCAAGGAAATTGAAAACCAGGGGGTCAATAATAGCTGTTTACATGGCTCCAATATATAATTATCCTATTGGTTTTGACATACAGATATTCTTATTTCAATGTTGGTTTGCTCCCTTCTATTTCTTTCAGGGAAGAACAGTATCTTGTTGTCTACTATTTGTCAAACATGATTCAAGTTGGTGCCTGTTGCA